>CM064894.1:5723987-6338570 GCA_030347415.2 Decapterus maruadsi
CGCTGAAACTCATGATGTAAGAGCTTGGAGCCATCTTTCAAAACACTTCCAGCTCTCCTCTGTAACCGCTTGGTGTGGCCTACTGGGCTGAGCTGCGTCTCTAGTCCACTGTGCAATTTGACAGGTTCCCAAACCATGTGAAGACAGAAAAATAAAACAGTTATAATTATAGGAAAAGAAAAACATATGACCTCCAAGATACAGATCAAGACTTCCAGTACCTATAAACAGAGTTCATTCATCAGTCGCTACAAGGAGAACTCACCATTTATTGCACTATGCATGGCCTCTGCAATATAAACCAAAGGATGCGTGACTAGCGATTTTCCACAGCAGTCCACAAACGCATCACGAGTCCATGTGATTGTTCTGAGCGACTGAGTGGAGACAGTAATAATATGGCACATTACCACTCAGTTATATTCATCTTTAACAAATCTATTTACTTATTTTTTCGTCACATTTTGGGAAAATAGTTGTACATAGGCCTACCTGTTTTCAGTAGCTAAATGTGGCAAATGTTGCTATCGCTAGCGTCTGTGGGGCATATCACAGCAAAAATCCATCGGTCTGACGAAGGCAGCAATGTTATGGACACCATGTCTTAAAGAGGCTGTACTTAAAGGTTTAAATATATAGTTTTTCCAGCCCTTCAAGCTTCTCCCCCGCGCAGTTAATTACAATTTACAGTATTGATAATGACTTTTATTTTCTGATACCAGAAACACAAAGCTATCCCAGTAAACCCCTTAATAACACTAAGTGCATGTGATGCTAACAGGAGAGTCCAATCAGGAGCCGCCGTCGATGTACGGGTGACGTCTGTGGTCACATCCAGTATCGGAGACTCTTTGACCTGATTTGCGTGAAACAGGGTAAATAAACAAGAAAGTGGCTGCTGAGGATGAGGAGACCTCCTCCACCTCTGGGAATGTAATTGTGACATGAAAAAAAAAAACTCGTCCCATCTGCATCACAGAGGGAGTCACAGTTTCCATAATGATTTCCCCACACAAGACGTAGGTATGATATTTCCATCTCTGTAAACTGCACCATGAGGACTTTTATGGATCATCCACTAACAGTTCCTGTTGGGAGGAAGCAGCGGAGTCTCCTCCTGGATGACGTCTGATGCTGTGGTCTGAATCAGAGATGCTCACAGACTGAGCTCATCTGACTCCAGCAACCGCCACGGCCATCGCCGTAGCAGCAGCAGCAGCATTGGACTCCTGCCTTCTTCTTTCCTGTGGGCTCGAACTGTGGGGAGTCAGGTACGTGGGGATTTCATAACATTTACTTTAGCATCATCCTTATCTCTTCATATCTTCATATCCCTCTTACGCACTAACGCGCAACATCTGGCGCATCTCACAATCAGTGAAACCCTCAATCCCCACGTGGCGTTGAGTTCACGGCAGGGATGACGACGAGGCTGACTTCCTCATCCCCCCACAGACCACCTGTGTGATGAAGACAAGTAGTTTTTTGTTTTTTTTCCTGAGGGCGGACAGTGACGCCGCTTCCTGTGTGAGGCACGCGACACGACATCGTCCACGCGAGCTGGGAGATTCCAGTATGTCCACATGAGGACAGACGGCAGCAGGCCACTCGCTCATGCAGTGAAAGTCACAGTCACACTGCGATCATTCAACTCTCACTGGTTCAGACTGGTTAGACATCTTCTGACACACATTTCAGTGTGGCTGAGTTCTGGTTTGAGAATGAGGTGTGAGACACGTACACAGACACTTACTCCCCTTTCACAAATACACACTCTGTTTGTCCAGCGTTGCTCAGTTTGACCTATTTCCGGGACACGAACGGCTTATCTTACTGAGTCCTTTAGCTTCATAAACATATCACAGCGAGTTTGTTCCCTGATCTCACATCAGCAGGTTTCTATTTCTGTCTTTTTTTATATATACACAGAGATTCAGCAGGTGAGACTGCAGCTTTAGCTCTCATATTGATTTTCAAGAGCTTGTCTCTACCTCCCCTTCAGGGTCATCAGTCTCAGATATTTCCTCTCCTCCTCCTCCTCCTCCTCCACGTCACGACAGCCTGGATCCGATCCACGTGCTCTCAGCCGTCTGACCCCGTCCTCCCTATGTTGGCCTGTGTTACAAAACTTAAAACTCCTTCTGTTTGCCTAAGATTTTAAAATAGTGGAGTCAACAGGAGGATAATAGTGAGGACTCCAGACACATAACCAGAGGCTGGTTCAAAACAAATACAATGTCACTCCTGAAATACATCTCAGTGTTATATTTAATTCATGTTCCTGGCCCCATGTTTGTCTGTACGAGAAACAGCTTGAGCGAATCTGCCAGCTACATACGCTTTTACCTGCTGCAGATGTGTATTATATATAAAACACTGTAACCTGAAATAGAGGAACTTAAATAAGATGTTGTGTACAGCAGTGAATCAGTTTTTGCTCAGTGAACCCTCCACCAGTTTTATGCCACAAATTCTCTATCATGTCTCATAGTTAGATGATACATATATCTGTTAAAGGGATAGTTCAACATTTTGGCAAATTGGCCCATTGCCATAATCCCCATGGTCATAGCAGTAGGTTTGTTACCTTTAATTTTTGGTGCAAGCTATTTTTAGAACGGCAGAGTAGAGCCGTGAGCTGCTTAGAGCTACAGAGGCTCATGGGATTTCTTGGTTCCCCCATCAAATACACAATCCAACAACTCCAAAACGCTCTGGTGGACAAGTTATGACCTGCACATTCGCCACACTATGAGATAATAACAGCTTGCCGAAAAACTGCACCCAAAAGGGAACGCGCATCAGTGGTTTTGCATGAATTTACCTCTAAAACAACTCTGTCTCATAACATTGTGTTATTATCTCATAGCGTGGTGAATGTGCAGGTCACAACTTGTCCACGAGAGCATTTTGGAGTTGTTGGATTGTGTATTTGATGAGTTTGATGAGGGAAACCAAGAAATCCTATGAGCTTCCATAGCGTAGCTCTGAGCAGCTCATGGCTCTGCTCCGCCATTCTAAAAATAGCTTGCACCGACAATTAAAGGTAAAGAGCCTACTGCTATATCTATAGGGATTATGGCAATGGGCCAATTTACCAAAATGTTGAACTATCCCTTTAAATATGAACCAAGAGAAAGCCATTTGACTTTCATTGAACCTCTCATTGTATTTCTATAGCATGTTTCTATAGGATGTTTACCCACAGACATCAGAGGGCTTGTCTTTCGTCTCCGTCCATAAAGTCATTCTCCGGCGCTGCTGCTTGCTGAGTGATGGGAGTCCCAGCGCCACTGACCCGTCCACACGGACCAGCGCTGGGCCTCTCAGATTTACACCAGCCACATGCTGCTCTTGCCGGGCCCCCCACCACCACCAACCTCCCCGACCCAGAAACCACTGACCAGCAGCCTCCTTGGGAACCAAACCCCAAACCACGCTTCATGTTGCAAAACAACCCAAAATTAATTTCCTACTTAGCATGATGTCCCTTCTTAACCTGGCTCTAAATTCTCTCGGCTAACCCGACCCCAGAGTGGGTCCTGGGTGGTGGTGACTGATGTTTTTTGTAAGCAACTTAGGGCCTTTGAACGTTTGAGTTTTGATGGCTTAAGTGTTACTTTTTATCAAACCTGGATTCCTAAGGTGACCACAATTCACCGAGTTCAAAGGGATTTAAATGGAGCAGAGCGCTGCACTCCACTTTTTCCTGTTCAAACATTTACACACCGACCGGGCTGTAAGCTAAGTGTCTCCCGCTCTTCAATCATTAAATAACTCTCTCACTCTCCGTTAATGTCCAACTCTCATTGTTTAATACTGTGGTGCTACAGAGAGCTACAACCTCAACTGTGCATGAGGAGGAGAAAAAAAAAAAAAAAAACTTGTGCCGGGCACTTGATGGTACCAAGCCAAAGCTGAGGTGAACAGGATGATGCACAGGTCTGTTTTACAGTATTCAAGAAATTTCCTTTTAACTGTAACTCTGATTCATCTCCACCAAAGTTATACAGTAAACAGCTTCCATGTTTGAGCTAATACATTTTCCCGGTTAATCAGACAGGATTTAAAGCTCAGGTATGACTAATATTTTTATTCTGAGTGAAAACAGGAGGAATTTCCATGGAATCACAAGTTTCCATCTCAGTTGCCCGCATCGTAGGAAGATTAAAGTGATGATGACGATGATGATGATGACCTTTGCATGTGGGAGTACTGTTGCTTCAGGTTTCAGGCCTGTAGTTACTGTATATGACGTGTCGTTCTCAATAGCTACCTGTCAGTTGCATCCACCTGCACCTGGAGTCGAGTTCACCGCCAACTTCCTGTCGACCTAAACTGGTCGGAGTGATGAGGCCGGAAACACTTTCACATTTCTCATTAAGATCCAATCGACTGAAACCTTTAGACAGTGTGGGGTTTTTTTATGTGTAAAGTCCAAACTCACCATGAATCAGCAAAGTATTGGGACTTAACTAAAATAACTCTTCTTCGTACATTTCTGTGGTGGCTAAAAGAAAGTCTGCCAACAAGTAGCCTAGCGTGTGTGTTGCTCATTTGTCTGAACCATAAACTATGTCGGTTGAAACCATTAAAACCATCAGTGAGTCACAGGGTGACATGTTCCTTCATTACCATCAACCTTCATCACCACAGTTTATTCAGACTCAGTCACTCTTTCTCACAGAGAAAGTGAGTGTTTTTTAATTAGTCGTATTAAGCCCTGATACTAACGATGATCCATCCTGAGACACGGAGCACCACGACGTTCGCTCCAGATTGTTACGGTGCCCGTGGGGATCAGCCGTCATGACTCAAGCGTTCCACCCACATTTCCCACCATCGCGTTGAATTTGTTACCAACTACAAACGCACAGCATGTCAAACTGAGTTTTATTAAAGTGAGATGTGAGATGAAAGATTGACATCTTGGCTCAGACATCTGTCCTTGTTCCTGTTCCCGCAACAGGAGACATTTAATTGGTCCAACACCTCAGTTTATTATTCAATGCCTGCAACGCTCCTTGCATAATCGAGGCCGCAACCAACCGCTGGGTTTGGACTCGGGACCAGGAGAGATGAAGCCACAACAAGCAAGAACATTTATAAGGAATCCTCTGTTCCATGTACCAAAGGGTCGCTGCTCCAAAATTATGGAACGATCTAACGGTGCACATCAGACAAGCCACCTCCCTGTCCATTTTTAAAACTAGTCTTAAAACCTGTTTTTACTCCTTGGCTTTCAACTCTGCTCTTGTTTTAGAGTTTTATGGTTGTTTTTATTTATTGTTTTATTGTTTCTAATTGCTTTAAAGCCCCAGTGTGTAACTTATTTGGCTTTTATAATCGAATCACACCCGCATACGAAAGATTTCTCGTACCTTAGAATGAGTTGTTACAAGTCGTTACAGATACATGAATGGGTGACGCACCGAACCGAGGCGGCCATGTTGCATCGCCATTTTTTACGTTCAGTGTCAGCGTGACCCTAACCCTAACCACAAACTCAGCTGAGCTGTTGTCTCAGGGAGAAAGTTTTCCAGGTAGCGCATGTGGTTAAAACTGTCACCACTGTGTAGTGTGAGGAAGGACGGAGGCACTGATGTTGCATTCAGGTGCAGTCAGGCAGACGGCCGTCGTCGGCAAACCAACCGGATGTCATTTTACTCCACGAGAGAAAGACGGTAAAACGTGGATCAGGTAAACAATACGACATCACCATGACAACATACCACTTGTTTACATAGAAGCTTGTTTACATGTAGCATCTGTTGTCTGTCTGACTTCTGCCTGATTTCACGTGAACGCAACATCAAGAATACGTTCCGATATGCAACCGCACCGCTAGATGGGGGGAATTCCTACACATTATACCTTTAAAAAAAACAATTAAACAACTATTTTATTTCTTTTATTGCCTTTAATTGTTGTATGCCTCTATGTACAGCACTTTGTTTTCAGCTAAGGCTGTTTTAAAGTGCTTTTTTAAAGTGTTTTCTTTTTTTACTGTACCTATTGCTGTTGCTATTTGTTTGTTGTTATTTCTTGTCCACTTGTATGGGGTTGTCTGGGTGTACTGTGGGGAAGACAAAGACAAATTTCCTTTGAGGTGGACAATAAAGTTGAACTAAACTAACCAGGTGAAGGTATTTCATTCACCTCTGCTCCTGTTTTACAATAATAGAAGCTTCTGGGAACTAAATGGACTCGCCGGATGGAAAAATACAGTTCAAATAATTCAGTCTCAGACGTCGTGTTTGAAGTTCAGTTTAATAGTGACAGGGCTCAGCTGTCAAGCACAGACATGAATCGGCTTTTATTGTGTTGTTCCTGCAGCAGCAGTTGTAGCCTGTCAGACATACAGTGACTAACAGGACTCACAGTATAAACAAAGCCGCATCCCCCCAGGCCTGTAAACTCTGCCGGTGCTGGTACGCTGCTGCATGCATGCACTCACTCACACACACACAGACACACAGACACACACACATACACATAATCCCACAGAAATGTACACACCCACACACGTGGCTCCTTGCAGATACACACACGCAGCCGGTGACGCTTCAGGTTTTTATTTACATTATTGAGTCAGAGATTTTCCTTTGCAATCCAGACATACTGTATCACAACCACTGTGCAGGTTATTACATCATTCACACATTATCATCTGCTTTTTTCTGCTTTTTTCTTTCCAGACAGACTGTAAGACGTGCTCATTCACCAGTGATGGGGCATGATGCAGTGGAAGTGGAAGTTTTCAGGCAGCAGATGTTCCAGATGTTACGTCAGGTCCCACGATTCCCTCTGAGGATCGTTCACAGGAAACTAGGGACTAAAACATATGTTTAAGTGCACACACGCACACACACACACAGTATTTGAATAAAATTGAGGTCACAGAGCTAAAGTTTATTTCTGCGCTGCGCTTTATTACTTCTGAAGTCGAGTTTTAACTTGTTGCTCTGGAGTTATTATCTTTTACTTGACTTTCCTCTATCTCTGTCTGATCTGATCCCCTGCACTCCACTGTCCCGGAGCATCTCATGCTCCAAATGCAGCGTGCGAGCTGCAATTTGTAATTTCCGCTTTGACTACGTTTTTCACTTAAACTCTTAAATCATTTTTGCAGATATGGATGTTGCTGTTTTCGTGGAAACGCTGCCCTGCAGAAACATGGACACATGAACATGTACATGTTGTACAGAAGTACTTATTGTAGTACGTTATTGTTTGGCTCGAAAATCATTGAAAAGTGTGCAAGAAACTGAATCTTTACTTTAGTTCCACTGTTTTTCACCTATTCTATTGCTTTAACTCAAGGTTTTACATCTTTAATGAGACTGCATGTATTTTCTCTTTTGAACCATGTCAGTAGCTGCATGTGAAGACAGTGTAGGACACATAAATGGTCATAGCACAAACCCAGTGTGGGATCTAATTATATTATAAAATTGAAGTGAAGTGGGAGGACATGAGGGAAGCATCTGTCAGAGGAGGGAGAAACTAGAGAAGAAGAAGAAGAAGAAGAAGAAGAAGAAGAAGAAGAAGAAGAAGAAGAAGAAGAAGAAGAAGAAGAAGACGAAGTATATTTGATTCAATTCAATTCAATTCAATTCAATTGAAATTGAAGAAGAAGAAGAACAAGAAGAACTAGAAAAAGCATTTCCAAGAATGGAAATGGTGTGAATGCAGAATGCAATGCCAAATGAGCTGAAGAAATTGTTGAAACAATGCTGAATGAGCTGAAGACATTGTTGAAAGAAAGACAGAAAGAAAGAAAGAAAGAAAGAAAGAAAGAAAGAAAGAAAGAAAGAAAGAAAGAAAGAAAGAAAGAAAGAAAGAAAGAAAGAAAGAAGAGAGAGAAAGAAAGAAAGAAAGAAAGAAAGAAAGAAAGAAAGAAAGAAAGAAAGAAAGAAAGAAAGAAAGAAAGAAAGAAAGAAAGAAAGAACTTGGAAAGGGTAGAAAGAAAGAAAGAAAAGAATAGAGAATGAATGAGAGAGACAGGGGGTAGTAAGAAAGAAGGAAAGACATTGGGGTAGATACATGGAAAGAGAGAGAGATATACAGAGCGCAGTAGAAAGAAAGAAAGAAATGAACAAATAAACAAAGAAGTAAAAAGACAGAAATGGGGTAGAAGACAGAAAGAAGAAAAAGAGAGAGAGATTGATAGATAGATAGATAGATAGATAGATAGATAGATAGATAGATAGATAGATAGATAGATAGATAGATAGATAGATAGATAGATAGATAGATAGATAGATAGATAGATAGATAGATAAGGATAGGATAAAATGTAAGCTGGAAGGAAGGATAAAGGGGAAGGAAGAAAGGGAGGAAGGATGGATAAAAGGTAACCTGGAAAGAAGGAAGGAAGGAGAAAGGGGAAGGAAAAAAGAAAGGAAGGAAGGAAGGAGAAAGGGGAAGGAAGCAAGAAAGGACAGAAGGAAGTAAGGAAGGACGGATAAAAGTTAAGTTGGAAGGAAGGAAAAAATGTAAGCTGGAAGGAAGGTAGGGAGGAAGGGAGGAGAAAGGGGAAGGAAGGAAGGAAGGAAGGACAGAAGAAAGGATACAAGGTAAGCTGGAAGGAAGGTATGAAGGGAGGAGAAGGGGGAAGGAAGGAAGGAAGGAAGGAAGGAAGGAAGGAAGGAAGGAAGGAAGGAAGGAAGGAAGGAAGGAAGGAAGGAAGGAAGGAAGGAAGGAAGGAAGGAAGGAAGGAAGGAAGGAAGGAAGGAAGGGACAAAAGATTGTGGAAAGAAGGAAGAGAGAAAGGAAGGAAAGAAGAAATGGAGGAAACAGATTGGGTCAATTTGTCCCAGAAGGACAACAAGAGGGTTCAACGTCTGAACTGAAATTCATGAAAAAAAATTTAATTGTTGGAAATGTTTATATCAAAAGTATAAAATCATTGAGAGGCTGATGAATGTGAGCTGAAAACCTGTGTGTGTGTCTGGGTGTGGGAGCCTGACAGTCTCAATGTCTGTATGCAGGTAAAATTGTTTATAAGTTGCCACAAAACTCCCCTCTCCCTAATGATCTGATGGATTACACCTGGCAGCCTGCCCTCGGAAGTTGCCATGGAGACTTTAACTGCTTGATTTTTACTGTGTAGAACAGTATTGTGTTTGTTGGTTTGTGTATGTGTGCATGTGTGACTGTGTGTGTCTGTCTCTGTGAGTGTTCAATTCATTTCCTGTAGACATCCTGTCAGTCTGTTTTATCATATGTCTGCATGAGGCTGTGTGTTAACGAGCGGGCAGGCAGCACCTGTACCTGTTCTATTTATAGACGTTGATAACGAGCTGGCTGCTACAGCTGGCTACTGCACAGAGCAGAGCAGAGCAGAGAACTGAGATTTCAGCTCGGTGCAGCCTCCGCAAAACAGCCTATAAACAGAGAACCGAATCGCTTATCAAAGTGTGGACATGATTAATCCGGCAAGGAGACCTTCCTGAGCTGGCTGTGTGACTTACATGTTCGTACGACAAATAGTTTTCTAACTGTGGCAGTTTAGAAAAGAGGGTCATTTCTCCTGTTCTCAAAAAATCAGCTCCTACTTTTGTATTGGAGTCAATGAGCCAGTGGAGCAGGTCTAGCTGCACAAAGAGGCTCATGCAGACAATTCTGTAAATCTGTCTGCTGTTTTGAGCACATCATCAGAGACACGACAAGTGTGGCTACAAACCTGGAAAAAATCAAGTCTCCAGAGTGTAATTTGTGGCCGTGAGGACAATTTATCCAGAAAAAATCCAGACTGGTTTGTCACTCTCTCCCACTCTAGCGATGATGTCACCCACTCTAAGCTCTGCTCGTTAGACGCAATACACACCCATTATAAAGTTGGATTTTGTTGAAAATCTTAATGATTTAAAAACTGCCAAATATCTGAAACTGTTGAAGATATCAAGAAGATGAGTAATGTGGTAATAGATTAAAAGTTTGTCTACAGTTTAAAAGAAAAATGGAGTCTGTGGGACGAAGCATGTGAAAGCTTTAGAGGTTTAAAGTAGTATGAAGATTTTAAAGGTTTGAAGATGTTTTCAATGTATTCCTATGGGGAAAAAATTGCAGAAAAAGTTAAATAATTTAAAAAGTATAAATAGTTGAAAAGAGAAAAATAATAGCAGGAATGTCCTGAAAAAGCTGCACGTTTTGATGTATTAATTGTTGAAATAGCACAAAGTATGAAGGAGGAGTTAGATACCAAAAAACGGCGGAAGACTCAGAATAATAACTAGAAAAAGCATTTCCATGAATGGAAATGGTGTGAATGCAGAATGCAATGCCAAATGAGCTGAAGAAATTGCTGAAAGAAAGAGAGAAACAAAGAATGCAAGAAAGTCTGAATCAACATGACAGTGGATGGTATCGAAACCATGACCTCATGATCTCCAACCCTTTTCTCTACTAGTGCGCCACAGAGAACACACTGATGCCGAGCCTGTTGTCAGCTTTAAAAAAAGTAAGAACTGTGTGGAAATTGGCTACACCAAGTTAGAAGAGCACTTTTTTGCACTTTTTGTGAAATCAAACAAAATATAATGCCCATTTCAATGAATTAGGAAGTTGGACTCCCTGACGATGTGACATGACAGAGGCTGGGATTCGAACCCATAATCTTATGTTTACCAAAGCTTTATACTACCACTCAGCCAGAGAGGGCACACAGACTTTTTGGTACCACTGCGGCTCAGAGAGCACACTGATGCCAATGTGACACTGATCAATGTGATTACAAATACCTGTAGAAGGGGAGGTTAATTCTGCCGGTCACAGGGGGCAGCGCAGGACAAGAAATGATGGATAAGAATCATTTAAGCGCTTTACATTTTTCTGCTGTGTTCAAAGTTCCAGTGCAAATCAATAATAATAGTGCATTATCAAGTTTGCTCACAGAATTCAACACAACATAACAACATCACCCAACCAGGATTTGAACCAGGGATCTTTAGGTTGCAGAGCAGGTACCTTAACCACTAGTCTACCAGCAGGTTTGGTAATGGGAGAGGTTGTGACTTTCATGAACATAAGATTTGTCAATGATGCTTAAAAAGAGAAGAGATGGGTAGAAATGAGCCACAACACAAAAAGTAGAAGACTTTTTTTTTTATGACTTTTGAATATTTTTTGGTGAAATCAAATAAAGTATAATGGCCATTCCAGTGAATTACAAAGTTTAGCTGCTCCTCCACTGATGTGAAAAAAAGCAAGAAAGCTTGAAACAACATGACAGAGGCTGGTTTCGAACCCACAACCTCATGATCTCCAGTCATTCACTCTACAACTCCTCCACAGAGAGCACGCTGATATCTGCTAACATCTATTTTAATTTGATCATATTTGGCAAACTTTGGTTGGAGTAATCAGTAATCAGTAATCGGGCATATATGCATTATCAAGTTTGCTCATGTGACCAGACTAAGTAGTATTGCTTAGCCCACACTGGAATGTTGTGTGTGGCTCTTGTGTCTCTTAATGAACACACCTGAAATAAATTGAAGATGGCGAAGCCGAATTCAACACAATATAACAACAGTGCCCACCTGGATTCGAACTCAGAACCTCTGCGTTCATGGTCTGTCATCTTAACCACTGAACTACAGCCAGAGGTGTTGAGGGGAGAGGTTGTGACTCTCATGAATGTTTGATCTTTCAATAATGCTCAAAAAAAAGGAGAAAAGAGTCAAAATGAGCCATCTCAACTAAGTAGGGGACTTTTTTAATGACTTTTGAATATTTTTTGGCAAAATCACATCAAGTATAATGCCCATTTCAGTGAATTATAAAATCGAAATCCCTGGGTGTTCAGTGAGAAAAAAATGCATGGGGTTGAATGGCAGAGAGAGAGCTCCCAGGCTGCATTTAAAAAATATTTAAAATTATTCTCTAAATCTGTTTGCATTTTTGATGGCACTGTGAGACAGAAGACAAGTGTGGCTACAAACTGTGTACAAAATCTTGAGTACAGAGTGTGATTTGTGGCTTTGGGGACAGTTTTAAAACAAAAGCTCCAGTCTGTGATTCACCTCCTCTCCGCTCTGATGGTGAGTCACCTGCTCTAAGCTCTGCTCGTTAGACCCAATACACACCCATTGTAAAGGTGGATTTTTGGCAGAAATCTTAATGATTTAAAAACTGCCACACAGCTGAAACTGTTGAAGATATCAATAAGACGAGTAATGCAGTAATAGATTAAAAGTTTGTCTACAGTTTAAAAGAAAAATGGAGTCTGAGGGAGAAAGTATGCTGGAGCTTTAGACGTTCAAAGTAGTACAAAGATTTTAAAAGTTTGAAGTCGTTTTCAATGCATTCCTATGGGGGGAAAAATTGCAGAAAAAGTTAAATATTGTAAAAAGTATAAATAGTATGAAAGAGAAAAGTAATAGCAACACTGTCCTGAAAAAGCTGCACATTTTGATGTATGAATTGTTGAAATTGCACAAAGTATGAAGGAGTAGTTAGATGCCAAAAAAGAGCGGAAGTCAAAAGAATAATAAGTATAAAGAAAATGGCCGACCAGAAGAACATTAGTGTGAATGCATTCTGCATTCACACTAATAAGAAGATGAAGTTTAAAGAAATAAAAATGGCCGACCAGAAGAACAATAGTGTGAATGCATTCTGCATTCACACTAACAAGAAGAACTAGAAAAAGCATTTCCATGAATGGAAATGGTGTGAATGCAGAATGCAATGCCAAATGAGCTGAAGAAATTGCTGAAAGAAAGAGAGAAACAAAGAATGCAAGAAAGTCTGAATCAACATGACAGTGGATGGTATCGAAACCATGACCTCATGATCTCCAACCCTTTTCTCTACTAGTGCGCCACAGAGAACACACTGATGCCAAGCCTGTTGTCAGCTTTAAAAAAAGTAAGAACTGTGTGGAAATTGGCTACACCAAGTTAGAAGAGCACTTTTTTGCACTTTTTGTGAAATCAAACAAAATATAATGCCCATTTCAATGAATTAGGAAGTTGGACTCCCTGACGATGTGACATGACAGAGGCTGGGATTCGAACCCATAATCTTATGTTTACCAAAGCTTTATACTACCACTCAGCCAGAGAGGGCACACAGACTTTTTGGTACCACTGCGGCTCAGAGAGCACACTGATGCTGATGTGACACTGATCAATGTGATTACAAATACCTGTAGAAGGGGAGGTTAATTCTGCCGGTCACAGGGGGCAGCGCAGGACAAGAAATGATGGATAAGAATCATTTAAGCGCTTTACATTTTTCTGCTGTGTTCAAAGTTCCAGTGCAAATCAATAATAATAGTGCATTATCAAGTTTGCTCACAGAATTCAACACAACATAACAACATCACCCAACCGGGATTTGAGCCAGGGATCTTTAGGTTGCAGAGCAGGTACCTTAACCACTAGTCTACCAGCAGGGTTGGTAATGGGAGAGGTTGTGACTTTCATGAACATAAGATTTGTCAATGATGCTTAAAAAGAGAAGAGATGGGTAGAAATGAGCCACAACACAAAAAGTAGAAGACTTTTTTTTTTATGACTTTTGAATATTTTTTGGTGAAATCAAATAAAGTATAATGGCCATTCCAGTGAATTACAAAGTTTAGCTGCTCCTCCACTGATGTGAAAAAAAGCAAGAAAGCTTGAAACAACATGACAGAGGCTGGTTTCGAACCCACAACCTCATGATCTCCAGTCATTCACTCTACCACTCCTGCACAGAGAGCACGCTGATATCTGCTAACATCTATTCTAATTTGATCATATTTGGCAAACTTTGGTTGGAGTAATCAGTAATCAGTAATCGGGCATATATGCATTATCAAGTTTGCTCATGTGACCAGACTAAGTAGTATTGCTTAGCCCACACTGGAATGTTGTGTGTGGCTCTTGTGTCTCTTAATGAACACACCTGAAATAAATTGAAGATGGCGAAGCCGAATTCAACACAATATAACAACAGTGCCCACCTGGATTCGAACTCAGAACCTCTGCGTTCATGGTCTGTCATCTTAACCACTGAACTACAGCCAGAGGTGTTAAGGGGAGAGGTTGTGACTCTCATGAATGTTTGATCTTTCAATAATGCTCAAAAAAAGAAAAGAGTCAAAATGAGCCACAACTAAGTACTAAGTAGGGGACTTTTTTAATGACTTTTGAATATTTTTTGGCAAAATCACATCAAGTATAATGCCCATTTCAGTGAATTATAAAATCGAAATCCCTGGGTGTTCAGTGAGAAAAAAATGCATGGGGTTGAATGGCAGAGAGAGAGCTCCCAGGCTGCATTTAAAAAATATTTTAAATTATTCTCTAAATCTGTTTGCATTTTTGATGGCACTGTGAGACAGAAGACAAGTGTGGCTACAAACTGTGTACAAAATCTTGAGTACAGAGTGTGATTTGTGGCTTTGGGGACAGTTTTAAAACAAAAGCTCCAGTCTGTGATTCACCTCCTCTACGCTCTGACGGTGAGTCACCTGCTCTAAGCTCTGCTCGTTAGACCCAATACACACCCATTGTAAAGCTGGATTTTTGGCAGAAATCTTAATGATTTAAAAACTGCCACACAGCTGAAACTGTTGAAGATATCAATAAGACGAGTAATGCAGTAATAGATTAAAAGTTTGTCTACAGTTTAAAAGAAAAATGGAGTCTGAGGGAGAAAGTATGCTGGAGCTTTAGACGTTCAAAGTAGTACAA
Source organism: Decapterus maruadsi (assembly GCA_030347415.2). Taxonomy (NCBI): domain Eukaryota; kingdom Metazoa; phylum Chordata; class Actinopteri; order Carangiformes; family Carangidae; genus Decapterus; species Decapterus maruadsi. Next base: position 5,738,678 of record CM064894.1, read on the forward strand.
AGATTTTAAAAGTTTGAAGTCGATTTCAATGCATTCCTATGGGGGAAAAAATTGCAGAAAAAGTTAAATATTGTAAAAAGTATAAATAGTATGAAAGAGAAAAGTAATAGCAACACTGTCCTGAAAAAGCTGCACATTTTGATGTATGAATTGTTGAAATTGCACAAAGTATGAAGGAGTAGTTAGATGCCAAAAAAGAGCGGAAGACGTAAGAATAATAAGTATAAAGAAAATGGCCGACCAGAAGAACATTAGTGTGAATGCATTCTGCATTCACACTAACTAGAAAAAGCATTTCCATGAATGGAAATGGTGTGAATGCAGAATGCAATGCCAAATGAGCTGAAGAAATTGTTGAAAGAAAGAGAGAAACAAAGAATGCAAGAAAGTCTGAATCAACATGACAGAGGACAGTATCGAAACCATGACCTCATGATCTCCAACTCTTTTCTCTACCACTGCGCCACAGAGAGCACACTGATGCTGAACCTGTTGTCGGCTTTAAAAAAAGTAAGAACTGTGTGGAAATTGGCTACACCAAGTTAGAAGAGCACTTTTTGTGACTTTTGGTGAAATCAAACAAAATATAATGCCCATTTCAATGAATTAGAAAGATGGACTCCCTGACGATGTGACATGACAGAGGCTGGGATTCGAACCCATAATCTTATGTTTACCAAACCTTTATACTACCACTCAGCCAGAGAGGGCACACAGGCTTTTTAGTACCACTGCGCCACAGAGAGCACACTGATGGTGATGTGACACTGATCAATGTGATTACAAATACCTGTAGAAGGGGAGGTTAATTCTGCCGGTCACAGGGGGCAGCGCAGGACAAGAAATGATGGATAAGAATCATTTAAGCGCTTTACATTTTTCTGCTGTGTTCAAAGTTCCAGTGCAAATCAATAATAATAGTGCATTATCAAGTTTGCTCACAGAATTCAACACAACATAACAACATCACCCAACCGGGATTTGAACCAGGGATCTTTAGGTTGCAGAGCAGGTACTTTAACCACTAGTCTACCAGCAGGGTTGGTAATGGGAGAGGTTGTGACTTTCATGAACATAAGATTTGTCAATGATGCTTAAAAAAAGAAGAGATGGGTAGAAATGAGCCACAACACAAAAAGTAGAAGACTTTTTTTTTATGACTTTTGAATATATTTTGGTGAAATCAAATAAAGTATAATGGCCATTCCAGTGAATTACAAAGTTTAGCTGCTCCTCCACTGATGTGAAAAAAAAAGCAAGAAAGCTTGAAACAACATGACAGAGGCTGGTTTCGAACCCACAACCTCATGATCTCCAGTCATTCACTCTACCACTCCTGCACAGAGAGCACGCTGATATCTGCTAACATCTATTCTAATTTGATCATATTTGGCAAACTTTGGTTGGAGTAATCAGTAATCAGTAATCGGGCATATATGCATTATCAAGTTTGCTCATGTGACCAGACTAAGTAGTATTGCTTAGCCCACACTGGAATGTTGTGTGTGGCTCTTGTGTCTCTTAATGAACACACCTGAAATAAATTGAAGATGGCGAAGCCGAATTCAACACAATATAACAACAGTGCCCACCTGGATTCGAACTCAGAACCTCTGCGTTCATGGTCTGTCATCTTAACCACTGAACTACAGCCAGAGGTGTTAAGGGGAGAGGTTGTGACTCTCATGAATGTTTGATCTTTCAATAATGCTCAAAAAAAGGAGAAAAGAGTCAAAATGAGCCACAACTAAGTACTAAGTAGGGGACTTTTTTAATGACTTTTGAATATTTTTTGGCAAAATCACATCAAGTATAATGCCCATTTCAGTGAATTATAAAATCGAAATCCCTGGGTGTTCAGTGAGAAAAAAATGCATGGGGTTGAATGGCAGAGAGAGAGCTCCCAGGCTGCATTTAAAAAATATTTTAAATTATTCTCTAAATCTGTTTGCATTTTTGATGGCACTGTGAGACAGAAGACAAGTGTGGCTACAAACTGTGTACAAAATCTTGAGTACAGAGTGTGATTTGTGGCTTTGGGGACAGTTTTAAAACAAAAGCTCCAGTCTGTGATTCACCTCCTCTACGCTCTGACGGTGAGTCACCTGCTCTAAGCTCTGCTCGTTAGACCCAATACACACCCATTGTAAAGCTGGATTTTTGGCAGAAATCTTAATGATTTAAAAACTGCCACACAGCTGAAACTGTTGAAGATATCAATAAGACGAGTAATGCAGTAATAGATTAAAAGTTTGTCTACAGTTTAAAAGAAAAATGGAGTCTGAGGGAGAAAGTATGCTGGAGCTTTAGACGTTCAAAGTAGTACAAAGATTTTAAAAGTTTGAAGTCGATTTCAATGCATTCCTATGGGGGAAAAAATTGCAGAAAAAGTTAAATATTGTAAAAAGTATAAATAGTATGAAAGAGAAAAGTAATAGCAACACTGTCCTGAAAAAGCTGCACATTTTGATGTATGAATTGTTGAAATTGCACAAAGTATGAAGGAGTAGTTAGATGCCAAAAAAGAGCGGAAGACGTAAGAATAATAAGTATAAAGAAAATGGCCGACCAGAAGAACATTAGTGTGAATGCATTCTGCATTCACACTAACTAGAAAAAGCATTTCCATGAATGGAAATGGTGTGAATGCAGAATGCAATGCCAAATGAGCTGAAGAAATTGTTGAAAGAAAGAGAGAAACAAAGAATGCAAGAAAGTCTGAATCAACATGACAGAGGACAGTATCGAAACCATGACCTCATGATCTCCAACTCTTTTCTCTACCACTGCGCCACAGAGAGCACACTGATGCTGAACCTGTTGTCGGCTTTAAAAAAAGTAAGAACTGTGTGGAAATTGGCTACACCAAGTTAGAAGAGCACTTTTTGTGACTTTTGGTGAAATCAAACAAAATATAATGCCCATTTCAATGAATTAGAAAGATGGACTCCCTGACGATGTGACATGACAGAGGCTGGGATTCGAACCCATAATCTTATGTTTACCAAACCTTTATACTACCACTCAGCCAGAGAGGGCACACAGGCTTTTAGTACCACTGCGCCACAGAGAGCACACTGATGGTGATGTGACACTGATCAATGTGATTACAAATACCTGTAGAAGGGGAGGTTAATTCTGCCGGTCACAGGGGGCAGCGCAGGACAAGAAATGATGGATAAGAATCATTTAAGCGCTTTACATTTTTCTGCTGTGTTCAAAGTTCCAGTGCAAATCAATAATAATAGTGCATTATCAAGTTTGCTCACAGAATTCAACACAACATAACAACATCACCCAACCGGGATTTGAACCAGGGATCTTTAGGTTGCAGAGCAGGTACTTTAACCACTAGTCTACCAGCAGGGTTGGTAATGGGAGAGGTTGTGACTTTCATGAACATAAGATTTGTCAATGATGCTTAAAAAAAGAAGAGATGGGTAGAAATGAGCCACAACACAAAAAGTAGAAGACTTTTTTTTTATGACTTTTGAATATATTTTGGTGAAATCAAATAAAGTATAATGGCCATTCCAGTGAATTACAAAGTTTAGCTGCTCCTCCACTGATGTGAAAAAAAAAGCAAGAAAGCTTGAAACAACATGACAGAGGCTGGTTTCGAACCCACAACCTCATGATCTCCAGTCATTGACTCTACCACTCCGCCACAGAGAGCATGCTGATACCTGCTGACATCTATTCTTATTTGATCATATTTGGCAAACTTTGGTTGGAGTAATCAGTGTGATAACAAACACCTGCAACTAATTGAAGGCAGGGGAAGAAGATTGAAAGAGGTTAAGAGGAAAGGTGGGGGCATATATGCATTATCAAGTTTGCTCATGTGACCAGACTAAGAAGTATTGGTTAGCCCACACTGGAATGTTGTGTGTGGCTCTTGTGTCTCTTAATGAACACACCTGAAATAAATTGAAGATGGCGAAGCCGAATTCAACACAATATAACAACAGTGCCCAACCTGGATTCGAACTCAGAACCTCTGCATTCATGGTCTGTCATCTTAACCACTGAACTACAGCCAGAGGTATTGAGGGGAGAGGTTGTGACTCTCATGAATGTTTGATCTTTCAATAATGCTCAAAAAAAGAGAGAAAAGAGTCAAAATGAGCCACAACAACTAAGTAGGGGACTTTTTTAATGACTTTTGAATATTTTTTGGCGAAATGACATCAAGTATAATGCCCATTTCAGTGAATTATAAAATCGAAATCCCTGGGTGTGCAGTGAGAAAAAAATGCATGGGGTTGAATGGCAGAGAGAGAGCTCCCAGGCTGCATTTAAAAAATATTTTAAATTATTCTCTAAATCTGTTTGCATTTTTGATGGCACTGTGAGACAGAAGACAAGTGTGGCTACAAACTGTGTACAATATCTTGAGTACAGAGTGTGATTTGTGGCTTTGGGGACAGTTTTAAAACAAAAGCTCCAGTCTGTGATTCACCTCCTCTCCGCTCTGACGGTGAGTCACCTGCTCTAAGCTCTGCTCGTTAGACCCAATACACACCCATTGTAAAGGTGGATTTTTGGCAGAAATCTTAATGATTTAAAAACTGCCACACAGCTGAAACTGTTGAAGATATCAATAAGACGAGTAATGCAGTAATAGATTAAAGGTTTGTCTACAGTTTGAAAGAAAAATGGAGTCTGAGGGAGAAAGTATGCTGGAGCTTTAGACGTTCAAAGTAGTACAAAGATTTTAAAAGTTTGAAGTCGTTTTCAATGCATTCCTATGGGGGAAAAAATTGCAGAAAAAGTTAAATATTGTAAAAAGTATAAATAGTATGAAAGAGAAAAGTAATAGCAACACTGTCCTGAAAAAGCTGCACATTTTGATGTATGAATTGTTGAAATTGCACAAAGTATGAAGGAGTAGTTAGATGCCAAAAAAGAGCGGAAGACGTAAGAATAATAAGTATAAAGAAAATGGCCGACCAGAAGAACATTAGTGTGAATGCATTCTGCATTCACACTAACAAGAAGAAGAAGAACAAGAAGAACAAGAAGAAGAACAAGAAGAAGAAGCTTTTATTATTGCAGCCACCTATCCGAGGCTGTGTGGCCTTGGGTTCAGCCACTCGCATGAATAGCATGATAATAATACTTAATCAACCAATATGATATATAACCTATATATATAACATATAATTGTCCTGTATTGACAAATAATGCACTGCCCCTTATTGAATCAATCCAGGGTGCTACGATACATTTTCACATGCCAGAAACAAGAAAACCAAAAGTTTCATGAGACATACAGTAGTGGAGAATTTAAAAAAAAAACAACAATAGATAGGGCGCCAACTTCAGTGATTTTTTAATTGTCTCAGAATTAGCAGCGGCCCTGATTTGAGCTCCAGTCACAGATCAGCTCATTCACTTTTACTCTATACACCATGAAACAAAGCTGTTTTATTCTAGTCAGTCCTCCCTTGACCCAACCTTGTACCAGGACACCATTATCTCATGTTTTGGTTCTCGGTGTCATGTGTTCCTCACAGACCAACCACAGCTTCACACAGTCTCAGACTTATTTCTAAAATCACTTATATCCTGATTCTACCCAAGGTCAGTGAAAGTGAACTGTCTGACCCCATCACATGTTCTGGTCTGATAGCAGATAAATGATTATATATATATATACAAATATACTTTAAATCATTGCGCAATAAATGGTGATCACTTATCTGATCAAATACGTCAAACATTAACGCTCCTGAGTAAAAATATTCCTCATGCAAACTTGTAACGTCATGATTATGAAACATATTTGGGTGAGTGCATTGAGTGAGTGTGGGAGGAGGAAGAGGAGGAAGAGGAGGAGGAGGAGGTCATGTCCTCCAGCTGCAGACTGCCACAGCTCTGGGACAGGAGGAAACCTCGGTGGGCGTCAAACATGATGCCACCAGGAAACGAGAGGACACTGGGAGTGTCCTGAAAGACCAGATGGTGGACGATGATGATCTGGACAACGTCGCTGGACATTAGACGCTGCCATGTTCTGCAGCCGAACGACGTCAACCAACCACCCTCTTGAACTGAAGTACTCTCCTGTTTTGAAGTTACCCACTAAGTCCAAACATCTCATGAGTGAGCTGTTGTCACACTGTATTCAGACTGTAGCTGCTCTTTTATTATTCTTATTGCCAGACTTTGGACAAGCGCTCACTCTATGTGCTTTATGCAGACTTTTGTGAAACTGTGAAATATCAGAGCAGGAGGAGCAAATTAACAGTGTTCAAACACTCCTTCTATTTATAGGCAGAATTATTATCAATTATTAATGCTATGAATAACCTTGTCATTTTTCAGGGTCTGATGTCTGCATCTCATACACAGCCTTCAAATGGAAAGTTGTAAATATTAGTAGCTAATATTTGTAATATTTGAAAGCTCATAGTTGCATAGAAGCTCCAGTGCAAGCCGTCAGTGTCGGCCTACATTGAATAGTGGGGAAGGCTCTGCACTTTGTATTTTTTCCTTTCTTATTCTTATTCTGTCTCTTTTTTATTGTGTTTTTTATTGTGATATGGATCCCCTTGGGTCTTAAATAAAGAATGAATTGAATATATATTATATAATATAAGAATATTGATGCTGCCCTGTTTTAGGACTGATAGCTGTTTCATTGGAAGTTGCAGGTGTTTACTCCGCACTCTTGATAAGAGTAAAGGAGAAATGTGCTTTTTTCCTACGAAGTGAGGTGTGTGTTTACACACTATGCATACAGCAACTGTAACTGTGCAAACAAGTGGTTTTAACAACTTTGTCATGAACTTCTTTTTACTTTCGCAGAGGGCTGCACCAAATAAAATGTGAAATCAAAAATGAGGCCATGAGCAGATGTTTCTGCTCTTTGATGTTCATTCATAAGAATTTTATTCCACGGCACGTGATGTAGAGTTTCGAGGTTTCTTTCTTCGAAGCGCTGACTCCTCCCTTCTTCTCCTCCTCCAGCGGAGAAGAAGAGGAAAAATCCCCAGAAAGCCCTCCTTTTCTCTCTGTGGCACCTAAGTAGCTTAAGCAGCCGTAATCTTTCCTCGCTGTTTCTGCAGCAGATCAAAGAAGCATCCACCTTCAGCTCCTGCTCCTCAATTAGATGGATTAGTATCAAATTAAGTTCTGATTTGCTCCCCCGGTGCAGCGCTCTCTGCAGGGAGGCGCGGTGTGGAGGGCGAGCACGTGAGGGGCCAAAACGCATACAATGCTCCCATGGGTGGGTGAGTGGGTGGTGGGGTTACAGAGGGGGAAAAGGAGGCCCTCATCGCTGGGAGGCCCCGGAAACATGCCTTAATGGGCTCTCAGAGGCATTCTTCAACAACAATGGGCAGTGGCTCTTTTTCCTGCTCTTTGAAACTGCTGCAGTGGGTGAAGGATGATTACCAAATGACTTCATACATAAAAAAAAAAATTAAAAATCAACGAAGGACTTGGTTTCGAGCCGAGGTGTCAGGACGATTGTGACGCCTTGGTGCACAACCGGGCCATGACAGCATTTGTCCTGGAAGCAGCGTGTTTATGTGAATTCATTAGAACTGCAATTAAGTGATTAAACTTTCTACAGAAATGGTGACTGTGTGGGAATATAGTAAAGCTGATTGCTTGTAAAGTTGATTTATTATCTGTTTTTTTGTTTTCTGTTTTGTTTTGTTTTGTTTTTTTGCATCCAGTAACTCTGTGATGCCAAGCCAAAGAACGGAGCTCATGTTTTTCAGGGAAGAGGAGAAGACATATACTGTAATAGGGTGGACGGGTCGAGCTTGATTGCCGAAGAACAAGAGAGCGGACGAAGCTGAAGGTGTGGAGAGAAGCTGGTCGCCTGGGAAAAACCAGTGATCTGGCTGGGTGTTGGCCAAAAAAACAAAAAAAAAGGTCAACAATGATGTGGCACTGACTCAGCGGGGAGTGTAGAGTGGAGAACCTGGAGCTGGTACTGGTCAGATGTAACAGCAGCAGAACTGATGGCGCTGGCGGAGCTGGTCCACCTACAGGATCCAACTCACGGTCTGGTTGAGCTGCACGCAAGAAGTGGAGTCACTGGGGCTTTTACTTCAAATTGTTTTTCATTGAGTTTTTAAAAAAGAAGGTAGTGAGAAAACAGTTGAAACTGACTGAAAGCTAATGGACACAATAGGATGGATGCCATACATGGATCTCATCTCCAGTGTCCGTCGGATATAAGTTTTTTTCAAGCCCTGAATTGTGCATCTGATTTTTTCTATCTAAAGAAACGCCATCACCTCGCGGACCCAATGGGAATGGGATGGAGGTGTGGTCGGTTTCCAACCAAAAAGGATAAGTCGACGGGTGGCTGAGTCGCTGGGGCTTTTAGGAACAGGACAGTAAGATGTTGCAGCCTTTTAAATTGCCCCTTGGGGACAAATAAAGTTTTTGATTGATTGATTGATTGATTGATTGATTGATTGAGGAAAGGAGCAAATCTTGCAAACCGAGAAACTTGCAGACTGGGATGTAGAAGAGAGGCGAGGTGATTGAGGGGAAGGTTTGCATACAAAATGCCTCCAGTCCTTCAATCTGTGAAGAGGCAGTGGCCTGATGTCTGACTTCTAATTGAAAACCAGTACCAGTCTTATATTTATTGTCCTAGCCTTTTTTTTGCTCGCTCCTCTTTAGTGAACCATTGATGACAGGAAGTGTGTGGCTGCAGCGGACCCGACCGGGCGTGAAGCCACTTCTGGCCCTCGTGTGGACCCGAGCCAGAGCATGAGGCTCGGGCTCGGCACCGGGTTCTGGTGGCTGGAAGCTTTAAGCAGCTTATCCTGCCCGGGGGGGAAACAATGGCAGACTGACGTCCTGTGAAAGTACAACTGCTCCAACATGACGGGGCGGTCGACCTCGCGCGGGGACGCAGCTCCGTCTCAGTCAGTTTAGACACAGCAGGAAATTCAAGAGCAAACGTCTGAGGTTAAAACAAGACGCGAGCAAATCTGATCTGAGACGAGGAGATCTGCCAAGTAATGAACTCGCTACTGCTCTGTCTCTCTCTGTCACACACACACACACATGAGGCAGAGACGAGGGGGTTCCTGTTTCTGGGAGGCAGCAGGTAATTCAGTCTCTTTAGTTAAATTGCATTCCTCCTGTTCAACCAGAGCTGCTGACAATAAAGCTAATGTTCCCATCATGCAGAGATTAGCTCTGCTGCTGAGTCACAGCGGACGAGTGTGTTCTGTTCCCCGACTGACACACTCCTCACCTCTCGCTCCCCGCAGCAGCTCGACACTGCCCCTCCTCCCCACACGCAGCACTGCAGTCACCACCTCCCCCTCCCTGATCTCCGTCAGTGGATGAAGACTCCTCAGTTGTCGGTGGGTGATAACAGGAATAAAACCTCTGTCGGGCGTCGACGGGTCTTTTTATATAATAACTATTATGCAAAATGTTGCTGCACATGCACATGAGCTGCAGTTGGTTGGTTCATTCATAAATGCTCATGTAGGCTAACCTCAGCTGGTATTCAGGTGGTTTCTAGTCAAATAAATCACAACATACTCGTACAAAACAGAGAATGAACTGAAAATCTTTGAATCTCACTCTCATGTGGAAAACAATATAAATGAAAAACTTCATATTCAACTCAATCATGTGTTGGATCAAGATTTTTCGAGCACCAAATGTGACTGACTGGGTGATGTGGGAAAAGGGCATCACACCCAGCAGAGAGTGGACGACGGCGGTAATTGCAATGCAAAAAAAAAAGAAAAGAAAAGAAACTTTTCCGGTTATGGAGAAGTGGACAGGGTTCAGTCACGTCCAAGTTTTTGTCATAAATTGCATGTTCGGTAACAGCGAGTGAATCTTTCTCTCTGCTGCTCATTAGCATCCCTGCATCTTGCTAAGTTAGTTGGCTACAGGGACTGCGCCTGGACAACGAGGAGGTCTGGACACGACAGCATTCATTATTCAAAGACCATGTGAGAAGATCATGTTGTTGAAACAGTGCATAGATCTCCAACACATGACGTCCGCAGCACTCTGAGAAGGACATTTCTGCTGCACTGAAGAGGAAGAGAAGAGTGACCCCCATCATGGTGACGTGGATCAGTCTGGTCCTGGACTAACAGAGTCATTGGGGAGAGGAGGAGGAGGAGGAGGAGGAGATGAGACCAAGAACCAGACCAGTCTGAGCTCCAGATTCCCCGTGAGGAGGTGGAGAAACTTCCAGAAGAACAACCAGTTCTCAAGTTGTTTGATATTTATTTTGTTTTTGTTTTTTCTCAAGCAAGGGGGAGTAATCTGAAAACAATGTTTCATGATGCAGCTTAAAACTGCAAAACAGAAAAAAAAAACAAATGACAAAAGGAAACAACAATAGAGTTACTTAACCACACAAGAGTTACTTAACTACACACACAGGAAAAAACATAAGTAACAACTTATATAACTGTGACCCATATGTTACTTTGTCGCCCAGTTTAAGGTCATCGTTTCCTTTCACCAAGGTGTGTAGACGTTTTGGAGATGAAAAGTAGTTCAAGGTGTCCGTCTGAGCTGATAAGCGCTCTCAGGTGTCCACATACAATCTGTCTGACGTGTTCTGTCTGATCTGTTGAACCTGAAGCTGCTGCAACAAGCTCGCTCAAGGTTAAAGAAAGCAGGAGAGACAATTCACTTTATACACAAAGTCCAACCTGCAAAGATGTGCGTGTATGTGTGTGTGTGTTAACGAAGTGACCCAGTAACACATCCGCTCGTCGTTAACTGACCCTTGACACGTGAAAACGAGGATCTGTGTCAGACCGGTCCGTCCTGCAGCTCCGTGTCCGGTGGGAGAGACTCTCTTCTCTCTTCAGAGCTGCCAAGACCAAGATCCAGTACTTTTCCATCCTCTTGACAAAGCCCCTGGACAAGAGGAAGGGAGGAGGAGGACGAGGAGGAGGAGGGGGAGGGGGAGGCACAACCAAAAAGGTGGCTGAATGAACAGAGGAGGAGGAGGAGATCTGCACTTGTTCAGTTTGAAACATGCTTGACTCCCTTCACTCGCCTTCGCCCTTTTCCTTCCTTTTTTGCCGTTTGTCCTTTTATGATGGTGCACAAGTCTTTATTGGAGTGGTCTTTACATAATTCCCTATGAGATTCCTCATTGTCCCAGCTCAGTTTTTTTTTTGTTCCCACATGATACGTACGTGAGCACTCCTTTGTGGCAGAGCAAATAAAAAAGAAAAACCTGGACTGAGACAATGAGCAGACTCTGTCCATGCAAGTTTTACCACTTGTGCAAACAGACTATAGATTGAAATGAAGCTGTTTCAATCTCAGCCTTTCTTCTTCTTCTTCTTTTTTGTAAGTGATTTTTAAAGGGAATGACAGATGTTTCAATTTCTTCAGTTTTGCAAGAACAAAACTGAAGTAGAATTAAGTTTCACATATGAAAAAAAAAGAAAAGAAAATCCCACTGGATGCGTTATGAGGTGTGAGAAAACACAAGTCTTTGTGTCAGTAATCCTCGTCACAGTTCAGTAATCCCAATGCCAACTGGTAAACATAAATCTGTAACATCTTCCCAGTGTTTTTTTTTTTTTTTGCATGGGAAGAGCAACTTGGATCGCACCCAAACAAGGGTTACATAATTCAAAATGTTGAAAAAAAAAAAAAAATTAAACAGAGCCATAAGGAGCACAGGGAGTAGTTATCAGATCCACAGCCAAACTCTGCGTAAACCTCAACAAATCTCAGAGAATAATAAAACTTTTTATTTTATTTTGAAGTTCTGATCGTATTTATCAATAATAATAACAATATACGCGCCAAAGTTGCTGCTTATGTTAAGAAACACGATACCATTGGTACCACAAAGGAAGAAATCTATAGAGGTCCTCGTATCTTATCTTATCTTATCTTATCTTGTTTTATCTTATCTTATCTTATCAAACTTTATTGTCATTTTAGACAAAAACTTTCTCTGAGATCAAAAAAGTTCAGTTTTTGTTTAAAAGTCTCACAGCTTGTGGCAGAAAACTGTTCAGCAGCCTTGTGCTCTTAACTTATCTTATCTTATCTTATCTTTCAAGCATGAAAAGCCACAACTATACATCAACAAACCCAGGATCCTCTCTGAAACTCTTACATAATTATTAAATATAATTATAACGTCCCCTCTGCACCTGTTGTGTATTCTCTCACACTGCGTCTTTAACAACATCCCTGTTTTCAGAGACGGTGAGAATCGTCTTTAACTGGGCCGTTAAAAGCTGCGACTTGAGCTCCTCCAGCCGCGGCGAAGGTGGAGGATTTCCAGGCTCTGGTTTCACACAGAGAGCTGGATCTTTATATTGCTGACATACTGTCCTGCTAACCTGTGCCAGATGGTACAGATGTTCCCTCCATTAACCCCTTCAGGTCCTCCAACCACTCCAATACACATATGCCACACTGTACATTGTAATATTGTGCACATATAGTGTTTATTATTTACACTTTGTGCACTTATTTATGTATTTATTTCAATCTTTGCACCATTCCTTTTCCTTTTTTGTCCTTATTCTAACTTAACATCTCTTGGCAATGGTAAAAAGGAGTCAAAGGTGCACATACTTGGCCGATAAAGCAACGCTGTTCTCAAGGATGTAGATTTTGACATATAATTGCTGTCATATATAAGTTTATCGCATGTTTTACATCATCTAAAGTGGACCTCTGCGGAGCCACTCCCCTTTTGTGACAAAGTATGTCCGACTATACGAGACAAGGACAGAGTACAAGGCGCACTAAGACTATTAATCATCGTTAATCATTGTCTGCAGTATGCAACGTGTGTCTCTGGGGGTCGCTCAATCAAAGCCAAAACTAGAGACATTGGCGTCATAAAAATGGCGTGTAACCATGGGAGTTGTTCCCCTCGCCACCGTTATTACAGTCAGTCAGTCAGTCAGTCTCTCCCAGTTTTGGATTCCTCCAGTGTCTGTGGTTCAGTAAATCAAACAGTTAAAAGAAGTGAATAATGCAGTGTCGCATTTAAAGTGTGAGTGTTTCACTGACACTTTATGTTTGGGAACTGAGGTTGCTGCTAGTCTTTTGTTTTGACGGTTTCTCTCACGATACCAAAACCAGCAGGATTTTTACCAGCAGCAGAAGTTTCCACAGACTGTCCTCCTTTTCATAACAAACTGACCAGGGGATCGAAACTGGTAAGAAGATCCATGAAGCGGTTTCACTTTTAGGAAACATCAGTGATTCACAGAAGCAAACTATCAAACATTTACTCAGCATCTTTTATCTGATAATTTAAGATCCAGACACCAAGTGACTAAACTAATCTGATTAAAATCAATTAAAAACCAAAGTGAATGTGTAGCGAAATTAAAGTCAATTTTGAGGTTCTGGCAAACAAAACACTGACACACAAGAGACAATTATGTTAATGAAGGAGACCAGATGATGCAGAACCAAAATCGAAATTAAAATCACATTGAAAATTGCCGCAAACATTTGGGATAATGTAACTTTACACTTCAAATAACATTAGATTATAGGTCTAGGGCGGAAAAGTTGCATACTACAAATTTAAAGTACAGTACATCAGGAATCTTTGATCAATCACTGATTTTCTGATGAGATTCTCAACTTATAATAAACCCTGCAGATTTGTCCAGGTCCCCTCTCTTCTTATAGTCAGACATGCCTGGAGCGTCTATCATCCATTCAAAAGTCTGGCTCAGCTGGGTGCTTGGTGATCAAGTGGCTCTACACTGTCACGTATCAAATAAAGGCAAAAACAAGAAAAATATCTTTAAAAAATTACTTAAACTTTCATTTCAAGCAGAGAATCTCCATCACTGTGTCTCCAAATGACCTTTCTACTCTTGTCATTGAGTGGAGGGACAAAAAAGTTTGAAGAGGGAAACCAAGAAATCCCATGAGCCTCCGTAGCGTAGCTCTGAGCAGCTCACGGCTCTGCTCTGCCGTTCTAAAAATAGCTTGCACCGACAATTAAAGGTAACGAACCTACAGCTATGACTATAGGGATTATGGCAATGGGCCAATTTGCCAAAATGTTGAACTATCCCTTTAAAGGTAAAAGCCTGAGGAAGTATAAATTTAAAACAAATCTGTCTCCTGTAACTTCCTCTCTCTCTGACCAGAGGCAGAAATCACTGCTCAGTCATTGTGTTTATGAATGATGTGTTTAGTGGTGATTGTGGCGGGATATGATTTCAGGACTTCACAGCAGTCGGTCCAGACATGGACCAAAGATTTGACCTAGTTTTGTTCTGGTTGAACAATACCACTCATTCAACTTTGTGCAATAATTTTTTAAGAAGAAAATCTAAGATACCGGCCAGCTATTACACGGCAGCACATCTCTTCTGAAATCTCTACTGCAGTTAATGTGTTTAATGGTAATTAATTGTAAGACTAGCCATGCGTGTTACATAAGGATATTGTGGTAAGATGGTCCCGGCTTTCTCAATGTGATAGTCCACAGCGTGGAGACATCTGGCAGGAGTAGCCCTCACCTGACAGCTGTGCAACCTGACATCCTGTTACAGTGTGAATTTATTGACTCCTAATCCCCCGAGATGCTCTGAAGGAACCCAGCTGACTCGAAGTGACCAGAGAGGTTTGTCTCAGTCTGCAGAGGAAAAAGATTAATTAAAACAAAGGGTCACAATGCAACAGGAACTGAAGTATATGATTTTGCACAGCTGCGCAGTGCTAAAAGGCTAAACAGCAGGACAAAGAGAGTGTGGGAAAAGGAACTCAGGGCAGGAAAGTGGAGAAACACACAGAAAGGGTGAGAAAATTTGCCTGTTGACAGAAACAGATGTTGTCGAGTCAACACAGGAAGAGCACAGAGAGCCACAAACCGAGGAACAAACCACATCAACAGGGCGACAAGGGCGAAGATGATGGTCAAAAAGACAACGCAGGGGCCACCGTATGTGTGTTTGTCATTGTGTTTTTTTCTGAAGAGTCACCTCCGTGGTTAGCGCAGGAAACTGAAAAGACTTGGAGAAGGTTAGAGGAAGAGTGTGGTCGCGCTTAAAAGAAACCAATGACTCTCCTGAGCCTCAGCTGTGTCTCAGCACTTTGGCTCGGAAATGAAACCATATGAGAGAGCAAGAGAACGGTAACATGTTGCACCTTCTTTGGCTGCAGAATGTTGTTGGTTGGGTGATTGACCGAGAGCGATCGCGTGAGGTACAAACCGCAGTATTTAAATGAGGGTTTTGCACGTTGTAATGGTTTCCGCCCGTGGAGAGTTGGGACGGAAAGCAGGGATGGCCGCAAGCGCGCAGTGAAATCCGATCCGATGAAGCGTTGGTGGAGGGGGCAAATACACAAATTGGTGAGCCACAGCAAGGAGTGTCTGTGAGAAAGTAAATACAGTAGGTGAAACCAGAAGAGACAACAGATTAAGTTCAAAGAAGGAGGAAAGATGTAGAGCAAAGGGGAAAATTGGCCTGTTATAAAACCTCAGCAGATGGAGGAAGAGAGAAATCTCAAACAATGATGAGCAACAGGTGCAGCTCACTGTCTGAGATGAGCAGGTAACTGGGATAACAGAGTATGATATTGATGAGGACCTGCTGCAGGAATAGAAAAAAATCAAAATCAAAAGTCTCAGTGGCATTGTTGCATAGGGTGAATTATTTTTCCAAAGATATTAGCATGTCTCCTCACTGCAATAACTGCATCATCTGTGCACAAGTCAGTCATAGTCATAGAAGTTTACTCCTATAGGCCTGAGAAGTTGCATGTCTCCTCCCAGGAATTTGCACACCTGGGCAGACAATGTGCATATTTCATTAAAGAGGAACTATGCAAGTAGTTGCTTCGCTTTTCCGCTGTTTTGCTAACCCTCCTCCTGGCCATGTGCATCCTGGCGAAAAATCAATACATGGAGTGTCGGATAACGTTAAACTACTGTATGTTATGACATGTATATCTGTGTAGTCTTAACTGTCATAAACAAAAGACTGCGAGTTATGGAGCGTGTTTGTGTGGCTGTAATACAAGTATTACACTGATGTTTCAGCCATGAGACGTCAGGTGGAATTCAATTCAATCAGTCTTTATTATCCCCAAGAGGGCCATTGTCTGTGCAACAGTTCTCAACACTTACACAACAGCCAACACACAGATGGAAAAATAAGCAACACGCTACAAAATAATACATGTCATGCAATAAATCAATACTCATAGGAGGAATTCACGAGAGCTATCGCTGCAGGGAAAAAAGTGGAGAGAGCATCCAATCCCGCAAGTCATGTCCTTAACTATCATAATTACTCCAGGGCTTTAATTAGTAAAAATGTAGCATAGCCACGGGAGAAATCCTGCTGACAAAGGTACTAAATGGACAGCGCATGTTGTGTTTTAACATTTGAGCAGTGCTATACACTGTTTACTGATGTAGTAATAGAGCAGTGTATAGGCATTTGTTTGAAGGTTAACACATTTTTACACATCCAAACCTTTAGGAAATCTGGCCAGCGTGTAAATACACAGATACATAGACCAGTGGAGAACTGCAACTCCAGTTCTTATGAGTCTGTCCATCCATCTTCTTCCGCCTCATCCGGGACCGGGTTGCGGAGGCGGCGGTCTCAGAGAGATGTCCAGACTTCCCTCTCCCCGGACTCTTCCTCCAACTCTTCTGGGGGGATCCCGAGGCGTTCCCAGGCCAGCTGAGCAACATAGTCCCTCCAGTGGGTCCTGGGTCTACCCTGAGGCCCGGACCACCTCCCGAGGGATGAGTCCAGGAGGCATCCGAAACAGATGCCCGAGCCACTTCAGCTGGCTCCTCTTGATTCCTCCCGGGCGACAGGGCTCCTCACGCTATCTCCAAGTGAGCGCCCCACCACCCTGCGGAGGAAACCCATTTCAGCTGCTTGTGTCCAAGATCTTGTTCTTTTGGTCATGACCCAAAGTTCATGACCATAGGCGAGAGTAATATAGACTGACCAGTAAATCAAGAGCTTTATCTTTCAGCTCAGCTCCTTCTTTACCACAATAGACCAGTCCATCGAGATACTTAAACTCCTCCCCCTGCGGAAGGAGCTCTCCTGCGACATGGAGGTTTCTTATCTGCAGTTAAAGTAATAGTAAATGTATTATTTATTGACTGCCTGTGGTCTGAGGCTACAGACGTCAGAGGAAGTTTTCCATTGACAAACACCCAGTGTAAGTTTTATTTGCAATTACTTTGCTACATTTTGACGCTAATTAAACCGCTTCAAAGTTAAGCTAAAAATCTTGCGTAGTTCCTCTTTAACATCTGTTTTAGAACGTATAGCCTTTATTTAACAGAGTGTTTTAAGTATCTGCCTCCAGACCTGTTTATTACCTTTCTGTGTGCTGACCTTGACGGGTCATTAGGACTTACCTGCTGCTATAGACGGCATCATGACGTGAATCTCCATTTTGTGAGGGTAATATTCAAAGACATGAAAGCTGCACTGAAAAGCATCTTGTCTTGTAAGGCGGGGACACGCAGCAGCTATACCTGGGGTCGCCGTTTGGAGAATCTACATAAAGACGATCGCTGCAGCAGGTGGAGGAACAAGAAAGTTTGATTTGACTGCAAAGTAGAATTTCAAATCTCACTTAACGCCAAACAGATGTTGCTGCTTCTGCTGCTGCTGCTGGGATGGATGACTTGGCAAGTCTGTCCTCTTTTTCATTTTTCCTTTTTGATTGTGTGACTGAGTGAGTGTGCACTTTAGTTTATTGCGACATTAATGATCCACAACTCAAGCCAGTGAGTGGGAAGAGAGAACGAGACAACAATGATGATGATGATGATGATGATGATGACTACATAAGTACGTATACAGTGTATAATATACAACAGCTGTCATATGGCAGCCTCTTTAACTGATTAAGGATAACAGCCTTTGATAAAGAGGGTGATTTACGTCAACAGTCTTAGAGGGATGTTCCTGTTAAGTACCAGCTCATTGTTTTATATGAGAAAGCTTGGGTATTATGCAATAGGTCAGTAAATAAAAGCTCTTAAACCAACTTTTTCATTTTCACGGAAAGATGAATTATTGATTGTGATGTTGATTAAACAGTAAAAAAAAAACTGAGTTTTGTTAATTTACAGCATTGTTGGTCTTTGGAAATTATGAACAAATACAATTGATTTTCCTCCTGAGTAAAACGGAGAAACATAAGTACCTACAAGTCCAAAAGTTTAGCAAAATGTCATAATATTTGTTAATAGTTTTGTTTCCGATCAGATCTGTGGAGAATACTCGGTTTTGTTTAGGAAGGTTATGAGGTCAGTGAGACGTGTCCACCTTAATGCACCGTCTGCTGGTGATGGATCTATCTAACCTCTGGAGCAAAGCCCTGTTGCACTTGATGAACCTGAGTGTCAACCACCGTGGACTGATGTGCACGCTAGCAGCCGACATGCAGCCAGATCAAAGGTTTCCCTCTGACGAGAATGAGAGCAGACACTGGTATGTCAGCTCATCTGGGAACATGATCCCGAGAAGAGTTCAGGCTTCTTCACTTTTTGATTTCAGACAGAAACTTCAACACAAACTAATTAAAAGTGAATCACTCACATGTTTAATTGAAAGAACTTGGAAAATAAAGTGCACGTGTCCGACAACACTGCCACCAGAGAAAGTTGCAAACACTTGACCTGTGTCAAACTAATGTGTGAAACAATGGGTGATTTTTCTTTAGATGTATCACATTATTGATTTCTGCAAAACCACATCCCAACTGGGAGCTTCTGGTTTCCATTATAAACACTTTTTTATGGCATTAATAAGCACATTTGAAGTGGGGAAGAGAGTGTATCGTTTTTTATTTTAATCGTATTTTACTGAAGCCAGAAGTGGGCGGCGCAGTGGTTTGCACTGCCGCCTCTCAGCAGGAAGGTTGTGTGGGTTTAATTCACAGGGGGATTCTGGGACGGTCCCGGGTGGAGCTGGCATGTCCTCCCAGTTCCTGCGTGGGTTAGTTAGCACCGTCGGCCTCTAGGCAAGAAGGTCCTGGGAGTTTTCACATCTTACCTCCTCCAGGTTCTGCGGGCTTCTTCCCACAGTCCGAAGATATCGACACTAGAGGTTGATCAGTGACTGTGTGAAGTTGTTCGTCTCTATACGTCGGCCCTGTGAGGGACAGGTGGCCTGTCCAGGGTGAACTCTGCCCTCTTTTCTTTTTATGTTCCCCACCACTCTTTCATCTGCCCAACCTCTCTTGCACTTCAAGGGATAGTTCAACATTTTTGTTAGGGATGCCCCGATACCGATACCGATACTGGTATCAGGTATCGGTCCGATACTGTTGTAATATACTTGTATTGGTATCGGTGAAATTTAGCGAGTACAAGAACCGATACCAGTGCATGCAATTGCTCTGCATGAAGACCGCGATCAGAGGGTGGCTTTGCATCTTTGTTGTATTTTTTTTTTTAGATCAGAGGCTTGTTACAACAAATTTTGTTGTAACAAGTATAAAATAAAATAAAACTTGTCTTCCAATTCATTGCATTTTGCCTAATCGTTTGTTTTTTTGTTGTGGCTGAAGGATCGGCATCGGTACTCGGTATCGGCAAGTACTCAGATCCGAGTATTGGTATCGTATCGGTTTGAAAAGAAGTGGTATCGGGACATCCTTAATTTTTGGTCATAGCAGTAGGTTTGTTACTTTTAATTGGCGGTGCAAGCTATTTTTAGAACGGCAGAGCAGAGCCGTGAGCTGCTCAGAGCTACGCTACGGAGACTGATTTCTTGGTTTCCCTCATCAAACTCATCAAACACACAATCCAACAACTCTGAAACGCTCTGGTGGACAAGTTGTGACCTGCACATTCACCACACTATGAGATAATAACACAACGTTACCAGACAGAGTTGTTTTAGAGGTAAATTCATGTGAAACGGCTGACGCGTGTTCCCGTCAGGGGGCAGTTTTTCAGCAAGCAGTCTCTGAATTTACCTCTAAGACAACTCGTAATGTTCCATTATTATCTCATAGCGTGGTGAATGTGCAGGACAATTAAAGGTAACAAACCTATACTGTTAAAACTATAGGGATTATGGCAATGGGCCTGTTTGCTAAAATGTTGAACTATCCCTTGGATCAGAAAGAAGTCTGCAAAAACATGGACCAATGCAGTTCAGCAGTCTAATACAAGATAAGTAAGTAGACATAAAATTCATAGACTATATTTCCTCAAATAGTGACCGGGGCCTTAATTTATATGGATTGTATGGATCTCAGATGTGTGGTTCTGCAACTACATCAACCTGCACTCACTGTCACATGCATAACATACACACAGAAACATAACTGCAAAAGACAGAGAGAGAGAAGCAAACCATTCAATCATATGTCTGACCTGTGCAAGTTTCTCCTGGTTTCAGTCACTTGGTGACACTTAGAGGCGAAGCAGCGAAACTACGAACATTCAGGAGTGATTTACAATAAGACCACATGTCATAACAACTACTCCTCAAAGCCTTATGGGAAACGGTGACATCCTCGTGCGTGCAACTACATCGGACGTGTAAGTGCAAAGGCATTTCTTAGAGGTCAGACCAGTCTAGACAGTGCCAGTCGTCATGGAGCCAAGGGATCATCTCGGTATGTCATCCAGGTATAGTTCCCGATAAAATGCCGTTGTTGTGGTGATCTGTTCAGACAGAGTTAAAGCCGATGTTTCAATAGTGTTTTCCTGTCTCTGCACATCTTCTGTAAACTTGGACAACTGAGTGCTGACAAGCCAAGAAGATGAACACACTCCTGCTTGAGCACATCAATCTGTTGGCTGCACAAAAATATGGTAATATGAATAAAGTGTGATCCATCTGGGTCAGAAGTTTGATTTTGAAGTGTTTTTGAACACAGCGCTTCATTTTTCGCAACATGAGATGTTTTTCTACTTGGGGTGTGTGGTTGAAAGTGTTTTGAGAAAATCGTCGTTGTTTTCAAAAAATCCTCCTCGAGTAATTGTGAGGAACCGTGATGTAAAATGTGTTTCATATTAAACTCTTGAATCCGTTGAAAGGCCTGAACTCCAACAACGTGTACTCTCTGGAGTTTTCCGTAACTTGTCACACAATAACGTCTCTATTGTCATATTTCACTTTCTCTCGTGCAGTTTGTTTTGTGGTGTGATTGGTCGTTGTGTCTGTCTCAGTCGGGGCAGCCCCTTACAGCAGGAAGGCCTGTTGTACAGATGTTCCCAGACTAAACATTTGGAAGTTGTCAGAGAAACAGCGGTCTGATGGGCGAGGTCACAGCTTGGCACGACTTTGACACAAACTAGCCAACAAGTAAAGCTGGGTGATGCAGCAGAAGAATTCTAAAATCCAAGCCAATTACTCACACTGAACCGAGGAATCTTCCATCGAGCCAACAAGAGGTTGAGATCGGCCAATGACCGGGGTTAAAAGCCTGTTAATCAGAATCAAGCAATTAGGGCAAAACATTGAGGTCTCATTTGGTAGAGTTGGAATATTTTTCAATTGCAGATCTGCTGTCCCATAATAGACTGGAAGAGCCGACAGAGTCTCGTTCTGCTGGATCAGGACTGACGTGAGGAATGTGGAGTTCAGATCTCTGTTCTGACGTTGATGATTGGACTGGGGATTAGGCATGGGGCAATCACAGCAAACATTATAATATTGGGTAAGAATATTTCATCAGAGCTCTAATCTGGTCATGCAATTTCATTTTTATCTGATCCATTTTTTAAATTAGTTTGTTCCGTGATTCAATGGGACAGGAAATGTGGCGTAAATTCACATTCTTGCTGGGACGCCTGAAGACACCTGTCTAATCCCAGTCTACGTATTAAACCTTGTCTTGTATAAACTCTTTTGGGTCTGTTCTTTTTTGATCTTTAATCTTTTTTTTAATGTTTTCAGATTTAATATTATTGCACGCATGCCGGTAACTAAAGACTTACAGACATCTGTCCCACTCCCTTGGACACAATATCTCAGTGACACCTTGACCGAACGTCTTCAACTTTGGCAAAAACACTCACTATGGTTCAAAGATAAACCGATTAGATTTCGGTAGTCAAAGGTCAAGGTCACAGAGACCCTATGAGAGGCTGGTTTTTGGCCTTATTAACATAATATAAGGGTTAGGGTCACCCAAAATAAGGAAATCCCTTCACAGTTTATTATTGGTGAATGAACAAAGTGATAAACAGAAAGACATTGTGATCAAGTTCGTACTGGATTTTAGGGGTGTGTGGTGTTTGTGCATTGGAGGAACTTCTGAAAAAAAATGATGTATGTCCTCTGGGGCTCTAGGATGAACTGATTAGGGTCAGCACAGTGTTCAAAAACAGTTTTGGGGCGTTACTTGAGAATCATGACACAGCAGTTTTCACAAAATACCCCATCAATGGTCCATACTTTATACTGTATGAATCTAGAGAAACAGGGATGTAACCTGAAACTATTCTAAATGGCAGATACAGACAAATGCAATGTGGTAATCCTAGTTTCAAATTATCTATTCTGATAACCTGCAAAACCAATAGTCTCAGGATTAGGATGTTCGCATGCATGACTAAGCTCCTGCGTCGAAATGCGTCCTCACGGAGCTGCTAGCATGTCTACAGACTTTATTTACTGACTGAGGTTTCCTGAAACAGTCCGTGTGTGTATGACAACCTGCACTTAAGTCGGAGGATCTATGGTGCCTCATTAGTGCGAGCCTTTGTCACAGCCCTTCCGCTGTGATTTATCCCCACGAGATCTTAAACTCTGACTCCCTCTGCAGTTGGTTCCTTGTTGTTGTTGCCAACATGTTTCATGTTTTTTGTTTGCGCTCCAGTAATAATGAAGCACATTACGGGAAATGACAGAGTAAATTACGCACCCTTAAAAGTGTCCTCTCCCCAACCACGTCGCTTGACCTTTGAACGTGGAGGCTGCTGTGGGGCGGGGCCCCTGGACAGCGGCACATGTTCCAGCCTGGTTTTCCTCCACAGCTGTCTGGGAGCCCTGCAGACATGAAGGAGGAGGTTTGTCATGAGCTCACATATGCATGGAGAGAGCGCAGGGTGTGCGCCGGGGCCTTTGATGTTTCGTTGCAGCAGTGCTGTGTAGGCAAGGAGGCACACGTGGCACACTGATGGCGAGGAGAGGCCGGGGCGTCGCATGAGATTTATCAAAGCAGAGGCCTCGCTCTTTCTCCGATGTTTCATCTGTTAATGTTGTCTCTCTTTCTCTCTTTCTCCGCCCACTTGATTGTCTCTTTTTCCCACAGGCGTCACTTCAGTACATGTTCAAGCTTTGTCTTAACGTTTTCGTCGCCACCAAAATGTCGGCACTTGCTTGTTGTGTGCGCTACGCAATTTGGAGCGCAATGTGGTGCTGTTATGATGAGCAGATGTTACTGTTTGAAGGGTTATTAGTCATAGGTCACCAGACCAACAGCTTTGATGGATCATCCTGATGTCTCTTAACTTTTTTTTTATTGTAGTTTTATATTACAGACATAAATGTGAGTTTCTTTAAAATCAAAGGAAAAAATGTTCAAGTTGTGAATTAACAATGGATTTTTTGGGGACATACATTATAAATAAGAGGATCAAAGTGGTTCCAGCAATGTCATTGTATTATGTTGCGGTCTAGTGGATGATATTGTACATGTGCTAGAGAACAATGGAAAATGTAGAGAGACAAACTTCTACACCAAAGACTTTCCACCCTTTGGCTGCATCTTGTCTTCCTGGGAAATCGTCTGCACCACCTTTTGGTCTCCATCCCATTGGAGGAAGCATCTACATCAGGACTACATCTCCCCTGGCTGATTCCAGGCCGTAGATCAAACCACTGCAGCTGTACGTGGTGTCGGCCATGGAGGACAGAGCCTCATTCTGTATCAGCTCCAACAGACTCTCACAGGAGATTTCCCAGGCTTTGATGTGCACTTTCTTATAGCTACACACACACACATACAAACGGTGTCCGGGACTGATTTACTATCATTTCCTACAGTCCCACAGAGCCTCCCAGAGCGATCATATGGTTGAATGGACAGCGCAGGAGGCGTATAGGATATGGAGCCTCCAGTGAAGCTTGGGTGTCACAAAGTTAACCGCAGTCTCATTAACGTCTGTAGCGGAGTTTTACTGGCTTCCTAAAGAGCCGAGCTGACAGGTCCAGACCAGATGAGCCAGAGGAGAACTTCCGGACGACAGGGTCTTTTAAAACAAGCTGCTGCTTTTTTTTTATTATTGTTGTATTATATCTAAGGTGTGCAGCTGAAGAAAGCATATGATGCGTCCCCATAGCCAGTGTGCGAACTATCCCACCGTCAGCCATGAGAATGTCCCTACCGATTCTTCTTGGGGTCCTGGTCCTGCATGTCCAATGGCCTTTGACCATTCCCTAGTGTGTCCCAGTGGTCCAGAGTTCACAGACAGCTCACATAACATTAGCGTTTCCAGATCTAGCACATGACCCAAGCTAGGTGTCGAGCTAGCATGGAGTGAAACAGGCTTTCCTCAAAAGAAATTTCAGATTGTTTGATGGTACAGTAACATCCAGTCACATTTCCACCTCTGTAGAAATGTGGGCCAGACAGAGCCTTTTCATTTTAGAGTTTCTTTATAGATTTTCCTCAACCATGTAGTCAGGAAACTAGCATTTTTTTGTCGTCCGAAGAACGGGACCAATCAGCCAGATGGGTAGTACCACCAACGTTGAACTCAACTCAGGTTGACCTCAAGAGTTTCAGACTGAACTGAAAATCACTGCTAATTTATGTGGTATGTTCTGCAGGATTCTTCTGTTCAGACGCTATATGAAATGTAATGAAATAAGCGGCTGATGCATCAGGCTAGATGTTTACACCCAATTCTGCATCAATTTTTAGTCGCCGAAGACCTAGGGATTGACCTTCTTGCAGTACCACCAACTTTCAACAGGTCCTCAAGACAGACTGAAGTGAAAATCACTGCTAATTTATGTGGTATGTAGGCCTACTGCAGGATTCTTCTTTAACATAGACAGTGTCTTGGTGTCCAACCTCTGGAGCACACAGCACTGTCAAACAACCAACTAACAGGTTTTGCCGAAGACACAGAACGCTGAATGTTCCCAGTCTAACTGTACAGCAGGCTTGATTGAGAATTACTGTAATACATAACTCAGAGCCCTCATGCACAGCCTCCGTTTGTAGTTTACTCCCTGCACTGCTGTGTGCCAGGATAAAAGAGTCATGGGTTGAGCCAGGCCACCGTGATACCACATCTGTCAGGACCAAGTTAGAGCCACATATGACTTGGGCATTCATTGAAGGCATGTGCTTTCTGTTCACATTATCTAATTCATTTTCAGATGCGGCTACATGAGTGCAGTCAATCACGCCGATTGCATTTGCGAAACCGGACATTCCTGCTAATTGTCTTTTTAATGTTAGCCTGTTCTCCCACAAGAATATTAGTGTATTGGCTGCTCATTGTAAAGGGGACATACTATGGAAATATGGCTTACCCTCCGGCCGCCAAAATGTGAGAACTGACAAAAAAAATCTGTAATGTGCAGACTGGGAACTATTTAAATTTGTGGAAAGTGTCCTAAAACAAAGATAGAATTTAACAGAATTGTATTGTTCTTAAAGGAGAGTTTAGGCCAATGAGTAAACATTGTAGCTATAGTGTGAATCCCATACGCTTATCAGACTGCTTGCTTGTTTTCTATGATTATTTTTCTAATACTCATTTATGGGGGTTAGGGTTAGGAGGGTTAGATAGGAACAGGTCAAGACTAAACCTTTCTCGTACATGAGCCTCAGAGCTGCCTCCGGGAACAGATTTAGAAAGTGAAACTGCCTTTGTTTCTGATTTAAGGAGAAAAGGATTATTCATTTGTGTGGTTCACTCAACTGCTGGTAAAAACAAAACAAAAAACTTACTGAACATCTGATTCATGAATTACCTGAGAAACAAAAACAAAGGTTAGTCCAGTAATCTCAGCTCCTGACTCCTCCCTGACGTCTCTGTCATCCTGCAGCAACATCCTGAAAAGAGTCTCAGATGACCAAACTATATGTGTAATGGTAAGGTGGAAAATTTGGATTATAAAAACTAATTGTGAGGGATAAGATAAGATAAGATAAGATCAGATCATATTTGTGCTCCAAAATTACAGATAGGACTCTAAAATGTAAATGAAATGTACAGACACCTGCAGACTGATGAAACATTGGTGCTGAATGACAGGAACAGAGGGGAGGAGTGGACGGAGAGAGGAAGCTGTTTTCAAACACATTTTGAATGGGCTACTCTAAAAAAGCCTGGAGACTATTCTGCAGCCGGTGACGCAGTCTGCATATAATTACCATTAATGTGGCTGAACCTCTCTAAACTATGTGGGTGTGTGTGTGTGTGTGTGTGCTCGCCTCCAACATCGGCCTGTGTGTGCATTTGTAACGTAATTGCGCCTGTGCCCGTTTTTAAACACTGACTGTGAAAATCGGGTAATATGGGGTGATGTTAACTCACACAGTGAGTGTGTGGGGGTGCGGGGGGGGGGGGGGTCGGGGAGGGAGGAGGGGGCTGCAGAATCTAATAGAGAGGGAGAAAGAGGCTGGAGCTGAGATGCTGCCAGTCCGCACGTAGGCCACCAGAGAGGGGGGAGGGTGTTGGAGGGGGGGGGGAAAAGGGGAGGGGGTACCATCCTGGACTCCGGTTGGCAGAAATCGGATGGGGTGAAGTCTCACATCGCTCGCTGGCACGCAGCAGATCTGAGCAGATCACGTCACAGGACGGGCATGAATGCTCATTGTGGGATATGATGAATGTAATCATTCATGTCGTTTTTCAATTTGAGCCAAGCTGAATTTGAGGTGATCGGGATAAAAAAAAGGGGGGAGGAGGGAGGGTGGGATGACGATCTGTTTCTATCTATTGCAGCTAAGTGTTTAAGGGGTTTTCGCTGCCATGTGCCGCTCTCACAGGAAGTGGTGTAAAAGCCAACAAAGCTCCATTAAAGAAAGAGGGATGCAGCTATTATCTTCCCGTGAAAGCACTTAAAAGCTCGTCTGGGTTTCTTCAGGACTCATCAGCCCTCCTACTTACTGATGGACAAAACGATTGAGTGTGGCGGTCAGAGCTCCAGAGCAGTGGCGGTGGCGGTGGCGGCAGCAGCAGCAGCGGACTTCATTACAGCCGTAACGAGACACATTCACATCTCCGGCTCAGAAATCGGGAGTGACATCAGGGGTGGTGCTGGCCTGGCACCAGCGCGTCACATCCAGCAGGGCGGTGCTAGCCGCGAACTTCACAAACATTCCCCTCATCGTCGCAGCTATACCGTGACATTCAAACCAACGTGCTCACATTGTTCCCCTCCGCTTCCAGTGAAATGTCAGGGCCCCTCTCTTCATGCGACACAAATTCCTTTTCAGTTTTTCCTTTGGCCCCCTCGGTCACGGGTCGAGTTTGTACAGCACCGTGTGTCATTTGAATATCAAAGAGTGTGAGAAGGTGGTCAGACAATGTCAACCCATGTCTCCCGGTCTCACATACAGTGATATGTCTCGACTTGTCGGTGCAGCTTTGTCAGACAGGAGGCAGAGTTTAGGCTTTTTTAGTTTTTCCTGTTTCATGATGTATCTTCACAAAGTTGTCACCAACTCCGCTGCATTGAAATAGCTTTTTCTTCTTTCCCTCTTTTAGGCACAAGTGGATCTTAAAGGGATGGTTCAATAATTTGGCAAAATGGCCCATTTCCCTTATCCCTATAGTTTTAGGAGTAGGTTTGTTACCTTTAATTGTCGTTGCAAGCTATTTTTAGAACAGCGGAGCAGAGCCGCAAGCTGCTCAGAGCTACGCTACGGAGGCTCTTGTTTTCCATCATCAAACTCATCAAATACACAATCCAGCAACTCCAAAACGCTCTGTAACGTAAGGACACATGAAGAAAATACTCGGAACCACTTTCGCTTTTGAAATCACTGTGCCGAGCAGCCGTGTCAGGAATGTAGTTTCGGTTACGTATTTACCTCGAAAACAACTCCATCAATACCAATCATAGCATGGTGAATGTGCAGGTCCCAACTTGTCCATGAGAGCATTTTGGCACTGTTGTGTATTTAATGAGTTTGATGAGTGAAATACAAGCACAGCGACATTGTATCCCGGTCTCACATGTGTCTGGACTCACTGTATAAGTCCAGACATGTCCAAGTCCAATGTGTTACAGTAACATTGTCCGACTACCTTCTCACACTCTTTGGTATTCAAATGGCACGCAGTGCTGTACAAACTTGTGCCGTGACCGAGGGGGCCTAAGGAAAAAATGAAAAGGAATTTACAGTAGTAATAATTTACAATAAAAGTCTTGAAGTAATAAAAGTGCGGACAACTTTCTCAAAGTCTAAAAACGATAGAAACGGTTTGACCTTTGAAAAGCATTCTTAGATGATAAAACCCAGCTTTTACTACAGAATTGATCGGAGTATCTAGTTTAAAATCACTGTCCATCTCAAAGATTTGTTACAACTGGGGTGACTAAGGGTCCAAAGGGACTCAGGTCCACTGTAGAGTCGCTTGAGTGGTAGGTAGATCTGTGAGTCATCAGCATAAAGATGGAAAGAAATGCCATATTTCCTTAAAATTGAGCCAAAGGGAAGAAGATATACTGAAAACAGAATGGGTCCAAGTATGGAGCCTTGGGGGACTCCAAAAGAAAGTGGAGTTGAAGAAGAGGTGGAGATTCAGATACATTCAGATGCTCGGCTCTTTACTCAGTGTTCACATAACCATGAGCATTTCCTCAATGCCTGTCGATACATTTTCGGATTTATTTTCACCAGGCTTAGACAGACACCTTCTCCTTATATTTCTGAGCTTTTATCCCTTTTATGAGCCAGGATCCAGTCTGAGTACCTCTGGTGGTTCAGTGTTGGCTGTTCAACGTCAGGGCCCCTCTCTGCATGCAACACAAATTCCTTTTCAATTTTTCCTTTGGCCCCCTCGGTGACGGTTCGAGTTTGTACAGCACCGTGTGTCATTTGAATATCAAAGAATGTGAGAAGGTGGTCAGACAATGTACACACATTGGACTTGGACTTGTCTGGACTTACACAGTGACAAGTCCAGACATGTCACTGTACGCTAGACTGGGAGAGCAGAACAGCGGAGCAGAGCCGCAAGCTGCTCAGAGCTACACGCTACGGAGGCTAATGGGGTTTCTTAGTGTCATTTGAATATCAAAGAGTGTGACAAAGTGGTCAGAAAATTGGACTTGGACGAGTCTGGACTTACACAGTGGCAAGTCCAGACATGTCACTGTATGTGAGACCGGGAGACAATGCAAGCTGTTTTTAGAACGGCAGAGCGGAGCCGCAAGCTGCTCAGAACGCTATGGAGGCTAATGGGATTTCTTGGTGTCATTTGAATATCAAAGAGTGTGGGAAGGTGGTCAGACAACGTTGGACTTGGACGTGTCTGGATTTAACAGTGGCAAGTCCAGACATGTCACTGTATGCTAGACTGAGAGAGCAGAACGGCAGAGCAGAGCCGCAAGCTGCTGCGGAGACTAATGGGGTTAATTAGTGTCATTTGAACATCAAAGAGAGTGGGAAGGTGGTCAGACAATGTTTAGGTTACAGGCAATGAAGACTTGGACGTTGTTAAGATTTAAAAAGATCAGTGGCAAGTCCAGACATGTCACTTTATGTCTAGACTGAGAGAAAAGAACCCCGCAGAGCAGAGTCTATTGTCGGAAGCTGCTCAGAGCTGTAACCACGGAGGCTAATGGGGTTTCTAGTGTAATTTGAATATCAAAGACTGTGACAAAGTGGTCAGACAATTGGACTTGGACGAGTCTGGACTTACACAGTGGCAAGTCCAGACATGTCACTGTATGTGAGACCGGGAGACAATGCAAGCTGTTTTTAGAATGGCAGAGCGGAGCCGCAAGCTGCTCAGAACGCTATGGAGGCTAATGGGATTTCTTGGTGTCATTTGAATATCAAAGAGTGTGAGAAGGTGGTCAGACAATAACAGACTTATAGTGACAAGTCCAGACATGTCACTGTATGCTAGACTGAGAGAGCAGAACGGCAGAGCAGAGCCGCAAGCTGCTGCGGAGACTAATGGAGTTACATCAGTGTCATTTGAACATCAACGAGTGTGGGAAGGTGGTCAGACAATGTTTAGGTTACACATTGGACTTGGACGTGTCTGGATTTAACAGTGGCAAGTCCAGACATGTCACTGTATGCTAGACTGAGGGAGCAGAACGGCAGAGCAGAGCCGCAAGCTGCTCAGAGCTACACGCTACCGAGACTAATGGGGCTAATTAGTGTCATTTGAACATCAAAGAGAGTGGGAAGGTGGTCAGACAGTGTTTACACATTGGACTTATTAGACGTGTCTGGATTTAACAGTGGCAAGTCCAGACATGTCACTGTATGCTAGACTGAGAGAGCAGAACGGCAGAGCAGAGCCGCAAGCTGCTCAGAGCTACACGCTACGGAGACTAATGGGGGTTCTTTAAATGGCGTAATTAAAATATCAAAGAGTCTGAGAAGGTGGTCAGACAATGTTTACACATTGGACTTGGACTTGTCTAGACTTAGGCTACACAGTGACAAGTCCACATGTCACTCTACTGTATGTGAGACCAGGAGACAATAAAGGGATAGTTCAACATTTTGGAAAATTTGCCCATTGCCAACTAATCCCCAAAGAACTTAGGTGAAAAGAGAAAAAAAAAACATCTCTCCATCAACAATTAAAGGTAAAGAACCTACTCCTAAAACTAAAGGGATAATTGCAATGGGTCAAAATGTTGAACTATCCCTTTAGATAATCTCACCATGAAATAAAGAAAACAATGATGACGACAGGTTAGATAAAGGCAGTAAAGAAGTAAAAACAAGCAGTGCACTAAGTGGTTGATCTTATTTGCTCGTTACACTACAAGTTAAAAACACATATGACTCAAAGACAAACGTGTAGATTTTGCAGCGTGCAGACTCTCTGGATTGATTCAGTGACCTTCTCACCTTTTTTCACAATAAACTCAGATGAACCTCTCACCTCCATAATAAAGCTGTCAGGAGTAATACACTCCAGACCTGGCACCTCCATCTTCAACCTGGAAAAACTGTATGATGTTTTATTCTGGTACTGGGATCAACAAACAACAGGACTGAACTTTGTTATCGGCCTTGCGGCGATCCAGCTGTGGAGCTCTGGACGAGTGGAAAACCAGAAAAATAATACTCAGAAAACTAAAAAAGAAATAGGATGCTGTCATGAATTTTCCATAAAAATGCCATGATGATGTCTTACTGATCTCCTCTCTTTGTTAAATTAATGTGTCTTTAAAATTCACACGAACGAACCCTGCAAATGTTTTTTTTTAGGGAGATCCGTCCAACTTTCTTGTCACAGTTTTATTGTAACGTGAGTTCAAAACCGTGCAACAATAACGCAATATTCTCTCTGTACACACTTGGCGAACACGTCTGATGCGGGTGACTGAATCTCTTCCACTTGACTTTTATTACATTATTAATCAAATTAGGTGTTTTTATGTCTTGCTCACATATTCATAGTATTAGAGATGATCCTGATCTCGTACACCCCTTCTGTACAATGACTCACACTCCGCCGGGGATTATTTTGATTATCCACATGTTTTCTTCATTTTCTGTGTAAAAGCCCAACCTGCTGTTTATGTTTGGTTATTGATTAGTTGATAATGAGAAGATGAGGTGTGTGATTTTCATGCATAAAAAGATCAGTTTCATTTCAACTCCAAACTCAGGTCCTCCTTCTCGTTTTCCTTTCAAACAGAGAAGTTAACTCTGATCGGAGGAAATTTACGACTCTGGCACAAATAAAACGAGTCACACCCACCACTGAGATAAACATACTTGAGGCAATTCTGCCATGATTTTACTTTACTTTCGGCTCATCTGCAGTTTTCGGTAATCACTATAATCTTTTCTATCACTGATTGAGTGATGATTCTCAGTGTGTTCCTATAATCTTTGTTGGATCGTTTGCATTCATACCCTATTGTCCATACCTTTTGGTCCAGTGGTTATATTCCCAAATTTCTTCAGTAAGTTTATTAAATCCCTTTTGTTTTTGAGAAAACTGCATTTGGGACCATGTTGCTAAAGGTGACAGATGATAACCACTTCTCAGCAGAGTGCACCTACCACTTCTCAGCAGAGTGCACCTACCTGCAGAGAATCGGAGGAACACTTCCAAAACACAGAGTCTCACTTCCTTCCTCACTACCTGGTTAATTTCAAGAAACGCCAAATGCCAAACTTCAAAAAGCTGTGAAAATGTCCTTAAAATGAAAGTCGACATAAAAAAACAAACATTCCATGCCAAATATACTGCACCAAAAATGGGAGAACACTTCAATCAAATGTTGGATCTTGAAGTTGAAAATCTTTATTCACGTACATTGTACAGTTTGTGGAGATCAATGGAAACCAAAACCATCGTCCCACTGAGTTTACTATCAAAGTGAGACTCACTCTGAAACCACGGGCTGATCCCATGTGTGAATGACATCACAGAAACTCATAATTTGATTAATTAGTGTCTGTGGTTCCCTGCGTGACTCAGTCCACTGTTGACAGTGTCTGAGGATGCTCCTGATGAGTTCACACATGGTGACTTCGGGAATCTCCTCCCAGGCTTGGATGAGTACAGCATCAGTCAGCTCCCGGGAGGTCTGCACCGGTACTTGGCGACGGTCAATACACTGATACATAACGTCCCATTGGTGCTCAATTGGATTCGGGTCAGGGGGAACCTGAGGGCCAGTCAATGGCATCATTGTCTTCGACATCCAAAAGCCGCCTACGCACTCTGGCCACATGAAGCTGAACATTGTCCTGCACCAGGAGGGCCCGAGGGCCCGCTGCACCAGATAAGGGTTGGGCAATGGCTCTGAAGATTTCATCCTGGTACCAAACAGTAGTCAGGGTACAGCTATGGCATTGAGATCTGAGCGATACTATAAGGGTATATGTCCCCAGACCATCACTGGATGATGTTACAGCCAACATAACAATCACCACAGTGACTCTTTTGCAACTGTCACACATGCTTAGACTGAATCTGCCAGTTCTGGTGTTCTTTGGTAAACGCCAGTTGAGCTGCACAGAGGTTCGGCCTAAATCCCCTTAATATCCAGTCATCATCAAGAGCCAGAAGATTATTGTGGCCCTTCCTGATTCTTCTTCTGTTCAAGTAATCATTCCTCAGCGCCAGAGCATTACAACTGGAGCACTTCTGGTGTCCCCCAAACCACTGTTGCTCATGGAAGAGAAATCATGTAAAAAGTGTGACCGAAAGAAAAAGTTCACAGTGCTCCAGGTTCAGACACTCAGGGAGGTTTGGAAATGATAAAAAGGCCTTTAATCCATGGAGCTAGAGTAACATAAAAACACCTTTCAGTGTGTCTCTACATCCTGAAGAAGGCACAAAGGTCACAATTTTTCCTCCCTTTATTCATGGATTTATTTATGTACAGTCACCAGGGTGATTAATAACATCACCTCCCCTCTCAAACCCCATGATTCAATTTAAAATAGGACATTTGGTAGGTAAACCCAAATTTATTCATTTATGTGGTGTCCCTGTGTGCTCTGTGCACATGACAGAGCAGTCGTTGGCAATGCCACGTTGGCAATGCCCAATGCAGTGATCGCTGGATCGATTGGTAACTACCGATCTGTACTCAATGTCATTCCCCCCAGTCTCTCTCTCCATTAAAATGCTCCTAATATATATTTTAAATAAATAATATATGCATATGTGTTAATTAAACATCTGGCTTCAGTCCACCACCATATGTGTCGCCAATTTCCCCCGTCAACAAAGAGTTTGTACACATGGGTCAGAGTTGGTACATACAAACATGTTTCTGTCAAATTTGTTTTAAAGATCCCAAGCTGTACAAACTAAATGTTTATAAATGAGGCCTCGGACCATTTTTGGACTGTGTTTTTCCTGTTTTTATTTTGAAGGACCTTCACTTGTTCTTCTACTTCCAGTCTTTGCCTGTTTTCCCCCCTTGGTGACACACTAATGTGTTTCACCTGCGTTCGATTGCCCCCGTCTCCCTGGCCTCTTTAAGTTTCTTGGTCAGTTGATCTGTTTTGCTGTTTGTTCTTGTTCAGCCCCCCCCCACCCCCACCCCCACGTGTGTTTCCCCAGTGTTCCTGAGATTTTGTCTTCCTGCCAGTTCTTCAGTTTTTTTTTTCTGCACCAGTTTGTGAGCCTGTTTTGTTTATTAAATTATCCTTTTAGCAATTACCAGCCTTTGTTTGAGTTTATCTGCTTTTGGGACCTGAAACACTCACATTATAACAGTCACGCTTGCTCTGCAGTGGAAACAGGCATCTGACTCGCCATGGGGCAAAGTGGAGCCGAGCCAATCCGCTATCAGGTTGTGTCAGTGTTGGGGGTGGAAGACATGGTTGTAAAATTTCCACAAGTGTGGGTCCAGTGCACTCGCAATGGGGGTCTGGACATTGTTGTCATTTCCCATATTTCATATTACAGTCATATGCTGCAATAAATACTCTTGGTACAGATTACAGAAGCAGCACGTGTTCTCGTCGCTGAAAGCAAACGCCACTACAGAGCCACAGAAGAAAATATAATATTTGTATGATATGAAGAAGAAAACCTGTTAATTTACTGCTCACATATTAATTAAGAAGACCCTCTAGGAAACAATTCAAAATGCTCCAGATGCACTGGGCCACAAGTCACGTTTTATTTGCAAATGTTAAATCTCCCTCATCTCTTTTTGTGTCTTTTTATGCTCAGTCAATGGGTCTGAATACTTGAGGATGTGTGTTGACTTCCACCAGGAGGTTGTGATTATATCGGATTGGGATTTGAATAATTATTTGGAACTCAAATGACTAATAATACCAAGCAAGCACCAGAAATTACATAACTCAACTAAATATAATTTTTCCACAGGTGTGTCATTGATATTCCCCAAACTGCATGAACCATTGTCCCTTGGCTACACCGAGTCCTGAGTGAGAGACTTCTTGGTTTTCTCTCTTGCACACAGCAGCACAGATGACAGATGTTGAACAGGGTGACTCTGCAAGTGCTTGAGTGTCTACTGGATGTCAAACATACGGTCCGTGGGCCAAAACCGGCCCACCAGAGGGTCCGATCCGGTCCACAGGATGAATTTGTCAAGTGTGAAAATCACAAAGAAGCCATAAGAGGCAAAATATTGTTGAGAAGGCCAGTATTTTTCTCAATAAATTGTAAACCGGAGAGATACTTGGCGATTACTTATAGGTTATCATGCCATTATTTTACTGGTCCCGCCCACTTGAGATCAAATTGCACTGTATGTGGCCCCTGAACTAAAATGAGTTTGACACCCCTGGTCTAAACTATTGCCCTCACAGTTGTGCAGGTGTTTCAACCCACTGTTGCAAAGGGGTTTGTCCAGTCTCTTCAAATCCCATACAGCGCTTCAGAGCCTGACTCTGTCCATAACTGGAGCAGCACTTCCTCCATGTGGCTCCAACAGGTATATCCTCTGTTTGAAGGGGCCATGATACGACTGTCTGTCTGTTCATGGTCCAACCTGCAATTTAGCTCTGATCAGTGTTGTTTTTTTTCTCCAGTTCAGTGTTGAGATGACTGAAGCCACTTTTTTTATTGCTTTTGTCGAGGCACTATAATAATTGGAAGTCGGTTGTGACGACAGAGTCTGGGCATAGAAGTATTTTGAATGGTAAAGTTTTTTGCATTATTATAAGTAAATAAAGTTTAAGTGTGATTTGGCAGGAAACGGAACAACATGGAGACTTTATATTGAATGTTCTGGAGAGCTGGGATGTCAAGAATTTGGTGCTGGTCTGATTTTACCTACAAGAAAGATTCAAGAAGACTCACAGGTGGTACAGTTATGGAGATGTGAACGGTGATGATGCTGCTGCCTATTCTGAACATGCTTAGTGCGCCACCTGGTGGACAAAATGAGACACGACTCCATTCGTTTGATCAGGTGGATCTGTATTCAGTTCTCTCTGTAGTGGTGCAGGTCCAGTGACATGAACTGTTTTACTTAAAGACACACATTTACTTATTTCCTTCAGCGTTATAAGTAAGACACTCCTTACGTTACATCAGCAATACACTTCATTACTCAAACAACACAGCAGGGTTTATGTGAGCTCACTGTGGACAAATTTGTGCAACATTGGATTTAAGACACAGTCCTGTTGTAGTGATAGAGGTAACACTGAAAAATATTACGGTACGTTTGTGTTTGGGATGCAGGGTTGTTTGTTATTCTCAGACTATTGTGCAGATGTACGCTCTCGCTCGCAAACACACACACTGCTCAGTCATACACAACCATAAACTGACCGACTGCCGTTATTTTGAGCATACAACTTAAGTGTTGTAAAATTTACATAAAATATAATAAACCATCTACAATACAATCCATCTTCTCTGGCCCGCATGATCCCTATCTGATCATCATTTCTATTAGAAGCTGTAATAATAATAATAATAATAACAATAATACAAGTATAGCGGTTTCAATACAAGTAACAAAGTGCTCCACGTGAGTCAAATATAAAACATCTAAACAATTTAAAATGAAATGTGAATGAAAATTAGAAAGATTAGCCTATCGCACAGAAAAAAGCTTCTTATGTGTTTTTAAAAAGTGAAAAACAGGGAACTGACTCTGCACTCATCTGGCAGCTTCTTCTTCTTCTTCTTCTTTCTTTGGTTTTCAACCTCAACCTTGAACAGTCAACACTGAACTACCAGTGGTACTCAGATTGGATCCTGGCTCATAAAAGGGATAAAAGCTCAGAAGTATAAAGAGGATGTGTCTGTCTGGTGAAAATAAATCCTAAAATGAATGGACAGGCAGTGTGGAGACGCTCAGACAGCGGTGATGTGAACAACTGAGTAAAGAGCCGAGTGTAGGTGCATTGATTTTTTTTTTGACAGCAGGGATTTACAGTAAAAAGGAGGTGGGAGGAAATAAAAACATGGATAAGTTTCTTCAGTTTCTTCGCACGGGATGAAAACCAAGACTGAACGACCTTCTCCACCTGAGTTTCAAACACAAACCCAGCGGTGAGTGGGGTGGGTGGAGAGAGTAACATGATCTCAGTGGAGCTTTTACTGTTCCACAACTACGAGAGGAAGCACTGAATAAACAGTATGTCAGTTATTTAAAACTCAGAAAAAACAAAGTTAATGTGAAAATCTTGAATATCATCTCAAAATATTGGCAGATTTGTTCCTAAGACGTTGCTCAAAGCTTTTTTTTTTTTAAGCAAAAGGACAAAAAAAAGTAAAACACTTACTGCCATTCATTTATCCCACATAAATACACACACACACACACTCACACACAGGAAGTCATCTGAAGGTATCACTGGGTGCCTCTCCTCTCATTTGATGGCCTGCCAGATGATGATGATGAGGATGGTGAGCACAAGCGACACCACCATGGCCAACATGCACATCCTTTTGCGGGATTTCCTCTGCACACAACAAAAAATCAAGTCAGAGTTAATGTCAGTGTTTTACATTACGGTTGTATCATGTTAAAAAGATAGTTCAACATTTTTTGCAAATTGGCCCATTGCCATAATCCCTATAGTCACAGCAGTAGGTCCGTTACCTTTAATTGTCTGTGCAAGCCTGCAATGCGAATGTGCATCAGCGGTTTTGCATGAATTTACCTCTAAAACAACTCTGTCTCGTAACGTTCTCTTATTATCTCATAGCGTGGTGAATGTGCAGGTCACAACTTGTCCACCAGAGTGTTTTGGAGTTCTTGGATTGTGTATTTGATGAGTTTGATGAGGGAAACGTAAAAATACAATTAGCCTCTGTTGTGTTAGTTGAGCAGCTAGCGGCTCTGCCCAGCTGATCTAAAAATAGCTTGCACCGACAATAATGTAAAGAACCTACTCCTAAAACTATAGGGATTATGGCAATAGGCGAATTTGCCAACATGTTGAACTATCCCTTTAACAATAATAATCTTGTTGGTATTTTATACTTTTATGTCTTTACAGTCAGAGTTTTCATCAGCGTACCTGATAATAAGACGCCTTCTGCAGCTGGACCACCCCTCTGTCCACATGAACCTCGGCACTCTCCACATTGGCCTCAATGCTGTCTGTGAATCGGAGCACAGGTGCCTCAATGAGAACACACACAAACACAAACACATACAGGACCTATTTAAACAAGCAACTCAACACTAACTTGAGTTTCCTCTGACTTACCGATCATCTCTCCCTGGTCGTGGATCATCACAGCCAAGTCCTTGAAAATCTGGTTCACATCCAGGATGTCGGCCTGGGGGAGGAGGACAGGGGCAACTGGTGAACAGGTGACCTACGTGTGAAAGTGTTGGTGTTCATGCTACTGTGGGTTTTTTTTGTTTCTTACCTCCAGCTGTTTGATGTTAGTCTCTCTCTCCTTGATGATCTCCAGGTCCTCCTCTGTAACGGCGGGCTCCTCAGTCTGGGTCTGAGCCCACTCATCATCCCTGCAAAATCACATGCATATTAATTCAATATCTTCCGTATTAATTCAATATTTAAAAAGGGTTAGCAAACATTGTGCTCAAACAAATAGCTGTTAAATAATCTGGTATGCACACAATGCTGAAGGTGATGTAAGGTGAGGTAAAACAGCTGGGGGAAATTAGAGCCTGACCCATAATGAATATTTATCGTATTTAACATTGTTCTGGTCATTATTATATCAATGCTTTTGCATAACTTTAATATTCTTATTGTTGTCTGCTCCACTTTGCAGCAGGTGGAAGATACAACCTTGACCTCTTATATACTTATAGCATCGCTGTGCTGACATTTACTATGACTAATTGGTCAGTACAGTCTATATTTATATTTTATACATCAGCTAAAAGCTTGGTTTAGCTCTACTGGAAATGTCTCTGCAGTGCACACAGGGACGCTGTCCTAACGATACAGTGTGCAGTCACTCAAAGAGCGGACAGGAACACAGTTTGTCCTTGCTGTGGACTTTTTTCTACACCCAACTGCACAGGGAACAAAATGTTGAGAATTTACTGAAGGTCAAATACATACTTTTCAAATGTGACCAGCTGATCGTCCACATTTCCTCCATCCCCCTGTGGACGGAAACGATAAGTAAGTTAAATCAACATCTGCTCACATCGCTTATCCGAGTCATCGGTGTTGTGCTACAGACTGAAAAGGCGACACAGTCTTTCCCCTGGTATTCACCAAGACTCTGGATCCAGCTCGAGCTCGGGCCACCGACTCCTTCTCCTTCTCAGCCGCCCGCCGCTGCAGCACCTGGAAGTTGTTGAGGGCTGCAGAGAAATCGCTCATCAAACGTTCCTTCTGCAGCTTTTGTTGTTTCTGTAAGAAAGATGAAGACAAACTCAGTTTTTCTATCCATCCAAACTGAAAGAAAATGCAAGTTGGGGTTTGAATCAGCAGGTGGTAAAGACTCTTTCAACCTCAGCGTTTCTAACACCTGACCTTGCATGTTAACTTCAGAGCAGTCTCCTTGCAGGCGCTCCCTTTCCAATCACCATACAGGCATAAAGTCACATCCAAATTTTTTGAGTTCATCATCACATAAAATGCCCACAGGGCCCCTGGTGGACAGATTGCACAGCCCTGCTGGTGCAAGGTCATGGAAACAAAAGGAGAACCGGGACTCGAAGGCAGCTTTACTGCAACTGCACCTCCGTTATTTATGTGGCACAAC
The DNA here is from genome assembly GCA_030347415.2 of Decapterus maruadsi. Classification (NCBI taxonomy): domain Eukaryota; kingdom Metazoa; phylum Chordata; class Actinopteri; order Carangiformes; family Carangidae; genus Decapterus; species Decapterus maruadsi. Next base: position 5,778,438 of record CM064894.1, read on the forward strand.
GAGAAACAAAAAGGCTCACAGGACGGTGAGGACTGCACGGGTCAAAACCAGAGAGATGAGTCCAAAAAAAGTCAAAACAAGACTTGAAACACACTGAGAGATAATTAACTGATGGGAAAAGGTGACAAAGAAAACTGACAGGAAAACGACAAAGACAGGAAGTCTTCGTCTTCTTTGAGGTTTATTGGCGGCTGGCAGACGACCAGTCGGTGCATTACATCCACCAGGCATGGAAGGTGGATCAAGATGTGTCATATTAAAACAAAAAACTAATTTTCTCAGTTCAATCGGTTTCTCTGATTTACGGAAATAGATGCCAAAAGGTACAGATTCCCAGAAAGATTTTTTACAAGAAGACCCATCATTTGAGTTCTGTGTAATGTTTGTTGCACCTCTATTAAAATATCCAGCATGCTGTCTCAGTGACTGAGGTGGAAACTGTCTGGTGCAGAACTTAAAGGGCCAGTGTGTAAAATGGGAGGGAATCCATGATATCTTGGTAGTTTTCCACAACTGGGACAACTGGGAGTATTTCAAGAGCATGGAGCGATGAGGTGAAGATCTAAACCATTTTCCATTCAGGCTGCCGTACAAACATGGCAGCACAAGATGGCGACACTCTCTAAAGCAAGACCCTTGCTATATTTATATATAAAAGAACAATTGTAAGGCTACGAAAACCAAATAAATTTTATTTTATAGCAATTATACACTTGTTCATGGGTAGTATATTCAGATTTTGCCAATAAACCTTGGTATTTATTACATACTGGACCTTTAAATCTAAACTAACCCTTCCAAAATCAACTCAAATCCATGACAGGAAGAAATGAGGCTGTTTCGAGAGCGAAGTGAGGAGCTACCCAGTGTTACTGTGGTGCGTTTCATGGTAAAAGACTTTGATTTCTTGGCATGTAAAAAAGTCTGATTCACTCCCACATCATGTGATGGAAACATGTAAGTATGTTGTAAAAAAAAATCAGCGTGACTCTCTCCACATTCCTTGAATTTATATTTCAAACCTGATATTTCACACATAACATAACCATAGAAATGTACATCTCTTGGCCAGAGTTACACACATGCAAAGATAATGTTATTTCCTACAAACTCAGTATTAAACGTGGACAACCTACCCGATATGACCTTGATAAATGAATACTATACTATATATATATATTTCTACTGTGTTTACAGACTGACCTGTTCTGAGGTGGACACAGGTGGAGGCAGTGACCCCAGCTCCTTCAGGTGTCTGTTGGTTTCTTTGGCCAGCTGGTTGGTGTTGTGCTGGAGCTGTTGGCTGCAGAGGAGAACAACACAACGACAACGCATTTAATTAAAGGTCTTCCTGGTCACACTCTGAATGAGATAATACTGTAATGATAATGTGTGATATTGCACGAGGTAGTAAACTCACAGCCTGTCGTGGAGCTCTGAGGTTTCCTGTCTTGTGCCCAGTTGGTGCAGGAGATTTTGGATCTGACCAGCTGCAGAGAAAAGCATCAGTGTTGTGCAATTAATTCATGTGTGGAAGAGTTTAATACTGATCTGGATTTGAACGTATTTGTTCTCCTGCTCTAATCACTCCTGTTGCATGCTTTACCTTTATTTTCTATGCATGCATAATTAGGTAGATCCTATGTACACTTCTGTCAAGAGGTACAAGACTAGGTAACCGAATATATTGCTGCACCACCTATGGTCAGATCTTGATAGCCAGCACACACATCACTTACAGACAAAGACTGAGGATGATGTCATATTTTTAAAACTGAGTGAGAGACATCAGTGCTGTGTGCAACTGTGGATAATAGCATACAGAGAAACAAATTTAATGAGCAAAGAATACATTCTTGGTTTGGTTTGGTTTGCTCGGGTCATGTTATTCTTTGCTCAAGAACATGTTCTCTTCAAAATATAATTTGTGTGTTTGTTTTTTTATTTTGTGCTTTGAGAGTCCCACTGTGTCCTCAGGAATGAGGCAGAAAAATAAGGCCATAACTGAGCAATGTTTACTGCATAATGATCACAATGAGAGACAGTTAAAAGAGAGATAAACTACTTTTTCTTTGCGTTTAGCATTATTACAGTCATACGAGTCATGCAAGTGATGGGAAACTGAGTGACAGAGAGAGACAGAGAGAGGGGATGAAACACTGGGAAGAGCCACAGACTGGATCCAAAACAAAGGCTTTTAGTAAATGATCACACAAGCCTATATAGACTGTGTCTGTCATGTCCTCTGTGTCTCTTTCCATCCCCTACTGTGTGTGTGTGTTGGACGCAGTGTACACTCACAGTTTTGGCTGATCATCTGGATGTTGGAGCTGCATGCCTGCACAATGCTGCTGACGTCCCGCAGCTGGGACCGGCTGCTGTTTGCTCTCATGTAGGACATCCTGGCTGCAGCCCAGTGGCCTGTCGCACAAAAACACAAACCACAAATGAATACAGAGCTCATTTTGGTTACATTACATTTTTCATTTTTATTCATTTATTTTGGGGTTATAATGCTAAAAGGGTTATGGGTTGCGATTATTTTTCTGGTTTGGGTTTGGCTCAAAGAGTTGGAATAAGGGTTTTTTTTTATTTGGAAAACTTAGCTAGTCCAACATCAGAAAATGATGTGAATGCTGCCCAAGAAATATCAACTGAGTTGACAGTTTTTACACAGGCCTTCACAGCAAAATTACTTGAAATGTAACTCAAAAGTCCGGCTTTTTTGGATCATAAAAGTCAGATATGATTGATTTTTCACCATTTTTGACATCTGCCATAAACCACAACATAACCTTAACCTGAATAGCCTATTGTAGAGTAAAGTACAGCCTTATGATTAATATGAGTGCACCATGTTTCACAGAGTTAATAATCTGATTATTTGATCAGTCAGCAGTGGAAATATCAGCAACTACTTTCATAATCCATCATGGTATGAGTAATTAAGCAAAGATCCAGTGATTGTGTTAAAAGAGCAGATTAATCCAACAACAGTGACAGACTTTGAGATTTTGTTAAACATTTCAATCATTTCTCATTCAATCAATATAATATAATATCATATTTTTGCCTCTACTTTTCACAAATGTTGATAAAATTTAATTCATAAGACAGCTTGATCTGTTCTTATTTCATTTTAGTCTGTGGAGCTGAAATCTACCACAGGTACTTACACAAAAGGTGAGTTTTTTTATACTGTATGATGGAGTAGTAGCTACACACCCAAAACAACAACAACCGTGTGTCACAGCGTTTTTTTCTTCTCTGTATCTATAGGTATCTATAACGCACCATGACATGAAAAAGACGTTTAATGCCGACAGTGACAGTTCATTATTATAAGAGTCTAGCACCAAATAGAGAGAAATATAGGGCAGAGAAAGCCAAACCCATGTAGCTTAATCACGTGTTTTAATCTGGTAACACAGTTTCCTATTGACACCACATTAACAGTTTTTTCTTTGACGACGTGATATAAGAAAAGAAAATAGCTAATGCTACGCAGGTAAATAAAGCAGCTGACAGGGAATAAAACGCTAAATAAATAAAATACTATCCAATCGTTACTCGCCGTCGATAACAGGTCGTAATGTGTGTCGCGCATCAATTTGAGCCTGGGTTAATTTAGCTGTGGTGTTTGTTTGTTTTTTTCCCCCCAACAACAGATTTTAACAGCTTCAGTTACATTTAACACACATCTTTATCAATATTCACAACATATTTCTTACTTTGTAGTAGGAAACTGGTGTCGACTACTGCGTCTGTTGCTCCCAAATGTCACAGATAAATATTTTCTGTGTCACAATTAGCAAACCCGAGCCCAGCCGTCCGTGACGTCACACGTTCGACGACGCGCTTAATCCAACGGCCGTTCTTCTAGCGCCGCGTTCACTGTCAGGAGGAAGGGTGGGAAATACAAGTTCGTCGAGATGATAGCAAAGGATAATTACATTTTTAACCCACAACTAGACAAATATGTGATTTATATTGTATATTATAATGTTTGGTTCGGGTTGTAGTTCGCACCGAGTTGTCCTATGGTGCATTTGAGGGAATTTTGGGGGGACGTGAGATCTTTTTCTCGTTTGATGTGGTTTTTTTCCCTACCTGACCCTGAACCTCACATAACTCTAAACCTTAGCGTTTGCCATGACGCACTTGTGACTTGATAACAGTTTCAGCTTCATAACATAAATTCATAAGGTATTTAGTAACATCGTACATCCTTGAATTAACCACTGTAATATAAGAAGCAAAGATCTCCATGAAAACCTTCAACGTTGGCTCAGTGTAACAAACCAGTGTCTGTTCTCAGGCCTAATCTCGTGACTGTCCCATGACTTTCCCATTGCCTCTAATAAGAAAGTGTGTAAATGCAGCTGTGTGAAGAACTGCATGTTGAAAAAAAATCGACATTAAGCATGAAAAAATATGAAGAACATAATCACTTGTGCATTCAATGAAAACGTCAGATGGCTGAGTCTTGAGTATTTGTTGTAATTCTGTGCAACAACAAATAGCCTATTGGTTCATGATAATCAATGTAATGCACATCTGCTCGCTGACTTTCAGCAGTCATAATGTTATAATGGTAAATCAAATCTATAAATATTGATATAATTTTGTATAAAAGCGAAAGGCTTTTTTTTATGTATGGCAAATTCCTGAATGGATTAATTTCCAGGCCCACTCCCCATTCCTTGTCCAAGTTTGGTGCAAATTGTTGTTGTTTTTTTATTTTTATGTGGGTGTGTTATCCATAAACAAACACATAGAGACAAATCCTCTTTGAAGGAGGTAATTAAAGCAATGTGAAAATCTTGACATGCTAGTTAGTGTGGTTTGGTTTCTTTGTAACTCCCTGATGCTCCAGTCCATGCAGCAAAGTACAGCTGATGTTGCACTGTACATAATGAATCCTGTCTTAAAATAATCATCTTACCTGACTTACATTGCCCTGAACAAATCTTTTGGAAACAGAGGATTTCAGCAAAGCTGCTCATCCATGAATTGTGTCTTTTCAGGGTCTATTTATTGCACAGGAAGCATTTGCATTCTGTCCAGCTGTTGGTTTGTTTCGCAGTAAATGCTGATGAACAGATCAAGAGGCTTAAATGTCTTAGCGTAATAGGCCTGTAAGATTTAAAACACTCTTGTATCTTTCCCACCTCAGCTTCTTCTACGAACCAGTCCTTACGCAGACAAACAACAGTCCTGAATTTTATTTTTCACCCTCTGCATGTGCACAGCCTTGATTTACCTCCCACATGATTGTTAATTTTCTGGCACGGTGCAGCAATTCAAAGTGGTCAGAAATTACTTCATATAGCCCCTAAACGGCTGCATTGTACAGATTTGCATACATTTTACTGTGGTTTCTGTTTAGTTGGCAGGAAATTCTACATTTTCAGTTTTACAGTTGTATTCATGGGGAAATTCCCATCAACACTGGCGCTCTGGGCAAACAAAAACACAAAGCAGATTTTGATGTTTTTTCAATTTCTCAAGGCAAAGTTGTGCACTCGGTCTTTTCCAGTAATAAACATCTTTTTTTTTCTTTTTTTTTGAATCTATTAAAACTCGGGGCGGCACGGTGGTGCAGTGGTTAGCACTGTCGCCTCACAGCAAGAGGGTTCTGGGTTCGAACCCAGGGGCAGGGGCCCTTCTGTGTGGAGTTTGCATGTTCTCCCCGTGCATGCGTGGGTTCTCTCCGGGTACTCCGGCTTCCTCCCACAGTCCAAAGACATGCAGGTTAGGTTAATTGGTGACTCTAAATTGCCCATAGGTGTGAATGAGAGTGTGAATGGTTGTCTGTCTATATATGTTAGCCCTGCGATAGACTGGCGACTTGTCCAGGGTGTACCCCGCCTCTCGCCCGAAGTCAGCTGAGATAGGCTCCAGCTCACCCGTGACCCGTAAGGATAAAACGGTATAGATAATGGATGGATGGATGGATATTAAAACTCAGTAGTGCAACAAACACAGATTGATTTTGTGGTTTGAATGGCTGAAAGGAGTTTTTTATTTTCCTGCTGATAGTGAAGATCCATCTGTAATACCACTTACCTGAGCAGGGTTACAGGGGACGGTGAAGCTTTATTATAAAATGACCTGAGCCAACAAACCAAAATGTTCTTCATACAGTAGAATAAGACATTTCCTAAACTAAGAATGCTTCATATTTGCCATCTACAATGATACAAACAGAATTTGCCAAGGTTTAGATGAATAGGATGAACTCAAGGTTAGAATAACCTATTTCTCACGCCTCCTTTTTGCCAGATTAACCATCATACTTTGATTTACTGGTATTTTAACCACATCTGAATGGGTGAACAGCCAGTGACCAAACCAGACATACGCTACAGTAAATCTACAGGATATGTGAACTAAGAATTGAAACCGTGAAAGCTTTCTGACACCTTCACTTAAGTTTTACGCATATGGTTTGCCACTTTGCTAGCAGAATAAATAGAGCTAACCACAAACTGCTTCCTGTGTTTCGATAGTTAGATACTCACTGATTCTGCAGTATATGAAGAGTGACAATGACCCGCACTTCATAAATTACTCCCATGGCTGCACTGTCATAACATGTAATATTGTGCTAATGCAATAAGGATCTATTGAGCATGCTTCTAAAAGGATTCATCACAGTGTTTATACACCCAGATTTGTATTGTACTGTCGTATTTAAAGTTTCTGTTTATACGTCCAGTGGCTGTTGGGTGAGGCCTGAGGATTGAGCAGGACTTGCAAAGGCCGCTAACCTCCCCATTAGAGGGTGATAGAGAGTTGGTTTGTCAGTATCATGGATGCAAACTGGCAATCAGATACAGGCCCCTGGAGGCCTCTGGATTGGACCTTGGGTTTGGAGTGACTTTTAACATTTTCTTTTCGGTAAATCAGTGGTGTAATGATGAATAAACAGCCGTCAAATGACTTATTATGCCCCAAAAATGTCTTGAGACAATTACCGTGTTGTGTTATGGGGTATAGTGATAGAAAAAGGTGCATGAACTAATAGCTTTCGGTTGATTAACCATGCGTATTGGCCAAAGCACTGTGTTGCTTTTTACAGACTTCCTGAAAAGCTGTGCAGATGACAACCAGAGTTGTTTTGGAAAAGTAGCTATTGAAAATCTATGATGAGATCAGTGAGAGTATTGTAAAATAAATAAAAAGTTTTATTGATATTTGTTTATGTTTATTGATTTTATAAGGCTTCATGTTGTACACAGACTAGGCAAAAAAAGATTTTTAGTAGCTCTGCTAGTTTTTTTATTTGCACAGTGCCAAAAAAAGAGAAAAAAACAGCAGTTTTTCCAATAGTGCAGGTCTAGACCTTCTCTTACTGGGGTTATTTACAGACAACTAACAACTCCCTCTGAGACAGGCAGCAGTGGTGAAGAAAACCTTTTAAGAAGCAGAAAAAAACCCTTTAAGAAACAGAAACCTTGAGCAGAACCGGACTCAGAAGAATACTTTGAAACGGAGTCCCTGGTCTCTGAAATTACAGTTCATCTCCATGGGAACGCAATGTCTTAAAAACCAAATTTCACTCTAAACCCCACACCCTCCCACTCCATGATGGAGTGTAACTAAATGAATAGACTCACAGTCAAGTGCAAGGAAACACATCCACTGGCAAACTTTAAGAATTTTTCTCTGTTTTGCTCAATTATTTCTCAAATATGAGGCAATGAGATACAGAAAAAATAAATTAAAAAAAAGGAGAAGAATTGCGCAAAGTTTCTGTGGTAGCCATTTGTTTCAAAATACAACATGACCTCATGTGTATATAAAGTCACTGTAAAAGCATATCACTCAACCACCTATGTGGGTATGTGGCATTTTATCCATCCATGACTTGAAACACGGTGGCGCTGGTGCACTAACTTCTTTCTCATCATCACTGATGCACCTCAGCCCTGCAGCCGGGCTCCTGCAGCCTTGAAGACCTGATTAAATGACGGTGAAGGCGTGATGGTGCAAATGATAAGAGACTGCAAGTGCGGTTTCTGGTTACTATACCTCCAACTGTGCTGAGCTGCACTTAGCCTACAAGAAACCAGTGCCGTGATCTCTGACAACTTCCATACTGATTTAAGTCTGAGTCACGTTTTCCATCTGTTTCATCATCAAATGTCTAATCTGATGGTTGTTTTCTTTGAGCTCATCCTAAAGCTCATTTTCTTCAAAAGTCACCAAAACCAAATAAGGACTGAATTATTGCCAAATATAGTTTATTTGAGCTCATCCTAACAGCTCATTTTTTGTGGAAGATTAAATGATCTCAACAAAAAGTACCAAAAGCAATATCACTGACTGAATAAAGATATTGCCAAATTGTCATAAAAAAAAAAGAGAAACCAAGACTTGAAATCATTTCAAACTATTTGCATAGTTTCTAAAGGGGGGCTAAAGGCTTTTTAACTCTTTTTCTCTGTCATTTTGAAAATGTAAAAGATGAAAATAAAATGTAATTTAAAATAAAATAAATTAATGTGAAGGGAGTGTGTCATTTGTAACTTTTTGCCTTTTTGGAGCTCATTTCATCGTTCACTTGCTAAACTGTTCACCTTATCAGAAATTTTGACCAGGGGTGCCACTATTTATCATGTGGGCCACATAAAAAAACAAATACCTTATAGAAAAAGAAAGAAAGAAAAAAAGAAAGAAAAGGACAAACTAAACAACAACAATTATGAAAAATAAATACAAAAACACACACATGCTAATTATAAGCTGCAAATAATAAAATCGTAATTCAAGTAAAGAAAGTGCGTACGTAATAAGTTGCGTGGACAACCTGCTGTGGAAAAAGGCGAACTACGGAAAGCAAGATGTGTCGACTTTTGCTTTCGACCAACGGACTCAGCGCTGCGCGTGTCATCCTCACTGGTCAGGTTATCTCTCGCTCCTGATTGGTCCGTCGCGTTGTCAGTCAAGCTCGCTGACTCCTGGGATTGGACGGCTCCCGGAGCTCCTGCACCTCCTTTAACCGTACCTGTCTGGCTGTGAGAGGCTGACAAAAGACAGCGCTTCCTGCTTCCACACGCTGCTCCCGCCCCTTCATCCTGCTGGTGCTGCTGCTCCAAGGAAGGAAGGAAGGAAAGGAAGGAGGAACCGCGGCTCCAAACGCACGTTTCCACTCCCAGTGTCCGATGCGTGGTGTTGCCGCTGCTGGTGACTGACTCCCCGGCGGTTACGTTAGCCGTGTGTGCGTCGTGGGTTCGGCAAGCCAGGAGGTCGAGGAAAGTCTCGTCTGAGGAGGGAAACACGAGTCGCCGTGTCTGTCCTCCTCTTCCTCCTCCACCACCGCCGCCACCACCACCTCGTCCTCCTCCTCTTCCTCCCTCGGGGTGAGTGGGTGCGAGACGCGCAAAGAGGTGGGAAGGTGGTTGCAAGTGGTTTCGGAAGTGGAGCGTGGCAGAGAAAAGGAGGAGGGGGTGGGGTGGAGGGGTGGAGGAGGAGGTGAAGAAGAAGAAGAAGAAGCAGGAGGAGGAGGGGGGGTGTTTTTCCTGTGTGATACCAGATAGCTCTCTCTCTCTCTCTTCTCTCTTCGCCTCGCCTGCTTCGACGGGACTGACGTTAGAATAATATGGCGGAGCATCAGTCGGTGCCGGCGGAGAGCAGCAGCAGCAGCAGCAGCAAACACAACAAATCCTCACTCAACTCCGGCGCGTCGTCCTACTCCGGGAACGGGCGCAGCAGCACGGCGGTGGCGGATAGAGACAGAGACAGGGACAGGGACGGTAACGCCGGTACCGGAGGAGGTGTAGGAGGAGGAGGAGGAGTTGGTGTCGGTGGAGGTGGTGGTGGTGGAGGTTTGTCCGGCGGCCTGTCGCAGCCGGCCGGATGGCAGTCCCTGCTGTCTTTCACCATCCTCTTCCTGGCGTGGCTGGCCGGCTTCAGCTCCCGGCTCTTCGCTGTCATCCGGTTCGAGAGCATCATCCACGAGTTTGACCCCTGGTGAGTTGTTTTACCCCCCAACACCTCTCCATTCACACTTACACATGCACACACTGTCCTGGAGTTTGTTTAAGTTATAACACGTCTACTTTCTCCACCTACAACCTGCACCACACATCCAACATACAGTGAGTTCACACTTGGTTATGTGCAGTAAAGTCATTGCACAACGTTTTTATCAATGACTTTCATGCTGATAAACATGCACCACTCACTTCTATGGGCTCATCTGCTCACTACCACCATAACCCCCATTCATTGTGGTTGTGGTATAAAGTGCAACAATGAGCAGCCAGTGCAGCAGCAGCAGGAGGAGAAGGTGGTGGAGGGGGTGGGGATATCACAGCAGAGTAAATGAGGACAATAGTGACAGCTTCATCTGACGCCAGTTGAACCCGGAAAGGAGCAGCCACGAGGTGAAGTGGCTGAAGTCCATTCAACACAGATTTCTCTCCACCGCTACGATTTGTTGCTCTGCAGCAACAGCAGCAGCAGCGGTAGTATAGTAGCACCTCGGGTATCTGTGTGACAGCTTTATATCTTGGTGTCATGCATCTGTTTAAAAAAAGAAAAGAGGATATCCTGGGTTTAAGTGACTTCATGCACCTCATCATGATCCTGCACATTATTCTCGCTGCCTCTTTGCAGCTTTAAGTTGAGGCTGTTATCTGCTCTTAAATTGAGACGTGCTCCTGTTGCGTTACCCTTCAGATTCACATCAATGGATTTTAGTGTTTCATTTCCTTCAGACTTTACTGGAGTATATAGCCTATTTTTTGCATTGTTGCGGCCCATGCTGCTAGATTTTTACCTACAGATGTGTGAAGGATCAGTGCAGCTCAAGAGTTGGACAGTGAGGTTATAACAGACTTTTGCTGCAAGATAAGGTGTAAAAAAACGTGCATGGACCAAGCCAACTACGCTTTGTTTTTGCAGTGACCGCTGATTATGTTGTTTGTGTCTCGTTTCAAAACCTCTCCCAGCGTTGCTTATGCCAGAAATTGTCCAAGCTTCTTTTTTTTATTTTATTTGTACACCAAAGGGACTATTGCATAGCCCAAGTCTGCATTGCATCACTGAAAGCATTGTGGATTAAACTGCCAGCTTCACGTCTGTCTGCTGAATATAAGAGGAGGCTTGAAAGCACACTGACTGGTCGTCGTCAGGCAGGATTCCTTCAGTTAATGTTGACGTCTCGGAGGCTAACGTGGCGTGACGCCGGCGGGGAGGAGGGGATAATTTATACATTGTTCTGTTAATCTTCCCCTTTTTAAACACACTGACAGTTTGTGTGTTGTGTGCAGATGTGTGCACGCATGTCCTTGGGTCTGTAAATTATTTTAATCAAATATTTGGCTTTGGGTTTACAAAATGGCAGGTGGCACTTTCTAATTGGTTTTTTCTTTTTTTTTCACTTTCAAATCAGTTTCCAAGTAGTGATAATATCAGATGAGTGTGTCACACCTCACATGTTGCAAGGGAAATCACCGGTCTGAGTGTGTGCGCACACTTTGTGTTAAGGAATGGGAAGTAGCTCGTCTTGCCTAACTGTTGTAAATGTGTAACCGGCTTGAGTTTGAATCTGCACGGTTGTTGTTTTTGCTAACCGGACATTTTTTTGACATTTTGAACATGTGCAAAGAGCCGGTTATTGTTTATCAGAAGAAACTTCACGATATAAACTTGTTGTGATTTCTCCAACAACCCCAACAAACTGAGTCATTCTGTGGTTTGTCATTAACAGAGAGCTAACATTCATTTCACCCCCTGTTTGTTCTCTTTTTTAAAAAATCCGCCTCTCTCTTCCTCGCACACTTCTCTGATGTGTCATTTTGATGTGGCTGGTTAGTTAACGGGTCCCTTTTTTCCATCAGAAATGTGAAATCATGCCATTAGATCTGACGGTGGAAGCGTGTCAGGACTGGCGGCGCACAGCTGGCCCTGTAGACGCTTGGTTGTGCTTTTGAATTTGGGAGCCGTGTTAATCATGTAACTGAACATTATCAGAAACTGGAAGGAAAAAAAGCAGCTTCATCATCAGATCAGCAACTCATGTCTCTTTTGTCTGATGCGCTAAAAGCTGCTGCTGCTGCTGCTGGACCTCCCCCAGAACGAGGTCTGGCAAGGAGACGGCATTTGATCCACCTGTCATCTTTAGTTCAAAGCTCTGCCTGCAGGAGTAATGGAGCGCAGGAGATTTAAGTGCAATTATTTTCACATGGTGGTCAGTTTTTTTATTATATTTTTTTAATTCGACAAGTTATACGCCTCCTCCTGTTGGTTGCAAACAAGACATGATTTGTCGTCGAGCAGAATATCGACACCGATCTCAGAATCGATTCATTTCAGATTGATTGTTCAGGTGCAATGGATAAATAGCCGGTGTTGTTTGTGTAAGATGCTTTACACGGCTCAACAAGTGCCCACTGTTGTTTCCTTGTGTGAAGTGCACTTTCATGTGCTAAACACATTTATCCTGTTATGAAACTGTGGTGCAAGCAGGCACTTTATTTTTCTTGACAAAATGCATAATGACTGCAATTTGACTCATCCACACAATGCGTTTGGAAAGTCTTCAGACTTCCTTTTTCATATTTTGTTATGTTGCAATTTCATGGCAAAGTCAAGAAAACATTTGTTTCACCTCATCTGCTCATAACGACAAAGTGAAAACAGGTTTGGAAACGTGATGAGCAGAGATTCGGTATTGAAACGCTCTGTTCTTCTGACACAACTGAAATTCCTCCAATCTCACTTGATGGTCTTTTGAAATGTTTCCTCACCTTGACTGGATCCACCTGGGTTAAACTCATCTGACTGGAGCTGGACGTGATGTGGAAAGAGACACGTCAGATTTTATACGAGGTCTCAGAGCAGAAACCACAAGGAGGAGGAAGAATAGGAAGCTTGGAAACAGGAGTGTCGAGGCTCAGATCTGAGGAAGGATAGGAAAAAAAATCAGCTGCAATGAAGAAGAGGAAGAAGAAGTTTTTAGAGCAACCAGGCAGGACTCTCTCTAGAGCTGGAGCACCTGACTGTCAACTCCTCTGGTTGAGCTGCAGAGATCTTGTGTGGAGATAGAAGAAGAAGAAACTTCCAGAAGATTTAAGCTGATCTACTTTAACAGACTTAACAGACAGGTTTAAAAGGCTTAGATAGAAATTTAGAAAAATTCAAGTGCTTCAAATTGAGTGTGTTGTTAGCTGTACCAGCAGGAGCAGAGCAGCGGAGTGAGTCTGGGACCGCAGCTCACACCGAGTCTGATAGAATAAGCGGTAGGAACTTAACAATTTAACTTCATTTTCTGCTCTCACATAATCAGAAATTATAACGCACTAATTTAAGTACTGTCATTAGCTGCAGAAACTTATGAGGAAATGATCCAGTGAAGGGAGAGAGAGAACGCAGAAACGATGGCCTGCTGCTGTGTTTACTGTCGTACTACTGTCCAGGCTGAACTCTGATCTCACTCTCTCCACAGCCGCTGATTAACTCAGAGGAGAGCGTCTTCTACAAATCATCATAATTAGTGTGTCCTCTGTTCTGTTCCCTACACCAGTCCAGGCTGCGTGTGATAGCCTATTGTCAGATGACTTTGGTCGGGTCCGTCCAACTCCCGCCCTGTTTTTAAGACCCATTTCCTAATTTAATTTAAATAATAATTGCTGTTGGCATGATAGAAGATTTCGGACATACCGTCCTGCTCATTCTGCAGTGTTTGGGTTGATACCTGCAGACAGATGACGAGCAGATTTAAGCTATCGTAGCTAAGCATGACTACAGTCCACTGTGGTTGACGACAAGTATTCATGTCAGTTTGTGGGAATCTGTTGCATCCACATCATTACAGTAAATAAGCAGCTGTGTGCAGGTTTCCACAAAGTAGACATCCTTGCACATCATGCAGCTTGAACTGTGCCACTTAAAACAGGTCACTCACTGCTGTGCAAGTTATTTCAAGATTGAAGCTCAGTGTTGTGAACAGTAAGTAGGCTGACCGACTGACGGACAGTTCCTGCCCTCTAAATGAAACTTTAGGACCATGCTGCTGTTGTAGCTTTAACTATATAGATCATTTTTGTTTTTATCTTGAAGGACTCGTTATTTGATTTGATTTGACCACAAGATGGTGTTACAATGAGACAAGCAAAGGAGTGTAAAAATGCAGGAGGCACAGTGGAGGACATGGTTGTTTATTACCCCTGGTGGAGGTATTATGGGCTGAAGGTTTGGGCTTTGGAAGAAGAACAACAAAAAAAGCCAGAGAGTCTGTGAGCAGTCGTACTTCAGCACCGATGTCGGTCTAATGGGTCTGAGGGGCTTACTCGCTCTCGACGGCTCTGGGGACGGCAGTTCTGACCTGTCAGCCGGTCCAGTCCATATCTCCTACTATTATTGGATGTATTGTTGTGGAAATTGCCACAGATATTTTTGGTCCCTGGAGGATGACGTCGTCTATTCACTTTGCTGAACCAGCATCGGATCACAGCTTAATTTTGTCCAATATTTTAGATGGAGCGTAGAGTAGTGCTGGGATTTGATGATTTTTTATTAAATATGAATCTAATTCAGTCAAATAAAGACTTTGTTTGGTGGAGAATCAAGTAATTGTGCTTTAGAGACCAACTACAGACAGTGTAACAACGGCAACATGAGACGAGCACTTGTTCCTCTCAAATTTATCAAAAAATAGTCCATTGCCATGTTGCATAATAGATATTTAGCGGTAATAATGCTGCACAATGAAATCATAATTGCAAAATCAAAATCACAGGAGCAGCAGCTCTATTTGTGATGAAGGTGAAATGTGTCACAATATTATTGTATATTGTCAGAAACATACCGGTAAGTGTTTTGTTGCTACAGAGACAGCAAATGATATTATCATCTGGCCCCAACAATATTTGATTCCAAACAATATCACATCCTTAAATTAATATATTTTTGAAGAGAAAATGAAAAGCAATATTTAATATTTATTTATTACACTGCTCTGCCTTTTGGAACATTTAAGTGTGCAAACATTTGTAAATAAGCATGATCCATCTTGTTATCAGTCAGATTGGTGTGCAAAGACAACTAAGTATTTCAGAAATGTGCTAATTGACTGCATCGTTAGTGACAAGCGAACAGATGGTGAGGAGATGATGGTGAAATGATGGATCGAAGCCAGTTTGAATAGTGATCCTGCAGCACTTCATATTGAATCACATTATATCCCGTTTGCACCTGTAAAATGCTAATTATCGCCAGTTTATAACAGTTTACAGTAGAGCCCTGCGCGGGACTATTTTCTTCATCCCGCTCCTGCCCGCTCCCGCTGAATTTCTGACCATTACCGCCCGCGCCCGCACGGTGTGTGTTACACTCCCGCCCGCACCCGCAGTATGTACGTCCAATCCCGCCCGCGCCCGCGATAATCAGAGAATTTATATCCGCACAATAATAGAGATGCACTGATTTTGTGTTTTCTCTTGTCCCGCAGGAGAAAACACGCCATGCTATAGTATAGGCTATTAATAAAGAGACTTTGATTTTTAATGAAATAAAGGTTGCTTAATCTCCCCCTCCTTATTTTTCTACCTATAACCACTTGAGGTTAAGGTCTCAGACAGACTTGAATAAGAAACAATAGGAATGAGAACACAATCAGCAGATAAATTTAAATATAACTTCGTTTTATTAAACCTTTCTGCTTTACACATAGCCTACTGCTTTGCAAAACAACATGAACAGCAGTAGCTGCAGCAGCAGTTTTAGAATTATTCGCCAAACATGGCATATGTATATAAATAAAAAATATTACTTTGTTTTATCAAAACTGCAAATAGGCTACAACATCAAAAACAGCAGTTATAAAATGCAAACGAAAGTGGGCTGTGAAGGCCATCTCAAATAACATTAATAAACATTAATAAATAACAAAAAATAAACAAAGTTAACGAATAAAACGAATGAACGAATCACTTTGCAATATTGCTGTGGAGGAAGAGAATGTTATTGATGGACTCCGGTCCCAATCCCGTGCGTCTCAAAATGCGCCCACAGACACTAAAGGCCCGCTCTGAGGGCGCACTGGATGCGGGGACACAGAAGACGAAACGCGCCAGCTTTGAAAGTGCTGGGAAGCGCTCTTTGTTGAACTTCCACCATTGGAGCACACTGTCTGGGTCTGGGTTATCAGAGAGCCGGGAGCTGAGATATTCAGTCATTTCATCATCGACCGGCTTTGGCGCTGCAGCGCAGGTCGCATCATCTTCCCAGTCTGCGAATCGGTCTGTGTGTTGCTTTTTGGCTGGTGCTGGCTCATCCTCTGCTGCTGCTGTGTCCGGGACCACGTCAAAGTTCATCTTCTGGATAATTTCCTTTGCGCCTTTGGATAAGATTTGATATATAAATAAATGTGTATTTCTAAAATGGCTCATGCTGTTATTTCATATAGCCACCTATGATTTTTATTTATTTATTAATTATTATTATTATTATTATTATTTTATCTCAGTCTCTATTTTTTGACTGCATTATTCTAAATTGTAATTGCACAGTGTATTTTCTGCTTTCTGTACATACATACCTTTAACCACGTCGTCTCTTGCATCTGGGGCCAGCATCTTTAGCAGTCGCATTTTAGGAGTCAGGAGCGTTGCAATCCTGTACATCACGTGGAGAGGGCATGATTTGTCACTGGTGCCCATAAGCTCTTCCAGACGCGAGGCACACACATTGGCGACTTCAGAGAGCAAGGGCTCGAAGGATGCTGCTTGGCAGTGTTCAATGAGTCTCACGGACCATGGCAGTGGAAGTGATGCGCTGGGAGTGGAGTTGTCGGACTCTAGGTCATTAGTAGCATCCTTGAATAACTTAAGGAATGCAACTACTGTTTTCAAAGTGTTTGCATTGATCTGCGCAATTCTTTCATACTGATTATTGCTCAGCAGTAGTGTGGAGATCTCCTCATGTTGTTGCAGTATGGAATCCAGCATGTCATAATTGGAATTCCATCGGGTCTCAATGGATTGCTTGAGGGATTTCTTCAAGCTGTTTTGCAGACCTGAATGTTTGAAATATTTCACCAATTTCTTTGCATTGGTCAACAGCTCGGACAGCTCAGGAGTTTTAGCCAAAACGCCTGGTGCAAATGCACTTGCCAAGGTGACATTCAAGATGTGTGCGTTGCAATTAAGTCTGGTGTATCCCCGCAGGGCGGCGACTATGTTGGCTCCACGGTCAGTAACAAACACAACACGGCCAGACAGAAGTGTCGCATCAATTCCGAATTCACGGAGTTTTTGAAACAGCAGGCTCCTGATGTTCTCCCCTGTTTTAGATACACCACTCTCAAAGGGAGCCGCGAACAAAACCCTGGAAACGAGCTTGAACTGGTCGTCTGTGTAATGAATGGTGCCAGATAGCTCACATTGCTAAACAGCACAAGGTAAGCTCCACTTTCTGTGTGGCTTTTCATTTTAAAACACACCTCTTGCTGTGTTTTCACACTCGGGTCAGTTGCACCAGGTGGCCTGCTGCATCTGGAGCGTACAACTTATTTAATTAATCATAAACACTATATTTTTATGCCTTTTTCAAAGCTCGGTTCTGTCACAGAAAGTAATTTGTTTTTTCACCAGAAAATCATCCCCGCTGTGAAGATGTGGAAGGTCCCCTTTAGTCAGCTTACATAATACTAATTCTGCTGTTTCATTACAGAACATCCAGAGTAGGGATGAGTCATTTTAAGCTATCGTTCAGAGGGGAGGGCGAAACAGCCTCGCTGGTGTATAATCAACAATTTGACTGCAACTCAGACCTACAATCAACAACTGTTGGAACGCATTAAGCTGGGAAATAATGCAAAGTTTACTTGCGATGCATAAATCTGACCATTTCCTAACTATTTAGTCATGGATTTATTGAAGTTTGTACATAAAAAAACTAAAATTAAAGCAGTTGATGAAGTTGTTGAACTGGCCAAAAGTGTGTTAGCACGTTAGCATTAGTCTCCTTCTGCCGGAGGAAACCTTTAGCCTGGGTGAACCCAGACGATTTCATTTTCCGTCTGGAATTGGAGAAGCCGTTCTCCATTTCCCCAAAAACCAGAGAACCAATCACACAAATCGATAGGTTGATTCATGAAGTCCTTAGACGCCATCGCTCCTGCAAAACTACCACCAACAACCACATTTATTGACACGCTACTCAGAGGTTAATGCTCCTTCACCAGACCCGTGCTTGATCTCAAATGAGTTTGCAATGCGGTCTGGTGTTAGCAAGTCTAGGAAACCCTTTTTAAAAGATGCATCATGCAGCTCCATATATGTTTAATGCACATCACCACATATTGCTGGATGCCATTGCTGCAGAAAGAAGGAGGGAAAAGGTTTGAGTTAAATTGATGCTGTAACCTTCTCTGTATCACTTTTTAATGAGGATGGTTGATGATGTTTTAATGAGGTTTATGTTTTTTTTTTACAAAGACTCCTGATGGCTTCCACTGAACTTGATAAAAGGTTTGTGATGAACAGAGTCGATCCGGTTCCTCGGCATCATCACCCGGCGCCGGTGCCCACTCAGGCCTGTGATTGGCTGCAGCAGTAAAACGGCTCCCTGTGAATATCCTGCTGTGCTTCACCTGTTTGCTTGCTCAGCACCCGCTTCCTCCGAAACCTGTGCACTCCTGGCACATGGCTCGTGTATCATCACACCTCTACCTTATGTTCGATCAGTGTCAGGAGGCTCTGAGGAGCTCACCGCCGGCTTTACACGGGCATGCGGGGGGAATTAGGCTGCATGTCGGACTGATTCAGCTCATATTTCCTACCGCATCGGTTTAAAAGCGAATGTGCTGCGCTCGCAGATCTTTCACATTACGTCGAAGGAAGTCGTTTGTACCCGTTTAAGACCATTTATCTGCTGGGGATTAGATGAGTTTTGCTGGTGCACACGAGCAGCGAGGATCTGTTACGGTTCATTTGAGAAGTAAACACATGCAGCTGGATCTTCAGTGCCTCTATAGGGAGGTGAAGACAAAGACCAGAGTTATTTATATTTATGTTTTTGTTTTTTTTTGTACACCAGCCTGATGGTCATGCTCCGTCACCACACTTATCTCCAACGTGTGAAAATTTCACTGTCTGTGTGAGTGAAAATTAGCGCGTGGCTGTGAAAACATTATTTGGATGCACAAGTTGGTGACTGTTGCAGAGGTTAGAGCTCTGCATTGATTTGTATTATCACCAGTTTGGCTGTGAGTTAATGGGAAAAATAAATCAAACTTCATCAGATAAAAGTCTTGTCTGTGCTCGTGTCCTCTTGTAAGCGACATCTCCAGATGTTTCTTCAGATTTGGTGCTGACATTCACTTCAGCCAAGCTTGTAAATTACAGTCAAGATCAGGTCTGTGCTTATTATATGGCATTATTGATGCAGCACGCTGCACAAGATAGCTAACTGCTGTCTTCCCAGTTTCCCTCCGTGTTTATGAACCAATAAGCATCTAAATACATTTCACCCCGCTCACTAAATCCATTAGCTCCGGGTGAATAAGTTCATCCATCCAATATTACTGTCGTTATCAGTGTCATTGTTATGGCAGCATGTGTTTGTGGAGCTTTAGGCCTCTCCCTGCAGCTCTGTCTGGGCTCTTCCTGCTTATAACTAACCAGAAAGAAGAGGTTTTTTTAAAAAACCTCTGCTGCTGTCATCGGTTTTTCCTGGTTGTTTGTGTCTTGTGAGTCTGATTTCAGTCACTGGTGGCGCGTTGTGGACCCTAAAGGTATTTTGTCCCAGTATTGAACCATCTGACTTTGAAAGATTAAAACATAGTCACCACTAATTAGTTGGATTACACCGCCAATATGTAAGACTTAGCTGCACACCCTGTGTAAGTCTCCAAAAGCCCATTGCATGTTGGGGGAAACGGCTTTTTGAAAGTGTAGGAGCCTCATGTCATTGCCAACACTGTTTGTGCAGCAGGGAGAAGCATCTGGAAATGCATCAAGGTCTTTTTGAGTTTACAGGCTCATTAGAGTTTTAGAGCGAAGGAATATCAGAGATGAAGACAAATTCGCCAGCCGCAGTTGAAATGTAGCAGGATTTGTTTGGCAGCCGCAGACGATCGACTGCATTAAAAGACGAGCTTATCCTGTGTATTGATGAGCCCAGACCTCCATATGCGAGACAGAGTTTTACTTCATCTGGGACTTGAGTTGAATTAAAGGGGAACTGGAGTTTTTTCACAATCTTGATCTTATTTCTAGCATAAAATACGATCATTTACCCACCCAGATAACTTTGGTGTCATTACAAGTTGTTCCGACGAAATTAGCCGCGTATATCCGTATGATGCAAGTACACGGCAGCAGAAAGCAGCCTCTGAATAACGTCATTATCTTCCGTGAAACTCATTCATTTCACCAATATTTTGTTATGATACGCTGGTGCTATCCCCCTCTGAGTCCGGGGTTAGCTGTTATCAACATCCGAGGTCTGTAGGTTGACCTACTAACCTCTGACCTGGATGATGTCATCTCTGAGCACTGCATGGCTTGTTGCTACCGCTAATGCTATGGCTCGTTTCTGCGTGTTTCCGATTTGCAGCTGGATGAAGTTCAGCTTCCACAGGCTATAGTTGCCGAATGCCGAAGTGGGATGATTATTATCATAATGAGCCGTGCAGTGGTAGGAGATGACATCATCCAAGTTAGAGGTCAGCAGGTCAACCTACAGACCCCGGATGTTGATAACAGGTCAGCCTGGACTCAGAGGGGAATAGCACTAGCATATCATAACAAAATATTGGTGTATCAATGAGTTTTGCAGCGGATAATGTGTTGCATAGAGGCTGCATTGCGCTGCCCTCTAGATTCGCATTATACGGATACGCGGATCTCGGCTGGAGCTAATTTCATCGGAACGACTTGTAATGACACCAAAGTTATCTGGGTGAGTAAATGATCACATTTTATGCTAGAAATAAGGTCCAGATTGTTAAAAACAGCAATTATCCTTGAAGTTCAAGAGCCCCATCGTCAAGTGTTGTCTGTCCATGCGGCGACTGAAAGCTGGAAGATGCTGCTGACGTCCCGGCTGCAAAACAAGAGCCATTCTGTCAAACAGGCAGGAATCAGAGCACTCAAGATGCAATGGATTGAGAGTGTCAGTATGTGTGGGCGTCTTTTTTTCGATCACTCCCCCCTCTTTTTCAATCAAACAACAGAGCCTCAGCCGTGAGCATGAGCACCCATGCATGTAACGGTAATCTAGCACTTTAGACTTGAGGAGGCTGAGCGAGCTACGCAGCCGCTCTCTTCCCTCCATCAAACTCCTGTTGTTCACCGAGGGGTCGGTTTATATTGAGCCCCATGAGGCTCTAGTCCACTGACCTGTCCAGTTATATACAGAGAAAGAGAGACGCTGGTTGTTGTGGGATTGTTGAAAGTTTTAAAGTGGCTTTTAACAACCTGAGTGGTAGGAAGTCAGACAAGAGACTGGAGAAGATGGAGAAGTAGAGGGAGTTAAGAGAGGTGGTCGATAAATGACGTTGATGTGAGTTCAGATCTCTGCAGTTTGAGGAGGCGGAGGAGTTCGTACCAGCGGGTTTCTTTCAATTCCCATTGATTTGGTTCTGTTGTGTGTTTACTACATGTAGACCTGGCCTGACCCACGCTTAACACACTCAGCCTTTCAGCCAGGCCAATCGTACGCTAATGGTATTGAAATATCTTGACAGGCAGATGTTATTATTGATCTCTCTTTATTCCTCTCATTGGCATCTGCTGCTGTAATACTGGAAACTTCCCCAACATGGGAAAGGAATATCTTATCTCGTTTCTGGGTTGTCAAGTACATCTGTCTCATTTTTGTGGATTGAAAACTGTTAACTTTATCAATTTCTTTTTAATGTAGAAACAAGGACAAAGAACATGAGGTTAGAGCGTAAAATCACAATGCATTTTTCTGCATATCATGGTATAATGTCATACTATTCTAGGCAGACTGCATAGATTACTTACAGCCATTGCACTTGCAGCCATGTTCAGGGTCGTTGCTACTAGCATTTATCTTTATGGAGGACTGCTTCAGGTATTTCACCTAGAAGAAGAAGTGATTGATGAGGTTTTGATGATAGGGTGATTGAAGGTTTTGGCCTTGTCTACACATTTGACATCCAAGTCCTTGAGGAGATTTCTTCTGAAAGCCCAATGTCGTTCACTTTCCCAGGGTTTTATTTGAACTTCTTTTGATATCCCCACCCAGATGTATTGGAGTGTCTTTTGGTCAGCTCAATGTAGTTTCACATACCCTCACGACATGTCCTGGCAAGCACAGCTGGTTTAGGATCAGCTTCTTTTATTTTTCTCTGAGGCACGTTTCTTTGATGTATTGTGCCTTGTTAGCTCACCTGCTGGATGAAAGTTTGTTTCTGCTTTGTGACATCACAAAAAGCAGGAAGTTCTATCTGCTTGTCCTAAAGGGGCAGTTTCTAAAAACAGGCTGTGTGCAATTTTTCCTGTAATTCCTGGTTTAATGCACATTGATATCTTCACTATCATGAAAAAACAACACTGGAAATTTTCAATTTTCAGACCACTAGTCCTTTAACTTGGGCTCTGAACACTCAGCCATCAGTCAAGACGTCACACAGCAGCACATCCTGCCTGTGAGTCGGGTTCTTCTCGTTACGTCATGTACATCCTGAATTCAGAGTATTAAAGCCTGTGGTGGAGAAGTTTCTACTGTTTTTAAACTCTTCGCCTCTCCGCTCTGACAGCTGTTTGATAGCTGTGCCACTGATGTTGCCAGTGATTCCAGGGCATCTCTGCATCTCCTCTTGTTTTATAGCCTTAGTCTTTTCACTGTTTGTTGTAATAGAAGTCATTCTGTTTTTTTTATTTTTATTTATGATGATATTATTTCATCTGTTTACTTCTGTGCTGTTGCAACATTGAAAAACTTCGTCTCGCCGTGACTTTGCTGTGACAGTCTTAACTTCCTTCCAACCTTGTTCACGCCTGAGAGACTTTTTTTTTTCTTTTTTCCACTCCAGCAACTTTTTAAATTTTGTTAACGGCACAAGTTTTTAAGTTTAAGCTTGTTTATACAACAAGTAGTTCCGACCAAGCAATCTGATTGGTCAATAAGACATTTAGAACGTGCTCAAATGAGCATTACAGCACGGCTGACTCATCACTAAAAATATTACTGCGCCATGTCATGTTGTTTAATACATCTCCATGGCAACATGGATTTGAAACGTCATTTATTACTCGTGAAAATAAAATCACAAACTACATTGACCTCCTGTAGGGTGTTACTGTCAGCTGCCAAAGTCACATACAACAATTACAATTGTTTTTAATATTGTAAACCTCCCCGTTACAGCCGAGAGGATTTTTCTCCCTCATGTGTGTACAAAGTCGGAGAGACACGAGTTGTGATCGCGGTGAATGTTTTTTAAAATATGGTCTGGAGCTGAATATTTCATTAGATAAAACGTAAGTGATTACCTGTATGTTTCTCTTTCTCCCTCTCTCTCGCTGCTCCTTTGGAGCTTTTAAATAACGTTAATCTGGAGTAATAGTCTGGCTTTCTCTATCAGCTGTGTTCCTCATTAAACATGCACAGTTTGCGGTTGTAGAAGCTACATCTGTGAAAGGAAAAAAACCGCATCTTTGTTATAACTTGGGCGATCATTTGTGCTGCAGTGTTGATTTAGTTTAGGAAAGTCCAAGACCGCGTTAAAACATGAACGTCAGCTCAGAGTTCACACAACTGGGACTAGAAAATCATTTCTGTTGCTAGGTCGTTACTAAGATTTGGACTATTTCCTGTAGTGGTGAACTACGTTCCATTACACATAGGAATCTACTGACGTGACTGGTTGTGTTTCAGGTATTAGTCAGACCCCATGTATTTCCATGGAAACGGGAACCGCTCTCGCAAAAAACTTTAAATTTAGACGGCAAAACGTCCATCAACATGCATATATATTTAATTATACGCTTTATTATGTTGGTAATTGTTGTATAATCGCAATATTACCCTCGAGGGTGTGCTTTAACGTCATTTGAGCACCCTTCTCTGGCACAGCTTCCGTGGCTTGGCTCACCTACAGCAGCAGGTTCAGTTTAATTATGGTGAAACCCATCATCAATAGATGTGTTGTTGTAGAGATAAAGGTTTTCCAAATAATCAAGAAGTGTTTTGTTCAATTAATTTAAGGTTCGCGTCCTTCCCAAGTCTTTATATATCTTATCGACAACTTTGGTCTCAAGGGTTTTTTTTCTAATTTCCTTGCTTCATGTAGAATATTTAGGCCGTGTTATCTTCAGCACACGTGGTTTCTTTACGGTTTCCACTAAATGAATACTAAAATCACACATTTCATCTGATTAATTCATATATATATTCTATAGGGTCATGTTTGGTATAAAAAAACTCATCAATTTCATATTTTTTTAAGTGAAAACGAGAAGCAGAAATAAGTATTGCAACTGAAATCCCATTTTCTGTCCATATAATAATCACAATATGATGTTTTTCCCACATATCGTGCAGTCTTAATCTCCACTAGGGTTGCATGACCTGACCACTCCCACACCGGCCTGGATGAGCTCAATCTAATCCAACACGGAAATGCACCGAGAAATACATATTAAACTTCGACTCTATTTGATTATGTCTGCCAGGGAGGCAATCAGTTATGCAGGAGATAAAATGACACATACCCTATAACAAACATTAGCAAAATCAAAATCAAAAACAGAGGAATGGTGATGATCAACCATGCACAACCATAAATCAACAACAGGCCATGCACAAGCATAAATTAACAACAGAAAAATGAATGATACAAAAGTACAGATAATAAAACCAACACCTATATAAAGGTCGTTGCCATCATAAAAAGCATATGCGGTGGATTTGGACAAACTTGCATTAAAACGAATGAGTGGTTTATTCTGTTGAAACCCTAAAGCCTGATGATCCAGGGTTTAGACACTAATGTTCTGTGCAGCTGCTCTGTTTGTTTTTGCTTTCCCTGTTTAACAGTCCTCTCTTTCTCTCCCTCTGTCTGTTGCAGGTTCAACTACAGGTCGACTCACCATCTCACCACCAATGGCTTCTACGAGTTCCTCAACTGGTTCGATGAAAGGGCCTGGTACCCCCTGGGTAGGATAGTAGGGGGCACGGTGAGTGTTGATATTATTATTATGCTGAGTGTGCACTGACTGAGGATGTTGGGGGAGGAGAGAGGAGGGACTGTGCAATCGATCAAAGTCATTTATTATTTATATATACATTTGATATTATTAATGAGAGAGGAAACCCATTCCACATGTTTGTTAGACTCCAAAGATGCACACTGTGTGTTTTAGTGAATGACACTCACTGTGAATGTACTGTAAGTAAGGCTGGGCTGAAAATGATTTAATTCTCATTATTCAAATCGATCAATTTCTTAAAATCCCCAAATCAATTTCTCCTTCTTTATTTCACATGGTTGGTTTTAAATGTTCATGTTTCTAAGCACCTGGAGACCCTGAAGTGTAGGTCATGTAGAGAGCTAATGAAAATGTAATGTGACATTGATTCATATTTAAGGTGGACTGGTTCATTTTTTACATTCCACCTAAAAAAAAAAACTGGCTGAAGAAGAACAGACAGAAAAACATTCATCGTCAAAACTATTGGTGATATTAAAATACAAAGTGAATGGATTTATCTGCTCTGGGCCTGGGGCCACATTTATAATCCAAACATCAATATTTTTTAATAATGCACCAGCCACCAGGTTATAGGAACATTTCACAACACGAGATCTCTGAGTCTGAGACGAGCTCATTCACATCAAATGAAATAAAGCCGACTGAAATGATCATTTCATCTGAAACTCAGAGGTGATACCCAAACCTTAAACGCAAAATTTATTAGAGTACTTAAGTTGTGAAGCAATAGCTTTGGTTCCTCCTGCCGCTAACGCGCCAACATTAAAGGGATAGTTCAACATTTTGGCAAATTGGCCCATTGCCATAATCCCTATAGTCATAGCAGTAGATTCGTTGTTGTTGCAAGCTGTTTTAGAACGGCAGAGCAGAGCCGTGAGCTGCTCAGAGCTATGGTACGGAGGCTCATGGGATTTCTTGGTTTCCGTTGTCAAATACACAATCAAATACACAATCCAACAACTCCACAACGCTCTGATGGACAAATTGTGACCTGCACATTCACCACGCTATGAGATAATAACACAACGTTACGAGATAATGCAACAACTCTGTCTGGTAACGTTCTGGATTGTGTGTGAATGGATTGTGTATTTTATTTTGTTAAAGGCCTAACTGGGGACAGGAGTTGAAACTGATAAATCAAGAACATCATTGACTTGTCTGACTTGTTTGTAGCAAGTGGAAGTGTCACTATGTAACCTGCATTGTCCCTATCAAATAAACAGAATTAAATTAAATTAAATTTGATGAGTTTGATGAGGGGAAACCAAAAAATCCCATGAGCCTCCATAGCGTAGCTCTGAGCAGCTCACGGCTCTGCTCCACTGTTCTAAAAACAGCTTGCACTGACTAACTAACTAACCAACCTACTGTTATGACTACAGGGATTATGGCAATGGGCCAATTTGCCAAAATGTTGAACTATCCCTTTAAGGCCTCTCAAGGCAACAAGATAGTGATAATTATAATAAACTTTATTTACACCTTTCTTCACAAAGTTACAAGGTGCTGTACAGAAATAATTTATGACACATCAACCAAGGAGAAAACAACTAAAAGACAACAATGACAAGTAACGACTCATCTAATGAAAAGTAAAAATAAAAGTAAAATCCTGTGGCCTGGTGTTTAAAACCAAAGTAAAAACCAGACAAAACAATGTTACATTATGCTGCACAATCCCGGCTTCTGCACACTCAGACTAGAAGTTGCATTTTGATTTATGAGCCATATAATGAGAATGAGTCTATATTTATACAACGTGTCAGACAGCAGAGAGAGAGAGAGACGGCTGCAGGAGTTTGTGTCGCTCTCAGACACCAGACACTTGTTGTTTATGAACTCGTGTGACTCTGGTTTTAAACAGTGTGAGACCACAGTCACCGAGAAATGTTGTGTTTCCTTATTTCAGCATCGTGCTGCTGTTGATCCAATCTATATATTTCCACACCACCGGTGTTGTGTGACTTTCCTTCGTCTGTCTCTGCCATAGTTCATCATCAGTTTGTGTATTTTTTTTCCCCCTGTGATAATTATCGTCGTCCTTTTTTATTACCCCGTCCCGCTGTCGTCCCCTCTCTCTCTGCTTTTCTGCTTCACTTCCACTCTTTTCTTTACCCTTGTTATTTCTCCAGAGTCACATCACTGTGATGCATCTTCACTCATCCTCTCCAACTCACTCACTCACTCTCTCAGCTACACATTGATTGTTGTGTTGGAAGTACAGCAACATTAGATTAGCTGCCAACACAACTTTTGTTGTTGAGGTAATGATGCAGGCTAGTGGAAGCACATTGTCTGTCTAATACCTCTGTGAGCTACTAGACGAGCTTGTAATGTGATTTTTTTTTTTTTTTTTCCCTGTTGATGATGTTTTGCAGCCGCAGCAAGTGAAAAGATGCACGAAGCAGCATTTTGTTTAGGCCTCTCAACAGCTTTTCAATATTGATGCACTTCTCATCACATCAAATATAGATACAGATACACAGGAGATTTTTTTTTCTTTAAATTTTCAGACTTGATTAATAAGTCATGACTTTTTTTTTTTATATTTTAAACCCTATGGATCATTAATCCTGGATGATTTCCTCCCCCTCCTCCTCTAGGTGTATCCTGGCCTGATGGTCACGGCCGGCCTCATCCACTATGTGCTCAACCTGCTGCATATCACCGTCCACATCCGGGACGTGTGCGTGTTCCTGGCGCCGGTGTTCAGCGGCCTGACCTCCATCTCCACCTTTCTGCTGACCAGGGAGCTGTGGAACCAGGGGGCGGGGCTGCTGGCGGCCTGCTTCATCGCCATCGTCCCCGGCTACATCTCCCGCTCCGTGGCCGGCTCCTTCGACAACGAGGGCATCGCCATCTTCGCCCTGCAGTTCACCTACTACCTATGGGTATGGCGTTCCGAGTCCTCGTATGCAACGCCTTTAGCTGCTTTCACTGTCGCCTCTTTTGTTCAGGAGTTGAGGATTAATTAAAAATAGTCAGACTGCAGAACAGAACTGTTTCATAACCTGCTGTGACTCAACCTGCATCTGCAATTTGTGCAGAAATAGTTCTGTCATTATTTTTGTGGCTCTTGCACAAGACAAAACCCAATGCCTCCTTTCTCCCTCCCTCCTGCCCACTAAGCTGTGAGTGGAACTGTTATTTTGGCTCTGAGGTCTTGAGCCACATTAACTTTGCTGTTATGGTTGTTGTTGTTGTTGTTGTTGTTGTTGTTTTTTTCTGGCCAATTAACCCATTAATGCAACTTTAATGATATTTCTGGTTGCACAAATGCAGTTTAAATTATAATGTTAATTTGTGCTTCTTTCTTTATGTGTATAGTGAACTATAATTTAAAGATGATATTTAGCACTGTTTCCATTCCTGGGCATTTAAAGGGATACTTCACCCAAAATTTCTACTCCCCGTCATGCCAAGGAAGGGTTTGGAGAACTTTCAGAGTCATCAAACTCGTCCAGAATTGTCCAAAACACACACTATGAAACATCCAGATACCTCCATACTGCTTCGTCTGCACTGACCCAAGTGTCCTGAAACTGCCACACGAAAAAGTTGTTAGGAAAAAAATAATTTGATCTCTGTTTTTAGCCTTGTTGTAGTTGTAGTGTGTGCGAGATTTGCTGAGATCGGGCATCTTGATAACTCTGAAAGTTCTCAAACCCTTCCTTGGCATGACGGTGAGTAGAAATTAACAATTTTGGGTGAAGTATCCCTTTAAAATACATTGTAAATATCACACACATGCACACACAGACTTGGAGAGAAGAAATACACAATAACAACTTTAATAATAGCCTCTTTTTTTTCGCTCCTCCCGCAGGTGAAGTCGGTGAAGACGGGCTCGGTCTTCTGGAGTATCGGATGCTGCCTCTCTTATTTCTACATGGTGAGAAAAACACACAAACATTCACATAGGGAGATGTTTGGGGCGCTTGGCAACACCAGCTAACCCCCAAAACCCAGCTGACTAGTCGGCCAAAGCCCCCACAGCATGACGCAGGATCATTGTTGACCTTGTCCTTATATGTGTGTGTGTGTGTGTGTGTGTGTGTGTGTGTGTGTGAGTCAGAGGAGACGAGAGCATGTGAGTCGTTTCAATGTTTCCCTTCCCTTTTGTTGCAGCAGGGGAAAATGCGGCAGAACCAACAATATGAGCAGTAATTAAACAAACACATTGATCACTGTTGTGCCAGATCATTCGCACATTGATTAATTTGTCCTTCACAGGCAAGAAAAGGTTTTATTTGCAAAGTGCTTAACAAATCATAACAAATAATAATCAGAAAACAGACTGGATTCATTCATTATTAGTTTTAATATACAGTGTAGATGTTGTTGGTTTATTCCCAGAAGCAGGGGACATTACAGAAAGAAAGATAATTAAAAGATAAACTTAAAGACGGGAAAAGGGAAACTGTATTTGTGTTCTGAGTTAGTCGCATAACACACAGATGTCCTATTAACCATCCTGCCAAATTACAAACAGTTTGTCTCAAGGGGCTTTACACAGCACCATGACCACATCCTCTGCCCTTAGACCCTCACATCCACTGAGGGAAAAATTCCCAAGAAAAAAAACCTTTTAACCGGGAACGAACTGGAGAAACTTAGATGGAAAAAATGTGTTTGCTCTGTAATCACCAAGATGGAGACTGGACGCCATCAAGCCAGGAGGAAATTTTGGATACACACTCATTAGCGAATAAAAGTAAATACAGTCCGAGTGAGGCGCTGGAGTGTTGGGACCATACACAGCTGTTGAGCCTCTGTGGCGCTAGTTATCAGTCCTCTTATGTGTTTTCAGCAACCATATTCTAAGTTACCATTATTTTTGCATCAGCGGTTTTGCATGAATTTACCTCTAAAACACCTCTGTGTGGTAACGTTGTGTTATTATCTCACAGCGTGGTGAATGTACAGAGTTGTTGGATGGTGTATTTGATGAGTTTGATGAGGGAAACCAAGAAATCCCATGAGCCTCTGTAGCGTAGCTCTGAGCAGCTCACGGCTCTGCTCCGCCGTTCTAAAAATAGCTTGCACCAACAACTAAAGGTAACGAACCTACCGCTACGACTATAGGGATTATGGCAATGTGCCAAAATGTTGAACTATCCCTTTAATATGTTTCCAATCAAATCTCATATTTCACTTCACATGAAAGAAACCTGAGCTTTAAACCTGGAGCGACAGGAACATGTAGCAGAGAAAGCGACGCTCACAGATCCGTCTGTCAGACCTGCTCTCACATCACCTGCAGCTGTTTTTTCATCATGCAAAGACAAATATATCGAGGAAGCTTTTCTCTCGCTCATCATTCAGCCAAACTCCAGAGACTCTGTGATGAATAATTTCAACGCCTCACGTTGTAAATCGTGCCTCTGCTTCACTGCCTGGCAGTTACATGACACTCAGAGCCACATAAACATAAATCTTGAAAAGCGATGTGAGATGTGTGAACCTGTGTGTGTGTGTCTGTGTGTACCTTCTTTTTTTTTTTCTTGAGTGTTTTAGAGAGCAATAACATAATCATAATAGTTTTACATCATCACAGTCTCCCAGCTCTCAGGTGGGCCCTGCAGCTTCACACCCTCCCTGTTATTGCTGCCCGTCTCATTATGAATGTGTGTTTGTGAATGTGTCATGATGAGGAGACGGCGAGGGAGAGAGAAAACACAGCCGCCTTTCAGTTCCCGCCGGCCCACAGCGACTCGTAGGCTGGTTTCACTGCTGATCATCTCCTGCAGTTGAAAGCGCTGCTGCACAGATTCAGCAGGGATCAAAATCCCCCCCAAAAAAGCAGAAGAAGCAATGAAGTTGTTTCTTTATGCATGTGCGTGTGCGTACATGACATGTGCACTTGAGCATGTGTGTGCTGTTGTTGATGTAAAAGTTTTGAATAAATTAGAAAACAATCTTATTAAACCCAGTGTGTGTTTCCCAGGTTTCGGCTTGGGGAGGCTACGTGTTCATCATCAACCTGATTCCTCTGCACGTGTTCGTCTTGCTGCTCATGCAGCGCTTCAGCCGGAGAGTCTACATAGGTGAGACGCAGCACACTCACACAGGCCGTCTGCACGCTGCATGGTTCATGAGGCACAATTCAGATTATTCTCCTCTCAAGTGGCACAGATCGGATCTGTGACATGAATTGAATTGAATGAAATTGAATTCAGGCTTCCTTCATATGTGGAAATAAATCGACAGGAATCGGATATCTGCCGATACATCTGTGATCTAAACAGACAGATCAGATATTTCCTGGCATTTCGAGTCGTGCATCATCAATAATGTGGTGAGACTAGTGCGTTTTGCAGATAGCTTTGATAACTGATGAAGAAGCTGCAGACACTCAGGCCTTGGAGAGGAAGTATGTAAGATTTTTTACCTTAATTAAACAGCTCCAGAGTAATTGTGATGGTTAAATAAATGACTTGTAACTTCCATGTAATGTCTCTTGGCTGAAAACCAACTTTGCAAGATCAGCGCCTCCGACCCGGTGTCCCAGCTCTCGTCTCTGCGGCACCGCCACACAAACACGCCCTGTAACCTGTAATCTCTTGTTCATGACAGATAAATAAATACACGTTGTAACACGATTATGATAAATAACGTTATCTGAATTTATCCGATAACAAATGCACATGACTGGGAGGAGGATGTTCGCAAAACAACAAAAAAAGCGCCTGGATTTGCATAGTTCCCCTTTAATAAAGACTCTCCTCTTTCTCCTCCACCTTAATTAAAATGCAACCACCTCTAAAAAAAAAAAAAATGCTTTTGAAAATAATTGCTCGACATATTATATCCATTTCATCAGCGTCTGTGTTGTTTACCTGCGGCTTATTTCCTCTTCGCATTTGCAGCCAAACCACGTCGGGTCGTTTCACACTGCAAGCAAAAGCAGGTGTGAATGCAGGTGTTGATGTTGTTGGTCACTTCTAATAGAACATGCAAAGAGACAGTCAAGAAAAACTGGATATAGGCAACAAATATAATAGAATGGGTACTTTATTGTCATTCAAGTACACTGCATAGAATGAAATTTTGTTTCAGGATTGGGCATCAAGACCTGTGAGTAAAAAAACAGCCAAACTTTCACATAAATGAGAAAATACAGAAGTGGGCTTTTTTTTAACTTCCTCCAGTGTCGGTGTGTAACGTCCAGAACAAAGAGACGACACAAAGGAGTGAACAGTCAGCAGCTCCACGCTCGTTGTTGCTCTCTGTCAAATCTTGGCTGTGTAAACTCTGTCGCTGATGATTAATACCGTTCATTAGCAGCTGCTGTTGCGTCTGCAATGAGACTGATATGAAGTTTACAGCGATCCCCCCCGAGAAGTGCAGAAGTGAGACACGATAAAAGAAGAAGAGAGATGAAGAGTGGAAATGAAAGCGAGGAAACAAGAGAAGGGGGAGAAAAAAAACAAGATTAAAGCTTTCTTCACATCAAAGAGCCTCGACTCGTTGCACATTTGAAAACTCGCCTCAGTGATCCTGATCCTGTATCGAGGCCTGACCCCCCCCCCCCCCCCCCCGCCCCCCCCCCCCGGCCCAGCGCTGTCACAACACACTGCAAAACATTTTTTTTCCCCGATTCAAATCAATAACCCATACATAAGCTGTGGGAATGATAACAATTTCAACACGGAGAGACGAGTTTGGAGAGAAAGCTGTGAAATAAGGAATCAAACGGGACACATGCTGAGTCGTCTGCTGGAGCCAAGGACGAGTTCAGAGAGGGAGGAGGAGGAAGAGGAGGTGGTGATGTGTGTTTCTACATCCTCCAATAGGCTTATTGGTAAAGATGAATAAATGATCAAGCTCACTTCTCCATCTCTCCTCCTGCTGCTGCTGCTGCTCTGGCCGTTCTGCCTGCAGCTACACAGGAACTGATCAGTCAGCATGTCAGTGGTAACAGGAAATCACCACCAACTACAAAAATTGATAAAGAAATTGATATATTATTTAGACAAACTTAACTTAAGACACATGGCCAAACAAACAGTAGAGAATGAACTTAACATAATAATAACACCAATAAGGAGAAGTTACTGGTTTGTGGCTCTGTCCTGCAGTACGACCTGGACTCAAACAGGCGCAACCTTCTTTATAATCATAACACCTAGCCAGACACACTATAATCAATAGTAATTCCACCTTAATTTGCAGTGAGCCAATAAAAGCAGATTCCTATATGCATAACCTTTTTGCTGCACACAGGTGGACAGGCTGTGTTGTTGTGTGCAGCTTCCTGCAGCCCTCTTGTGGTGGACTCTCTCTGTCTTCTCTTTGTGTTTTCAC
This sequence comes from Decapterus maruadsi, assembly GCA_030347415.2. Classification (NCBI taxonomy): domain Eukaryota; kingdom Metazoa; phylum Chordata; class Actinopteri; order Carangiformes; family Carangidae; genus Decapterus; species Decapterus maruadsi. Next base: position 5,811,953 of record CM064894.1, read on the forward strand.
ATGGACTCTTACTTTATTATAAATTATTATAAAAGACCAATAACTGGGTTGTTCTCTCCAAAACCAAACATGAATTTCTCCTCATCCTGATCCACAGGGTCCGAACATCTCAACCTGTTGGACTTCCTTTGTATTTGTTGTTTCTTTTTGGTGTTTTCATGCAGTTTGTTGTAGAAAGGTTTCATGTTTTCCTCTCCATGGTTGCAGGTTGCAGGTTTAAATTAACGTCAGGGTGAAAGATCATTGAGCACAGTAACGGTTTCAGTTGTAATTTGTCCATCAAACTGGTCTGAACTGGTTCATGTCGATGTGTCTCTGCAGCCTACAGCACCTTCTACATCATCGGCCTGGTCCTGTCCATGCAGATCCCCTTCGTGGGCTTTCAGCCAATCAGGACCAGTGAACACATGGCTGCAGCAGGTGAGACACCACTCAACCTGGCTTTGGTTCAGAAACTGTTCTCTATACATAACAATACTCCATAAACCACACGGCCATCTGCTATGAAATGAAATATTACATGTTTTTAGCCTGACAGTTTAACAATTAAATGTTTAACCCCTCCACCTCTCTGTGTCTGTGTGTGTGTGTGCAGGTGTGTTTGTGCTGCTCCAGGTCTACGCCTTCCTGCAGTACCTGAAGGACCGACTGACCCGGCAGGAGTTCCAGACTCTGTTCTTCCTGGGCGTCTCTCTGGCAGCCGGAGTCGTCTTCCTCTCCGTCATCTACCTGACGTACACAGGTCGGTTTGATGTGATCGATAGACTGATCGTCTCCCTGGGAAAATTCTTGTTCAGACTCACTTTTTTTTTTTTTCACATGTAGCACAGTGGCCCCCCTTACTTAAATATTTTAGGAGCACACCCCAAAAACCGACCTGCAAAGCAAATATTCACATTTCCTTTTCATTCATGATCCTCAAACACATCGGCCTGACACCTGTAATCACAGATGACAGATTCTTTGAGTCGCCTTTTCCACCTTTCACAAGTTTTTTAAAAAAGAAAAGTGAAAAAAGGCAAATTTTACTGGTAACACGTGCGCAAGTAGATTAAATATTAATTAATTATTAATTAATATCAAATTTTAGGGGTAAAATGCCTCCATTAATTTCTCCTTGTCTCTCTTTGTTTCCCTTTCTTTTATTCTTTCCCTCTATTTCCCTTTTTCGTTCATTCTTTCTTTACTTCTCTTTTACCACTTTAACCTCCACTGTGGTCCTCTGTGTATTTATGACCGACTGATCAGCAGTAGAAAGAGAAGTGTTGAACTATCAGATGATACACAATATTGTAGACACTCTGGTCAGTCTTAACTTCTCCATTCAGCGTGTTGAGGGTTAATACTTGACTCTTTGTGGTCAGTTGTGTTGTGATGTAACTCATTATGTCGCTGATTGTTTATGTAAAGACTGAGGTACAAGTTGCTTTTGTAATCCACATGACCTGTGTGTGTGTTTGTGTGTGTGTGTTTGTTTTCCCCCCTCAGGCTACATCGCTCCATGGAGTGGGCGCTTCTACTCTCTCTGGGACACTGGGTGAGCCTTTATCATTATCGATGTGTTGTACTTGAGCCCTGGGTTTAACGCTCCAGCCCACCGTGCTGCTGATGAATATTGGATTGAAATTATGTACAGTAGCACATAAACTTATAAATCATAAATAAAGTGAAGGAGTATTCGGGGGGTGGTGGAGGTAAGTTCAAGGAAGATTCACTCCTCAGTTTGTCTAATTACCTCAGCGATGGGGAAACTTGTTTCTGCTTTATTTCTCAAGAAGCATCCCCCTCTATTAAACACATGAGACAGATGAATCAAATGCATAAACAGTGCTATGTTTTTTTCCTTCTCTTCAGCTGCCAAAATGTTTTTATGGTCAAGCAGTGAGTCAGTCAGCTCTTCACTCAGCTCCATCATAAAATCCTCAACAGATAATGCTCCCTTTCTCCCCTCTCAGATCTGAGCTTATGGAGAACTGGCTGACTGCAGCATCAGCTCTAAAACTCTAAAACTCTCACAGTGCATGTGCACATATGTGTGTGTCTGTGTGTGTGCGTTTGTGCACATGCCTGCCTGCCTGCCTGCCTGCCTGGGCATTTTTTAAAAAGGAGGAAGTAGTTGGAATTTTTTGCTGCAGTGCAGTAAAAGGAGTGGAGTCATCCTCCGACTCAAGATAACTGACATCAGACAACTTTCCTCCTCCGACTCTGAGTAACATCTCAGCTGAGTGATCGATAAGGTCAAAGAGCCAATGATTCAAGTGCATGGACAAAACTAAAGACTTATTCTTCTGTGTGTGTGATCCACAGCTATGCTAAGATCCACATCCCCATCATAGCGTCAGTATCCGAGCACCAGCCCACCACCTGGGTGTCCTTCTTCTTCGACCTCCACATCCTGGTCTGCACCTTCCCAGCAGGCCTCTGGTTCTGCATCAAGAACATCAATGATGAACGAGTGTTTGGTAAGAGCTCTGCCGTCAGAAAACATCACAGACTGTGTCTTATCAAATAAAAAATAAATAGGTATAAATCATATCGGGCCAAAAACTGAGAGCTTTTGAAGAAAAAAAAGTGCATTATTTCTTTATTCTAACTCAGTTTCGCATCTTAACAAAATCAAATATTTATATTTTTCTCTTCTTCCTGAGCACATGCACGTCAAACTCTGTCACATTCACCACCTTCTTCAAACTATCGTCTCTCGTCTCGTCTGTTCCCCCCCCCAAAGTGCGGATCTCGCCCAGTGAGTCGAGCTGCAGTGATTGGCCCGAGCAGCGTCATGTGACTGTGTGCCGTAAAGGCTACAAAGGCTGCTTCAGTTAAAATAGAAACACAACATTAAACTTTTAATAATTCTTTAATAATTCATAGAGCTGAGGGTCCAGGTAACTTTTCCCACGTGTCACTGAGAATCAAGGCTGCGGTCGGAAAGTCGGAATAATCTCTTTTCCTCGAAACTCATGAGATCAAGGAAAGATGTGAAGGAGAATCCATTCATTCAAGGACAAAGGAAAGAAAATACTTCTATGATTTATTTATTTATGATTTATTTATTTATTTATTTTCCATAATAAATGTATTTCTGTCACAAGCAAAAAGGATTAAAATGTTGAAACCAAACCAAAACACAAACAGAGAAAACTGCGCTATTGAAATAATAACTAGATGGAAATAAGTATCTATCTGTCTGTCTCATGAAAAATCATATTGCCATATTCACATTTATACATGAGGTTTAAAACTTATATTGATTAATGCAGATTGACTCTTATTTATTTAAAGTTGTCAAAAGACTATTTTACATCTGCTGTCCCTGAAATAAAATAAAATGATTTAGTTATCGACATACAAATAATACATGAAAGGATTAGAAAACTAAATCTGAATAAAGGTTAAAAAGCAGAGAACTCTTCTGATTACAGTCAGAAAATAGTGAATAAAGTGAATAAATCAAAATGAAATCAAACTGTACCATCCTGATAATAATAATAACAACCTCTTCACTTCCTGTCTGTCTCTCTGTGCCTCTCCGGCTCCAGTGGCCCTGTACGCCATCAGCGCGGTGTATTTTGCCGGCGTGATGGTGCGTCTGATGCTGACCCTGACCCCGGTGGTGTGCATGCTGTCGGCCGTGGCCTTCTCCAGCGTCTTCGAACACTACCTGGGCGACGACATGAAGAGGCAGAGTCCGCCGGCGGAGGACAGCAGCGACGAGGACGACAGGAAAAACGCCAGCAACCTCTACGACAAGGTAAACACACACACAGAGAGACACGGAGACACACACACATCCTTGCAAACGCAGCTGAAGTGCAAGGTTGTGTCGTCTGCGAGCAGCTGATGTAAGGCTCTGTGTGCGCTGCCCCCTGCAGGCCGGGAAGGTGCGTAAACACGTGTCGGAGCCGGAGAAGGCCGAGGAAGGCCTGGGCCCCAACATCAAGTCCATCGTCACCATGCTGATGCTGATGCTGCTCATGATGTTCGCCGTGCACTGCACCTGGGTCACCAGCAACGCCTACTCCAGCCCCAGCGTCGTCCTGGCGTCTTACAACCACGACGGGTGAGAACGACATCGCACGAGCATCATTTAAACCAGGCTTTTAAAATGATTGGGTTTGCACTTTCCTAACGCGCCTATTGTGAAAATCTTTTATTCAACTCTGCTGTGTCTTTTCATCTTTTTGATATCTTTTCTAAACGACACCGCTTTTTAAGAGTCTCCACTTTAATTTCGCTGCACTTGTGCCATGACAAAAGAGATTTACGGATGAATAGAAACGGTGTCTGTTTGAATATTTACTGCTGGGATTTAACAGCTCAGTCCACCCACACTAAAAGAGTTAATGTTCCCCATGTGGTTTGTCGCGTTAAACATCACTTTGGCTTTGTTTTTAACATTTTACTATCAACTTCAATTCTCTTAATGGGATACTTCACCCAAAATTGGTAATTCACCAATAATCTACTCACCGTCATGCCAAGGAAGGGTTTGGAGAAGTCATCAAAAACGCTTTAGGAGTTCCAGTGCAGGTCCAGCTGGTGATGGGTTTTCATATAATGGCGGCGGATAGAGTTCACTTTTGAATCGTCCAAAACACACACTATGAAACATCCAGATACCTCCATACTGCTCGTCTGTACTGACCCAAGTGTCCTGAAGCCGCCACATGAAAAAGTTGTTCAGAAAAAATTAATTTGATCTCCGTTTTTGGTTGTCTTGTTGTTGCAACAGGCTCAAACCTCCCAGTGGCTCTGTTGTTCAACATGTTTCTTCTAATATTATCATGGTCTTATTTCCATGTGTGCTCATCATTGTAAACCATTGGATGTATGATGTAAACACTGGAAGAAAAAAATCAATATTGCACAGGATTGTGGTAAAAACCTGATGGGACATTTGGTTTGGTGATAAGAGTCTCTTCTTCCTCTGGGTCGGATGTCATGTGTGTGTAATATGAACACAAATACAAATCCATATTTTAACTGCATGCGTGAACGTTTTCTTCCACCAGCTCTCGTAACATCCTGGACGACTTCAGGGAGGCGTACTATTGGCTGAGGCAGAACACGGACGAGCACGCCAGAGTGATGTCGTGGTGGGACTACGGCTACCAGATCGCAGGCATGGCCAACAGAACCACGCTGGTGGACAACAACACGTGGAACAACAGTCACATAGCGCTGGTGAGGGGGGAAGGGGAGCTATTTGAAATCCTCTTTTTTTTTTTTTTTGCTATCCAGGATCACGTAATCCGTCTTAATTTTTTCCCAGTTGTTCAAAGCAAAGTAGGATTGGATCCGAAGCATCCTGAGTCTCCATTCGCCTGTTTTAAAAAATTTTTTTTTACAGGTGGGTAAAGCCATGTCGTCCAATGAGACGGCAGCGTACGAGATCATGAGGTCGCTGGACGTCGACTACGTCCTGATCATCTTCGGCGGAGTGATCGGCTACTCAGGAGACGACATCAACAAGTTCCTGTGGATGGTGCGCATCGCGGAGGGGGAGCACCCCAGGGACATCAGGGTGAGGGAGAGCACACACACACACACACACACGCAACAGTCACTTTAGTTGGGGACATCTTAAAAAGGGATAGTTCAACATTTTGGCAAATTGGTCCATTGTCATAATCCCTATAGCTTTAGCAGTAGGTTTGTTACCTTTAATTGTCGGTGCAAGCTATTTTTAGAACGGCGGAGCAGAGCCGTGAGCTGCTCAGAGCTACGCTACGGAGGCTCATGGGATTTCTTGGTTTCTGATCTCAAAACAACATGCACCGATAATTAAAGGCAAAATGAACCTACTGCTGTGATTAAAGGGATTATGATGAGAGGAGGATTTTCCATATTGTTGCTCTATCCAAACAAAAAGAAAGTGAAGGTTGAGCAGTTATTAAATATGACCAGAAGCAGTGGGAGCTGCACACAAATTGAAATTCATATTACACAAAATTTCATTCATTTATTTTAATTCTTTAGTTTGAGGCAAAAAAATGTATATCACGAAAAACATTTTGTCAGGAAAAAGTTCTTCACTTTCTGAGGCTGTTGATGGTTTTTCATAATTGAAGAACAGAGGGAGGTAAAATGTGCACACAAAGACAATGCAGAGTGTGTTTGGAGGCTGCTTAGAAGAAAATAAACAAAGAGCAAAGAGCAACAATCATCCAGGGTCAATTATTTACCACTTGTTTAATCAAATCCATTCATCCATTGTTTAACAATAAATTGGGTTTTTCTTCAGGCGGAGAGTTTTTCCATGACAGAACTGTTATTTCCTGTAATTGTCGGGGGTTCAGGAAGAAACCGTCAACTTGTGATCAAACAGAAATCTAAACACCAAACATAAACATTTCACCTGGAATGAAGTAGAAGAGATCAGCATCAAATACACAGTGTCATGCTTTGTGAAACTTTTATAATCACTGGACACTTTGGCTGCAAAATATAAAAAAAAAGATGGCTCCAAGTTTCTTTTATTTAAACAATTTTCTCTGTCTGTCTTTGTCTCTTGTCCTCGTCTCTGCTCTAAACGCAGGAAAGTGACTACTTCACCCCCCAGGGAGAGTTCAGAGTGGACAAGGCCGGCTCCCCCACGTTACTCAACTGCCTTATGTACAAAATGTCTTATTACCGCTTTGGAGAGATGCAGGTTTGTCGTCTTCCATTCTGCAGAGTAGACAACATGGATTCTATCCGTCATCTATCACAGGATTCATCACTTTGTCTCTGTTTGATCATTTTCTGCTACAGTTGGACTTCAGGACGCCGCCGGGATTCGACCGGACGCGCAACGCCGAGATCGGCAACAAGGACATCAAGCTGAAGCACCTGGAGGAGGCGTTCACCTCGGAGCACTGGCTGGTCCGGATTTACAAGGTCAAAGACCTGGAGAACAGGGACCGACTGGAGCACAAGCTGAGAAGCACTGACACCGTGAAGCAGAAGTACACGTCCAAAAAGGTCAGTCGTCGTTGTTGTTGTTTTCCTCGTGTGCGTGTGTGTGTGTGTTTTTAAGGGGAAATGTTTTCCCTTTTTTTTATGTTATTGGATCATTTACAACAAACAAAGGAGCTCGTCACGCTGCCAGGAAGTCCAGTGATTGTAGTGGGTTTACTCCCTGCAGCTGTTTGTTGTTTATTGTTTCATGCTTTTCAAGTTTATCAAAAACAAAAACCTTAAGTGAGAGTTTCAGCCGTCTGAAACCAAACCGATGACATCATCGCCCAGCTGCTGCAGCTGTGAGAAGGTGCACAAAAAAAACATCTGTGGTTCAAATCCAGATGTTGTTGCTGCTGCTCCTCTGCAGCCTGCCACACGTTTACACACGAGTGGACCAGAACAGATGATGATGATAATAATAATAATACATTTTCTTTATACAGCACTTTTACAGCTCTCAAAGACGCTTTACATAAAAACCAAATACAGAGGAAATAAAATACAAAAAATTACACAAGTGCTGAGTGCAGAGAAGAAGAAAGAAAAATAAATAGATCATCAGTAAATGATGAGACAGGCGCTAACCCCAAAATGTGGTTCCCGTTGCCTGGCAACCTTGACAGCTGCAGCTCACTCGGCTGATCACAGGCTGGGATGTCTCCACAGAGCAGACCGCCACACTTAGAAACAAACACGAAGGACCTAAAGATGTTATCAAGATGATTCTCCACCACCGCCACCTCGATGCAGTTTTCCAGTTGGATTGAAATGCATTGTGGGATATATTCAGGAGATGATGGGTCTTTGCATCCATGCATCTATATCCAGGTTAACATTAGCAGTTTAGTAGGGACGTAAACAAATCTAAATACCTCTCTCTGATGTGAATTTATTATTGATTTTACATTTGCACATCAAACAAGGAAGCAAACAGACAGGTTGCATTATGTTATACTGGATTTTAAACCCCCTTCAATCACAGCCATGCAAGTATGGAAACATAGAATTTGATTGAAATTGAAACTATTGTATGGAAAATCTGCATATTTATCTTCATACTTATCTAGGTTTGATATCTGATGAAAATGATATGGTGACATAATGACACACAGATTCAGAATAATTAAAACAAACGACTAATTGCATGATTTCTTTACATGATACACATCTAATTACTTCAATGTCACAAATTATTTGAATTTTTTTTTCCGAGAAGTCTGGAAATTACACGTTTGAAATGTCAAATATGTGTAGGAACGCTGTGAAACAGCAGCTGAACCCACAGGGAACTGAACCTCAGACTGTCGCCTCCTGCTGGACAACACTGACACTACACTACATCTGTTTATTTAGTTTTCTGTGTTGTGATTTGTCGGCACAGCTCCAGACTTTGCTCACTGAACCAGAAGAGGCTGATATCATATTAATGTTGATTTTTACTGACCTGTGTGTCTGTGTGTGTGTGTGTGTGTTTGTCCCTCTGCAGACCGCCAAGAGGAAGCGGGGGTACATCAAGAACAAGCTGTCCTATAAGAAGGGCAAGAAACTGACCACGAGGTCTTTATAGAAACCCCCCGACACCACCCCCGACACCAACAACAACAACAACAGAGGCACATTGTGGACGGGAGAGAGGAAAAATCCTAAACACAGAACTTTCAACAACAACAACAACAACAAACACACACAAAGAGACACACACACACACACACACACAGCAACAGTCAAAAATCCATCTATCAAGATGAACCAGGAACAAACGAGTGTGAGTCCATCATGTAGGAGAAAGCCTTTAACCCCCCCCCATGACGAGCAGGGTGAAGACGGGAGACACCGCCACCCCCCCTCCCTCTATCCCCCTCCTCCCCCCCCTCCCCCTCGCCCCCCCCACACTGGTTTCAACCTGAGGAACTGTGACCTTTTCTTTTTCTTTTTGCTTTTGCTTTTTTGTACTTGAAGATGCTGTGAGTGACAGAGAGAGCGATGACACGTCTTTAAATCCAGGGACTTAGATCGGAGGCTGCTGCTCTATGCATCGCTCAGACACAACAACAACCAGACGCAGACACACAATGCAACACTGTTTCACCATGACGACACACAACACAACACAACACAGTCAGAGCTGAACTGAGACAAAGAGTGATTGTAGGATGATGTCTGTTTGTTTTTTCTTCTTGTTTTGGGTTTTGTTTATTTGCTCCCTCCTGCGTCTTTTAGTCCTGAACCAGCTGCCATCGAGTGATTTGAATCCGTAGCTCAAAGTCTCAGTTTTCACATATTTAATTTCCTCCTCAGTCTCCATAAGCAACAGAGAAAAAAAATGCATGTACAACATAAATGTGCCAACGAAGAGAAGAAGCCTCTTCCGACCTCATACCGCTGCACTGACGGGACGTGTGAGTTAGTTTAGATCCAGACTGCGTCGGGCTGCTTAAAAGATTTTGATTCCTGCTTTGTTAAAAACTTGGATTTGATTTTTTTTTTCTTTCTTTTCATAGTTTGGTCTGTTTACAATCTGCCGCATGCTTTTCCTGCCGCCGGGTTCCCCACATCTCAACGAAGTACAGTCAGTGTTATTACAGACTTAGGTTGAAGTGTTTTCATGTTTTCACAACTCTCCTCTACAACCAGATTTCAGGTTTACTCTCTTCCAGTTACCAGGGATCTTCCAGTAATAAATAGATATATATAAATACATATATATACAGATAGAACAAAGCAAACCACAGCAGCCAAAGCTGAAATAATCCTCCTGGCTTTTATTTTGAAGTACGGGTCAAACAGGAAGTTCCTGGATAAACGCTCAACTTCATCTCCAGTCTGTGACACGGGCTGCAAAACCAGAACTACCTTTAGTGTGGGTTTAGTTTTTGTTTTCAAACTTTTCAATACGTTTCTCCATCGAAGGCGGTATCCAGATGTTTCCAGTGGCTGAGCAGCAGTAAACACATCTGTGGTCCCTAAGATTTCTCACTAATTAAAATAGAAAAAACTATGAAAATGACAACCAATTATTTTTGAAGAATGATTCTTTAAGTGTAACATCCGTTTATTATTGAACCTCAGTGGACTCTGATCCTGGACGTTCGGCTGCAGCTCAGTGGGCAGAACAGGAATTTACCCTTTATTTGGAGGTCGATGGTGATAAAACCAACGAGCAGGATGATGTTGCTTCTTCTCCTTTTCTTTCACAGCTCCTCTGAGGACTTTCAGAGCATCACACTCTGGGGTTTTTTCCTTTTTTTTTTCCTAATTGGCTGAATTTCTACTGTTTTAATAATAATAATAATAATCTGTAGTTTCTGTTCTGCATCCAGTGACACAACGTTTGTCGGCAGTTGTTTCTGTAAAAAAAAAAACCCCGACCCTCTCTATTACTGAATCCACCTTTATTCTGTTTCTTGAAGATGTTCTAATAAACATATCCATCCTGCATGAGCTGGCTTTGAGTCTGTTGTGAGCCTCAGATAGAAGAAGAAGAAGAAGAAGAAGAAGAAGAAGAGCGGCGGTTGGAGGACTGTGTCGGCCCTTTAAGAGAAGAAATTAAAGCTCCACACAGTTGGTTTATTTATTACATGGACACTGGAGGATGTGATGTGAACTGAAGTGATGGGAGGGGGGAGGGCGGGAGGGGAAGGGGCGTCCTATCGCGATGTGCAAGGATTTTTGTTTTATGTTTGATTTTCGAGGTTTGTTTTGTTTTTTTCTTCCATCAATTGTAACGGTCTCGATGCAGGTATGAGAATGAAACATGCCTTTTTGAATAAAGGGGTTGAAGTAACTCTTGTGTTTTCATTTTTCTATTTCACGCAGCTGGTTTTCAGTATCAACTCTCGCTGCCCCGCCTTATGATGCAATTAGCAGGATGTGGGATTTAATTGTTTTTAACCTATTTTTCTTCTTGGTTGCATACATTTAATAGTATTATTATCATTTAATTTCATACAGTAGATACAGGTGCATCCAAATAAATTACAATATCATGGAAAAAAAACCTAATATTTAGATTCATTACACAAAGACTGAAATGTTTCATGTCTTTATTTATTTTAATTGTAATGATCTTGGCTTACATTTAATGAAAACTGAAAATTCAGTATCTCACAAAATTATAATATTCTGAAAAAGTTTACTATTGTGACTCCTGACCTCCATCATAATCTACTTTATTGAGATGCACCTGTAGAAAGTTTCATGGGGCAAAATGCACTTCTTTTTTTCAGATAATGCCCCAGTTTCTCCCTGAAAATCATTACAACTACAAATATTTTGGTTTTTCAAAGTTGCAATGGAACAACACAAAGAAAAAAAACTGATGACTAAAGTAAAATCTGATATTTTATTTTATATACAGACAACTCCAAAAATGAACTGGAGAAAATAATTGGCATCTTTTCAACACTTTGTGAAATTGGATTTCAAGCATGTGGTGCTCCTTTAATTTTTTATTTTAACTCTGCTGGCAATGTACGAATCACACTTGAGACCAATTACTTTTCTCCAGTTTATTTTTTTGGAGTTGTGTTTGTTTTTTTGTTGTTGTTCCACTGCAAACCAAAAGAAATACACGTCTGAAAAACCAAAACATTGGTACTCGCTGTGATTTTCAGGGAGAAAAAGGAGCGTTATCTGAAATTAAAAGTGCAGGAGTGCCAGTTTATTTGGCCATAACTGTAACTCCACAGAAAATATTAGAAACCAGGGAGAAACAACTGCTCTATGCTGATATTAAACAGTATTTCTTAATTAAATCTATACAAAACTAACGTAAAATGTCTGTATATAAACTGGATATAACTTAAAACGTCTCGTTACGACACAGAAACACGAGCCACGTAAAATGATGTTTATTTCAAATGTTACAGCCGTAGTCATTCTCTAAAAACTCGACACAATAAAAACAAATTCACACGTTTAAAAAAATATCACCCCATTGCATTGACAACAATGCATTGTTGCTACATAAACTGTTGCAGCTCCTTCGTCGAAGCTAGAACATATTCATACATCCAATGCATCACCGAATGTATTTCTGATTCTACGACGAGCACTTCCACACGACGACTCGCGAACAAACGTTACAGCTCGGACAACAGAGATGAACACAAATGAGTCGACAGGAGGGTTCGAACACAAAGGAACTGTATGTATGTATGTATGTGTGTGTGTGTGTGTGTGTGTGTGTGCGAGGCAGGTGTGTTATAGTCCGTACAGCAGGAGGGAGAAGAGTCTGTCAGCTGCTCTGATGGTAAAGATGGTTTCAGTCTTCCTTTAAGAGAAAGGCACCAGGAGAGTTGTTATCAAAACAGATGTCAATATTAGTTTTTTGTGTTTTTTTCCAAAAGCAAAATTAAAAAAAAGGTTCTTTTTTATTTTATTTTTTTTGCTCAGCTTGTTTGCTTTTTTAAAAACTAGGTGAACTAATCCCAACCACACGCTGTTGTTGGTGCCTAATTCACATTACAGGTGTGAAGAGCAGCTTTAATGAACCTGCTCTGGTGTTTTTCTTTTCGCCCTCTGATCTTTAACTACAAATCACCTCAACGTAGTATATAAATGTTAAATTTCGAAGCTAACCTTATTGTGTATCTCATTAAATGTCCCGATCTGAGGACCAGCTGTTAGTTTGAGGTAGGTGAACCATCACAGTCCCTCATACTCACTATACATTTGCAATATTCACTTGTACTCTGTTTATCCTTTGGGATTTGATTTTCAGAATACAGAGCTGAAGGATTTGTTGTTTGATAAAGTAATGATGTTTATTATATTGAAGAAAAGGTGAATTGCGTGACAGTTTGAGATGAGATCATATAAATCTTGTACGTCAGTGTCTGAACCATTTAGATATGAGTCTGTAAAAATAAATAATAGTAAATGTATCACTGTCTGATTATTTTGATGCTTAAATAACAATAATCGGTGATTTATTTAATTCCATTACTGACCAATTGACGGATACTGGTCATAAAAATAAAATAGAAATCACAAATATCCCGCTAATCATTCATCCTGTCAGACACATGGATGTCCGAGTGTCCCTGAATGCACCACGTGGAGCTGAAAACTGTTCCTGCCTGTGACTGTTCTCCCACACAACTTTGATTTTTAAAGAAAAAATGGCGCGGGGTGGGGTAGGGGGGTTGAGTTGTTCCTGGTGTTGTGTTGTGATTTGCATCTCTACAAGTTTCTCTTGTACTTTAATGGAAGCAGTAAATTCAAACAGTCTATGTGTAGTAGTCAGTGGGCGGAGATGTGTGGGGGAGAAAAAAAAAAACACCGGACTGTCCTTTAAAACAAACTGGATGGGCTGAAGGATGGGTGGGTGGGCTGCACACAGTGGGGATGAACTCAGGACAGTATCTGCTCATTCCAATGTTATCTATCAATAATCGATCGGTCGCCACTTTGGCCCCATTGACTCATCTGTTACGTGAGCTAATGAGAAGCTTTCCTGAACCTCCGGTCGCTCAGTCCTCCTCGTTCTCCTCGTCCCCTCCGAACGACAGGAGGCTGTTGTTCTTTACTTTCTTTCCAGACTTCGACTCCTTCTCTTTCTTCTTCTTCTCCTCTCCCTCCTCCTCTTCCTCCTCCTCCTCCTTCTCCTTCTTTTCTTTGTCGCTCTTCTTCTTTTTGCTGGTGCTGGCGGTGATCCTGAACTGGTCGGAGGACGAGCGCTTGGCTGGTTTCTTGAAAATTATTTTATCATCAGGAGAAGCTTTGTCGTCTGCAGACACAACAAACATCAACATTTTATATGAATTATACATAAAAAACGGGTCAGAGGAGGGAATGTATTTAGTTTACTACTTTGCCTCCTGTTTGTGGTTCCTATCTGCATGTTTTCTTCTAATAAAAACATTATTACTGATCGGTTTTCTTCAACAGACCTGACAACTGCATGTCGGCTTCTCTCACCAGCAGAGCAGCCGACATGAGTCTATTGTTAGACTCACATTTTGATACTTGGAAATACCCAGTCATCAGATTTCAAAACTGTCAGGTGATATAACTCAGTGATAAAATCCAGGTTCACTGCAGAGCACCTCCTGTTGTTCAGCTGACGGCTCTGTCAGTCAGAAGTGGTTTAACATAAATGGGAGTGCACTGCTCAGGATCTAATGCAGATGGATGGACTATGCATCCTTTACAGCTGTGACGATGCTCTAAAGTACACACAATAAACTAATATAGTTTCGAAAATCATTCTGCATTGGGGCGTTGTGTTTGTTCCCCCAGTCTGTCTGTTTCTTCCATTTCCTGTCTTTCTACAGCTGTTCTGTCGATTGAAGACCTAAAAGCCCCCCAAAAACGTATAAATACAGTGGGAAAATAAGTATTGAACGTGTCAATACACTTGCATGGTGAGCAGCATAGAGGTCATGGTGGTTAAATGCATTACTCATTGTTTTTTGACATAGGTACCTGCTAATTGCAGGTCTCTCTAAATCTCTCTGTCAGTATCCTTGGCTCTTGGACAACTGTCTTTAGTTTTCTTTTGACTTATGGTGAAATATTTATGGGCATAAATGTTTGGATTCCTTTGTATTTGTGCATTACTTCACTTGGGTTGTTGCTAACATCTGGTGAAAATATCATGTCAATAGCTCTATTTGAAATATTTTTTCTTAGGAAAATGTTGACGTGTTTAGGCTAATACTTATTAATCTTGTATGTGCAAGGACTTTAAAATAAAGTATCTGCAGCCAATAAGCAGCCTGGATTCTCCACGTGAAGAGTAAAGACAAAATCACGCCTTGCCTTTCTTAGCATCAGATCCCGTGTGTGTTTTATCCTTGATCTTCTTCACCTCCTCCTCGGTCAGGTCTCCAGTCTTTAGGACCACGACCTGAGGCAGCTCGTCCTCGCGGTCGCTCCCGCTGTCATCATCCAGTGTTGGCATCACGTGACGCTGAGAGGGGAATCAGGAACCGAGACAAAACAGGTTTTCTTTACCAGACACCCAGCCTACGAATAAAATAACCCAGTTAAATAAAAAAAATAGTGTTATTCTCTTCGCTGGATGCGTTTTTTAATGTTAAGAATGAGACCAATGCGGAAGTTGTTCTTCATGTCAAACTTACTGTATCAGCAGACGTTGACTAATAAAACACAGTGATAATAATAAATTCAAACAGTGAAAACAGGGCACACAGTGATTATTAAAGATGCCGGATGAGCTAATGGTGTCCGTGATGGTTCGTCAACCCCCCACATACCTTTGTATCCACAGTGGGCCCTTCTTTGTATCCCACATCGTTTTTAAACTTCTTGAGGAAGGACGGCTCCGCTGGTTTCACCCACGACACTCCGCTGGCCTTGTTCTTGTTCATCGCAAGGCAGGAAAACACGAAAAGGTTTTTTGTTTGTTTGTTTTTGTCTTTACAAATGGAAACAGACTTATTGATATTTCGATTAGCGCTGCAGTGTGGTTTGGTTTCCTTCGCTAATTGAGAACAAACAGAAACCTCCCACTTTGTGATTTTCCGGTTGTGTGGTGTCGTAAACTGTCGCGAGCCGTCGTAAATCCGAATCCAACCAATCAGCGCACGTCCTCCTTCTTCTTCGTTTCGAATTAGCATACATTAGCAGAATAGCAGTGTTTCACGGGCAAAAATCCCCCTTATAACGAAAACAGGAGGATGTTAGCATTTGTCACTTTCATACTGGTGTATAATAGATAATATAGTTGCAGAAACTTGGATTAAACGTGTGCCTTTTTGTTTATGCCGTTTAGCCCCATTCTTCGAGTGCTGTCTCGCTACAGCGCCCCCTAGGTGAACTGCAGCACAGTTGCAGTAGTCGGAAGTGGACAGGTTTTCCCACAGACGGTATTTGGGTTTTTACTTTAGTTAGTTTCTCTGTAAAACAAAACAAAATCAACAATGTTGTCGGGCTCTTTTTACGCGTTAGTAGCCGGGGTTTTGAGTGCGCTCGGCTCTTTCTCCGCCAAACTGTCGCTCGGTGCAGAATACATCAGAGAGATGTGTGGAAGTTGGACAGGAGCGACCACACAGTGTGACTTGGTGAGTGACACACTTGGTTGTTGGTGTTGGTGCTTTATAAATGCATGAATTTGGCGGATATATTCTAGGTATATATATAATAGGTCTACATTGCATGTTTACACCTGGAGCCGCTGTCTATCTAACAAGGAACCCGGAAGTTCATTCAAACTCACATCTCTGAGCTCAGCCTCCTGTTTAATATAAAGTGCTAAATTATAATTTACTTAGCTTTCACGTTTTTAAAAGAAAATGAAACATCATTAAATTCCTAGTTGTTTATATTAAAGTTGGGTTTTTTTGTGTAGTTGTTTTCATACGGCACTGTAGGGAAAGGCATGTGAGAAATTGTGTGTAATCACAATATTGATGAGTTGACTCATAACTTTATTGGTTGCATCTCGGCTTTTCCCATGATTCCTGTCTGCTCTGGAAAAAACAAAACAAAAAAAACATTTGATTTGTGATAAAGCATATATTCAAATTGCTCTTAAAAAATTAAACTTCTCATCCATGTGCTGCTTCCAGCTCCACATCCCGCTGCGGCTGCTGTGTGGCGCCCTGATGATCACCTGTAACACCATCATGTGGACCTTCTTCTCCAAGGCTCTGCAGCACTGCTCCTCCTCGGCCAGAGCCACCGTCACCACCACTGCATCCAACTTTGTCTTCTCAGTGAGTGTGTCTGAAGTGTCCTACAACGTCCTTGCACATGAAAAAAACATAATGAAAGCATTCACCTTCATGCTGCCTCCTTTGTGTGTGTGTGTGTGTTTTTCCAGGCCGTCATTGGAAGGGTGATTTTTGGAGAGACCCACGAGGCTCTCTGGTGGGTCGGCATCTGTCTCACGCTGTGTGGCCTGCTGGTGCTTCACAGATCCACGACTCAGACCCTCCCACAGGAGCAGGACAAGAAGGACAAGTGATATACTATGTGGTTGCTACAGGTGTGCAGCCTCAGCTCCTCAGGGCCTGTCCCATTTCTCCACACTCGTCTGAGTGCGCTTGGTTACGCACACACACTTTGGTGACATTTTGCTGGTGGAACGTACATTTGCAAATAGTGTGCAAGCCTGTATTGAGTGGCCAAGGGCGCAAGGATATTTAAAAGGAATCGGGACATACTAGACAAAAGTGTCTTTATGCACAAGATTCAAATCATAAATGTGTAAGCCCAACTCTGTAAGAAAAAAACACATAGGATTATATAGAGCATGATGAAAAATATTCACATAAGTTATAATCAATAGAGAAAATTCATAATTACCGGTCAAAAATGATCAGATGTAAAAGTAAACAAAGCCTAAAGACAACAAAACTGAAATTGAAAGATGAGATAAAAGTTAAAATATGAGGTTAAAAAGTCATAATTATGAGAAAGAAAGTCAATTTATTTTATTGAAATTCATTCAGTGGCATTTCTTAAATGTGGCTTGTGGCTCCCGGTGACGGCAGACTTCACCAGCTGGTGCATTGTGGGATTTATACTTGGCCAAATACCGCTCGGATGAGGTCTTACCATATATGTGGGTGAAGTGCAAATCAAGCGCGCTGCATTTTTGGTCGGAGAAATGGGACACACCTGCGCATGCCAAGGGCCCAAGCATGTAAGTGTGATCAGATCGAGTGTGCATATTGGGACAGGCCCGGCCTCCGTCACGGTCACAACAAACTGTGGCGAGACTCCCTCAGAGACGCATCATGTGATCTCAGGCTGCTGGAAGAATTATGCCTTAAAAAAGAGGTCACTGGTGTTTTAATAACAGGTGCAGTTCAAACAGTGGAAAATGTTGCACAGAGCCGACGGCACATTCAGTCCCGTGTGCAGCAGAGTAATGTGTCCCCTGCTGCTGTGGACACTTTTATTGTCGGCCTACAGAGACTACCTGGTCACTGGCATTAGCAGGTTTGTGGGTCAATGCAATTAAGCCTCCACTAGGGCAAAATGAAGCTTATTTTTGAACTATGCAGTGTATAAAATAACAGTTTTTGTCAAGATGGAGGAGACAAAGTGTAACTGTTTTATTTTTATTTTTGCAAAACTACTACTGATCCATTCCTCAGCACTGATGTGAAGAAGCTTCAACTGGGTGAGATGACAGATCAAAACCGCTTAGTGGATGTACCAGTGCTTTTATCGAGTATTTTTGGAGGCGTTTTCAGAAAATGTGCATCATAGATGAAGTAAATGTGTTTAAAAGAGTTTGGTCCTTTGATGCGAGGACGTGTGCTTCAATAGACGCATCTTCCAAAAAACGCAGTAAACACACATTTACACAAAAAGACTGCAGGCTGTAGACTACACTCCAAATAATAAGATTTTGAAAGCAGACATTCAGTGTGGATACTTACATAAGTTTGTCAGTCTCCTCTTTCTCAACACTGCTCTGTACTCAGGTTGTATCAACTTGAATTGAAGACAAAAAACACTAACGAAGCCTTAAGACAATGTAATGTTTTCTCCAATATTGATCTAAATCCCAAAGTATGAAGACATTCCTCTTCTCGTACCTCATCTTCCCTGCTTGTTGCTCATTAATTCACCCAGGACGAATGAAGACAGTGATGCTGAAAGATGTAATGACAAAAACTCTGCACTAATATTGTGAACATCTGATGTGATGCACATGTTGTTGAATTAAAGGAATTGTTTAAAATATTGAGAAACTCTCTTTACACTTGTTGGTCGATGAGATGATGGACTACTGCCTGGTTAAAGGTGCAGTGTGTAATAATTGTTAAGGTTTATTGGCAAAATCTGAATATGATACTACCCATGGGCCATGAATATATTTGATAAGGGTATAATCTCTATAAAATAACATTTGTTTGGTTTGCAGTTTGAGCGCTGCAAACTAGAATCTAGACTTGTAATTACTGTAATTATTTAATTGTAATTATTATTCATATAAGTTGTGTGATTAACAGGGAAACGTTTCCTCCTCCATCTTCTCATTCCCTTAGTTCCTTGTGGTGAGTTTAGTTTGACGTCTGACTACACAGAGAGTAGAGTTACTGTTGATGCACCAGCACAAACACCTGCATTCACTATCTGGGTTACGTTGCTGTACTCGTATCACTCTATAATTAGAAAATCCAGGGCACCTGTAAAAACTCTTGAGGTCTAAACCATGCAGACAGATTTGTAATAAAATCAACACCATTATTTTTCTTGGGCCAAACTCTTGTAGACGGTGTTATTTGTAACATACAGTTCATACGAACCATCGATTTATTATAGAATTCAAAAATGAAAAACAACAGTGACTTGTTGAAATAATGTAAACATGATATAAAAAAAAAAACTTGCGTGGCCCCGTGACATCCAGCACCCATTTACAGTTTAAAAAGCCCTTATTGAGCAGCCGCGCTCCAGCTCACTCATTACACAGCAATCTTGAAAATAACAGGAAGTCGGGCAGGTACCATCTGTTTTCCACAGGAGGGATGATGAGGATGGAAATGGCGACTGCAGTCAGACACAGGTCACAGGGTAAAGACTGGACAGTAAACAGAATGTGTCATGCTTAAACATTTGTTCATAAAAGAAGGATTAAGATTAAGGCACGAGGTGAATTAAAGTCCTCAGAGAAAGGCAGCAGAGTAGAGTCACTGTGCGTGATGTTTCTCCTAAATCAACCAGCTCAGAGTCCTCTCAGCTCCTTCACTTCACTAGATAGTTCTATAATATACTTATTTAAAGGGATAGTTCAACATTTTGGCAAATTGGCCCATTGCCATAATCCCAATAGCCACAGCAGTAGGTTTGTTACCTTTAATTATCGGTGCAAGGTATTTTAGAACGGCGGAGCAGAGCTGTGAGCTGCTCAGAGCTACGCTACTGAGGCTCATGGGATTTCTTGGCTTCCCTCATCAAACTCATCAAATACACAATCCAACAACTCCAAAACACTCTGGTGGACAAGTTGTGACCTGCACATTCACCACACTATGAGATAACAGAACGTTACGAGACGTTTTAGAGGCAAATGCAGAGACTGCTTGCCGAAAAACCGCCCTTGACAGGAACGCTCATCAGTCATCAGCGGTATTATCTCATAGCGTGGTGAATGTGCAGGTCACAACTTGTCCACAAGTGTGTTTTGGAGTTGTTGGATTGTGTATTTGATGAGTTTGATTAGCAGCTTGCAGCTCTGCTCCGCCGTTCTAATTATCTTGCACCGACAATTAAAGGTAACGAACCTACTCCTAAAACTATAGGGATTATGGCAATGGGCCAGTTTGCCAAAAATGTTGAACTATCCCTTTAAGGGAGAATACTGCAGAGTTAAAACAGTTAAAAGATAATATTCACAGGAGTATAAGATTCTCTTTACAGTGTGTGCAATGACAGTGCATTTCATAAAGGGACAAAATGCTGAGGTTTGGTAAAAGTTTGCTTCCCTAAAGTACCTCGGACATGGCTGAAATCCGCTGAGACAGGAAGTGGACGTGTGGAATGTGAATGTTCAATGGAGATAAAAAATAAAATATATAAATATAAACTCCCAGGTTTCAGGTGGCTTCTTGCTACGTAGTAGAAAAGCTCGGTCCGCAGGCTCCACAGAGGTTTTGACTGAGCTAGGTGAGTGGGATCTCGATGACGTCCTCCTCGATGATCTCCCCCTGAGGGACGGTGACGTGCTCCTGGGGGCTCTTCTTGCAGCTCAGCCCGCTGAAGGGGCTGCACCAGGACAGAGAGAACGGGCCCCCGAACGCCGTCTGCACCGCCTCCCGACACGGCACCTTCCCCCACTTCCCCGTCTCGCCCTTCAGACGCTCGATGCCCTGCAGGAGGAGGTGGAGACACAAGCAAGCTGTCAGGTGAAAGGAGCCGAGTGACTGTGGATCGCTCCTCTGCATGCACATCAGTCACAGCTATGACACAGAGTTGATGGCAGCACTCACGAAATAATATGGTTTAATAGCTTTTTTTTTTTTTTTTTTGGGCTAGCTTCTCAGACACAAGTAAAACTGTCCAGACTAAAAAAAATAAAAAACTGTGTGTGTGCTTTACTCCCAACTTGTTACATAAGGACTAGTAGCTCTTTTATTCAATGTAGGGACATGAGTGTTACAGTATGTGAGACAAGCCTGAGAAGCAGGGATGCACGATAACTGTTTTGTTTTTGTTTTTTACACCGATACCAATAACTAGGTTAAGAAAGGCTAAGATGTAGTGATAAAAGATGAATTTAAAGGGGAACTGCAAGTCTGGTCACTTTTCCTCTGTTTAATTCCTATAGTTTTAGCAGTAGGTTTGTTACCTTTAATTGCCGATGCAAGCTAACGGCGAAGCAGAGCCGCAAGCTGCTCAGAGCTACACTACGGAGGCTAATGGGATTTCTTGGTTTTCCTCACCAAATTCATCAAATACACAATCCAACAACTCCAAAACACACTGGTGGACAAGTTGTGACCTGCACATTCACTGCTTGCTGAAAAACTGCCCCTGAACGTGAACGCGCATCAGCGGTTTTGCATGAATTTACCTTGAAAACAACTCTGTCTGGTAACGTTGTGTTATTATCTCATAGCGTGGTGAATGTGCAGGTCACAACTTGTCCACCAGAGCGTTTTGGAGTCGTTGGATTGTTTGATGAGGGAAACTAAGAAATCCCATGAGCCTCTGTAGCGTAGCTCTGAGCAGCTCACGGCTCTGCTCCGCCGTTCTAAAAATAGCTTGCACCAACAATTAAAGGTAACAAACCTACTACTACAGCTAAGACTATAGGGATTATGGCAATGGGCCAATTTGCCAAAATGTTGAACTATCCCTTTAACAAAATAATATAACCAACATCACTACTTGTTTTTACTTTGTTCTGGCCATAACTAAATCAAGGTTGGCTCATTATAATTGGCTCTAGTAGTCGGCGAAAAATGTCATTATCAGACGTCATTTACCGATATCATTACAGACAGTTATGGTGCATCCCCACTGATGAGAATAATTCAAGTCTTCTATCTAAGAAACATGCCCAAGACTGAATAAAACACTGCACATGCGCTTTGAAAATAAAAAACAAAACACAAAGACACCTAAGCACGAAGAGAAGGAAGTTTTTTTTTTTTTTTTGAAATGTTCAAAAACAGAGCATGCACCACAGGGATCACTCATTCATCCATCATGTTTGGTTGAATCTGAAACAGCAACGAAGAAAAAGAACAGAAAAGTAAAATAAAAGTGCACTCCTCTGATTGAGATGAACATGCTTTGAAGATGTGTTAAGCTTCGGATGAGACGGCTAATTTGACCTCCGTTTTGCAAGCTTACCTCCGTCAAGGTTATTCTAGGCTGTCTGCTTCAGAAAGCTTTAGGCAGAGTGAGTTCAACCAAAGCGAATGCATGAGTGCGGAGAGAAGATCGCACGGTATAGGGGAGGAAAGAAACCAGATTACACAGTAAAGTAAAGTGGAAGGAGGAAGAATGGAGGACGAGGACAGAGGAGGAAGTTCAACAATGCAGGACATGAGAGAAATCAGAAAAAGAAGTGTATGCAAGGGGAGAAGGAAGAGACATTTCTTTTTACTCGTCTCCAAATAAAGCGAGCGAACACAGGGTTTGTTTTGCATTGCAACTGAGAAGTATTTATTCTCTGCACATCTGCTGAAATATCTGCAGAATATTTTAGAAAGACTTGTGTAAAAAAACAAAAAACAAATCATCATCATCTCCACTCCACCATCACTCTGTCCGCACAGTCACACGTCACCTCTCGTCACCCGGCTCCATGCATTCACATACGATACAAACCATATCATGTAAACAAAGAGCAGACACAGGAGAAAACTCTAAATCGATAAGTACATTATGTGTGAGTTCGCCAGTTTTGTAGATAAATTCAAAAGTGGAAGTTGAGTTAATTTTGTTAAATGAGTTCAGAATCCAGCTGCTGCACATCTGTAATACATGCAGCTCTGCCCTTTAACTCCTTTAGTAACAAGTGACATCGTCTTCTTGTGCAGCAGAGACTGTTTTAGCATCAGTGTCATTTCATTTCAGAGGAGTTTAATCGCTCGTTAAATTTGGCACAAGCTCACAGACATCAAGAACAACACATGTGCCCGGAGCTCAAGAACCGTTTCTCTGGCAACTGATCGTGATGCACACACACACAAACACACATCCACACACACACACACACACACACACAGAGACTGAGGCAGCGTCGGTGTTACTGCAGGAGAGCAGAGCTGTCTGCAAACCAGGGCAGAGTCCACACATCACATCACACAGCGTGTTCAGGAAGTATTCAGACCCCTGTGTTTGGTTACACTGCAGCCTGATGCTAAACGCATTTACACCTGTTATTTTTTTCCCCTCTCGTCAAGCTTTAAAGGTACAGTCTGTAGGATTTTCCTTAAACACAAAATATAGACTTCTCTCCAATGGGCTTCTCTCCAATGAGGATATTGTATTCTTCACTTATTATGCCATATTTGCACAGCTGAGCCGGAGAAATTGAATGTTGAGTTTACAAACTGCAACAAAGAAACCTACAGACTCTACTTTTAACTAAAAAAAAAAGGCTGCTTTGAAAGTTTTTTCCAAAAGCACAATGAGAGTTTAGGACCAACAGCATCAGGCTTCAGCATCATAACACAACGTTGAGTCATCTGAATTCTCTCTGATTTGGCGTGCGGTCGGTCGGCCGTCAGCAACGTTCAATCAACCTCGTTCAAGTTCACAATATTGTTCCGACTGAAACCAGTTCGTCTTCCTCAAAGAGCTTTTGTAAGGATGAGTCAGAGAGACCGAGGCGAGCTCCTAATCATCAGCTTCTGTCTGATGGAACAGGGAGAAACAAGAAAACCTCCTGGCTTGTTTTACCTCAGATTAAAGGACCATAACACCAAAAAAAAAAAAAAAAGATTCATGATGTGAGACTGAAATAAAACATTTAAAGTCATTGATGTTGTTTTTTTCATCATTAGGTTCAAAGCTCAGTATTTTACAGTTGAACACTGGTTCAATTTTCATTTTTAGTGTTTTAGTCATGAGTAAAACTGTAAAAACACTGATTTAACTGGGAATCTCAGGTTCAACAAGCCAGGAAGTCTAATAACTTTTTTTTTTTTTTACCCAACTGCTTGGATTATAAGACATTTTCACAACCACAACCTTTTATGTGATGCACTTGGCACAGTTTAAAAGACACAAGATTGTGAATCTAACTCTGATCGACTGGACCCCATTTTTACAACCTTACCTCTAGCTGTATTTTATTTGCGATGTCTCAGATCTGAATGAATAACAATTGGGAAACCTAACAGTAACGTATAATATCGAGTTTAGAGTTTCAAAATAAAAGCGATTTTGACATTAATCTACAATGAAAACAACCAGAAACTGTAGCCCTCAGGAAATTTCATTCTCTTCACAATGAAAAAGAAAATATTTGTATTTTCCCAAATCAGTCTACACCGAACATCCCATAATAATAAAGTTAAAACGGACTTCATAGAGACTATTAAAGGCAAAACTGATGTAATATCACATTAACTTTTAGTATTCAGCCTCCATTTCTCTGATTGGGCAGACGTCTGTGTGCCCAATCAGCTCAGTTTTACCACAGGTGGATCCAGTCAAAGTGTAAAGACTCAGAGAAACTGAAGGTCTGAAGATTTATAATAAAATGATATTACAGTTTTTCCTTTTTAATACATTTGGTTAAAATATCTAAAATATTTAAATATTCAATTTAGTCATTATGAGCCACTGAGTTGAGACTGATGAGGGAATAATAACTGACTCCATAATAAAACCGAAGGGGTCTGAACACTTTGTGAAACCATCCACATGACCAGAGATGGAAATGTTAATAAAACATAAGATTTTTTTTTCTTCCCATAATTAAATTTAAATAACCGTTCATCAAAGAGAAAGCAAGAAAAGACAGTCAGTTATATAAAAAAAAGAAAAACAAGGCTTCTGATATAACACAAAGAGAAGTAGATCAGATAAAAATAAAAACAGACCGGTCACAGTGTTTGCAAACAGGATTCACAAACTTGAAAAAAAATAAAAATAAAAAATGTTTCTCTTTCTCAGCGACTCAAGGCAACACAGAAATGACGTCGTCGATCAATCGAGCGCACTTAAAAAGGTTTTGGCAACACAAAAAAAAAGCAGATGAGCAGCCAGTCCACGGCTACAGAGCGACAGACAGACAGACAGACAGACAGACAGACAGACAGACGGACACAGTTCATTGTCCGGCGACAGAACGACAGCCAGAGCCTCTGCTCAGCGACGGCTGCCTGGTTCCCTGCATGAGCTGAGCTCCTACACCACATACTGGTATGTCTCCGCCTTCCCATGGTCAGGGGTGGAGAAGGGACTAAACCACAATAAGGAGAAAGGGTGTCCAAATACCGCCCTCATGTTCATCCACTTAGTTTTTTTAGCCCATCTTCTCTCTTCCTTTTTCAACTGCTCTATTCCCTGAAAACGAGAGACAACCAAACTTCAGTCCACGTTGTTGTGCTTCTGGGACCAGATTAAGAAAATGATGAACTTCTCTCAAAACAGCTAAATATGTCAAACATGTCATCAAATTGGGTCATAAACCCTTTCATCGCCATAATTTAAAGGGATAGTTCAACATTTTTGGCAAACTGGCCCATTTGCCATAATCCCTATAGTCATAGCAGTAGGTTTGTTACCTTTAATTGTCGGTGCAAGCTATTTTTAGAACGGCGGAGCAGAGCCATGAGCTGCTCAGAGCTACGCTATGGAGGCTCATGGGATTTCTTGGTTTCCCTCATCAAACTCATCAAATACACAATCCAACAACTCCAAAACGCTCTGGTGGACAAGTTGTGACCTGCACATTCACCACGCTATGAGATAATAACACAACGTTGCAAGAAAGAGTTGTTTTCGACATAAAAATTATGCAAAACCACTGATGCGTGTTCCTGTCAGGGACACTTTTTCGGTAAGCAGTCTCTGAATTTCCCTCTAAAACAACTCTGTGTGGTAACGTTGTGTTATTATCTCATAGTGTGGTGAATGTGCAGGTCACACGAGAGCGTTGTGGAGTTGTTGGATTGTGTATTTGATGAGTTTGATGAGGGAAACCAAGAAATCCCATTAGCCTCCGTAGCGTAGCTCTGAGCAGCTCACAGCTCTGCTCCGCCGTTCTGAAAACAGCTTGCACCGACAATTAAAGGTAACAAACCTACTGCTATGACTATAGGTATTATGGCAATGGACCAATTTGCCAAAATGTTGAACTATCCCTTTAAATCATCTTGGTCCCTCTCGCTCTTTTACTGTGTAAACGTGGAGATAATACACAGTCAGTGTAAATTAAAATACATTTTCAAGTCAGCAAGCATTTATTTGTAGGCAAAAGTGAGTGTGATGCTTCTGAAACGCAAGAAACACGCTTCTATTTTTAGTGCAAATGCAAAAAAAACAAAAAACAACCAGCCAGAGCTCTCCTGCAAATCATAATCATGGAGATTATACAGGATTTGCATCCTCTAATCATAGGAGATGGTGGAACAAGCCGACCGCGGATTCATATTTCTTGGAAATAAAAACCTGCAGTTGCATTGCATGTCTCTCCTGCAGGTTTTAATCCTCATGTGACACGGTGAAGCTGACCTGTGGCGTGTGTGTTGTGCACCTCACCTAAACCTAACAGGGATGATTGTCACGGTGGGGGATGATGCAGCTGCATATGAAAGAAGTGCACCCTGAATGACAGGCACATAGAGAGGACCAGGATTTAATGGTCCACTGATGAGGTCAGACTTCTCCCAGCTGACTCTTGACAGTCGGAGGGTGAGTGAGTGGTCAATATGTTTGTGTGCAAGGAGAGTCTGAGTCAATCAATGTCATCCTCAGCTCCACATTTAAATAAGACCTAAGCTGTTGGAAGTAGTGAGAAAAAAAAAAAAAAAACACCATAGAAAATCAATATGTGGCACTCAGTGTGTTGACATTGTGGCAGGTCACCACTGCAGCAGCTTGCATCATGTTCAGTCAGCAGCACATTAGTTTGTCACTCTGCTGCTATGGGTCTCTCATTTGAACCAAATCAAAATCAGTCAGTGATAATAACCAGTAAAAACACTGATTAAACCAGGTTCATATTTAAAGTTTGTTTAATAGACACTGAATGGAGCTAATTCTATTTAATAATCAGTGAATCACTGATGCTCTGCAGTGAAAACAGGAAAGGGCGTCTCCAGCTGCTGATACAGTAGCTGAGCCTTTTTCTCCCTTAACTTAAGACTGAGGTCAGTGACGACAGGAACCCTTCATCTGGCTGAAATATTGAAAATGACTGACGTGTGATGTGTTCAAATAAAACTGTTGCATGTGCATCGTAGGCAGCGTCACAGCATTGACAGGGACAGTTAATGATTAAAATCAATGGGTTAGAAAATGACTGGAAACATTTGGGATAATGTGACAGAACACAATTCAGCAAAATATACAGCTCTGGAAAAAAATGAAAGATACCACTTCAAAATGATCAGATGCTCTGCTTTTACTATTTATAGGCATGTGTTTGAGTAAAACGAACATGAACTGTTTTAAACTATAAACCACTGACAAGATTTGACCCAGATTTGTCATTTAGAGACTGTATTTACAGGAAGATGCTGCGTTTCCAGAGCACTTGATCAGCACTGGATGCCAAACATGAAGAGAAACATCTGGATTGTTCTTCTCTTTATATTTTTCCAGAGCTGTGAATGACAGCTGCAGTCATTTTAGACATTTTGATGTGGAGAAGTTTCAGATTGAATGAGGCTGTTGCTTTTGTGTGCAGAAAAAAACAAAAAAAAAACATAGTGCAGTTTCCCGTCCAGCCAGTGCCGGTACAGTTCAACACATCTGTATAGTCTGGGCACTGAAATGGCTGTTGCAGAACACATATATAAATATAAATATTATTTTTCTGCTCTCAGTGTGGAGGGTTTGAAGTATAAGAATTGAACCTGATGACCCATCTTCTAATCATCTGTAGTCGTGCAACTTCAAAAGAAGCATTATGAGCATTGAGTGCTGCGTCGGCCAGCGTGGTTTAAACATCAGTTTCCTCTCCACTGGCCCAGTTAGTCTCTCTCTGCAGTTTAGGTCATCATGCACCTGCACCGATACGAAACTTTGACTTGTATGTACATGTAACCGTTGTGGTCGCCGTCCTCAGCCTTGCTCTAGACTGACTCTGAATGCTACCACTCAGAAAATATCTGCAGTCATGGTTTCTGCTTTGGGAAATTTGCTGTACTTTGTATTACAGTGCATTCAGAAAGTATTCAGACCCCTGCACTTCTATCACATTTTGTTATGTTGCAGCCTCATGTTACGATCTCACTTTGAAAACTCACTTTTCCACATTCAGTACTCCATAATAACAGTTTTTACAGATGTGACTCAAATCTCACATTAATATAAGTGTTCAGACACTTTACTGGGATGTCTTAGGTTCCTCCATTTCTCTGGATCATCTCTGAGATGTCTCTACACGAGGACTGGATCCACCTGTGGTAAAACTGAGCTGACTGGACATGACGCGTGGACAGACACACACTTGTCTCTATAAGGTCTCACAGCTGACGATGCAGAAACCATGAGGAGGAAGCAGCAGCTGCAGCTCAGAGACAGGACTGTGTGGACTGGAGGAAGTAGAAGAACCAGGACTCTAGGGCCGTGGCCACAGAAAACTGTCTCTCCTCTGTGAAACTTTGCAAAACAAAAGCTGCTAAAGGTCACTGAGCCTGAGAGAAACCAGATGTTCTTGTCTGGTGAACCTAAGACTGAGCTGCTTGCTAACGTTCAGGAAGCGTCTCCTCTCTCTTAGTTAGTTTCAGTTTATTTCGGACATGTTAAAAGAAATATGGACGGACGCAACAAATAAATACTTTACAACGACAACACATTCAAATTAAAAACAATTGAAAATTTAAATAATTCGATTCCTAAAAGAAAATTTAAATATTCATTTAAAGATTTTTCATATCCCAAAACACGGGTCTGTCAGTCACTCTGCTCTGCTCTGAGCCGAGGAGAAAACATTTATCGTATCCTACAGTTTTTATCCAATGAAGAAGGGGCTGTGTGTGCAGCCAAGGAACGCCGTGAATGTGGCGATTGTTATGGGCGTTCAAAACTCGTATTTTCCGACCGAAGTGAAGTTCGATCTGGTACGAGTTCACCGGTCGGAAGTACAGTGGCTGTTATAGTACTTTCATAAAAACACGAGTGGGTTGCCTGGAACCTACAAAGTATTGTGACATGAATTTACTATCAAGCTTCCTTGTCATTATAATCTATACAATAAGTTAATTTAGCTGCATTTATTCTAATATATTATCATTAATCTTTATCTCTCTAATAGGCATATACATATATAAAGACGTATACAAACACATCAGTCTCTGGACTCTATAACTATAGAGTTCCTTATTTCTTAAGTTTCTTGG
The DNA here is from genome assembly GCA_030347415.2 of Decapterus maruadsi. Classification (NCBI taxonomy): domain Eukaryota; kingdom Metazoa; phylum Chordata; class Actinopteri; order Carangiformes; family Carangidae; genus Decapterus; species Decapterus maruadsi. Next base: position 5,841,355 of record CM064894.1, read on the forward strand.
ACCTGATCTGCATCATCAGCTGTGACACCGTGTCTCAGCAGGTGTGGGCCGTTCTAACTACATGTCCAACTAATTAATGATCAAGAGATATGAAAGCATCAAAGTCACAAGGGTCTGGACTCTTGTATCAATGTGATATTTCAATTTTCCCTCATTTGCAAATAAAAAAAATCTCCTGTTCTCTTTTCACTGAGTCATGTTGAACAGATTGAGAGAGGATTTTTTTTTTTCTGGCTAATGTAAGGCTGCAAAATAACAAAATGTGAAAATGTTGCAGTGGTCTGAAATAAAGCTGGACTATAAACCACAGAACTATCAAAACCAACATCTAGGACTCATTGCAATTAATCAAATTCATACTTTCCCTAATGGGAAAGCGTTTCATCCCTATAATAAACCCCACAGCTCTGATGTCTGAATACTTTCTGAGTGCTGTGTAGCTCAGGCTGCAGAGGGACAAACATCACTTTGCTGTAACAGTTGCAGAATCAGAAGGAGAAAGTCAAAGATAGTAATATTAAAAAAAAAAAAAGAAGTAGAAAAAAAAAAAAAGCAGAGGGTAAAAGCAGCAGGGAGAAAATTTTTGAGAAAGAGTGGCCGGAGAGCAGCAAGTTAAAAATAAAAGGATCAAGAGGAGGAGGAGGATCGCTGCGGTGGCTCAACGGTTCACTTACAGTCTCGTCGGTACAGATGGAGTGGACTTGGGTGCCGAACATCACAGAGGTGAAGATGAGGAAGAGGAGGCCCTCAAAGCACAGGAGTATAAGGAGGATGACTGTTGCTGGGGGGGAGAAGGAACTGCACTCTGGGGGGGGGGGGAGGATGGAGGGAGGGAGGGAGGGACATGGAGGAAGAGAAGTGACAGGGCGAAGAAGAAGGGTCACATGAGGAGCTGCTGCTACAACTACAGTCAGAGAAACTACAGCGACTACAGCTCAGTCTGAAGCAGGTCGATCACCTGCTCAAGCTGCTTCATCATGAGGGAGGGGGGAGAAAAAAGTGTTTGGGGAAACAGAGATTTAGCAGGTTACTGATCAAATTAGTTGTTTGTTTGTTTTTTTTTGTTTTTTACGTCTCAGCCAACAAAAAAATGAAAGCTTTCTTTTGGCTGTAAGTAAACCTGAGCTATAATTTTTCTTCACTTTCCCCTGTGAAGTCGCTTGAGATCGAGTTTGATATGATTTGATTTACAAAAATTTAATCTTAAAGGGATAGTTCACCCAAAAGTCAAATTTCACTCATTATCTCCTCACCCTCGTGTCGACTAAGAGCTGTGAGAATTTTTGAGAGTCCTCCGTTCCTTCTCTGAGTTACTGGGGGGGTCCGCGCAACAGTATTTGTCCATATAATGGTTGTGAATGGATACCACTTGTCTTCGTCCAAAAAGACACACCAAAAAACATCCAAACACCTCCATACTGCTACAAACAAGCTTAAAATATAGACTTTTTTATAGATTTTTTTTGGCACAATTTCTCATGTTGGGGCTTCAATACAAGAGGGACATTACAGACGAGCAGTATGGAGGTATTTGGATGTTTTTTGGTGTGTCTTTTTGTACGAAGAAACCTGGTGTCCATTGACAACCATTATATGGACAAATACTGCTGCGTGGACCCCCCGTAACTCAGAGAAGGAACGGAGGACTCTCAAAAATTCTCACAGCTCTTACAGTAGTCGACACGAGGGTGAGTTGATAATGAGTGAAATTTGACTTTTGGGTGAACTATCCCTTTAAGATTAAATTTTTGTAAATCAAATCATATCAAACTCAATCTCAAGCAACTTCACAGGGGAAAGTGAAGAAAAATTATAGCAGATATTGAGTGAAATTTGAATTTTGGGTGAACTATCCCTTTAAAGTGTTAGTCATGTTCATGTCAAATCACCTGTGGAAAACGATCTGAACCCTGAGTTAAATCTGAGTTGAAACGTCTTGGCATAAAGTCAAGCTAAAGCATGATGAACGTTCATAAAAAAGATGCTGAAAGACGGATTCATGCCTCCGTTTGAAGCAGAACTTGATTACTGTAATTCACTATTCAACCAGGATCCTTTCAGCTCATTCACAACCCGGCAGCTCGGCTGTTAACCAGAACCATGAGGACGGAGCATGTGAGTCCAGTTTCAGCGTCTTGAAATTGACCTTAAAAGTCCTCCTGCTCTCTAAAATTACACAACCAAAGCGAGTTCCTTTGACAGCACTCGGTCTATTTATGTTGCAGTCTTGAGACTTGAATGTCAAACTATCTGGTTATTTATCAGTTATTTTTGATCTATATCCTGCACAGCTGGATATGGAGGGGGATTGGCTGGATTTCTATGAACTGGACAGAAGTGTTGGGAACATCTGCAACAGTGTTGGAGCAAACCTTTTAAGCAATATTTGATTTTATAGTGTAGAAAGAAAAAAACATTAGTAAAAAAAAATCATAGGAAATTCATTCCAATAAAAATATTCAATGATTCCTGACTTTTAAAGTTGTAAATTGCTTCTTTATTCTATGCTTTACTTCACACTAAAATAGAATTTAATTTACAGCCGGAAAAAAAGTCCAGATAAAAAGGGTGGATGGGTGTTTCAGCTACTACAATCACCGTTTCCTGAGAGAAATCCTGGTTTTAACAAAGCTTTATATGTTATATTATAATATTTATATTCATTTGCATCACAATAAGAACTATGCAGCAAAAGTTGCAGTAAAAATACATTCAATTCAGTTCAGTGCTCCAGCTCTGGGATCTGAAAACAGCCGTACTTTTCTTTTCTTCTCTATAGAGCGTGAAGGACATTGAAGGCTATGGAGTTTAAAAAAAGAAAAGAAAAACACTCACTTGTCCAATCATCCTCAAAGCAGTAGAGAAAATGGAAGACCACCATGACGAGAGCGTGGAGAGAGATGAGTGCAATGTACATCTGGGTTAAAAAAGAAAAAAAGAGGACACAATGAAGGACGGTTCACCACACACACACCAACTGCAAATAGAGGTTATTATTTAAAAAAAACCCTCTCAGCTGCATCTGTACTGCACTGATGCACATCGACTTACAGTGACACACAAATAGAGAGACACTGGGAATAAAAATGCTTCCTCCCAGTCCCCAGCATAGACATATTGTTGCAGTGAACTTACTGTGAAAAGCACAAAGTACTTCTGATTGTTCTCCCCGACACAGTTATTGACCCAGGGGCAGTGGTGGTCCATCTTCCTTATGCAGCGTTTGCAAACACTGTGAGAGAGATGAGACGACGGCGAGTTACACACACGGGGGTAAAAAGGAAACTTTGCAGAAGGATAACATCAGGAGAAAGTGAAAAGCATTGCATTCTGGGAAGAAGCAGTTCAAAATGACCTTAATACTCATCATTTTTGGTAACCTTTTAATTCTCAGGCAGCTAATTATGTGATAATGTCAAGAAATAACAGTCAATCTTATAGTAATGTCGAGAAATATAGCCAAGAACTAATGATTGATAGCGTAGAAAATAGCCCATAAATAACAGTCAATTGCAAGGACTTGGTGGAGAAATAATCTGGCCTTTCCCAACTATGAAAAGCATGTGTAATCTTTTGCCTTCACGAAAAGCATGACAGTTTAATTGGCCGCTATTTCTTAGCTATTTCTTGACATTATCACGTAATTAGCGGCCTGTGAATGAAAGGCTCAGGCTGGGAGCACGGAGCTGGACTTGTGAATGCAAACACATGACGATTCCCCGTCCTACCTGCAGTGGTGCGCTCGGTCGGGTTTGATGCTGCAGCACTTTGGACATTTGTAAACCACCTGCCCCGGTTTCAGCTGAAGGCTTTCTATGTATTCCTTAGTAGCATTCCCTTTAGGAACAGCGCCCTGCAGGAAACACCACAGCACACAGAGAGAGAGAGAGGACGACTTTAGACAAGACACTACGGTTCATGCATTGATTAATTTTGAGATTTTGGCCTAGTTTTCTTCCTTCACGTCTTACTTTCAGAAAAGTCAGAAGACGAAGGCTCTAAAAACTGTGTACGATTGACATGAACAATCTACTGAATTTTACAGTCGAAGTCTTTAAAGTCTTCCAGTTCTATTCCTGTCTATATTCTTAAGGTTTTTACAGAGGGGATTGTTGATATATCATTCAAAGCCTGATTTATACAACATTTTATTCCTAAAAACATGGAGAAATTTGATTTTTCTGGTGACCGTGATAAAAAGAGATATCCAAAATCCCCTCTGTAAAAACTTCTGACTGTAACATGTCATGTCAATAAGAAAAAAACAAGAATTTTGAAAGGGGCTTTATCCATTGTTTAGATTTCAGTTCTGGAAAAGTATGTAAATGATCACATATTTCACTAGATATGGCCTCATTTACATATGTAAACATAAAATTTGACAAAACTTGTAATACAAAAAATATTTGTCTTATTGTAAGTGATAAACTTGGGATGTTTCATGGTGATATCTGTTAGTTTAATTTTTTATCCTATTCACCTGTTGTGTCCCTGCTTCAGTAATCCTCAGCTAATTAATCATCACGTTGAAATAAATAGGCAGAGGCTCAATGTGCTGTAATTCAATTAAAGCTCAAGGTTATTCAAAGATAAGACCTAAATCTTCTCTTCTATGTGTGTGTGAGTGTGTGTGAGTTATCCCTACGTACAGGGTCAGTGCACATGGCCCTGACGTGCGAGGCGAGGGCGAGGAAGGCCAGCGTGTTGAACAGGGTCCCGTTCACGATGCTGTAGGTCAGATTCTTGGAGGGCAGCAGCATCACGAACAGCACCACGAACTCTGCGTACAGCACCAGCATCCAGGTGATGACGGCGCACACGATGCCGCAGGCGTCCCTGATGAACCACATGGCGGAGGCCGACGAGGACGTGATGACGTCCTTGGAGATGGGGATGCGCTGCTCGCTCTGCAGGCAGGTGGTGGTGGTGACCCCACCCGCGGCCTCGCTGGCGTGCGCGCGGCCATGCTCCACGTCCCTGCACCGGTGCACCGGGCTCTTCATCCTTCATCCAAGCTGTATGCCTCCTCCTCCTCCTGCTGCTGCTGTTGCCTGCGACTACGTCTTCACGCCTCAGTCACCACATGCTGAGGAGAGAGGAGCAGGTTAGATTTAGATACCGTTTGATTTTCTCAAGGCAAAAGCATTTTTTTGTGCACTTTGTGTTTTTTACTCCTCTCTTCCTGACATATCATGTTTAGTTTAGTTGAAGGAATAATTTTGATAAGATCACGATGGGAATCAGGAAGCTGTGAGGGGAACTTCTGAAATTAAGACCTCCAAGAATTAGCCTAGTTCATTAATTGATCAGCTGAGAGAGACGGATAATGAATCTAGTTATCTTCTTATCTTTTTATTTTATTAGAATAGATAAATAGATAGATAGATAGATAGATAGATAGATAGATAGGTAGGTAGGTAGGTAGGTAGGTAGGTAGGTAGGTAGATAGATAGATAGATAGATAGATAGATAGATAGATAGATAGATAGATAGATAGATAGATAGATAGATAGATAGATAGATAGATAGATAGGTAGGTAGATAGGTAGATAGACAGATAGACAGATAGATAGATAGATAGATAGATAGATAGATAGATAGATAGATAGATAGATAGGTAGATAGGTAGATAGGTAGATAGGTAGATAGACAGATAGACAGATAGACAGGTAGGTAGGTAGGTAGGTAGGTAGGTAGGTAGGTAGGTAGGTAGATAGATAGATAGATAGATAGATAGATAGATAGATAGATAGATAGATAGATAGATAGATAGATAGATAGATAGGTAGGTAGATAGGTAGATAGACAGACAGACAGACAGACAGACAGACAGACAGACAGACAGATAGATAGATAGAGCTGTGGAAACTTAACTTCCCTCCTCTACAATAAAAACATGCTTCATGTGACACTTCCTCATATTGAACAATACTTTATAACCCTAAACTAGTACGCCGTGACAACTAGAGGTCGACCAATAGTGGATTTTTTAAAAAGCAGTCAATATGATAATAGTCTGGAGCAGGAAAAGTGCCAATAGCTGAATCGATCAATACCCCCACAAGCACAGTGGGAGCCAACAGTTAGTCAACACAACAGTTATGCAACTCATTTTATAACCCCCTTTTTGTCTTACCTCAGCTGTTTCACACTGTGTATTAAAACTAGTGTTTCAATTCTTAGAAAAATCTAGTCTTATTAGGGCACCGGCCATCGCCAGGGCACTCGACCCAACAGCTATGAAATAGCTGTAGGGACGAGTGCCCGGCGAAGCCGGGCACTATTGTTATTCTGTGGATTTTTTCCTAGTTTTTATTATTATTTTTCCCTTCCGCCCAAATTTCGGTTCGCTACTAGTCCTGCAACTCGAAGAGTTGCAGGACACATTATATATCAAAACGTGTGTCCTGATCGGGATCGGTGTGCTATTACTTTTCTAAGCAGTTCACGAATTTTTCGCGACGTAAGTCGCGAAAAACTGCGAAAAATTTTGCATTGAAGTCTATGGGACGAGCGAAAAAAAAGGAGCAAAAAACAAACAAACATTGGAGTTTAACAAACGTCTACTGCTCAGGCATACTTTCACCTAGAGACTCCGTTTAAACTTTAAATAGTAGACACAAGTCTTGTGTATTGGTGTATTACTCCACGTTTTGATAGGTTGAATAGTTTTTGATCAATCCCTGATCAATGACCATGATCATTTTTGGAGAAATTATGAGATTATAATGGGTGTGTATTGCACGGAATGTTCGTGCTAGAGTGCGTGATGTCATCAGCTAGAGTGGGGAGAGAGCCCAGAATAACTCCTGATTCTTTCTCTTTCCACACTCCTCTTGGACACAATTTACACTGTAGACACATAATTTTTCACAGTTTTGTAGACAAACTTGTTCTGTCTCCCACAATGTGTTCAAAATATCAGAGAGACTTACAGAATTTGAATTAGCAGCCTCTGAGTGCGGCCATGTCTGTCTCTTCGCCTCATTGACTCCAATACAAAAACTTTCTGAGAGGAGCAGAACGGACCAATGTTTTAAAACTGCCCGTGTCGCCAAAATATTTACTGTAGAAACACCAAATCGTACCAAAATTTTCAGGAAGGCCTTAGGGCACCGTTGATCCATGTCTTGTTCTGATAGGAGCTACCGTTTTGTCAGAATAAGCCTAAATGCGTGACCAGTGCAGAGGCAGAAAATCTGTCTTTTTCTCGACGTTTCTGTCTGCCTCAGCCTGGTGGCCCCTATCGTCATTGGCAACCAGCTCAAGTTGTCAGGGTAACCTCTGATCCTCAGGCCAGGGTCGTTAACTCCATAAACAATCCACCTGGAGCTCGTTAAGATGTTTGTAAACACAGACACACAGCTAAATCACACTGATACAGGATGCAGCTCAGTCACACACACAGACTCTAGAACCAGCTTCATGTCATTACAGTTATACACACACACACACACACACACAGACACACACACACACACATTAAAAACACACAGGTAACATACAAATGCGCGCGTCAGCGCGCATTCCTCTCCCACACTCTAACACACACAGGTAACTTCCTGTGATTACAGTTAAAGACACACAAACACATCAAATGCGCGCGTAAGCGCGCACTCATATCTCTCACTCTAACACAGGTAACTTCATGTGATTACAGCTCCTCCATATCAGTGCTTATAGAGAGATGATCATGTGTCTGATCAGCTCTGTCTTGACCTTAAGATCGTGGGTTTGATTCCCATGTTTACAGAGATGGTACCAACGGCAGTAGCTCCCGGTGCCCTTTCAAAATTTCCCGAGAGGAAATTTTCTAGTTCTTCTCTGCTGTCTTTTTGTTGCTTGTGTTTTTACTTTCTGAATGTCTCCTCTTCTTCATAACATCAACCTGCTAAGGGACAGCAGATGGAAACTAGCCTGGGGGCCACAATCTGGCATATTTACATTCAAATGTCCATATTAAATATGCATCATCCCTTCTTTCCTATATAAATCAATTAAAATTGAATGAGTTAATAAATGTTAATAAATGTAAATTATCTGAGGTACATACTGAGGTTAACTTTACTTTATGTGTGTGGATCTGGTGCAATATGATGATGCAGCCTGACTACACGACCAGTGGAGGGTGAACAGCCACCATACGTACAAACTAAAAATGTCCCATCAGGGCCGTACGTCTGGTGACAACACATTTCAACACTGAACAATAACACTTTATAATAAGTACACACTATTAAGCATTAGTTAAGCATTAAATACTGACTTTATAAGCATTGATAAGCACTAGCCTAACTGCATTTATAATTATAAACTACATACTAATGAGTATTCATGCTTAATAGTGTGTACTCATTATAAAGTGTTACTCACTGAACTGAATATACTGAAGTGAGACAAACAAAGTAAGAAGAATGAAGAAGTATCTGCCCTCTGTGCACACACTAGCTAAAGCAGACATCCCATAACAGGAAGCTGGAGGTGAGAGCCGAGCAGGTGAGCAGGTTTTCGTTAGAGAGCTCTTGTCAGTACAGAGGTCAAACATGGCTGTGAGCCGCAGGGAGCTGCACAACCTCTGCAGTCTGTGAGTCAATGGAGCTGAATGAGAGAGATAACCCAGTGGACGGACGGGTCACACCGGGAGCTGACCTGACCTGGACCGGACTGCAAACACTCAGTCAAAACAAACATATAGCTATTTCTGTGGTGGGTGTCAAAATATGGACTTCCTTAACAGTCGAAGACAAAAAAAGCTGTACAAATATGATGTATAAGCAAAAAATAGGGAAATTATAAACATGCATAAAAAAAGAACAGTTATAGATTTTTGATTTGTATATTGTTGGCTCATTATTATGGCATTTCATCTGATGTAAGTGTTCAGAAAGGAGCGGGTATTATAAATTCTCCTTATCCTGCTCATTTTCAATTCCAGGATTGTAATAAACACATTAAATGAAAAGAAAAATGACCTCATAACCTTTCAACACTTACTAGATAATTGTTCAACCTTGCAAGGACGTCAAAACTCTTAATATCACGTTTAGACATGAGACATGACTCAAACATGTTATTATTGTTGTCGTATACATCATATATATCTACATAGACAATAATAGATAGGCTACACTGATTTGTCTTGTGACAGCTGACCTGTAAAGTTTCTCTGTCAGAGCTCGGTAAACAAGCTATGAGCTTATATTTAACCCAGGTGAAGTGCTAGTAAAGTAAAATGTTGTAAAAACTAACCATAGAAAGCTGTAACGTCTGATTAGACAGTTAAAAGGCCCGTGTACCTGCTCAAACGTTACACATTTAATGTCAGCCCCAGGTTAACGTTAGCTTTTTAGCTTGCGTAGCTACAGTCGTGTCAGCAGGGAGAGGACGAGCCTGTCTAACCTGTCCTAGTGTCCACTTCCGGTCAGTGACCCTCGCTCACCTGTGAAGCGGTTCACCTCCGCCCGCGTCTCACTGTCTCTCTACACCTTCACCTGAGATTAACTGTGATTATTTCAGCGCTGAATCTCACCTGGAAGTCGCGCATCCTCCGGCCGCTCCGCTGACGCTCTGTGGTTCCGTAGCATCCGTCCGTCGATGGCTGCTCCGCGCGCAGCAGCCCCGCCCCTCCACCAACAACAACACGTCATGACGTAGGAGAGACGAGCCGACGTGACCAGGGCAGGCCGACGTCACAGGACATTCCCAGATATCCCAGAAAAATATTTTTAATGAAATCCCTTTTAAAAAATCGATATTAATGTGTGTATGTTGAATGTGTGTGAATATGAAGTTGATCATATATTTATCTATTCCTTTATTGTATAAACATGTCATTTAAATGTTTATACAAGGCTACTTGTACATATTTGGATACGTTGCCTTTGGATGTATTATGTTGTTCTCTGTCATTTGCTCTGTATTTGATTGGATTATTTGTTTATTGAATACATAAAGGTTATTTTACAGAAACTCAAAAAATGATTATTTTTTTTTCGACGTACCTGTAGCTACAGAGAACTGCACTTCTCACCTCGTTTTAATTTGAGCAGTGCACACGGACTTTGTCTCTCTTTTTTACCTATGACCTAGAGCACTTTAGCCTAAAGGAATTTCTTCAGAAATTGGTTATGCCTCTCTCATGCTGTCCTTTCATTTATTTATTATAAATGATTGTCATCAATCAATTTAAACTTAGGCCTATATGAATACCTCACTCATAATAATGAACGCTAATATAAAAACATTTGCATTTTCATAAAGATCACATGCGCCACTTAGCTCACTTTTGGGGGGCAACACATTATTCACTGCAACTCAGGTTCAGCTGTGCATCTGGAGACACTCATCATCACTGCCACTGGTGTTTCTGTCCTTATTGTGACAATTTTCATGAACAATATATTTTACTAAATAGCATAGGTGATCAAATCAAATCACATGTTGTCAGTCATTATTTAATTGATGTGTATTCTATTTCTTTTGCAATTCATCAAGAATTGTGTATGCATCTGCATGCGCATGTATACAATAAGTTATACATTATATACAATAACTTATATATGAGTTTGTATGTATTCATAAAAGTGCAGGAGAACATGCATCATTATTTCATTTTCTTTCTGAATGTATTTGATTGCTGTGTAAAACGTCCTTGGGTGTGTATCATTTATCATTTATTATTTTTATTTATATTGCAAGCCTCATGAGTTCATGCTGTTCTAGAGATGTACTGTTAAAGTTTTATATGGCTCATTGTTATTTCTGACATTGTTCAAACTGAGAGAGGGCTTTACAGTAACAAACACTTCTATTGTGTCATCATCACTAGAGGGCAGTGGCATACAGACAAATGCCTCTGAGACTCATCGCTCTTGACATTTTCAGTATAAACAAGTGTAGTGATCTGGTGCTGTAATTTCTTTCACTTTGTCACACAATGTTCCTTAAGCTCTGATTGCTCGGTATTCAACACTAAAGACTGCCTGGTGGGAGTGGCAGCAGAGCTCAGGATATAATTGCATTTATTTCAAAGCACATTGTTTAGTGAAGGTGAAGGCTGGGTTCGATGTTATCTACAGCAAAGAAGAAGAAAAAACTCATCCTCCTTCACCCAGCAACACTAAAATATATCCACAAGCCACATGGAAAATAGAATACCTCCTCTTCTGCCAAATGAAACATCCCGAGGGTTTAAAAAATGTTTTCAAATACATTATGTGCTGAAAATGTAATTTTTTACTGCAGTTAAATAAAACACACGAGGAAGATTCATCTTCATTGTCGACATGCACAGCAGCAGCATTTCCCATTTATGGATGGATAGATGCCTTGCAGGGAATGGAAATGAAATGTTACAGTCAAGTGTATGTGTATGTGCACTGTAATATTTTTGCTGTAGGCTTTAGAAAAACAAATGTACTTTTTCCCCCTCTAAATTACCTTGCAGCTGTGCACTACTGTAGGGTTCAGGTCAGAAATAACCCTAATGTATCTGGATTGAAATGGATTTGTGGATCACATCTATACACTCAGCTATAGGTGTATGTTTTGTTCTCTATTTTGTCCCTAATGATGTGCATGAACACTCTGCCTTCCAACTGTAAATGGACCCGACTCTCCGTTTTTATCAACAGTGGCTTTACTGTACTATCCTCTCAGACAACACGAGCCTCAAGGCGGCATTTTCACATCACACAGAACAACTTCAACCTCTATCACAAAACAGCACGTCTTATTTTATTGGTTATTGTCCAACTTTGTATTCTGCCCGGTGTCAGCCTTTTATCTGTCTGCTCCTCTCCTATACTCTCTCTGCTGACATACACAATATGTCTAATACAGCCAAATTCCCAATAATTCTGTCTTCTTTGACAGGTTTTTATGTTTCTGTTCTACAACAAGATAAAGCATGACATTTTATGCCAGTTGCTATGGAGTCCACAGCCTGACCTCATGTCTGCTGTGCAGTAGCTACACTTGTCACTTGCCACTTGGTGTTTAAATGTTAATTTGTTGTGACAAAAGGTGCTAATTGTCAATGCTGTCTGTTCACACCAAATCATTTTGAGACTACAACATGAACTGTATGACTGAAGCATGTGGGATTTGGCTAATTAGCAGTGCAACTTGCAACAACTAGGCTCAGTGTGAAAGTAACTGTAAATCAGTGATGTAGGAGCGAGCCTGAAGGCGTTAGTAAAGGAGTTTGAATTCTCTGGCCATTATAATTGTAGGTTCTTTTATAAGTGCTCTATAAATACAGTTTATTATAATAATTCTTATTATTCTTTTATTATCCTGTCTCTCAAGATCTTTGTTAAACTTCCAACATCTGCTTAAGAAGATGAGGGTAGGAGACAACTCTCTGGTTATTGGAACTTGCAATAATCTTGATGTGACAGGATTTCTTATTTAAGTTATATCTGGAATTAGAATGATGATGATGATAATAATAATATAATAAAATGTTTGCACATGCAATCTTCTTAGAATATCACTTAAAGCTCAGAACCAAACAAATATGACAGTCAATTAAATCATTTGTGGTATCAAAAAGACAAGGCAGTCTTTGTCAGTGTTGCATTATGTCCACATCAGAGCAGAAATTCACGTGACGAGTAATTGCTCTAAAGGACGAATATAAATAGAAAACACAGGACCAATCAGTGACCCCTGGAGAACACCACATGAGAGAGAGGCAGGGACATTATTCGAACCATATACATCGTAAGTGCAATAAGAGCCGTCTCTGTGCTGTGAAGAGCATCTCAGAAATAATGCTATTATTACTGCTGCCAGTGTCATGCACCACTACTCACTTATGTTGCTTTGTTTGTGCAGATATACACAGATGTTGCCAGACCATTGCTGAATAAATGTTACTACAAGAAAAGCGGGTTGGGTTGAGAAGATGTGCAAGAGTTACAACTTCATTGCAAAAGTATTAACAAGTATTGCATTGTTCACTTCAGCTTGTTGGCTTTTGAGAGTTTGCATACAAGCAATAAATAAATAACACATGTTGACATGTTGTTCATATCTCTTACAAACTACCACAGAAATGGTAAAAAGACGAGTGTACAGATTTGTACATGGAGGAAAGAAGAATGCACTGAAAGATAAATTGCATGACGCCTAATGGTGGGTGTCCAACAAAGGAGTTCACTTCACCCTGAAGAGACTAGAGGAAACTGGAATAGAAAAAGGTCAGAAAAGGAAGAGAAAGGTTTGGCCTTCTCAGTCTGCAGACCTCTCTTCAATTGAGCTTTTGTGGGACGGATTGGATTGATCAGTCAGATAAATGCATCCTGCAAATCATTCATTCATATTCTATACCACTTATCCTGCATAAGGTCAGAGGTAAGCTGGATCTCAGCTAACTAAAGGCGAGAGGCAGGTCGCCCGTCTATCGCAGGGCTAACATACAGTACTGTATATAGACAGACAACCATTCACACCTATGGGCAATTTAGAGTCGCCAATTACAACCCAACCTGTATGTCTTGGTCTGTGGGAGGAAGCCGGAGTACAGAACCCACGCATGTACGGGGTCTCTCATTTATGAACTTTGGAAAGCTTGAAATGTATTTCTTGGCACATACAGTACCTTAAAAAACTTTTGCAACAGATGCCTCGTATATGCAATTCTGTTGTTAAAGCCAGAGGCGGTTACTTTAAAGAAAGCAAAGTAGAAGCAAGTATAAGTATGCATCCTCTTTAGATAATAACCATGTTTATTTTGTTGCAAAGTATTACATAAATTTGATCTTGCTCTCAAACTTTTGGCCTGCATCTCAGTGGGTCCTTCCACACGGTGGCTGAGAGGAGGAGGAGGAGGATTAACGGCTGAGTTGAGAGCCAGGAATTAAACCTCGGGGTTGTGGCAATTAAACTGGAAAAATGAGAAAACGTTGCTTCTTTTCCCGTCGGCTGATATGCTAACATCAAAATCAAGCTTTCGGTTACGGCTTGTCTTTCTTCGGTGAAGTCTCGGCTCTCCTCCCACGTATTTTAATGATCTTCTCACCCTCATCATTCTGGATCCACCTGTGCACTTAGGAGGAGAACAAATTTGGTTAAAACAGCAAAGCGTATTCATTCTGCAGGAAATTAGAAAACTCAGACTCAAATAACATCCCCCTACCTTCCGGTCGTCAAAAGCATCCTTTCATTTGTGCTTTTTTTTCCAACCTTCTCAGTTTGCTTCTTATTTGCGTTTTTCGTCTTGACCATATACTGTACTGTATATGTCCTATGGGAACTGCTGTTGAACTAATGTAAGGAGTGGATAGTGAATAAAGATGAAATGATAAATGTTTATGGATTATTTGCAGATTCGTTTGATCGGGTGAGAGCACACTGCCAGTGATAAATAAAAAACAGAGGGCGAAGATGCCAATGCATGTACAGGGTTTATTTACAGAACTTGAAATAACAATAAAACCCAGTTTGATAAAAACCCTCTAAAAACAACTGCAGTCCAGTTAAAAGGGTTAAAAGCCAACAGGGGTAAAATCCATAAAACGAGCAGTCTCTGTTTAAAAGGATTCAGCTGGATCGGGATGGCGAGTGGGATTGGAGGGAAGACTCGTGTGCAGCGCCTCGTCCTTCCTTGGAGGGCCACCTGAAACACACGAGACTACTGCCAGTATTCGCGTTCAAAGGTGAGCAAAGCTCCCTTAGCGATATCCACACCAGAACGTTACTAAAAGTCCCAAAAGGGTACTCACACACGAGGCAGAGCGTTTAGGCCCTGCCGCTGCGAGTGTTCCACGTCGTAACGTCTGGATTTCCTTGTTGTTTCTCTCCTCGTCCGACTCGAGCGTCCGGTCCACCTGTGGCGACTTCTCCAGCCCAGCTCTCTGTCTGTTGTCGAGCTCCGCGTCTTTTGTTCCTCGTCTTCTTCCGGTCCAGGCCCTCCTCCTCCGCCGGTGATTGGCCTGTGGGGGAGAACGGGAGAGCCTCGCAGGTGCAGTGCATCTCATCAAATGGTGGGTTCACAGGCAGTGGGAAATTTAAAACACAGTTAATGTAACTAAAAACACGCAAGAGAATAAAAACATGCAATGATAAAAACTCTAATAAAATATACATTAACACAACAAATAAAACCAGTCCCAACTGTCCTGTGACATTCTCCCACACTTTAATGTTGCCAGTCCCTGCAACATCACGAGTCTCTGTATCTCACTGGGGGTTGTCCCAAGTTCTCCCTTGTGGAGCGCCGCGGAGCAATTTCAGGTTCTTCTCCTGCAGGAGGGATTCCTGCAGGCCTCGGAGGAAATCCATAGATCAGCGGCAGTTGAACTTCTGGAGTCTCTGCAGCTGCCTCGGCAGCTGGTGGGGCAGTCTCTGCTGGGGGAGCCGTACACACCTTGAGTGCGTTACGATGAACAGTCTGGACACGGCCTCCCCTCTCTGGTTGGACACGGTACACAAGTTCAGTGTCTCCAACCTGTTCAAGAACAACATAAGTCTCTGGATTCCACCATGTACACAGTTTCCCTTGTCCTTGTCTGTTCCTGTTCCTCAACCACACCCTCTCTCCAGGTAACAAAGGTAAAGCTCTGGCCTTACTGTCATAGCGCTGCTTGTTCTGAGAAGCTGCATTGTCCATCTTTTGTTTAGCAAGACTGTATGCTACAGATAACCTCTGCTGGTGATGTCTAACCCACCCATCTAAGTCATGCCTTCTCTGCTGGGGCCCAACTCCCAACCCAATGTCCACTGGGAGGCGCAAGTGTCGACCAAACATGAGAAATGAAGGGGCATAACCTGTGGCACTGTGGGGTGTGTTGTTATAAGCATGTACCAATTCGGGTAAATACTCAGGCCAATGATTTTGTTTGTCAGTTTTCAAGGGAGCGGAGCATGTTCAAAAGAGTCTGGTTAAAGCGTTCTGCACTGCCATTACCAGCAGGGTGGTATGGGGTAGTACGACTCTTTGCTATACCATAGGTATCACACAACTGTTTCATTAGCCCAGACTCAAAATTTGGTCCCTGATCTGAATGAAATCGAGCAGGGCAGCCAAAGGGCTGGATTATTTGGGTCCATAAAGCTTTAACTGTGGTGTCAGCTGTTTGGTCTCGTGTAGGGACAGCCCAAGCATAGCGGGTGAATAAATCAGTAGCTACCAGGATGTTTGGGTGAGTGTCTGTGTGGCGGCCTAGTGAGAGGAAATCTAAGCCTACCACTTCAAGGGGGTATGATACCTCAATTGGTTTTAATGGGGCTCGAGGCTCAACTCTCTCCCTCCGCAGGCTGCAGGCGACACATCCCTGTTGGAGTTGACGTACCTCCCCCTCCATGTTTGGCCAATAGAAGCGCTGGCGAATGCGTGAAAGCGTCCTCTCCACTCCAGCATGGGCGGTGGCTTCATGTACACTCCCCCACACCTCTTTGCTCCTGGCACTCGGACACACAATCTGGTGCCTCACTTCATGAGTCTGTGAATCAAACACTTTTCGACACAGAATGTTGTTTTGGACATGAAGCCTCTTCCACTGCTGCAACAGTCTCTGGCTCCTGAGAGGCAGGGCCTGACGTTCAGGTTTGTCAGGTAACACACGTGTTTCCACGTACCTTTTAACAGTCTGTATGTCTGGGTCACTGGACTGTGCCTCTTTCCACTCACTGCCAGCCCACTCTTCACTGCCTCCTTCTGGGGTGAGTTCGATGGTTGCCATCACTGGAGTGGTGTCTGGCCCAACTGATGTGTTGGTTGCACCTGGAGGTAGAGGGTTAACAGGATATCTGGACAATACATCGGCATTCACATTGCTCTTACCAGAGCGATATTTGATGTCAAAATCAAAGGAAGAGAGCTGTGCAACCCAACGTTGCTCCACTGCACCTAGACGAGCTGTCTGTAGGTGGGCAAGAGGGTTATTGTCAGTGTACACAGTAAACTTTGTCCCGGTCAGGTAATCTTTGAATTTTTCAGCCACAGCCCACTTGAGGGCCAAAAGTTCCAGTTTAAATGAGCTGTAATTAGCATCATTTTGTTCGGTTGGGTGTAAGCTAACTTGCATAGGCTATTACACGTTCTCGTCCCTCTTGGACTTGGGCCAGAACTGCTCCCAGTCCATGGTTGCTCGCATCTGTGTAAACAACGAATGGAAGAGAGTAATCGGCATAGGCCAGGACAGGTGTTTGTATTAGGGCTGTTTTGAGTTCAACAAAAGATGTCTGACAATCTGGGGACCAATTTACCTTCTGCGCTTCAGACTTTTTGTTAGCTGGGATTCCAGTCAGTAGCTGATTTAGTGGGCGTGCAACTTTAGCAAAACCTGGCACAAATCGTCTATAATATCCAGCTAATCCAAGGAAGGCTCGTACCTGTTTTATGGTGGTGGGGACAGGCCAGTCACGAACAGCAGAGATTTTGTCTGGATCAGGTTTCACACCTGTTGAGTCTACAACATGGCCCAGAAACTTCACTTCATGCTGTAGCAATTTGCATTTGTCCAGTCGCAGCTTCAGTCCATGCTGTCCAAGTCTCTCGAACACCTTGTCCAAGTGTTGTAGGTGAGAAGTGAAGTCAGGAGAGTACAGGATAATGTCATCTAAATACACAAGCACATAGTCAGACAAATGGCCACTTAGGCACCGCTGCATCAGCCGTTGGAACGTAGCTGGCGCATTGCAAAGGCCAAACGGCATCCGTTCAAACTCGAACAGGCCCAGCGGTGTGGTGAAGGCCGTCTTCTCTCGGTCCAAGGCATCCATCTCAACCTGCCAGTAGCCGCTGGCCAGGTCAAGAGTGGAAAACCACTCTGCTTGAGTCAGGTTGGTGAGAGTCTCTTCGATCCTGGGTAAGGGAAAGGCATCTTTATGAGTCACAGCATTCAATTTTCTATAGTCCACACAAAATCTCCAGCTGCCATTTTTCTTCCTCACCAGTACTATGGGCGCCGCCCACGGGCTACAGCTCTCCCTGATAACTCCTGACTCAAGCATACCTGAAAGTAGCGTCTTCATCTCCTTGTACATGGCTGGGGGTAGGGGGCGGTATCGCTCTCGGACAGGTGGTGCATCACCGGTGTGTATTTGGTGTTGTACTAGGTTGGTACACCCAAAGTCTTCATCGTGTTGTGCAAAAACATGCTTCCACTTGAGTAGGAGAGCATGTAGCTCCTCTTGTTGTTGTTTGGATAAATCTGGTCTGTCTGCCAGACTGCTCACCTCTCTTGGTAGTTCCTGCTCTGGTCCATCAGGTGTTGTGCTCATCAATGCCACTTCTACAACACAATCATCTGTCAAAGACAGGTTCAAATTTTGCGGCCCATGCACATCAGCCTCGTCCACATGATGCAGTTTGCCAAGCTTCTGGTATCGGCCTATGGTCAGACAATAAGAGTGGGGGTTACAAATCCTCACAGGGACTCTGCCATCTCTTACCATTGTAAGTGTCCGAGCCACTCCCATGCTGTTGTCTCCAGGCAGTGCTTCCATCATTGCACAGTAGTCCTTTCCATCGGGGCCCTTCCGAGTCCGGCCCCACACCAACAGCTCACTCTTTGGAGGTACTTTGATTATGCGTCGACTAATTTGTCGCACATAACCCAGCAGTCCGTCCTCCTTCATGGTGGCCTCGATGCGGTTGCAGGTGGCAAATGCATCTCTCCAAGCTTGGTGGTTCTGCAACTTCTGTGGGGAAAAACCAAACTTCTCGGGCCGTTTAAAGAGGATATCCCAACATGATGTCACAACGTTCATTCCAATGACAAGTGGGTGTGTGCAATGTTCATCTTTAGCAACCACAACTCCCCGTCCAGGTATAGTGATACCCTCCACTTCCATGTCTAGCACAGCATAGCTTGTGTAGGGAAGTTCAAGTCCATTGGCTGCGCGTAGTTTGAAAAACACAGGGGTTTGACTACATTTTATTTGTGAGAAGTGTTGTTCGAAAAGGCTTTGTTGCATCAAGGTGACTTGAGATCCAGTGTCTAATAGTCCAAACAGTTCAACCCCTTCAATTTTGACAATAATGTTTGGGCAATTTCCAATAAATGTTTCAGTGGTCCTATTCTCTTCTGGCGCACACTCAACCCCTGCCCCTCGGACCTCAGCAGCAGGGATGGCTAGTTTAAAGCCGGCTGAGCAGGTGGAGATTGTCTGCAGAACCTGGCAATATGGCCTGCTTGTCTGCACCGACGGCAAATGGGCCTACCTTGTTCATCCCAGTCATTGGTGTAGACTGAAGGCCGTTGTCGCCCTCTCGCAGGTTGTACAGAGGGTTGTGTCACCCTGCTGGTTGGTTGGAGAAGTGGTTTTATTTCCCTCAGCAGCTCCTGAGTGAGGCCAGACATCTGTAGTCTCACATCTTCCATGATCTCTCTTTTCAAAGTCTCTTTCCAGTTGGTATCCTGAGTGGAAGCAGACACAGAAGGTTTACTCACAGATGCACACGTTACCCCTGGCTTAGGATTCCCACACTCTGATGCTAGAAGCAGTGCTTCCTGTCGAATGGCAGCAAAGGTTTCATCTGGGTTACGACGGGCATACACTTTCAGAGTTTGGGCCACAGAGCCCTCCTGAAGTCCCAGCAGCAACTGGTCTCTCAAAGCAGCATCGGAGGGGGCATTGTCTGGATCGTGTCGCTGCAGCCTGCAATGTAGCTCTCGTAGTCTAAGTATGTATGAGGGTAGTGGTTCATCAAGTCTTTGTACACAACTAAAAAACTGAGATCTCAGCACAGGTGTAGGAGTTCTATCACCATATAGTGAGTCCAAATACAAAAAGACTTTACGGGTATTGTCCCTTTCATCTTCCTCTAAAACACTGAGCTGGCGTTTAGCTTCTCCAGCTAATGCACCTAAAACAATGTCAACTTTTCTGGCTTCATTTAACTCCTGTGTACCCAACAAACCTTGTATTTGCTCTTTCCAGTCACTGTATTTTACATCATCACTTGGGCCCTTAAACTTTGGCAACCAAGGAGCACCAGGATACACTGGCATCATCATGGCAGCCTCTCTGTTCAATCACTACAGGTGCTCTAAAACCCGATCCTGCCGACAACGCCAAAACTGATGTAAGGAGTGGATAGTGAATAAAGATGAAATGATAAATGTTTATGGATTATTTGCAGATTCGTTTGATCGGGTGAGAGCACACTGCCAGTGATAAATAAAAAACAGAGGGCGAAGATGCCAATGCATGTACAGGGTTTATTTACAGAACTTGAAATAACAATAAAACCCAGTTTGATAAAAACCCTCTAAAAACAACTGCAGTCCAGTTAAAAGGGTTAAAAGCCAACAGGGGTAAAATCCATAAAACGAGCAGTCTCTGTTTAAAAGGATTCAGCTGGATCGGGATGGCGAGTGGGATTGGAGGGAAGACTCGTATGCAGCGCCTCGTCCTTCCTTGGAGGGCCACCTGAAACACACGAGACTACTGCCAGTATTCGCGTTCAAAGGTGAGCAAAGCTCCCTTAGCGATATCCACACCAGAACGTTACTAAAAGTCCCAAAAGGGTACTCACACACGAGGCAGAGCGTTTAGGCCCTGCCGCTGCGAGTGTTCCACGTCGTAACGTCTGGATTTCCTTGTTGTTTCTCTCCTCGTCCGACTCGAGCGTCCGGTCCACCTGTGGCGACTTCTCCAGCCCAGCTCTCTGTCTGTTGTCGTGCTCCGCGTCTTTTGTTCCTCGTCTTCTTCCGGTCCAGGCCCTCCTCCTCCGCCGGTGATTGGCCTGTGGGGGAGAACGGGAGAGCCTCGCAGGTGCAGTGCATCTCATCAAATGGTGGGTTCACAGGCAGTGGGAAATTTAAAACACAGTTAATGTAACTAAAAACACGCAAGAGAATAAAAACATGCAATGATAAAAACTCTAATAAAATATACATTAACACAACAAATAAAACCAGTCCCAACTGTCCTGTGACACTAACAGCATGGACAGGATACAAGAAGTGCTCTTATACTAATCAGTCTTTCATGTAGAAGCATAAAGAGGCTTCACAGAGTCTCTCAAGTGCAAACTCAGAATTATTCTCCTAATAAATGGTTCATCTCCCACAAGCTCCTCCTGATTACAAACTTAATTTTATACTTTATCGTCTTTTGCTTGTTTCCCTTGGTTATTGTGGCTACACCAGCCCATTTACTCACACTCATATCGCCTGCATTTTTGATTTATTACTATTTAGTCTTTGATTGATGCTGTTTGTGCATCTGACAGTTGGAAAAACATAACAAACAACATAAATAATAATAATTCTGTATATAATGACAATGACAAGCTGTTTGAGAACATCACTGGAAAATGAAAAGATTTATGTTTTGGGGTTGTTGTTGTTGTTTTGGAGCGCATGATTCACTGTCACAAGTTGATTTTGAAAACAGAATAATTATAATATAAACTAATTATTAGTGATTATATTACTAAATTTCTGATGCACCACAGCATGTAAACCCTTTTAACCTTTTGGATTGAACAATCAAACAGACCATCTGACTTCATTCTCTCACAGCTTCTGTAAAATTGACTGAATAGATGAGCCACTGTGTCTGATAAAAATGTGCAGCATGTCGACACTGACAAGGGTTGACTTTTACATAATGAGAAAAATATGCCCGGTATCTATTCAAAAATGAAACTAGATTAACAACCTAAAGTTTGTACAGTATGCTGCTGCTGCTGCAGAGGCATAGAGGGTGAGGGTATAACTAAAAGAAAACATTTAACACACGCCCACTCGCTGGTTCACACTGGTCACTCGATGCAGATTTGTGACATTCGTCAACTTCACCTTTCAGTCAGTGGTTTTCCACCGGCTCCACTCAGACGAGCAGGGGTCAGAGGTCATGTTGCACCAGCAGCTTTTGAAATTATTTTTTCTCTCTGCATTCACACAACACGTCTGCAGACGAGAGCTGTGTGGATCCAAGGTGAGAGACAGAGAGGACGGATGCTCAGGTCTAATGAGTGACGCATGCAGCTCTGGCTGTGATTCACCCGAGTCCTCCGTCCTAAACAACCCAAAGAAAAGAAAAACGAAAACTCCTCTATAAAAGCCCACATAAGGAATTACCTCACCAACCAAAATAAACACACCAACACTCAGCAGTGTCACCATGGTTACCAAAATACCAGTGATGGTCAGATTTGGTTTAGGCTTCTACTTGATTTTGCTTAAAATAATGACATGATTTCATTTATTTGATTGAACTTAAAGGAATAGTTCACCAGAAAATGATTCAGTTTAGTCATTAGTGACTCACCCTCATGCTGATGAATACTCCGGAGTAGTTTTGTATTCCTCAAAGTGCATCTGGAGACCTGGAAGGCCGGTTCGTAGTCCAACGAAAACTTTATATTAGAGCAATAGGGCTCGACACAAAAACGTCCATAAATATTCCTCAGTACTGCTTGTCTGCTGCAATCCAAGTGTTCCTGAAGGGATATAGTCCAGAGTTTACTTGAAACAACATCATTTAAGACATTTTTACAGCCTAAACAGTCCTGTATTGAATTGCATCGTGCCGCGCACAACACAAACAGGTCCATAAAACTACACAAAAACCTTGAAATATCCTCCACACTGCTCGGTGTCCAGGGATATAGTCCAGAGTTTACCTGAAACTATGTCATTTAGGCATGACTGGACATTTCCGGTCATGTCCCTGTGCATTGCATGAATGTGAGAGCGCGCCCCATACAGACTGTTTAAAAATGTCCTAAATGACGTTGTTTCCATGGACTATATATCCCTTCAAGACACTTGGACTGCAGCAGATGAGCAGTATGGAGGAATATTAAATGTTTTTTTGTGTTGCGCTTTTAACTCTCATATAAAGTTTTCGTTGGACTACAAACCGGCCTCCCGGGTCTGCAATTGCACTTTGAATTTAATTTTTTGGTGAACTATTCCTTAAAGAGCTAGTTTCATGTGGGAATTAAACTCCACCTGTCCATTGACTCCTTACAACCTCCTTTACATGGTCTCTCTTTATATCACGTCACCATGCGTCACTCTCAGCTCGTGTCGTATTTAGATGTCGTCCTAAAAATAAAACGTAGAAGCTGCTCAATGAACAGCCGACGGGGCTTGTTGTTGTTTTTTCTCTGAAGGATGCTCTCCTCCTCCTTCCATCATCTGGTCTCTCAGCACCTGCCTTCACCCTTTTGTCCCCTTTTACCGACCTCCTCTCTTCCTCCCCCCCAAAAAAGGCTTTGCTCATTTTTCACTTCCACTCTCACTCACAGTCTGTAATTACTTTTCCTGTATAGCACATCAGCCCAGCTGTCAGACAGCCTTATCTAAACACTTTGGCTGAGAAAACTTGCTGTGCTTGAGGCAGAAAAAAAGAAAAAGAAAACTCACCTGTGCATTGGTCCCAAACAGGAAAAACATAATTAACCTTTAAGTTTTCTACAGTTAATGAAAGACACAAAGATATTTTCACAATATGAATTCATTTTCTCAAAGGAGCCCTTTACCAGAGTATTAATTTGATATTGTATATTTTATGTGTATCGCTCTATGTGTGTGCGCAATACTAAAGAAGCTCAGGGCTGCGGTTACTCCACACGTGATAGTCTTTTAAAATCAAATCAAATCTTCTTTTAATGACCACTAACGATTCACCAAAGGTTAATTAAAGGTTAAGGTTAAAATAATGGTTTAATTGTAGTTTAATTTATACCTGCTGTCAGAGTGATCTGGGTTTGATTCCTGTCTGAAGCAGCAGGTGAAGCTGAACAAAAACTGACTTCATATGTTGATCCAGCACCACATGCAAAATGAAAAGCAGTATTCTTGTTTCACAGCTGCAAGCATGAATTTAAAGTGATATTTGCCTAATGAGATGGTGACGGTGCAAGAGAGAGAGAGAGAATGACATGCAGAAAATCTGGGGCACTGCAGCGAGGACTAAAATAAAATGGTATGTGCTTTAAAATCAATACATAATATTGAATGTAGAGTGTTTTGGGATCCATGCACCAGAAGTTAATAAGAATCATCTAGAATCTGAGATGGAGAGAGCAGCAGGTCATCGCAGGGCAAACAGTGGAGACCTGCTCCCTCGTGGGACACTTCAATAAACTGGAGAGGAAAATATTACTTTCATCCGCTAAATGGGCTTTATGCACAGCTCCCACTACTTCCTGAAATAAGCCATTATTTATTGGACCACCTGATTAATCCAGGTGTGTCTGACCTCACAGCAATGGCCAGTCACACCTGGATTAATCAGGGGGTATAATAATTTAAGACAGGAAATAAAGGAGCTGGCTTATTTCAGGAAGTAGTGGAGCTGTGCTTAAAGCCCATTGCGTCTCTGTTTATTTCTTAACCAATTTTGAGTTGAATTGAATCCAGCAAAATTGGGGAATTTCTGTTCATTTAAAGTATGTAGTAATTATCTGACAACAACAGTCAAATCGTGTAGTAATTATGAGGTTTTGTCTGAAGAAAGGATTGTCATGTAAACAATTTGCAGTTGCAGTTGCAGTTGTGTTTACCAGGAAATACTAAACAAATATTGGATAATTGGCGGTAAGAAGCATCATCCACATACAGAATGAGACAGGATGATGCTCAGATACATATTGAGCAGACATTTCAATTTGTGAAAGTTATTCCATCTATTCTTACATGGATCTTTGTGCAGCTGCTCTCAAGAAAAAAATAGAAATGCAGGTGATTTCAAGGAAAATGAAATTGGACAATCCAGACGATTCATTGAAGAAAATGAGAACATCCCTGCAAGGCCACTGGGCCGCTGCAAACAAGACGACAGCAACAGTGTGTTTCCGAATGTTGATTTCTCCTCCAGACTCCTTATGACCTCGCCTGTAACCAATGCCAACGTGGAGTGCTGTTTTTTTTTTTTTGTGCAAAACTTAAAATAGGCTGAGATTCACAATGAGCTGTAACAAACTGACTCACCTGCCTCTTTCTCTGCAGTCCATTAAAAGTGACATTTGGCACAAAAGAGGTTTTACCAGCCTCATCGAGGTAGAAATCGTCATGTTGCCGCTGCTGCTGCTGCTAAATTAATACCGTTAATATCTTCTGCTGCTGTGGTGTTTATTGAATTTTAATGCCTTTGTTTTATTCAATGTGCAAGACAGAATAAGACGCAGTGCTGCTGTAATGTTTTAGAATCTAAAATTTCTGCTGTGTTAAATTCCCTAAACCTAACCCTAACCCTAAAAACATGCTTTTGTAACCTTTTGTGCGTTTTTATTTTATTTTATTATATTCAGGTTGGTATTATACTGGTAGCCATAGTTAACACACATCCCCCAGCTCATCAAAACACAGCACTAGTCCTTCATCTAGACGTGGAGTGTCCTCTTTGCTGGACCCATCTTCAATTCTTACAAAACACAAAACAACCTGAGGGGATGATAATGGGAAACTAATCTGGGTGCATTGTCAACAGAAGAATTCAATTTGTGCATTTTTTTGCATAGCTACTGTCAAGTACAGACCTCTGCAATTAGTGCTGCTGAGTAACAAAGGTAAAATATTCTCATGAATAAATCAAATTAGTTTGATTCAATGTCATTTGTTCTGCAAACATGGTGGAGATTTTTACGGTGACATACTGCATTACATCGCCTCACCTTCGTTACAGGTTACATCAGGATAGATTTTTTAATATATTGTGGAAACTTTAACGACAAGAAAAGATGAGCCGTTTCTTATGATAACTGAATTCCCTTGACCTTGACAGTGAAAAAGCTGAATGATAATATTTGCCTTTTCACAGCTCCTTAGATCTCACCACTCAGCTGTGTTGTGCTCTGCATTCCTTGGTATAGGTCTTGGATGCGTATCAGTCCTCCAGTCTGCTAGAGAAGATAACACTGTTGTGAAGCAAATAGCAGGATGAATGCATTATTCTTGTGCATCTGTCAGCATGAATATTGGACAAATACAAGCTGTATGCATTGAGAAGGAGGAACATGCTGTGGAGCGACACCTCCAGCGCAGCTGATGAACCACTGCATGTTGAACCAAGGGAGACTGATAATCTCATGATTCAAGCACCAGTGAGTTAAAAAAAAAAAAAGTGTTTTGAGCTGGGATTTGAAGGAGGTGATGGATGGGGGCAGAGCTAATAAGATACAGCAGGCCGGCTGTTGCACAGTCTGGAGGCCGAGGCTGAGAAGGAGAGCCTGGTCACCTAGGTGGGACGGTGAGGGGAGAGAGGCGCATGTGTGATGACCTGAGGGACCTGAGGGGGTTAAAGGGTCAGTGTTATCAGTGGGGGGAGCTGCTCCATAAAGAGGCAATAATACTTTTAATACCGTGGATTTGGAGCCAGAGGTGAAGATGGAGGTGATGTGGTCCAGTAGTCCCACTGGAACCAGTCAGAAGCTGATGACAATATATCTGCAGATTTTTAAAGCCTCACTGTAAAACCTCTTTAGAATGATTTAAAGGGATAGTTCAACATTTTGGCAAATTGGCCCATTGCCATAATCCCTATAGTCATAGCAGTAGGTTCGTTACCTTTAATTGTCGGTGCAAGCTATTTTTAGAACAGCGGAGCAGAGCCACGAGCTGCTCAGATCTCAGAGCGGCTCATGGGATTTCTTGGTGTAGAACTATCCCTTTAAGTAAACAGCGTGATCCCTGGTGATTGGTCCCTGGTTATTGAAGACCTCTTTGTGTGTTTAGCAGCAACAATAAATCTATATTTGAATGTGTAAGTGTTATATTAATGAGAGGGAAATTAATCTGCCCAATCTATTGAATCTTATCAATGCACAACTGATATCTGATACTAAGCTTGTTTGCCAATTTACGGCTAATTACATAAATCTCAAATCATATTGTTGTGGGTTAATTAAACCCAAGTGTCGGTGCACAAAGCTAATCATTGTTAGTAGTGGTAGTAATGCTTCAGGTCTGAAGTTGTAAAAAATCACTGACAACAGAATACACATCAAATGAACAGTCCAACATCTGGGGACGATATCTAATTACAGTAACATCACAGATAAACAAAACAGAGAGATTAAGAGATATGAGCTTGTATCAAACTATATGTGGGAGATAGATAGACGATATCCTTTACTGTCGTACACAGAGTTTATCCAACATATGTTTATAGAGATTTACAAAACATATCACTTATCTGATGCATCTGCTCCAGTGCACATTTGTTTTTCTTTTTAAGAGATTTGTTTGGGGCTTTTAGGCTTTTTTTATGAAAGTGTGAGAAAGACAAGAAAGAGAAAGCAGGACAGCATGCAACAAAGCCATTTGAGTCTGTTTTGAACCTGGGCTGCTGTGTTTGGGACTGACTGAGCTCCGACTGCACATTTATAAACAAAATTAAAGAGAATAAAACATTTTATGTGTTTATGTGATCTATTAATTCAACTGAAAAATTGGAGTAAAAACAAAGGCTTGTGTTTTTATTGTTGTTCAGAGTGAATGAGGCCTTGAAGATGAAGGAAAAACCCCGGCTCCTGTTGATTAGTCACAATCCCTGTTTGTACAAAGGCTCAGCCTCAGTGTTTTCTTTTCACATCCTCTGCCTGGTGTGGCTGCTGTGAAGACGTCAGCGTGCTGCAGGATGTGGAGCTGATGGCTGCGCTGACATTTAACAGTCTGGTGAAGATTTCACCACCTGTTTCTGCTCTTATACCTTTTTGTCACCTCACAACACTGGAATCATTTCACTTTTATTCACAAAAACTTGAACCTTTAGCCACTGAACTGAGCTGAAGCACTTTCTTTACATTTGAAAGTGGCTCTCATTCACTTCCCCTTCTCTTATCACTAAGGTGCAATGAATCTTGGGAAAGGTTGCACTGTTTTATCCTTCACCGCTAAGGAAAAAGACGATTGGATCAAAGCAACCTTCAAAATAGGACAGTCTAGTTGTGCTGTGGTGACACAGTCTTTGCTTCTTTTAATGAAACCATCAGCTTCGTGCACCTTGTCACAAAAGCTTCAGAGGAGCAGAAAACATTGGCGCACGTACAAAGAATTAAATCTATGTCGAACAACAAAGAGAGAACGACTGGGTGGTCATAGTTCATCCTACAGCGAGACAAAACAGTGAGAAGAGAGGCGCTTCTGCAACAGAGCAGCGCAGTCTCAGGTACAAGTGAAGAATTGATTTTTAGAGCAGGAAGAACATCACCGAGAGTGTGGAGGAGATTAAATGTCATTCACCAGAAAGAAGATGAACAATTCTTGTTTGATTCATGATTCATGGAAAATATGCATTTTCAACACTGTCTTTATTGGCATTTTACATGATTAAACCACATGTAAGTTACGTATAATGCAGTTTCAGCTGTCAGTCCAGGTCAGCACAGGTTCAAAGACCATGAATAAAAAAGAAACTGAAAATCTAATAATAATACATTTCATTTATAAGCGCTTTTATAATGGTCAAAGACACTTTACACTTTAAAAATCATGACATAGAGGAGTTCAAGAGTGGAGATTCAATTAAAAGCAGCAATATAACATACACTGAAAAGAAACAAACAGTATAAAACACAAAAATTATATATTACTGTAAAAGCTTAAAAGGTATGTTTTGGGCAGGGTCTTGAATGTTGGGAGGTGTGTGCAGACAATAAATACATGAGAAAAACATTAAACAAACAAAAAACTCAATTTATTCAAGGTTTCCAACATTTCCAAAAATCAATTCAAGGTCTTCATTAGTTTTTATTCTGGGATCCGTCCATTTGTGAGGTTTACATTGATTTGTGCTCCAAATCTTTCTCAAAGAACTCTCGCCTCCATATTTTACTCCAGAGGAAATGTTGCCATAGCATCTGTTTAACCCACAACGTTTGTCTTTTGTCTTTCAAATAGTGCGATTGACTTTTTCAGCCTGCAAAAGGCACATACTTTATTCATCATTATTCACAAGTATGTAAATTCAAGTAAATGGGCACATGTGGGTGTTGTACTCTAGCGAGAACGGTTAATGAATATGCAGCGCCAGTCTACAGCTCGTGTAGCGTCACCAGGTATGATTCAGTTTGATCCATAACATGTAGGAAAATGTTTCTGTGGGAAAGGAGAGACAGAGGCGGAGGGTCAGTGTCTGTCTGTCCTTGGTTTGAACTGATATATCATTAATGGATCCAGTGACAAACAAGACAAACAGCGCAATGGACTAAACCAACATGTGTTGCAGCCTTTCAAGGATACGACAACAGCAGTGTTCCCTTTCTCGCCCACATACAAACACAGTCCTCCGCCTAAAATACTCTTGAAAGACAGGCTCACCGAAGCTCTTATATCAGTGCCTTTTGTTGGGATGCTCGGTAGAAAATAATGAGAAGAAAAGACAAATCATCTCCTAAAAGGCCTCTAAACAAGACGGCTGTTTAGCAGAGGGAGGAACACAAGTAAGTACAATAAGGCTTTTTGCACGATGCTTCATTTAGCTCAAGCTTTTATTTTGGCGGTATCCAATTAGGGATCCAGTGGTGGTAACTTAATGTTGATCTGTTTTGTCTATAGATGCATCATTAAGGAGTGTGTGACTGTAAATGTGTCCTCACATAGCAGGAAGCCTCGGCTGCACAACAGAGAGTTGTAAATAATAATAACATTCATACTGGTTTGTCTCTCAGGGACCAGAAACCAATGAAGGTTGCTTAACAACGTAATGTAGAGAAACTTCTCTTTTTCTTTTTAAAAAAAAAAGAAAATGTACAAGCTGAAAATTACAGCTCAGCTCTCAGGTTGTGTAATAAAAGTTGGACATTCAGCCGACCTGTATCCAGACCTCGGTCCATTATCGTTCCTGCTCCCACTTTGTACACTTCTGGTTGATTCATGCAGCTTTGTCCATGTTTCCCCCGGGCACTTATTGTGGAGGGAAGGTGCTTCCATTATCACCGATCGCTTACACTCACAAAGCTGCTGTCTGCTATGATTTTCAAGGAAATCATTCATAAAGTAGACACTGCAAAGCGCTGAAAAGCACTTATCAGTGACAGGCTTCCGGCCTCATTGAGCTCCATCTGTGTGACTGTGGTTGGAGTGTATGTGTGTACTGTATGTGTGCGTAACACCTTATTCCTACATGCATCCTCACCTTTTTCTTTTCCAACAAGTGACATTCAATGGCTGCTGAGCCCAAAAGATAACAGATAAGTGTCACCGCTGTGCATAATCAAACCCCGAGCTCTTTGTCTTCAACAATATCCGGCGTGGGAGGAGAGAACATAAGATCATGATGAAGAGCATCCAGTGGTAGAACACACCATTGTCAGGCTGTGTGAAAGCAGCTGCTTGATCTTTAACATGTGATAAATGATACAAAACTGTTAAACAAGGGAGATGATGACGGGAAAGAAATGCATAAATGTTTCATGAGAGAGGATTGAAGTGCATGGGAACAAAGAAGAGAGTCCTGCAGAGGAAACACAAGGTGTTTGTGCATTGCCTATATGTTTCCTGCTTGGTATTAAAGCAGATATCAGTTGTCATGTTTTTGTTAATATAAGTCCTAAATAGTCCTATTTTCCGTCAGCAATCACTTACATGGAGTGTTTCAGCCGTAACACGAGTCTCTCCGTCACTCTGCTCTGCTGTAAACCAGGAGAAAACTTTCCTTGTGGGATACAAGTGTTATCCAATGAGGAGAGAGAACGGCATGAAGGGCTGTGTGTGCAGCCAAGGGGTGCGCGTGAATGTGGTGACGTAGCACGAGGACCAATAGATGCATGACGAGGGCGGGGGCTGCTAACTCATGGTGCGTTCAAGGAAACTCGTAACTTGTGTTTTTCCGACCTGTGAAGTCATACCAGTTAGATCTGGTACGAGTTCACGGGTCGGAAGTTACGAGAGGCCGTTATAGTGACTTTCACAGACAACAGGACGGTAAAAACACGAGTTACGGGTTACCTGGAACGCTACAAAGTCGTAGTTGTGACTTGAAGCTGTAACTTACGGTTTCAAAAGCCTGCCTGGAACGCAGCATTAGCCAAAACAACCAGATCGCTGATATCTGGTTTAACTGTGTGCAAATACACAAACAGAAGCTATGTCCAATCAAAAGTGCTGCACCTGCTGGGAGTTGTTGTTGTTCTAATTCCCATTATTGTGACTTAAAAGCTTAAATGCATGGGGTATCCAGTGCGACTCAGCAGGTTCATCACTTATTTCGTATTTCTTGCACAGCATGTGTGTCTTTGCATTAGTTTTAGTGTGTTGAGCTTCCAGCCAACACTGTGTGGCTAAAACTGTTGGAGGTTTAGGATGCCTGATTGTTTGTACCGCTCTCCACGGACTCTGTTCATCTTGTATCTCTCTTTCTTCTTTCTCTATTTCCACACTCATGCTCCTGGAGATCCTGGGGCAAAGCTTTTTTTTTGTTTTTTTGTCTGATCCAGAGGCCTGACTAAAAACTACATTTTCTGTCACACCCCGAGGCTCAGCCCGAGGGGAAACCAGGTCCTTGTCCTTGAAGAGCTTCTTATAAAATTCTTCCTAAAATATACTTTCGCTACAGAGCGTTGCTGATTTCACCCTCCTTCAATCAGTCTGAGTTGCTCTGTTTGAACAGTTTTTCATCTGTTTGTTGTTTTTTTGCTATTTGCTGCCTTTGAATCTTTATAAAGCCGAGTTCATAAAGCCGTGTTTTTTCCTTGTTTGGTGTAGATTTACTGTCTGGCTGTGCAGACCTCTGATGTCAGTCCAACCAACCCCTTTGGGAAAAGGAGAAGCTTACATCGGGTCAGTAATGTTGTAACTTTCCAAAACAGACAGTTTAACAACCGTATCGACTGGATGCCTTTCCAAAAGTGTTTCAACCTAATTACCCTCCATCACCCCAGGTTGAACAATCAAGTACATTGACATTGTTTCAGCGGTTTAGTTAGATCGTTTCCCCATTTCATCTTCTCTTTAGCCCAGGGACTGCAGGTGGAAATTAGCAGATGTTGTTACAACCTGGCTCAAGGCATCTTCTCTTGTCTCACAAGATTAGCGTTTTTGTGCATTGTCTTTGTTTTAAATACATGCATTCCTATCCTATCCTCAGCATAAAACCAGCTCAATACACAAAGACTAGCTCGGTGAAGGTCTTAAGACCTTTATGAGTCTCCCTCCTCACTAACGCTGTGTAGCTGACACACAGAAATCAAACAGGTGGTAATAATCCTGACGCTGTAATAATAGCAAAGAGTAAAGCCTGTGGCTCAGGAATAAAATGTGCAATAATTATATTGTGTATCTGGTATTAGTCATGCCCTTTTGGTCATTTAAGTGCGGCTTCCTATCATTTGGTATTTGGTCATTTTATATAATGTTGATACTCAGAAAAGAAAACAGAGAAAAGAGCTGCAATTTCTTGTGTCATGAGAATTTTTTATTATTATTTCTTTATTCAGAACATTTTTTTTTATAGATTTTAAAATAACACAAACAATGAGTCACCAGGGAGATAAATGAAACTTTAATGATGCCTGAGGCTAAAGTTTCCATCGCTGCAGGAGGGGATACATGTAGAATGAGGCTGTGACAGAACATAATGTAACAGATTAGAGGTTAGAAGTGGACGTGCAGCCAGCGATGCGTTACAGACTGTTCAGCTGAATGGGCGCGAGCTGGGAAAATTATCTACTGTAATGTGGAGAAAACTTCTCTGATGTTTGACAGTGCTAAATGGCTTAAAATCGCAAAAAAATTACATAATTAAGACGATTTTAATTCTCGACAGGAGAGATTAGTGACAGGAGGAACCTGCAGGGCTTCTCCTCGGGGCGCTGAGTCAATTTATCACGTCATTTAATCAATAACGTAGCAGGACCCTGCAAATTTTACCCTGCAGCGCTATCTGACCTTAAGTTTGATGAGATCTGAATATTGATAATGTGTCGAGGGGGATATTAACACACACACACAGACAGGCGCTTACACAAGCACTGTTCTTGTACAGTCTGATATGAAATCGCATGCATTTTTCTCATTCATTCACATTTTTCTATAATGTCCTGCATTAGCGCACACAGACATGCACACACAGACATGTAACAGGATGATTATTTCCTGAACTGTTTACAGCACCGGTGGAAATAATTCCACTCTGTCATTATGTCGTCAATAAATCTTTGTTAGACTGACTGGCAGGCTGATGATCTTGTGCAGGAAGAGTCTGATCGCTGCTATCAGGAGACGTCCAGGCCTGATCAGAGGTCAGGGCTTTGGTACCAGCCTCAAACATCTCAACAATTATTGGATGAATCACTGGTGGTTTGATGCCCGACTCTTCCAGTCCACATATGAGGTGTCCTTGGGCAACATGCTGAATCCATAATAATCGTCCCTGATGTACCCTTGATGTATGAATGTGCATGTGAGTGGTTACTTAAAACTGAATTATTGTATGGACAAACGTGTGCGTGCATAGTTATACAGTAGGACTAAGTAAAGCGTTAATTGTCCCTGATAAGATATTATTATTAGTTAGATGTAGTATATGTTGTCTCTTGAGTCTATGAGTGAATATATGAATTTATATGAATGATCTAATGTCATTCCGTGGTACAGCTTTACTGGGATGCAGTAAATACGTATAGTACTAGGTACTAAGTGGAGAAAGGGTGAGAATTAAGCGTCTTCCTACTCCCTTTCAAACATATAAAGGGTTTTATCAACTAGTGCTTCAAGTGTATAATACTGTATTCATGTTTAAAATGAAGTATTCATTCATTCACGCTTCTTCACTCATCTCACAAAGCTTAATTGATGCACCTATCTCTGTCCTGACTTCCAGTGAGACGCACATTAGCTCTCTGCTTGTGTTTGCTGAGAGAAGGGATTTTCTGTCAAATCAAACCAGTTTGTATTTGTTTAGCGCACAATTCACAACATAAATTATCTTAAGAACCGTTTCAAATTTCTAATTATACTTCAGAAATGACAACGATTCAGCCTTAGAGCAGCATTTGGGGACAGTTGTGAGGAAAAATGTCCTATTAAGAGGCAGAAACCTTGAGCAGAGCTGAACTCATGGTGAGCAGCTGTCTGCTTTCAATGGGTGGGTTAGGACACACACATACAGTTGCATAGGGAGAGACCTTGCTTCTGTGTACATTAATCATTATAAATGATAATAAATGAAAATGGGAACTATCATCAATAATTCCACTTCATTTCATCAACAACAATAATAATGATGGACAGAATTCAGCAGAAGACTGATGGACTTTAATTAGCCGCAGTTTATCCTCATGCAACATTTTTGTCTGTGTGATTTTATTGCAAAACCAGTTTATGAATGCATTAAGTATTTAATTTAGCCAAGTGAAACCAGAGCAACGATGCGTAGCGAATCATCCTGACAGCACCACAGGGTGTAATGTCAGTGAAACAATATGCATTGAAAATCAAGAAAAACTACATTAAAAAACAAAGAGTAATCCCCCATGACACATGTGTTGCAGTTTATGTTTATGGGGCTGTCTGGTGTGGTCAGCACCCTTACAGAATAACAAGACAAAAGACTCTGCATATGACAGGAGCTGGGACAGGTGGATATATAGCTGTGAAAAATTTCCCTAGTGTTCAAACATCGAAAGTTTGGACATACTTTTACAAAGAGATTCCATTTAAATTTTAAAATGTAGACACAAATCTCATGTATTGATGTAGTAATCCACCTTTTGATAGGTTTTATAGTTTTTGATCAGTCAGTCTTCAATGACCATGATCATTTTTGGAGACATTTTGAGATTATAATGGGTGTGTATTGCATGGAATGTTCGGGCTAAACTGGATGACATCATGATGTGTCAGTCGTAAATCAATAATTATGGACTTCTCTGCAGTTAATCAACTTCTGACCCGTATCTCCCATACATTTATATGAAGGTGAGAGGTTGACAGCTCCTCAGTGTTAGTGCTCAGAGATAAAGATGGTCTGATAAGCTCTGCCTTGACCTTAAGAGATCCCATCCCATGTGGCCTTTTCCCACTCGTACTTCCCCACTTCGTTTTTCCATTTTAATTCTTTCTAACTGAGAGGCATGAACTGAGATAAAAGAGACAAATATTCGACAGCAGCAGAACTGATGCATGATGCATTTTACAATTAGAAATCATTCAACACCCAAAGGTGGTGATTCTGTTTCCTTCAGTCTAAGTTTCTTTTGTTCGTCTGAGCGTCGACGGTTTCATTATTCTCAAAACACAGACACCATTTTGAGTTTGACAAAAGCAAAGAGAGATCAGAGGATTTTTTGGATAAAAGCTCCGTGTAATTGTTATAATTATCTTCAGTCTGCGGCACGGCAGGAATTCTGACTCACTGCCCGGATCACAAAGTATTTCTTCCATTTCAATTATGATTATTATGATCAGAAAATATTCATGTGTCTCAGGTGGAACTTAACATTTTGCTGAAGGGCAGAATTACTCCGATGAGATCTGGGCAAAAGGTCGTAATACAGATCAGAGAGAGAAAATACATGTGTGATGGGAATAATTAACTGCCAGAAACACCATCGCCACCCCAAGCGGAGGGAAAAAAAAGACAAAAAAGGAGAAATTCAACCTTGAAATAACACAATATGAGCTGAGAAACCCCTCGAACCAGCGTCATAGGTCAGATTGGACATCTGGTCATGGGGAGAGACACAAGAACCAGAGTTTAATTTGACGGCTGATTCGAAAATGCTTCTTTTTTGTTAAATAATTAAATTTCTTTGTAATTTAATTAGTTAGTCAATTATTTTTGTTACTTTTTGAAGATTTGACTCCAGTTTCCATGAGTTTCATTTTAGTCAGTTTATCTGATTTCTTTTGTCATAAGCGATAATGACTCAGTTCAGTTCATCTGTTCAGTCTGTGTGTACAGGTTTAGAAGAGAATAAGAACTGTCATCATCGTTTATTTGATGAAACATCTAGAGAAAGATGTGGGTGTTTGTTCAAATGGTTTCCAGCGTCTACAATTAGCACTTGACTGTAGCTTTTTATAAATGCTGCCTGCATAATTTCTGAGCTATTTAGTTGCAGCTGTAACTTTATTAACAGTGAAACAAATGGCTGTTTTCATCATTAATTTATGAAAAAGGGCAAACATTTCATTAAAGTCATTCACAAATGCTGCCTTTACTTTAGATTGGTCTTGCTCTCATTCTACAAGTTTCCACTTTATATTTTTCCTTGTCGTTTCCATTGACTAGGAAAATGCAAAACTGGGGTTATTAAAATTGTATTTCTTGATCCGGCCTTCAACCTTAAGCTCAGTAAATGTTTAAAATGAAGATAATGATATAAAACCCCACGAGGATCTCGACACCAGATGGTACATTAATATTGATGTCTAGTGTTAATCAGCTTTTTAATTCCTGCAGAACACCATCCTGACTAACTATGAACACGACCTCAGCGACCCAGTCCGACTGCCCCGACGTCAGAGTCCCCTTCTCCCTCTTCTTCGCCATCGGGCTGGCGTCCCTGGCGGAGAACTTCCTGGTTGTTGTCGCCGTCATACGGAACAGGAACCTCCACTCGCCCATGTACTGCTTCATCTGCAGCCTGGCGGCCTTCAACACCATCGCCAGCCTCACCAAGACCTGGGAGAACCTGATGATCGTGTTTGCTGATGGGGGACAGCTGGAGAGGAAGGGTCCCTCCGAGACCAAGATGGACGATGTGATGGATTCCCTGCTGTGTATGTCTTTCATCGGCTCCATATTCAGTTTCCTGGCCATCGCCGTGGACCGGTATGTGAATAGATGTCTATATGTCCACACAGAGATGTTTCTAATGGACATGTACGATATTGGATTTGAGTCTTTGATGGTGTGAATTCATTCTGCTCCAACGTATATTAATCTATTTAATCTCATTGAGTTGCTGAGGCAAACACAGGTCTCAGAGTTAATCTCCTTCAAGTTCAGGTTCAAGAAATCTTTATTGTCCCCTGGGGGCAATTCCTGATCCGTCAATCTGAGAAATGTAATTTTAATATCAATATGTTAGGAAGATTTATGGTTTGAGAGAAATTGAGGATACATAGGAGGCTCCATACTATTTCAGTTAGTATGGAAAATTAATTTGTCATGCCTGTGATAACATTCACTTCAATCATTGGACGCACTCATTGTTCACAGTTTCAATTCAATATGAAATAATGTATTGTTTTATATTGATGATCTATTTTGAATATGGCTCTGAAATCACATCCGTGCCTATAGGAGACAACAATTTATAATTTCACACTGGCACAGTCTGCAATGCATCATTTTCAGGCCTTGGCTATTACTGTAGTGACCCTCAGTGTCTGGATCTTTGTTATTAGAACCATGACAGTCTACGTCTGCCACCTATTTTAGGAGATGCTCCTATGGGTTCTTCTTCTTCTTCTTCTTCTTCTTCTTCTTCTTCTTCTTCTTCTTCTTCTTCTTCTTCTTCTTCTTCCACCAGCAATCAGTGGGATTTGAATCCCAGCCTCCCAGTCCATGCATGGGCCTCCACACTGGGCCTGTTCCACCCGAAAAGCGGTGGGAACCGTGTGGCCTGGGGCTTGGCCCACATATTATTACATGTAATGGCCTAAAACATGGTAAACACAATGAATACACTGATAATAATACTGGATTATCCCGTATACGCTCACTTGCACGCACATGCTGACCCCTCCCGTTGGCAAAGTGACGGTGGCCTCCGAGGACAAAAAAACTTGTGCATGGAGTCTTTTACGACTGGAATGATTGGGGGTATTTCAGAAGCATGAAGCGATGAGGTGAAGATCTAAACCATATAGTTGAGTTGAATAAGCGTTTACGTTGCTAAGCTAGTTTTATTGTGCTAAGTCAGCTGGTTAGCATGACGTAACTTTCTGTACTGTAAATTGAAAGCAGAAGAAGAAAAAAACTTCCTCTCATTGATACGAAGGTCTGAACCATACAAAAAGTTGTTTTCACACTGCAAAAGGTACGAACCTTGGTTCATTTGGTCCGGACTGAGACCACCTGTTTTGGTCAGACCAAATTTAGCTCCTTTTGGTTTGGATCGTGGTCCACGGCACCTTTCACACCTGGAATTTAGGTTCGGATCAAACTGAAAAGTCTGAAAGTCCAGACCAAACGAGATAGGTGTGAAAGCGCCCTTAAACACTGGTCAATATGGGATGGGGTTAAGCTACTTGGGGTCATATGTGGGGCCTACTGGGCTTCGGGCCCTTTCTCCCCTATGCAACGGCCCTGGCCATAGTAGCCAGCTGCTCTCACATTAACCAAAGTCATTTTGTTTTTGTCTTCATCTCCAGTTACATCACCATCTTCCACGCGCTGCGTTATCACAACATCATGACAATGCGGCGCGCCAGAACCATCCTGGGAGTCATCTGGACCACATGCGGGGTGTCGGCCGTGCTCATGGTGAGGTTCTTTGATTCCAAGTTCATCATGATCTGCTTTGTCGTCTTCTTCGTCGTCTCCTTGGCGACCATCTGCTTCCTCTACGTCTACATGTTCATGCTGGCGCGCCTCCACGCCAGGAGGATCGCAGCCCTGCCCACCGGCGGTGGCGGCGGTGGGAGGAAGTGTGGGTACCAGCGGCGGTGGGGCAGCAGCATGAGAGGGGCCCTCACTCTCACCATCCTGTTCGGGGCTTTCCTAGTTTGCTGGACGCCATTTTTCCTCCACCTCATCATCATCATGGTGTGCCCGACGAACCCGTACTGTGAGTGTTACCGCTCGCTGTTCCAGCTCCACATGGTGCTGCTGATGAGCCACGCCCTCATCGACCCGGCCATCTACGCCTTCCGCAGCCCAGAGCTCACACAGACCTTCAGGAAGATGCTGCTCTGC
Organism: Decapterus maruadsi; assembly: GCA_030347415.2. Lineage (NCBI taxonomy): Eukaryota > Metazoa > Chordata > Actinopteri > Carangiformes > Carangidae > Decapterus > Decapterus maruadsi. The sequence goes on from CM064894.1 coordinate 5,880,136, forward strand.
ACTCAGCAATGCTTGTAGAGGAACAAGTCTACAGTATGTGCATGCAAAGAACCCATTGCTCATTAAATGAAGTGTTCTTCACCTCCACTGGTTTGCATATATTTACACCAAACCTGCTCGCTGCTGATGAGCAGCTCCAGGGCATCTCACAGGAAGTGGTTCACTCTCCTCCTTGACTTTTCCCATCCTGGTATTTGACTCAGGCTAATCAGGGCAACTGCCATCAGTGCTTTAGTGATTCCTTAGTGTTTGAGTCAGTATACGTGACTGTCATGCATGCACCCATCCAAAAAAAATGTTTGTGTGCACGATTTTATAACTCCCATCTGTCCATCATGTTCCTGTCTTGCTGGATGTCTTACCACCCACCACCCCTCCTCCTCCTCCTTCCTCCCCTCTCAAAGCTTGGATCTGATCTGGCTTCATCTCAAGTGGCTGACTCATATGCAAAACATTTTCCAGAATAACATATTATTATTTTCCCTACAACACGGATCATAGCTTTGATCTCGCCGTCATTCATAGTGCAGCTACTGCTACTAGGAACAATGCTATGAAAACACATCTCCATTTAAACATATGCTTTTATTCAGACATAGAGTATGTACAGTAAATAAAATAATCCATCTTAAGCAACATAGCCAACTGGGACATCGAGTTAATTTCTTTAGTGTAACTTACACATATGTATGTATATTTCAGCATGCCATCACTTTACTATTATTGACAAACATGACATACTGTATGTCTCCACAGCTGTTTATCACTGTACAATAATATATCACTGAGCATGCAATTAGTGATCAGCATCATGTGGACGTCACATCATCATGTCAGTGATTTTGCTGCTGTTGCTGTGGGAATGTTTTACAGTTGAATGTGCATTAAGCAAAATGGAGCGTCAGAAAAAAATATACTGTATACATGGGTTTTTGATAAAAGGTGTACATTTCTGTGCATATTCATATGCTCTTCTTTTGATCTCACCATCGCAAAAACACATTATTGGAAAAACGACATTAAGGCAATTACAACACAAAGAGAAACAAAAGGTCCTTTTATCACAACTGCTTTTCTTTTAACTTCTATACGCATAAAAATGTCACGGATGAGTCAGAAGATACAAATAATACAAAAAGCCTGCGTTTATTTCCAATAAATAATACTCTGAAACAGATATTTAGTGCTCACCATGCAACAATGAGGCATGACATTTGTTTTTTTCTTCTTTAAAAAAAAAGATGATGGTCGATTTTGGTGATTAAATTCTGTCAAGCTTCTCAGTCGGGAGGTAGGTACCACCAACACACTGAACAGAGGGCACTGTGAAGCTATTTGTACATTCATTTTTTCACATTCAAAGTGCAAACCAACAGTGTTTAGAACTGAGTTTTAAAATACATGTATGACAGAGCATCACAGCTGTTAAGGAGATTTTTCTCACTCCAGGGTTCTTGTTTTTCCTAATCCTCACTAAGACTCACAGTGATTAGCCCATAGCAATCTTCACATTGTTAAGATGTTTTTTATCTTCTAGTATGACTCTTTTTGCCTCTGCAGCTAGTGGAGTATCTTCTAGATTAGGGGCAACAAGGACTGACAGTGTTATTTAGGATGATCAACGTATGGGGACGTATCATATCAGACCAGACATTTTTTTTTTTAGCTCAAGATGAATCTAACAAGGAGTAAAGTGTGGTGAAATGTTTGCAACCTTAGACACCCACAGCCAGTCGTGACATCCTGACAGCTTGTTGTATCCCTCTACTCTGATTCACATCATGTTGACGGTGAAGCTGCTCATCATTTTCTCCTCAGCATCGAGCTCACAATAAATAAATCCTGCTGCTGCCTGAGACATCTGACCTCCTAGTCCGTGTGTTTCCTCCAGCTCAATCACAACCACACACTCAGAGAGGAAGAGGGAGCGAGAGGAAAAGCCTGATATTTTGAGAATGGTCGAGATATTACAAAAAAAAAAAAAACATTTTATTTATCATTCTAAGTTATGTGTTGTTTAAAGGAGGGGATATCAGAGGAGCATTAGGTTTCACACATAAGATTCTTCATCTTTTGGCCCATCATCACCATCATCATGATCTTCCAGATACAGCTCAGGTTGCATTGACTATCCATTCACTTATTTCAGTCTTTTTGCAGTCAGACTTTTGGACATAGATGAATAATATGCAACTTGTTTCTCTGGTGAACATGTAATCCATCACAGAGACAGTCAGTCTGCAGAAACACCATGTCTTAATTAAAATAAACGTGTATCTTTACAGTGCCGATGTTGTTCTATTTTACAGAAATGCATCTCTTGTGTGTGTATTTTAAGTGTTGTCTGCCAAGAAGCAGATCAGGACCTTCCCCCAAAATGTAAGACTCTGAACAATAACACATTGCATTTAATGTGAATGGACAATACGATGAGCTACATTCAGCAGTATTAGGCATAACATGGACACGCAGCACATTGGGCAGCTGCATTGGTGTAACATTGTTGGACGTGTGAAGGACAGTTATAAAAAACAAAACAATTGACATCAGTGCAGCAGACCCAGACAAATTTTCTTTTTTATTGCACACATTCTTCTTCCTTGTCAAAACCTGCTGCATGCATTACTGTACCTACAACTCCACCAGGTCGCCACAATATGGTCAGTGAATTGAGAAAGAAGGGAGGCTATGGGACAATTGCAACAAGTCTGTGATGATTGATGACACACCTGAAGATAGAGGACACATTCAACATCTACTGTGACATGGAGAGCATGTGTACGGGTCAGTGTGTTGAGCTACAGTAGCACATGGCTGTCATGGCTGATGGCTGAGTGGGGATGAGTTATTGAGCAAACGCGTCAAAGCAGAGCCACCAACAGGCAATAAAATAAATAAATCATCAATCATCAATACATAATGCTATAAACTGGTAGGCTATGGTATAATTATAGCATATATATTGTCAGAATTAGTCATTGAGACAAAATTTGAAAGGCTAATCTGAAATCTTGCAATCAAACCATTGAAAATGCCATATGTAGTCATATTTAAATAGTATATAGCGTAATATATAAAAGTTTGGTAGGTTTAATCCAAAGTGTTGCAACTGTCCCCAGCCCCCCTCTGTTATGATTGTAGCAGCTAATGTGGCTTTGAACCTCTTGCATCAAGCAGAGACAAAAGATAGACTACAATGTGGTAAGTTCTTTTTTTTTTTTCCAATGCCACATCCCCGTGTTTTTAATTTCTAAAGCTCTAGTCGACTTCAATCACACTGACACTGATTTATGTGGCATCACCTGAGTACATTCATCAGACTCTGTGTAGCGTCCTCTGGCTTTCTACGACTCCTCACACACACACATTATGCAGCAACAGACTTTGTAAGAGCAGCCACAGCAACAGACATCATAGAGATATGGGTAAATACAGACAATGTTTTGAAGGTTTACCCAATTGTTTTCCACCTCACCGCCTACACCAGTCATGCAGAACCAGTGCTCCATAGCAACACTGGGTCGGCATCTTGCAAATGCCAATGCATAGTTAAAAGAAAGTAAGTGCTTCAACACAAAATTGTTCAAGGTTTAGTAATGATAGTCATGAAAAAGACAAAAAACAACAACATATATGTATCTCTCTTTATATATATTTTATATCATATACAGATGGGTGACAAATTGAAGGAAAAAACAATGTTAAGTGCTTTAGTAATGTTGGAATGCTGGTTTTTCCAAAAGATCTTCCTGCATCATCTTTTTTGATAATGGTGATGGACGACACTGTCTAACACGTCTGTGTTGGTAAGCGCTGAACCCATTTGGCCACGACATCTAGGGCCCTAGTTTGGTAACGCGGCGCAGTGCAAGTTTCGTCCAGCGCAGCATTGGCAGTTTGGTAGAACACGGTCACAGTGCTGTGATGGGTGTGGCGGCGAAGTGAAAGTTTCGTGCCAAAAGCCCCGCCAGGTCCAACCTAGTCTACTCTCGGCACGAGGTGAAGCGCAGCCGATGCAGTAGTAGTTTGGTTGACACGTCACCAAGACCTCACAGGCAGTGTTTCCACAGTTTCAGGCACATTTAGATGCAATTAATAATTACAACAACCACTGAGTAAAGTACGTGACTTGGTTGGAAATTTCAAGACAATACACCGTCAGGTCCCTTCATGAATAGCAGGGACGGAGGTGGGAACACAGAGTGCTAGACGGCGCCTGGTCTACGAAACTAGAGCCCATAGTCGCTTCATTTTCACACTCATCAAACCATTTATTGATTTATTTAAATTTATTCATTCATTTCGGACATGTTAGTTAAAGGGAAACTTCGTTTGTTTTCAACCTGGGTCGTGTTTTCATATGTTTTTCTGTATAAGTGAGTGATGGATAATTCTTTTGTTGAAAACAGGGCCCAGGTTGAAAAAAAAAAGTTTCCCTTTAAATCAGACTTCATCAAACATCATCTCAGTTTAAGTAATACAATAACATGGCCGGAAGGGACAGCGGGAGAAGCAAAAGCTTATCTAGTCCTGTCCCCGGTACCCACAGAATACATTATCTTCATCAAGATTTTTTTTTTTTTTTCTCTTTTAGAAGTCCAACATTACATGATAAAACAGCAGATAGTAGTACAGAACTGCAGAGCAGTTTCAGACAGATCACATGTGTGTACATGTGTCCATATTGGTCCATCTTAAGTGAACAACACTGTCGTCGTTGGGTTGTGGCCGATTTTATCTTGGCCACGTCATCCCGAGTTGTGGAGAAATTCAGTGGCTGCCTGTGACTGATTTCAGGCGCCTCCATCCTGTTTCAGGTTTATTTCCTGCAATTTGTTCACCATCTATAGGTAATAAAATAAAATAAAAAATCCTGTTCAAGAAAAAGAAATAACTGCTGATTGATTCCTCTCAGTCTCTTAGTACTTACCTGTCAGACTGTTGCAGGCGTTTCTCAGGCTGCAACAGCAGATGATCTCCTTAAAAGTCTTCCTCATCTCCTGACTCCTGAAGGCGTAGATGAGCGGGTCGATCACAGAGTTGCACATGATGAGGATAAGGTACATGTTGAAGTGGGACATGAAGCACACGCAGTAGAGGTTCCTCGGACAGGAGATCATGAGGATCAGGTGGAGGAAGAAGGGAGCCCAGCAGACGATGAAGATCCCCAGCAGGATGGTGAGCGTGATGGCGCCCTTCATGCTCGCTCGCTGGTGAATGGAGTTGTAGCCGGGCAGGGCGGCGATGCGCTTGACGTGCGAGCGGGCCAGCATGAACATGTGGCTGTAGAGGGACGCCATGATGAGCAGCATGGCGAAGAACATGGAGACCAGGCAGATGACGACCGGGTAGGTGTCCGAGTAGATGATGAAGACGATGCCGCAGCCCGTGCAGAAGGTCCAGATGCCCCCGATGATGAAGCCGGCTCTCTTCACCGTCATAATGTTGTGGTACCTCAGTGCATAGAAGATAGTCACGTACCTGTAGATAGTATTAACACATATTAACACAAGAGTTGGAATGAGAAGAACATATTATACAGCCATCAATATGGTTTTCAAAAAAACAAACAAACAGAAATGTTGGCATTTTCTTGTCAAAAGCCTTTAAAATTGTTGATTACAATATCCTTATTTCAAATGATAAAAAAAGGGTTTAACAATGTTGCTCTTAAATGGTTAATTGATTATTTCAAAGGATAAGGAACAATATATTTCTATAAAAACAGATTATTCAAATAGAGTTGAGTTTCTGTGGAGTTCCTCAGGGTTCAATCCTTGGTCCTCTCCTGTTCCACACTATTGTTATTTGCATCTTTATTGTTTGTTTATTCAGTCCAGTTTCAAATTAGGGGATACTGAAAAACCTGAAATTAGCCCAAAAGGCAGCATGGGACTTTTATTTCTTTATTATTTAAATAATAAGGCTCATGAACTTAATATTTCTCACGTAGTACCAAACCGCATGATGATTGTGAGCACGAATGAAACTATGCAATAATGAGACTCCTCAAATTGATGCACCACAATCAGGACCATTTTATTGGTGAAAACCACTTGCAGTTCTCCCCGCTCTCAACTGATTGCCAATAAAATACAGGTTTCAATTCACTCTGCTATCAGGTCACTGATGGAATGAATGTGCTGCTGTGAGTGGCATTTGTCAAAGTGACGGATGACAGCAGCTAAAAATGTGAAGCCGAATGTTTTGTGCATCAGTCCTCAGTGATAAGAGTGAGAGCTGAGAGCTTTCTGAGTCGATGTATTTCAATTAGGATGTCAGAGCTCAGACTCAGTTGGAGGTGCTGCAACGTGTGCAGGCTGAGGAGAAAATAGACACAGCAGAATAGCACAGGAAAGGGAAAAAGTCATATTTTTTGGTTGAGGTTTTGGTCTTTTTGTTTTGTTTTTTGCAGATACAATCCATTACAACAATCCTGAGGTTAATCTCAAGACACCTCCAGTTGAAATAAGTGCAGTGTAACGTGGGTGGACAGAGAGCAGGCAGCATGTTTTCAGCCGACAAGCGCAGGAAAGACAGCTGGCTGACAGGTAACTACTGGACTGGCTTATTCACGCTGCTGCTTTCACTCTGTAAGACATCAACCACTCGGTGCCAGGTGTCCATGGCACTGCTTTCACTAGCGACACATCAACAGCAATTATAAACTGCACTAGGTTGCGACCAAGGGAAATTCATTCTGGGCTGTCGCAGCACTGCAGTTAGTGCTCAGCTCTATTTCCCATAAGGCAAGTCCAGAGTCATTTCTATTAGACTGTTCCTCCGTGGTAAACAGTCAGACCTGTTGGCCCACGCTTCCACTCATTAATTGCTGCTTCCTGTTTAAAGGAGAATTCCAGCCATTTCTGACCCCTAAATCGTTTTCCTGATGGTCAACCAGTGTTGGGGGGATAAAAAAGGGTCCTGTCACTATGCCTCCAATTGATAATGCGCTCTGGCTACTTGGCCAAGGGGTTGCCACACAGGCAAACCGGAGTTTCATTTCACAAAATGAATATCTGACAGAAACAAGGACATTATAAGGTAGAGATGTAGTCTGGTATATAACATATTGATTTGAACAGGAATTTCTATACATCTACTTGTTTGTTCCTGTTGAAATCCCATAAAAAGGATATGTTTTTACACTGTGTGCACGTTCAGCTGAAATTGTGAACTCCCAATTACGACGAAATGGGAATAAACAACATAATGGCACAGTGTTCATTTGCAGGCATTAACTGAAAGAGTGTCTGCCTCCATGATCCTGGTAATTAACAAAAACTCTCCAGGATCCTCCCCCAAAAGACACAAATACATATCAGTTCTGTTGCCAGGAAATTATCAGGAAACTGTGGGGCCTGCAAACCCAGTTATTATTGTGAGTCTCTGTTTCTTGTTAATTGCACTGCACAACCTTTATTTCTTGAATAAGCCTATTTAAGCAGTAAATGTTTTCATGTTACATTCACATTAGCTGATCTAAAAAAGCATATGACCTTTCAGGGCCAAACAGAGCAATTATGCACGGTGACTCGTGTGAGAGAGCATCTAATTAAAAATTCAATTTCATTTAAAAGCTTTTGAAGCGTCTCCTGCAGAAATAATAAGAAAGGGGTATAAGTGTGTGTGTGCATGTGCGCTGCAGGGATCTGACGGTAATATAAGACTTTCAAGACAACTTTCGAGACAGCTACTCGACTTTCATCTATCCATTAACGCCTCTCCCGTCCTTCATTACCTGTCCACGGCGATGGCGAGCAGGCTGCACATGGACGCCACCACAGAGATGCAGATCATGGAGTCAAAGACGTTGTCCATCTGGCGGATGAAGTGCTCCTCCACCACCAGCTGTCTGTTGTTCAGGAGGTAAATGATGATGGTCTCCCAGGCGTTGGACACGCTCACCAGCATGTCTGCTACGGCCAGACTGCAACAGCCAGACAGACAGACAGACAGACAGGTCAGGGTCAGACGAATCTGTCCATGTCCAAGAAAGACACCGAGACACTGACTCAATGTTACATCATCGTTTCAATAATAACGAGTCAACGCTGATCATTCTTCACACCTTCACAAAAGTTTTATCTAATCTCCACATTTCATCTTTGGAGGTCTTTTGTGCTTGAAAAGCTTATGAAATGAGGTTGCATTGATTCCAAACATTTCAGAAATGAATCCCACATTTTTTATGAAAAAGAACCGTTTTGTTTGATCATATTTAATAAAGGTTTTAAATCACTATGCAAGAAGAAAGTCCACCGATTCAAAGACCCCATGAAGGTCCGCAAACACTTTCCCAATGGCCATGAGATGTTTCCTTTGTAATAGACAGTTTATATGAGTTCTTAAGGGATGAGGGTTTTGAAAAAAAAAATATATATAAGAGCACAAATCTCCTTGAGTATAGAGACTGTTTGTGGATTATATTAGAGACAGTGTTAATTCCTTCTTTTCAAAGACGCTGTACATTCACACCCCCCCACGCAGTGGATCTCTGTCCTACACTGTATTTATTTATATTACTAAGCTTCTCATGGTGCATGGATATCCTCATTATACTGGATCCGTCTATATCTACTATAAATATAAGTCTCTTGTGCCTTTTCCGTCCTTGCTTTGTTGTATCTGCCTGACGATCCTCTAATGACACCCCTTTTTTTTTTTTATTATGTGAGGCTTCTGTTATAAACCTGTACTGATTTTGCCTGTTTCTCAAGAGCACTTGAAGCTACAGACACTGATAAGAGTTTTCTTAATTGGAAATATTTGAACGAATAAGCTTGTGGAAAAAAAAAATCCTAAGAATTTTGTTTTTGATTCTTTTGGTAGTAAGGGGGGGAAAGAGGATAGAGAGAGTGAATAACAAACATACAACCACTACCACAACAGGTGTGAAAAATATTTATGAACCAATCAGTTCAGAGAGAAATCTTCCTGCTTGATGTGAATAATAAACAGCCACATCAGTAACAAATGTGAGATCACACACTGAGTTGGAGTGTTCTTTCAAGTATAAAGCAAATAAATGAAGAAAGGGTCCGACCATAAACAAAGTTCCTCCACCTGAGTCAAACTCAAAGCACATGCACATAAAAGATTAACTCGCATCGATCCTCCTTTGCTTTAAAAAGTAATGTCAGTAGGATGCAGTAATTCATGGAGTTCGAAAACCTGCAGGGAGTTGAGGCCGAGGTGTTCGAACAGGAGGAGGCTCGGAAGAAAAACCTTTTTCTTTAGCAACAGAAGAAGAAGAGATGAATGTAAAGCAGCTCATTTTGACTTTCACACTGTGCATGAACTTGCACAACACTGGTCCTGCCATCCCTTCAACCAGCAGGCTGAAGAGAGGCCATGTTGAACTTGGACACCAGCACAGAAAAAAGCAAACTCACGCCGTATTCTGCAAAAACATGAAACATCCAGTGAGTACCATGTGGATGTTGATTAAAAACAGACTGGAGCTCACAGTAAGGCTAACTCAGAAAACCACTCACAACTGCAGTGAACAGAGAAACTTCACAGCAGCTGGAGACCACATCTGGTTCCCTTCCTGTCAGTCTCTAACTTGATATTTGGATCAGGATTTCAGCTGAAGCTGCAGGTGGTGAAGTCACAGTCCAGACTGTTTGCTGTTTGCTCTCTTCTTGGCAAACGTTGCTGTTGTTTGAATGTCACAGCCCGAGGGTTGCTGCCAACAAGTAATTAATAAATGAGCAAATGAATATCGCACCACAGGATTTAGACCCAGGACTCGCAGTAGAAAGCCAAGTAGTAAACCTTTGAGCTCCTAGGAGTAAGTGTGGAGCAAAAAAAAAAAAAAAGCTGGTTTCAAAAATGGTCTAATCCAGTGAAACAACAGCACATGCAAAAGAAAGGGCAAAAAGTTCAAAAGGTATTACTTTGTCCAAGAAGAAACCAAGGGTGCGAGCAAAATCAACCAAGATCAAAAAGACTAAAGAATATTATGCAACCAGCACAGAATCCATGTGTAAATCCACAACTACGACCCACAAATGGTCCAAAAACCAAGATAAGTCAAGTCAACAAGAACCAAACCAAAACACAGGGTTAAAATGCTGAAACCACAGGACAATGGATCAACACATGGTTAAACCAATGAGAAACAGGTGAGCAAAAACAAGGGAAAACACTCCATGGTGAACTCTAGTGGCCACTAAAAGTCCAAATGGTGACAATTGATACAATTAACGAACTGTATCTCTCATTATTACCCACGAGAAGCAGATAATAATGACAACACTGTTCTTGCGTGATGTTTCATGCTGTTATCGTTCGTGTTATGTGAATGTTTCCGTAGACTTCCCACAGTTTTCCTCACAAATACTGGACGGCGACAAGAGCGAAAGCGCACACACAAACACAGTGTTCTTTGCCATGTGTCACGTAAAGTGTGTAAGCCTTTCCTGTGGGAGACGTTGCGCGAATTGCCCTCATTAGAAACTGTCCTCGGTGGGACCGTAGGAGGCTCTGAATGGGCTTTTAAATGAATAGTTTGTTAAATTGTCACCTAAGGGGCTGAGTCACAAATGTAAATGAAGGAGAAGATGAATCAGCACCACCACCCACCACCACCACTACCACTACAGGCTCAGTTTATGATCACTTCTTCAAATAGTAATTTTCATAGAAGTGTAGTTCCTCTCTTTCTCTCACAGCATGAAGTATGACTGGCCTTAGGAGGACGTATGTCTTTGTTATTACCTCATCCTCATCCCAAGGCCTCACTCACCTTGTTCATGGAGCAGAGTTCAGATCCAGGTTTTTTTATTATCTCAGTCCTCTGGTTATTCAAATATTATACTGTGCATAATTAACAGAGAGTGGGAGGAAGAGGAGTCGGGAGCTCATTTCTACCTGAAGCACTCGTAATGAAATCATTAAACCCTGGATGTGTTGCAACAACGTGGAGGAGGGACAATCAAAAAACGGCACTAAAAGACGGCTAGAAGCAAGCCAGCGTGTAAAACCTGCACGGGGGACAACTGTCGTACCTGCAGACGAAGAAGTACATGGGCGAGTGGAGGTTCTTGTTCTTCACTATGGCCGTGATGACCAGGATGTTCTCCAGCAGGGAGATGATTCCCAGAATCAGAAAGACCTGAGAAGAGACAAAGGTTTCATTCAAATGGAGCCTTAGTTAAAACTGTGGTTGTAATTGGCTTAAAAATGTCCAAACAGCATCAGAGGCACAAAAATAAACTCAATCAGCACAAACACGCTCAACCTGAGTGAAATGTTGAAAATGCACCATGTGAAATGATATAACATGATTACTGTTATGTGGCTTCATTATTCCTGTGCACGTCCCCCATGTCTTGATGTTAATGCGAGGTGACGTGCATTTCTTTTTATGATTCCATTCATTATTTTCAAACAGTACATAAAAAAACACACTGGTATAAATAGCTTCACATGTGATTCGCAATCCTCAGGTGGTTTAATTTCAATCAGAGTGGGGAAAAAAGCATGTAACACACATGTGTGCACTGTGCATGTACCTGCAGCTAATGAGAAGAGGAAACAGACAGATGGAGGAGCACAGATTTCTAAACCTTGTATAACTGGGATTAACAGATAAATATAAGTGCACATGTTAATTATCAATGTGCAAAACAGAGTTATTTTTTGCAAATACTGGAGTTGTTTTTAAAAAAATCTTATCCATAGTCTGAAAAGGAAATGCTGCTCTTTGATAAAAAAAAATCTTGCAGCTAATACACAAGGTCTCGAGCAGCATGGCTTGGTTAGAGAGCATAATTAGAAAATACTGTAAGCCTATTGCCCTCCACTGGCATTCAAAAGGTAGAAGAAAAAATAGATACTTTAAAAACATCCAAACAAAATCACACTAAAAATACACAAATTTACACAGAACACACAATGGAAGCTCCACTGACCTTTAATTGGTAAAGTAACCACATTTGGTAACTTATTTGTGACAAATCAAATGAGGATGAGTACAAGTATTTTTATTTTTTCAGACATATATTGATCTGTGTGTTTTTGTTTGTTTGTTTTTTCACCTTGAAAACTTATAGTCTTTGAAGGGTGAAGAACTATAGGCTAACTTCACTGATCTTAAATTGCAGTGAAAAAAGGAGTGCACAATATATAGATGTAAACTGCTGTGAGGTAGTAGGCTTATTACATGAAGAGTCAAGTCAAGGAAACAAATAAATGAAAGTTAAAACAAACTGTTTCAGGCCTTTTTATACTGAAGCAGTTAAATTAAAGCCACATGCAGCGATGAACAAAGCAAAGTTGAACTGTGTTATAATGTAGTGAATGAGTCTAATGACACCAAACATGCAGCTGCAGCTCAACGCTCACCTCTATGGCGATGTGGACCTGCTCGCATGCTGCCGGTTTGGACGTGCTGGTCCTGTCCGACAGCAGCGGAGGGGGCTTGGTGTAGTTTTGGTGGTAGTAGGAGTAATCCCAGGTGGAGTTACCCAGGAACCCCTCATGGTAGGGGGACTCGTCAGATGCATTCATCCCTGCTGTGGCTCTGGTCCAGATCACTGCTGCTCTCGTGAAGCTGGCATTTTCTCAAGCAGGCTGGAAAGGAGAAGAGACGAAATGTAGAAGAAAAGCGAGACCGTATGGACCATCTAATCCGCACCGTAAAGAGACTGAGCAGTTTTCTGTAGTTGGAACTCCACTAGATCCTATTGTTACACATGTCCTTCCACTTTTCTTTGGTTGCTGGGGTAAGGCATCCATTCGTAAAACCGAGTTGATAGCACCAGAATCTACTAGGAATTTCACTGGGGAATTTGAAACCATTAGAGACAACTCTGGAAATGTCTTATAGCCTTTGTCACTAGAATACATGGTGCTCAAGAATATGCATTTTGTCTAATGGAGCAGGTGTAGGGTGCATTACTTCTGAAGAATGTTGAGAGTGTGTTAGTTTCAGAGGAATCAATAAGTCTCACTGAGATATGATCATCAAAGAGATTCAGAGACCATGAAGTCTCTGTTCGGCCAAATAGGGTGCAGTGTCTTTCAACCACGGGGGTCTCAAGAGACTGGACCCAGACTGATGACAGGATCAGATTTTTATACAGTGATGACATGTTTATCCAAACAGTTCAAAGTACAGAGTATGCCTGGAAATTAATCATGACGTTAAGCAGAGGTGCATGCTTATTTGTTTAATAGGAACAAAATCGATTAGAAAGTTTCCCATTACAGTGTGGACAGAATGGGAGCGGATTGAAGTTCCACTGCTTAAGTTGTTTACATCTCTCAAAGCTGCAATTTTTTTCCACAGACAGCATCAGGTGGCTACCCAAATGTGCACGGAGAAGTTTGTTTACTTAAAGCAAGCCGACATTGTGTCATAAACACAGGAATGTTCTTGACTTGCTTGAGGTAAACAAACTTCTTGCTGCAGACCGTTGTCTCTAAAATGCGGTTTTGAGGGATGTAAATGTAGCCAATGTCAATGTGGCCCTCTAGAGTACGTTGTGGAGTTTGAACCCTAGTCTCCTTGGCAGACGACGATGCAAACCGTTTTGCCAAGAGTTCAATGAGCACTTTGCAGTTTGCAGGAGCAATTAAACTGAAAATCTTCAGATTCCTTCTTTTAGACCTAAAATGTTAGGAAAATACAGCCCCGAGTTGAATTTGCCCGGAATTGTCCTTTAAAGAAAGAAGCTATCGATGGCATCACACCAGTGTTCGAGTCACTATCTGGCGTGACTGTAGGTGATTCTCCTGTTCGTACTCCATACCATGTTGTCATTGATTCCACCAGAAACCACACATTTTTCTGTTGTTGCGCTTTTTTTCTCTGTTCCAATACGTCCCGACAGTCAGTCCTGGTTCGCCTTCACCGTTACCTGGTGAGGGTGTACATGGACCTGGTGTCCGATGGGTTACCATGACAGTCCTGTTGTGTTTCCTACAGTAGAGCTCTGAGTGAAAATCTGCAGTGTTTACATCTCCCCCGGGGGTCTGCGCTTGTGCAGAACGTCGATGATTTACTAATCTGCAGCCCATCAAAAGAGGCTTGTAAAATCGACACAGTAGTGCTAATCAAACATTTGGCAGTCGGCCACAAGGTCAGTAAACAGAAGCTTCAGTTTGCACAAAAACAGGTGACTGGAGAGGGGTAAGTCTCCTAAGCCCGTAACAAAAACAAATTATGAGGGGTTTTTTTTAGGAATGACGTCTTATTGTAGGCAGTGGATCCCTAACTATTCAGAAAGGGAGGCGCCCCTCTCTTTAATGGTCCATGAAAAGAAAAGTGCACATAAATTGATACAGACTCCTGATGCAGAGAAAGCATCTGAAGATTTGAAGATATCCTTGCCTCAGGCCCCAACCTTGTTGTCTTTGTTCCCTCACCATAGAGCAAACCTTTGCCTCTACACACTCCAAGTCCAAACAACATCAGGTCCTCCAGCTGGTTAATGTTCCTCAGCAGCTATGTTTACAGGGTATTGTGAAGTGGCACAGCAATTAGTCCTGTATTTTGAAAGGTGCTCTTTTATTTTGAAACTCCATTGATTGTTAAAGGCACAGGTCAGGTCAGACCGGCCATCTTGGTTGCTATTGTGCATCCCTCTTTTAATCTCTTTTATCTACCACTGTTGAGTTGTTCTATATTTGTCCAGTTTAAAGTTTGTGTATATTGATTACTTATTTCATACTTTTTAGCTAATGCTAAAAGCTCTATTTGCTGTAGCCTGTGTAGCATGTAGCTGTATGTTTTAAGATAGCATTGCAATTTAGCCTTTCAAACATTTTTCTGTATTCATATTTCTACACTAAAGCATCAACTTACTTAGACGTCTGAGTCATCTTTTCACCTTTTCAAGGCCAAACCCAGTGTTTAGCTATCTGTTGTGTCGTGGACACAATAGGTGGGCTATAGGCTAACTCTTTGTTGCAATGCACAGCTGAACAATGAGCTTAAACTCACTGTAATTTTTCCATAAAGCTAAAGATAAAGTACAGATCCAGCTGTAACATCTATAAGGGACATACAGTATCTGGCTTAAAGGAAATATGTCAAGAGTTTCATTCAATTAGCTACTTGCTTCCTGACTATAAGTTAAAAAAGGTTGACGCCGCTCTTATAGCATCATGGTAAATATCAACTGTGGCCGACTTACCGAGTCCGACTGGCGTCAGACACAATCAACTCATTGTTAAGGACAGTTGTGAGTTATGGACCCAAAATTGACACTTCCTGACTGTTCCCATGATCAAACCATCAGACTGATTGGAAACAGAGACCAAAGGATCCTTGTCTTACAAACAGAGCAGCTCTTAGTACGTTACTGTACGGAGAAGAACAGCCAGACCCTGGGTCAATAGGTCGCTCCAGAGGAAGAAAGAAGTGTTGTTGTTGAGACTCTTATAGCCTCTGGAAATGTTTATCATGTTGTTTGATCAGTTGACCACTTACATTATACTTAAATTGAAGCCTTGGAGGATGTATTATTAAATCAACGTCTGTATGGCTCCTATTTGTTATTATTAATGCCAAGATGAATGGTGTGTTCACGTTGGTACTGCAAGTCGTTCCACATACCGCCTTCCTTCACCTTTGAAACGGGGCAGAGCTCCGTGGGAAACAGTAGAACAGACACAGCCTGCGCTGTGGAGCTGTGCACCGCCGACATGCACGAAAAAAACAAGTATTGGCTTGAAAAAGTGTATGAAGAGATTTAGGCTTGTTCAACCACTGCCGACAGTTTATTTCAGAGGAAATTTATAATTAGCGGGATGATGAGCTATAAACCCCGACAAGATGGACAGAACAGAACCCAGACGGTTCGCATCTGGGTTTTTGTTCATCCTGTTGCATCCCTATAGGGGCAACTGTATAGAAATAAACTCAAAATTTTCCATCAGCCACTTGTGTGTGTATTTTTGTTTTACACGCCAAACTTATTTTTTACCCGCCATTGGTGCTTGGCGGGTGTTAATTTTACACCCTGATTTATGCACATCAATTATAGACTTGTTTGGTTTACGTTAATCTCACCATGCTCTCAACTACTTGCTCCAGTTAACCTCACCAAGCCCTCTACTATTTGCACCGTTGAGGGGTCTCTCATGGTCGTAGGTCTTTCTCACGGTCCTTCTGTCTGGTGCTCCTCTCCTTATTACACGCCTCTTTCATGCTCATGCCACCTTATCACTGCACGAAAAAAGCTGAAATAGCAGCACTCACAGAATAATCTATAAATAGTTTATTTAACGCACAGCAGTGCCTGACGGACGCGTTTCGGTCCTTGGCTTTCTTCAGCGTCTTATCACTGTGCCGTGGCTCGGACCTTTGTGAAAACCAAATTTATGACAAGAGGGCATATCTGAATCTGACAACCTATGGGAGCTGTGGGTTCTTAAGGCCCCACTGCTGCTCCAGCCCTCTGCTCAGGGGGCTTCTCACATCCCAACAGGAACATAGTGTGGCTGAATGTGGCCTGTGAGGGATCTGTGGTGCAGCCTTAAAGTTCACTGAGAGCTAATACATACATTAAGTTCATTGAGAGTAACAGAATTCCAAATAAGGGGCAAACATGAAAAAAGACTGAAACAATATTTAGACTAATTGGCTTGTTTTTTTTGTTTTTTTTAACAAATACACCATTACACACAATATTTTACACTACACTGTAGTTATGTGTAATAGTGTTGCTAAGAACATCTAATGTTATAAATAATAGTTGTGCATATAAATAGTTTGCATTGAAATCTAACATTTACAATATGAACTAGTTATATTTTCATTATCTACTGTTAAAACTTCCATTAAAAATTTGTCTCTAAACTGAAATGGAACAATTAACGCTGAAATGTGTGCCACCTACATAGGGTAAAACTGTTTATTCATATAAAATTCAGGGTTACACCAACTTTAATACCCTATCTTATACCTTATCTTATTTGATTTTGCTGTATTTTATTGCTTTCACTGTTTTTTTAAATTGTTTTTATCTATTCCTCTTTTTAATTATTACCTGCTGTAAAGCACTTTGGTACACCAAAAGGATTGTTGTAAAGCACTGTATAAATAAAGTACATTTACATTTTACATTTAAACTAAACAAAGCTCGCCTCACATCTCCATATCTTTCCACCAGGACTCAACTGTGAGTTAAATAACATAATTTCATGTTTATATAAAGATACCAAGCAGACAGACTAAATTTAGACACTGGATGACGCCAGTTTTGTAGCGTTTTATAACCACGTGTTTTCATCTGGAATGATCAGAGAGTTTCACATCCCATAAGGAGGTCGAAGCGTCACAATCACCAAACCATTAGATACATTAAGTCTCAGCTGACCAGCCACAATGCCACTGGAGTTTGTTTTGAACATTCCTGTTTAGTCATGAAAAGAAAGCGATAAGAGGCCCTAACGTGACACTGAACACAAAAAGCGTCAGTGTTGAAGCGGCCGCCCGCAGCTGATGAGATGTGATGAGATCAGACCTGAAAGAGAAAACTGTAACTCGTCCCTTCAGGCGAGCGCCTCCCCTGTTCCTTAACTCATGATCGCTGTAACAGACAGCCCCTCCAGTCGTGTCAAATGCTTATACATTTGGTAACATAAACTGGCTCACGACATGAGGCGTTTAAAGGGATAGTTCACCCAAAATTGAAATTTGTCCATGTCGATATAATGGTTGCAAATGGATCACAACTGTCTTCGTAACAAAAAGACACACCAAAAAACATCCAAATACCTCCATGCTGCTCATATGTAATGTCCGTCTTGTATTGAAGCCCCGAAATGCGAAATTGTCCCGAAAAAAATTAAATAAGTCTATATTTCAAGCTTGTTTTGTAGCGGAAGCGCCTCTTCCCAGTTCGTCAAACAAACTTCAAATATAGACTTATTTAATTTTTTCGGGAGAATTTCGCATTTCGGGGCTTCAATGCAAGATGGACATTACATACGAGGAGCATGGAGGTATTTGGATGTTTTTAGGTGTTTCTACAGTTGGTGTCCATTTGCAACCGTTATATGGACATGCACTGCTACGCCAAGACCCCCTGTAACTCACAGAAGCCACGGAGGACTCTGAAACTTCTCTCAGCCCTTAGTCGACATGAGGGTGAGTAGATTTCAATTTTGGGTGAACTATCCCTTTAAGTACAGGACTGAAAAAATCCTGAAAGGATAAAGAGTGGGAAGCAAAAACACGGATGACAAAATAAAACTGAGTCAGAGATTCGCCTCACGTCATTTTGCATTATTCCCGCTCTAAACCATGTTTAGGCAGCAGAGCGTGTGAATGTCATCATCTGCATCCAAATTAAGTGACACAGTGATAGTGTAATCAACTTCAGGGCTGAATGGAAAAGCTGTTAAAGACATTATTCCTGTTGTTTGAACACAATAATTACAGGAAATGTGGGTGAATTGAATGTATAATGCAACTGCAGGCGTTTTCTTTAGAATTCACTTTTCAGCCCATATTACGTTTTCATTTTTTATTGATTGCTACATATTATTAACATTGGCTGCAATCATGCCTAGTATAACTTAACGTTTCCCATATGATTCAGCGTGAGAGCAGAAGAAAACAGCACGTCGTATTTCAAGCAAAAAATAACAGAAAAATTTAAATGTTCACATTTTCATTCATGGAATTTTAGATCAAATCATTAAATCAAATGAATTCCTGTCCTGTGCTGTAGATGTCATATTAGATAGCATGTCTTCAGAGACAGAGTGGGACCAGATAGTCCTGCATGAGTTCAGGCACAAAGCAAAGTGCTTTTTTAGTATTGACAATTTGTTTAAAGGTGCATCTGAGCCTGAAGACCTCAGATCAGCAAGAAGAGTCCACCTCTAATAGACCTGCAGGAGATGCTGAAAAAAAAGAACACTTTTTTTTTTCCCTTCAGCACTTTCTTTGTTCCTACTTTCTACTTTTGACCACAAAGGAAAGACTGAAGTGCAGGATAAATTGAATAAAAGCTTTCCATCTAGACGTTTCTATAGTGATTTATAATTCTTCTTCTTGTACTTTAAACTCAAGGAACAGTAGGCAACAAAGTAACTATGTGTCTTTGAAAGTTATGCCACTGGGTTATACGTATATATTATATACATATGCATGTGTGTGTGTGTGTGTGGCGCTGGTATATGAATCGCTTAAACTTACTTTTCTTCAGAAAACCTTTTGTACTTTTAATGACACTGAAGATACATTTGGTTTAGAAAGACCCTGATAAAGAAAAGCCACCTGCTTTTATAGATGAAAACAACAACAACAAAGCATATTCCCACTTTCCCCTTCAGGCTGAACAAACCACAACAGAGCAGCTCTTAGTTTGGCATTAAGTTAATGAGACCTTCATGCTACAAAAGGCTTCACACTAACATCCTCTCTCTTGGTATAAAAGGTGTAGAATAGACGCACAACAGGGACTGAATGAAGATAAATATGAAACAATGAAGTGGTGTAAAACTATAAATATTTAAATGAGAACATCTGACCCTTAAGGGACGCCAGCAGATGTCCAGCTGTCTTGGAACAAACAGAGCTCAACGCATCTTACAAATAATCAAAAATATCAACTGTGACGAGACAGTGAGAACACAAGCGTGACGTAAACTCTGAACCAAAGCTGAAACAATTATCTGTCTGAATTCGGTGCAGTATCACAACATGGTTTGATAATCTGTCCATTAAACCCAGGGGAAAGACAATTATTGGAAATGCAGCTATTATCCTCTTCTCAGGAGATGTCTGAGGATGTAATTTAGTTTAAAATTTAAAAAAAAAAAAAGCCAAACAACATCCTCTACAAAAGAGTATGAGCTGTTGCCCTCAGGCAGAGGGTACAGGTTACTGAACTGTAAGTTAATTATGTATAAATCTTCATTAGTTCCACTATAAAAAGTAGAAAATGAAGTGTGCATGTGTGTGTTGGGAGGGATATAGATTTTTCCCTCTGTTAAGTGGTTATGTAAATGTGCTAAAAGTACCAACATGAAAGGTTATTTACATTTCCACGCAGCTGTGGGGCTACGTCAGTCTACAGACGGTATATAGAATCAATAATATGAGATATGGCATCAATAATAATGAGGAGAGTTGATAAGGGTGCAGTAGCTTCATGCAAAATGTCCACAAATTAAAAGCAAGTGCACCACAGCTCTGCTTGCAGGAGCCTTTTTTTCATGCCTTTTAGTCTCATTTGCATCTTTGCCCTGTCAGCCCATTGTTTTAAAAATCCACCCACACAAGACTACTAATGCATAAAGTATAGGAACGGGAGCTGAAGTAAAAGGATCAATAAGGCTCACTAAACTGTGGGGACTACAATTAAAACAAAGATAGACGTGGGTTCCTGCTTGATTTTTTTTTATTTTAACATCGCTATGAATCAGTGAATTTCACTTTCATGTGACTTCAGAGAGAGCGGCTGCAGAATGTCAAAGCATTTCTTTTCCTTTATTTTTTTATTCTAAATGCGTCTTTCATACCAATTAATCTCTAACTATAGTTTCTGCATAAAAGAATCTTTGAAAAAACCGAGGTCAACGTTTTCTTTTCTTTTCTTCTGTATTTTTTTTTCCAAATGTTGCATTCACTGCATGAGAAAGGGGGCTTTTTCATTACAATGGAAACATCAACCCACTTCAAAGTCTATCACAGGGGCTGCTACTTTTCTCTTTGCATCAGCAACTGAGTCAACAGCAGTGAAGTGAATAATAAAACAAAGAACAACACAAAAAAGGCTGATGGAGGGGAGAGAGAGGGGGGGGGGGCTTTTATCACAGAGGAGACATGCTCTGGATAGACCATATTCATATGCACTTTGCAACCTCACGAGCAGCAACAGCAACCGCTGCTTTGAGATTGAAGTTGTGACGTCAGAGACGGGCAGAGCACGTGCTGCATGTGAGGACCGGAGCCGCTCGGCTGCATAATTCATCCCCAGACTCGTGGCTGCCTCCCTCATTCACAATTTCTGAAGTGCTAAAATTAAACTGTAATTTTTTGTGACTGTGCGAACGGTTGTTGCGCTGGAGGTGCCGCCGCGCCGACTGCACCTGTCATAATCACACACACCCCGCTGTGAATCAGACCTGCACTCGTCTTCTCTGTGAGCCTCTTTGTGCTCGTGTGTGGTGACAGCCTCGGTTATTGACTGCGAGCGTGTGCCTGTGTCACTGAACAACACGGTTTTGAAGTTCCTCTGTTGCGAGAATCCCATTGGATGTAAACTACAGTATTAACACAACCCACACAAGGTGCACAGAACAGCTCCAACAGAATATATGAATAATTACTTTAAGTGAAGTGGAGGTTTTATTTAGCCTATATTTATGTGGGAAATAAAAATCTGAATAAAACTAGAATTACTGCCTCATGGTCTCCTGGCTCCACCGACCATAAAGTCACGATCTCCTCCTCCACAGTTAAGGCCTTTAAAGTGTTATTGCAGAGTTTATGAAGTTACCTTTTGTCCATCTGGGTATAAAATGTCATCACTTCCTCGTTTTATCTTATTAGACCTTATTAGATCTTCGTCAATTGACCACAGATATAAAACTAGACATATGACCAGTCTAAGTGAATGTTCCCTGGATTCAGTCTGTCAGGAAAATCACAAATAAATCCAATTCTAACAAATTTGAAAAGGTTTTTTTAGCCTGATATTACCATAAATTCACAGTGGATTTTGTTGTGTACTGTTCACCCTGGATTCAGTCTGACAGGAGGATCACAAACAATCAATGTCACACCGCTGATTTGTCAACATCCTGTGAATTTCAGCCTTTAATTTCCAAAAATTTACATCATCACGAGGGGAACGGATTTGAGAGATGCAGAAATGTGACCAGCAGATAACATTCATCCTGCGGGAAACACACTGTCACAATCCCGGAGACAAACAAACTCTCAAATGTCACAACCCGACTAAAAATGTGTTTATTTAATATAAAAAGAAAATAAATCCAAAGAGAAACCAAACCAAACCAAAGGCCGACAGTCTGGCTGCCGTCGTGCATCACCCTGACGACCAGACTCCTCCCATCAGCCTCCTGCAGAGACCACCTGCCTGCAGAGGATCGCCATCCATCACTAATGAGTGATATTCCCACTCCTGACTCGTCTACCTGTAACAATTGAGACCTGTGGATTTCAGCCTGACATTTCGAGGAGCCTCCATTACGTCCATCATTTAAGTGACTCTACCAAATTTGCAGGGGAAGTCCCTGAAGGCATCACTGAGACAGACAGACAGACTGAAAAACAAATTACTCCGGGTCACAGCTGACACTTGGTCTCAAGGGACAGCTTGTGTTTATGTACTTTTTCTACATGATTCATTCAGTGAGTGAAGGACAACATCAATTATGCACAGTGCAACAAATGCAATTAAACATAATCACATGAAAATGTTAATCGCACACCAAAACAACAACCTGCAGACCTGCACGCATGTAACGCCAAAAAAATTACACAACTGTAAACAAGTTTATAACGAGGTTATACCAGTTATACAACAACAGTCAAAATTCACCATTAAAAAATTAACCAACCGGTGATGTTACGTTATTAATGTGTCCTAGTTTACCTGCTTTAACTATTCATGAAGTGAATTTCAGTGAATTCATTGTCTCAGAGCTGTGATCAGGGTGTAAATGAACCAGCCTGCTGCTTCTCAATGATGCTGTTCACGTCATCATATGAAGATGATTTCTTTATCACCAACCGCCAGGTCCTAATTCATTATGATAAATAATTACATTTAAAAAGGCGGAATTAATTCTTCTCACTTGTTGCTCTTTACTTTTTTCCACCTAAAATGTACGTTTTGGGTTTCCTCACCACATTTTCTCGCGTAAATTGAAACAATCTGGTCATAAAAGCGCATCAAAGCATGCAGGCTAATTTGCAATTATGAAAATATGCTATAGGAAATCACAGCTGCAGCCTCTATCAATTAAGTTTTATTTAAAAATGTGCAATAAACTCAAAAAGGCAGCCTCATCCTGAGTGCACTCCGCCGCCAGCATTTTCAATTAAGCTCGTTAGCCACACTATTGTCGTCAATCACAACAGATAGCGTGTTATCATCACAGAGACCTCGACGCATTCCTGTCCTGTCATGTCAACTGAAATCAGCCAATAAGCTCTGATGAAAAATTGGTCCATGTCGACCTCTGAGATTTAATCTTCATCTCCGATAGTCACACGATTTCCCATTCGTTCTAAGAAAAGTCAACAAATTGCTGGAAATAAATCGTTTATCAGTGAGATAAAACGTTTATCAGCAGCAGCAGCAGCAGCTCCGTGAGCGGTGGTACATTAATCGGATATAATGTGAAAGGATGTGCAAGAGTGAATTAACTCCCATGATGTGGCTTTTAGTGCCAGTGAGTTGAGTTACACAAGCAGCTCTTTCTTTGCAGCATAGCTTGAACACATTTAACATAATTTACTGAACTAACAGTAAAAATGCATTCATGTATTTCTCTTGTAATAATATAATAACAATGTTAAAAGACACTTTATACATAAAAAATCATAAAATAGAGCAAAGTC
Organism: Decapterus maruadsi; assembly: GCA_030347415.2. Taxonomy (NCBI): domain Eukaryota; kingdom Metazoa; phylum Chordata; class Actinopteri; order Carangiformes; family Carangidae; genus Decapterus; species Decapterus maruadsi. The sequence continues at coordinate 5,903,702 of CM064894.1, forward strand.
AGAGTGAAATACAATTAAAAACTTGGTCTTGAATGTTGGGAGGTGTGTGCACATACGGATGGGTTTGGGGAGTGAGTTCCAGAGGGAGGAAAAGGCTGTGTACTTCTGATGCCTTTGCCTATTAGAGTCATTTACCTGACAAATTGTGAGCCTTTAATTCCCAGCATGCGCTAACAGGTTAAAAAAGGACAGCACCGTCTGTCGTTTGTCAGAAGTGAAAAAGACTGATGCTGTAAAAGCCCAGAGCTGCTCCTCCCGCTGAGCGTCTTCTCGCTCCCTGATGTGCGTGGTGGACAAACACAACAACTGACCGGCGGAGCGTGAACCGACTGAGGACAACGCGCAGATCTCGATCTGCAGCCGATCCCATGATGGGACCGGCTCCAATGTCGATGACACGGATGATACTGTAGCAAAACATGATGATGGTCATGAGCCACTTTTTTTTTGTAAGTTGCCATAGCTACACTCCATCACTGACATGATGTTAAATTGCTTTTTTTTTTCTTCCCTCAAGACATGATCCAATAATTTTATGTCCTATAGCTTCTGTCAGCCAAACATGACTTCATGTTCTTCATAATTAGAACCATATGCATATGATGATAAATCACAGAGGAGACACAAACTTGTCATAACAAACTACATGATGTAACTCCGCTGAAGTGTTTGCAGCAGCTGTGCGATCCCCCAGCAGGAGACGTGTTTATCAGGAGCCCACATTCAGGTCAGGCAGTGCAGAGAAACCTCCTCGTCTCACATCTAGTGACGACGTTGTTCACTGTTTCTGTTTCACCGCGGTGGTGCTGCTGACTAATCTGTGTGTGGTGACAATAATTGCAAAAAGAACAGACCGAAAAAACAGAGCGTTTCTTTCACACTGTGGGGGGGCGTCTGTTAAGTCTCCTTGGTGCTAACGAAGCTCTCATCTTTTACTGGGTGTTCCCGCCACAGTGTGACACATAAAACATATTCTCAACTGCCCCCCCCCTCCTCTGCTCACATGCTGAGGCAGCTCACCTTTAATATTTCTTGGCTATGCACCGGCTGAGTGAAGCATTACTCTGGATTAATGCAGGGCTATAGTAACTTCAGCTAAAGCAAATACCCAGCGGGCAGAATGCCAGAAACTGAGCAGCATCTGGACCGCTCTGTGTTTATGTTTCCATAGGAAGTAGCAGAGCAGCTCACACAGGGAGCCTCTCTCTCTGATTGAGGCTCTATCTCTGCAGCTTGGAGTCCATGAAATCAGAAGATATTAAAAGCCATGGGTGATCTATCATTTCAACCGGACCGTTTGTTATAATACAGAGTATCATATCACTGTGCTCATCAAGAGGTTTCCAACAAAAAGCAGAAAATACCACGTGGCTGCAGCATGTTTTATAACCAAAAAACAAACAAAGTCTATAAATTCACCGCAAAGTCTGAACTTTAAATCACAAGCATGAACTTTGACAAAAATAACAAAAGTGGTGACTTGTAAAGGTCTGTATTTGCCTGTGTAACGTCAGCTACTCTGCAACTTCTGACAATAAAATATTGTGAGAAAGCAGAGATATTCTCTGAATCCATATTTAACAGACGGGAGATAAAGAATGACTCACCCCTCGCAGGAGCTGTGACTCAAATCCTTCCCACCCCAAGTGGCTCTGATGGATAAGATGCTGCCTCTGTGTGGATCGCCAGACCTGTGGATTCATGCATCGTGAGATGCTGAGCTTTGAGAGAGAGAGAGAGGAAAAGAGAGAGAGAGGGAGGGAGGGAGAAGGAGAGAGACAGAGAGCGAGTGCGAGAGGTTCCTCCCCTTCAAATCTGACAGTACGGACACGATGTGCAGGCAGCTACTGGGCCTGGCAGCAATTTTTAGTCGTCTCCCTCGCAGTGGGATGAAGGAGGAAGAAGCCAATCGTGCAGAGCTTTCTCCATGTTGAACAGATCCAGTCTGTGAGGAGCCGCTGGAGCTCCTGCCCACTGTACTCACACTTTAAATGAAGAAAATAAGATAATTAAGGACATTTTAATACAACTTTGAGAGGGAATGCATTAAACTTAATAATTATGTATGGATGCATTGGTTCAAGTGTGATTAGTGCTGGTGTCTATCAGGTCAGTTCCTCCAGCACCAGAGGAGCAACCCAGCATCACACTACTGAAGAGCCACGGGTCTCAGTGTGTTATCTTGTATCAAGTAGGTCTGAAACTGATTTGTACAGAAACTGGGACAGAAATATCGCCCAATTTTGTCTTTTCCATCAGGTTTTCTGAAGATATCAAAGCTTGTTATCCTGCGATAAAGAGGCCTAATCACCCCCTTATCTCAAGAGGGATCAGATGCTGTGAACTGAAAATGTCAGCACTAAGCATGGATCAATGAGAATACTTCAAAGTAAAGAAGAGACAGTAGCCCAACATGAATGACATTAATCAGGCAGGCTACCTGCGACATCAATTAAACAGCCTAACTACAGAATAAGCAGGCTTTGTTTTAATGCAGTGAGGGGGAGTGTATGACTGAAATTAAATAATTACGGGGAAAAAATAAAGATCTAGCCTACATGTGGACATATTAATTTCTAGGCAAACAGGTCCATTATATCGAAGTTCCTTGGGCTATTCATAAAATGTTTCCTATTCCTGTGGGCTAATTTTCAATTTACCATTAAAAGTCAACTTTACAATGGACATACTTTTCTTAAAAGAACAGAGCCCATAGATTCCCACATAGCCTATACTTAAAAAAAACAAACAAACAAACAAACAAAAACTGAGCCGGCGGGGCCTACCATGTTGTGGCGAGTGAGGGGTGGAGAAGGTATCACTGAAAGAGGGGAACCATGAGGGGAACCTGCACACGCGGGAGCCGGGGACACCATGATCACCACCGGGGTTCAGTAGCCTACCAGTATGGCGGCGCGTGCTCCAGGCAACAGGTGGAGAGAAAGAGGGAAGGAGAGAGCTGACGTCTGTCACTGCCACTGCCGCGCGTCGTGTTGTTTCAGCGAGGAAAGTAGGAGTAGAGAAGCCTATGGAGGATCTGGAGCGTCAGGTAGGGCCCTAGGGCCTCATGCTGGGTTCCACTTTTTGAAAATAAACGTTATTTACACAATGACGTACACAAGTGAACAGGGAATGTTCAAAGTAGCGGTGCGTTTGCGTTCGGAATGACGTCACCTCTGCGAGTTGCATAGATATATACACGTGTATATCTATGTGCGAGTTGAGGCTTTCAGTTGAAAACCGGAAGTTGGAGAAATGGACGAAAATGAAACGAAAATACAACATAGGCTACTTGTACGTGTTACATTTTAATGCAAACAATTTATGACGTTTTAAAAAAGCCAAACTTGATACAAAACGTAACTAGCAGTTACAGCCACTGGCTGCTAGCTGTTGTAGTCACTTGTTAGCACTGTGCTGTGCTGCTGCTGCTGCTGTTGTTGTTGTTGTTTTAGGAAAGAATTGACAGTGCTATGCTCATGGCTGACTGACTGGTGTTCAGTTCAGCAGCAGCCATCCTGAATTCTTACTGTAGCCTGGTGAGATTTCTTGGAGCTTGGGTATTTTGACTTATGAGTGGAAAGGAACTTTTTAATTGCCTAGATATGATGTTCTGATCTTAGTTGTGGTATGGTTGTGTGGCCGTGTGCCTCATGCTCTCTGCACCTCAGCAGTGTTAACGACAGTTTTTCCAGTTGTTTGCTCTGCATCATGGTTATTTGAGACAAACTTAAGAAGATTTATTGCCATGGTAACCTAAAAAAATACCATCTCACTGTTGTAGTGTTGATTCAATTTGGTGCATCATTTGAAATGCCATGGTAACACAAACACACCTTTCTTGTTAGCTTAGCAACAAAAAAAAGAGAGAAAGCTCCATCATGCTTCGGATGCTACAGTATATTTATGTGGATGGCATTTCTTTGATGACATTTCATACAAAAGATTTAATTTCCACAAGGTCTTTAGGCACTCAAAGGTTTGCCATTGTGGTGATGCAGATAATTAGAAGGCAGAGAGTAGGTAGTAGGTGAACTGAGAAGTGAAGTGGGCTACTTGTTTTGCTGTTGACATCTTTATTATCTGTCTTTCTGCATTATTTTATGCCTCAATCCACCATTCATTTATTGCACAAGATGGCTGATATGTTAACAAACACATCAGTCACTTTGCTGTTAATTACAGCTGTTAGGAGGTTTTCACTGGTTGTCAGAGTTTATTCAGGGTCATATTTCAATATAATAGCATACAATAAACTCTGTTCTTTTACTAAATCAGAGAATATAGCCTACATCGACAAGCCTATGCAAAATATTCTAACAGCACTTGAATATGACTTAGAGTTATTTCTTTATATTGTAGTTTTTTGTTTAGGCCTAATTAAAATTTTACTGAGTTTCCGGCAAATTGCTCATCAGAAAAAAACATGAAATGAATAATAGTCACATTGTTTCAATATATTGTATAGTAGCTACACTGTGGGTTGAATACATCGTCTGAGAATGAGTTGGGGAAACAATAAGCAAAACCGGCTTACGTTTTTGACAGTCAGAAAAAGGCGGATATTTAGCCTAGATGTTCCTGCAATGAACAAATGTTTAAGCAACACGGAGCATCACAGGTAAAAGTCTGTTTCTGCTGCCAAAGCTGAAAAGTAGAATTTAATCAGAAATCCAAAAAAGCTGATATGTGTCCTACACTGTAATTTTCTGGCCGATAATTACGTTTGTGGGAAGATCTCCTTTCATACTTTTTCTAAATCAGCCTTTGATAGACATCGTGTTGCATTAGCTACAGTCAGAAGTTCATGTAGTCTGAAAAGATTATGATGAAAATATTACTGTTGGATGTTCTGTACTGCCATAATGTAATAATAGTGTAGGCTACACTGTGGACGCATCGCTCAAGGATCCTGTGAGTGATGTAACAAATCAATCCTTTGTGTTTGAATGTCATCCATCAGACTTTCAGCTACAATATATATCTGCCAGACTTGAACAAAGCAATGATTATGGTCTAGGACATCGTTATATATCACTTTTTTTCTTTAATTCTTGACATATTAATTATTACATTTCATGTGATTCTGTCAGGTGCAATCAGCCTGACTGCTAACCAGTCCAGAAAATTAGATCTAATAATTCCCTAAGAACTGATTTTCTAAAAAGTTCATCATAAATGCTGTAACAACTCTGATACTGACAGAAACGAAGGAGATGATGAAGAGTCTAAAGCAGTCAAAATACACAAATATCCCTAATAGACTGTGAGATTCTACATTAGGAGAAAGCAAGGAAGCACCAAACACATGAGCAGGCATCAAAGGAAACTGTGGGAGTACGTACAGTATCCAGGCTGGAGTGACAGGAAAGCCCAGGGCCAGGTGAGTTGATTGGGATCGAGTGTGAATGATCAAAGTGTGGGAAACACCAGGGAAGGAGCTGACATGACAGGACAGGTCAGTGGAAAATGAAAACAGAGACAGGGTGAAACCTGACGTGACGTTATTCATTATGTAACAGTGACATACAGTCGGACACACTGTCTTGAACCATATAACATGTCATTAAAGATGATTTTTTACATGATGTATGAACATGTGCAGACATTTTAGAACATATAACTTAATAAATCCAGTATACAGCATAACCAAGTTTATCATAATGAGAAAAAAAAGGCATGATACATATAATAAACTCCATCTAAATGTGTAGAATACCAATCAGATTTAATTTAGATTATTCAATAATAACATTATTTTTCATTATAACTTGGTCCTGCTTAAAATACATTGACTTCTTCCTAATCTATTCATATTCGTATTCATTCCCATAACGCCGTACTCCACAGTGCCAGACAGCCTGTCTCTAAGACATGAACTGTGTTGAATAACAGAAAATTATACAGTTTTAATATGATCTGCAGTTTCCCCACTCCCACTTATCTACATATGAATACCTCTAAACTGCACTATTAGCAAATTAAAATAGCTTTATGAAAATAACCACTATGTGCTTTATTATCCGCTTTAGCCTGAATCTTGCAGTTTGTAATGTATGACATGTTTACATACAATGCATTTTTTTTAAACTATGTCAGACCCTAACCCTATAACATCACATTTATAACATGCAAAAGCCAACATTTCTAAAACTCTGAAATAAAGACGCCTGCAAAATTTCAGTTTTAGACTGATGTATTACATAAGGTTTTTAGGCATTCTTTCACTTCCAGCTAACAGGAACAATATCATACCCAGTGGGAGATGACGGCATGACAGATGTGATAATGCAAAACAAGGAAATAGCACAAAGTTAACTCTGCAGGAAAAAACAAAGCCATTAACTAACAGTTAGTTAGAGGTTAAAGCCCAGGAGACTGCACTCTTGTTCCCCAGCTTGTACCATCATCCTCTTCATCATCCCGACAGGTTTAGGGCCTGTCACTTGAAATTAACACAACACAACACAACAGAAAGTGTTTCCAGGGGACATTGCCAAAATGATAAAGACATTTGCATGTTTTTTTTTCTTTACCTTAGTTTATAGTTTTTAACAGATCACTGAGCTAACAGCTAATGCTACAGTAGATTGTGGGTTTGTTGATAATCTTGTGCTAGCTTGGTTTCTGTCTCTGCTGTGTCATCATCGTGTTTATTTATACATTTCTTCACACATTGATTCTCTGGAATTTGCTTTAATAGAAATCTGCAGAATTACTTGCAGATCTTAGTTTGCTTGTTTTTGTGTGTTTGTTCTGTGTCGGCCCAGAGCAAGAGCTCAATAACCTCTCCCTTTGTTCTGCCCTGTTTCATGAATATCAGTGCTCTTTGTACTACCAGCTATATTTGCCTTGAACGTGATAGTCAGGGTCTCCGCTTGCTGATTCTACAGCCCGCGGACGACCTGTTTGACACAAGGCAAACATTATGGAGATGAAAATATGCTCTGTCTTCTGATTAAGTGCTGTCTCTCCACAAACTGGTTCCCCAGGAGCGAAACCCCGCAGGAGCTTACAGATCTTTAAAAAGCCACTGCCACCGGAGCCCAAGGCAGTTCAGTCAGAATATGCAGACTTGTTTCCTTCAACATGTCCCTTGAAGATACTGCATTCAAACCCCATAGCATTACATGTAGTCCTATTCACCCACGTACAGTAATAGGCAGGACGTCAGTCTCTTGAAATCACAGTATGTCTGCAGCCTTCAACATCTTCAACAAAGGTCTATTGAAGAACAGTTGTATTACTGTAGATGTTGAAAGAGCTGCTTATATTCTCATTTATTTCCATTAACACGTACAGTAGGCTGGAGGGAGATGTGGCTGGATCGTTGCCTGGAGTTTAGATCTGAAAGTTACACATGACAGGACTTAGGTTTTCCTTCACCAAACACGGCCATGTAAGCACAGGTCAGGAGCTTAATTAATGTCAGAGTGAGCAAGTTAAATCAGTCACTTTGGCTGGTGTTGCTGTCAGGCTGGTATCCTGGAAGTCTTTATGAACTGATGTGTGTGATGGAGGGAAGGAGCTGGAGTACGTCTAGTTAGTTGGAGAGGAAAAGCAGGTGTCCTCCTGATAGAGCGGCCCAGATATAATGGCACAGCCTCACACTCATCTGTTTCTTTAACTATTAAGCTCCAGAGATCCATCCACTTAATAAAGAGCGCCTATAGCAGTTTAATAGTTTCACAGTGAAGGAGATGTTTTCATTTTCTTCTCCTCTGGCTTTCCACTTAGTGAGTCACCAAACCTAATTTTTTATCTTCTCTTTGTTTTGTATCACAGCAGCAAAGTCAATATCAGACCTCTGCTATGCATTGTGTTTTACAAGTAATGAAAAGCCCAGCTTCGCTTTTTCTCTACAGTACCATTTCTTATCCTTGAAACGTATGTGTTGACTCACATTTAGAATAATGTAGAAGATTCATAACTTGAAGAAAGATTAAAGCGAGTTATGTTGGTTTTGTTAAGTATCAGAAGTTATGAGGTTGAAAAGGGCCGTGGAAAGTTTCATCTTTGTTTCCTCTTAGTGTCTCAGATCGTCTTTAATTGGCCTATGTTTAATTACACTGGCTTTCAGTGGTGACAAGTCTTTGTAATGGCTGAAGGAAGACACATCAAAGTGTTCACAGAAATGCCTGGAATCACTCAGGCAGTGTAATACACTTTACCACATGCTCAGTGGTTCCAGACACTAATTGTTCCATTGCTCCATTGTCGTATTGATGCACCTCCTCTGATTTTAAAGCACAGATTAAAGCACTTCGTTTGTTGAGACAGCGGTGTCTTTCATCACCTGGGCGAACCCACACGAACCTGCCAGCGATTTCATTTCACCTTGCAGATCCGTCTGGGGAAGAAGCCGGTGATGCCGACTTCCTAAAGTGGGGAACCAATCACTAAGGTTTTTCAACTGGGGAACAGCTGGTAATGTTGGTCGATCGTAATGTTGGCTGTAGACCAGCAGAAGTCTTTAGATGTCATCGCTTCTGCAAAACAAAACCTCACTGGTTGACACATTTTCCATCAGATTGCTTCAGTCGAACCATCTGGACGGTTGCTCTGACTGATATGAGGTGCGTTCAATTGTGAACAAAGGGGTTTTGATCTACATCCGTTGATCACACCTCTTGGAAGTCGAAGAGAATACACATTCCCCAATCTCAAATAATCATTTGGCTAATGTTTCCTGCCCACAATCTGAAAATGAATGCTATTGAAATTCTTCTACAAAGAAGCAGAAGGTTTCTTGTGGGTTCTTTGTGCTATTCAAGTTCATCCAGTGTGCTAATTGGCAAGGTTTATTGGCAAAATCTGAATATACTACCCATGAATATATTTGTAAGTGTATAATCGCTATGAAATAGAATTTGTTTGGTTTTCGTAGCTCCTGCAATTTAGAATCTGAACACTAGATGTCATGTTTTCCCCCATTTTACACACTGAACCTTTAACGATTACCTAATGCAATCAAGTTGATCGATTTTATCTTTGAGTCAAATAAGCCCTGAAGGAAGGACAGAATGTCAAAACATAAACAGCCCCCTGGTATTTCAGGTAGTGGACGGGCCGGGGTTTGAACTAGCCCCCACGGTGAGGTCACCGTAGGAGCAGAATCAAAATCTCGTGCTTTAGGAAGGCACACCCTTGTGTGCTATTCCTGTTCGGAAAAAGAGCCGAAGCGAAAAAACGGCGCCGCTTTCAAACTCCAGCTTTTCAGGCAAGTTTCAACTGAGGTCAAACACCAATATGCATGTTTTAACAAGAGAAATTGCATCGATTTTATCTTTGGTATACGATACAAAATACAATATGAGTCAAATAAGGCCTGAACATCATGTCACCATATTTCCATATTTCCACTTATTTCCACATAAAGCACCAAAACATTAGAAGAATGGATTCAGAGAGTGATAAGGTTTCATATATTTCATTCTTTCATCAGTTAGAAACCTACAACCTTTCCACAGATACTGGCACCACACGATTGACAAACCTTTAATATCTATAAAGGGATGAGTTGGGATTGGCTCTCTTCATAACAAATCAGTCCCTTAAATGAAACAAAATCAGTGCTGATTGGATTTCAGGCAAACATTTTCGTTGTGATTTTTTATCCGTTGACGAAATCCTCAATACATTTTGTAATTTATTTTTCATTATACATGTGTTTTTTATTTATCATCAGGAAAGAAAAAGGTTGTTGGCGGAAATGATGTTAGAAATGAACACTGCTGCAGAACAAGAAGAAGCCACCATGTCAACTGGTGTTTTATCCAGGGTGGTTGAGGTGGTTCATTGAGGGCAAGACGAAGGTTTGTCTGACATTAGTCAAAGGCTCATGTTATCTATGACTGTACATATCTAACCTTGATGGAGAGTGATATTTATTACTATTCTGATACACTGACCCATGCAGAGCCCTGTGCATTTCATTTTCCTTCTCCTTCATAGTCGCCCTCCTGAGTTACGCCCACATGCCCTTGCCACTGTGTGGTGTGCACATCAGAACAAAAGCAGAATCGTGTGTGATGAGCTGAGCTGAAAGGTGAAGGCGAAGGACCGTGAATATTAAATGACTAAAGTGGCATAGTTCAAGTTATTTCAGTGCCATGACTTGAGTTTAGTTTCCTGGATCCAACTGTAAGGACGTGAGCGAAGAGAGAAAACCTACAGGCTGCAGGGAGCACTATAAACAACACAGAAACACCAATAGGACACACAGAAACACTAAGAACAAAGCCAACAATCTGACACAATTTTGACTCTTTAGATTTGAAAGATGTGTCTTTATCTCTATCTTGTATTTCGGCTGCTGAGATGATGATCCTGTCACGGTGCAGCTTCACCATATCTCTCTAAGCTCTCAGACAGTTGGCTAGATTTTTCCTTTCCATTTATCTGATGTGAAAAAATGCTTTTTTTTTCTACCAAGTCTTGTTTTTTCTTTGCAGGAAACCCAGCGTGACACCAGAATGTCCTTTAATATAGAGCATGTAATTGTCAATTTTCTTCTTTTTTTTTACTGGGGGTTTTTAAAGGCGTCATTGATGACTTAAAGACAAACGGTAGGGATTCTGCGCAATCAATGAGATGTTAACTGGTATCTATGGGTGACTGTAGAAAGACTGTCATGTTAGAAAACAACTCATCTGTTAATACTGATGTGTTGGAAATGTGTATTTTAAAACAAATAGTACTGTGCTGTTATATAATCATCATATTTGGTTCACACAATATTTAGATATAAGGTTAAAAACGGATGTAGGCTAGAGGAGTTTGGTTTATTTCCAGTGCAGTATTGGCCTGGTTTGGTGAAGATGTGGGAGGCCGGATAGGAACTGGCATTTGCTGTTGTTTTATTTGGTTGTGTGTCAGGAAACACTGCCACAAAACAAGCCAATCCTCTCTTAATAAAGTCACAGTATTGTCTGGTGTTCTCAAAACACTGGAGCATGATAGACAGGGGACACAGGAGGCTCAGGTATATCATTCGCCATTCAGGTGTTATTGTTTTCCACTGCAGACCATATAGAGAACATGATGTCCTGTAGAATTACTTTCGTGTCCCCAGGTACTGCAGACTTTGTTATGAGCACCATACTGTATATTACTGGGCTGGTCGCGCTCCCTTCGCTCTCTAAACGGCTTCAATTTGTATTTGTGTTATGGATTCCACAAGATTTCAGTAGACATCCTTTGAGATTCTAGTGGAGAGAAGCTTATTTAAATGCAGGTAATCACCAAAATTGCCTACAGAGGCTTTTAAGGTGCAACTTGCAGACAGAGCTGTTTATCGGGCAACTCTAGAAAGGCAGAACGAGCCTCAAAACTGCTGCCGTAAACATAACAAAACACACTCTGCAGACTCTATATGGACTCAAATGAACGTATTTATTCCGGATCCAGGAAATTGGCGCAACAAATGAGGAGCAATATTGAATCTGCTCATCCCTCCTCCAGTCAATCTGCAGCAGAAGACAGTTGCACAAGTCAAATGAATGTTTCTGCACCTCTTTATACTGTAGGTAATCAGATGTCTCCATTTTTGAACCATCCAATCATCCACCTCCAGGCTTCACGTCCTGTCAGGCTGATACACAATCTCACCATCAAATTTCTCCTTATGCAAAGTTTTTATATTATTTATATTGTGGCCTGTTGTACTGCTCCTGCCTGGCTTTTAATTTCCTAATATGCATTTTATATTATTATTTTTCATCCTTTCAGTGAGAGAGGTGGACGTGACCAGAGGCTGTAACAATGTAGCCTAATAAGTCTGGGAGGCACTGACAGAGTTTTTCACAATTAGGAGGACCTCATAGTTCACTATCTAATGAAGATGCAAGACTGCATGCATTGAAATAAGAAGAGTTTGCAGCCCCTTAGCTTTACTGCATAGATTTCCATGATGGTGCATTCATGGAATCGTTGTCTATGCGTCATGTGGCGACATGGTATGTGCCCGATGTTTGCCTGTGGTGGTCATGAGTTACTGGTAAGTGTGTCACATGCAGAGGCGTCACATCAATAGAAACGGAGAGGGCACTTTAATGTGTAGCCAAATATTTTATGCAATACAATAAGCTTAGTTTGCAATACTTTCCTAGCTGCCAGGGTTTGTCTCCTTACACAAAATAGTTTACATGGCAAGGTAAGTGACTTGAGGGCATCCCCCCAAAATATTTTGTATGCACTTTGCGTTCACTGTGCCCCTTCAAATTTTTGGGTTGCATGATGCCCCTTGTCACATGAACTGCACCAATAGTGCAGCTACGTAGGACACGATGTGATTGATGTCACTGATGATTGATCATTTGTTCTCCATGAGGCTGGATCGCACCCATTATGCATGGTTACATATAATTTTATATAACTTCATTCATTGCATGTTATTGGGTATTGCACAAAATAACCATGAGACTGAAATCTTCCAATTATGATAGATATTTGACTAAGTGTGACGAAGGCCTGGCTAATGGCTCACTGTGGGCTAACAATGTGGAGAGATGATTGCATGTGGATAACGTCTGTGATGTCATTGAAGTCGCTGATTTATCATAGCTTAACGAATTAGGGGTTAAGAAGTTTGAAGTCAGAGTTTCGTAACAACTGTGGGTGGTTTCACTTCTGTGTTAAGGCTCAATAAAGAGAAGAAGAAGACCACACTGACACGCTGTAGCTTCTGTCACGTGTCACCTGGTCTGTCAACTCAAATAAAGGAACAAGTCTCTCAACACTTCAGATGTAAATGAAAGTGAATTTTCTATCATATTACAAAAGTTAATACAACATTTTAAATGAAAACAATCTTCCTATCTATTGTATCTTTCTCAACCTTTCCCAGCTGGCTAGGGATTATAATATTTTAATTACAATTTTTTAATTACATTTTTTAACATTAAATTTGTTTCCTTTTCTTAAAAAGTCTTTTAACTTTTGATTTTAGCCTGTAGGCCTAATATATTTCCCAATCTTTTTGCACTAAGTGTTATCACCGTTATTATAACCATGACAGCTGATAATTAGAGCTGCTTCTTGAGCGGGTTATTTTGGATCTATCAGTGTGATTTACGTTTATTATCATGTTGTTTTCATTTTGTGTGTTAGCTTGCTAATATTAGACATTGGATTAGTCATTTTTGGCATAAAGCAACTAGTCTTAACTGCAAAACTCAATTTATGTGTTGGAGGTGTTGAAAGAAAAGTATTTTCCTTTTCTTTTTTGGATCAGTTTCAACACAGACCAATGTGCGAGTGTTTTACTAAAAACAAAAATATGCTAATCTCATGATGACACAGACAGGAAAAGGAGAAAGTCAGAGGATGTCATGCTAATCCGCCCACAAGATAAGACAGATCAGTCCGGACTGAAACGGTTCTGCTGCTTCCACTGGTCTGCTTTTGTTATTAAAAAAAAAGAAAGAAGGAAAGAAAATCATATTTTGACAAAATGTTCAGCTTCTAACTCGGTCTCAAGGCGGAGTCCTGCTGAGATCCGTCTGTGAAGAACAGAAGCCTTTTACTTCTAAGCTTCAAGCTGCAGTTGGTACACAGTGTTTGATACTACAAAGATTTAATCCTCACAGTATTATACGCTCACAGCTTTTCCTGCTACAGTTACTTCAACACCAACGGTAGCTGATACTGAAGTCTTATTATCAAGCTTGTTAGGTGGATATTGTGTTTTGGGACAGACATACATACAAAATATCTGTGACGTCTCTTGACTTCTTGGCTGCTTTCTACTGTTGCAGTCACATAATTGCTGTTTTTACAGTTATTATAAAAGTGTGGCCACGGTTAAAAGTGTTCAAATTTATATTGACTCCCTTTAATGTCTATACAACACTGGCTTCTTTGACTCTGTTTATTACCTAAATCCAAATATAGCTGATATAAACTAAATATAACTCAGGTGTATTCGTTTAAAAAAAAAAAAAGTTAAATTTAAGGACACACTGCAGGTGGAACAGAAATAACTGAGCTGTGGTTGTTAATTATAACCTCAGTTTATCGAAGAATTCTCATTCCTGTTTAATTGACACTATAAAAAAAAAACACGGTTCCCAGTGTTCCCTTTCACTTTGTTCCCAATCCTGCCTTAACTGAGCTGTTTGCGAGACATTAACCTGATTAGGTTCTTTAAAGCTGAACTCTGTGAACCTGGTTCTTCTTCACACCCTTGGACCTCAGAGACGACCGACTGGTTTCACAGCCTCACTTTGACCTGAAGGACATAGCGGTGGCCTCTCACCGTGTGCGTGATTTGGTCCAGACAACTTTACACGTGAACAGCTGAGCGATACACAATGCCATCGTTGCTTGCAATTTGTTTAATTTAGCTACATTTTAAAATTTCGAAAATATAAATAGAAACGGAGAACCGTGTAAAATGAATACAGGTGTTGGTCCTATTTATAAGTCCCCTGATTTAGAGAAGAAATGGATTCCCTCACACTCTACATTTATTCTAACCTCCTTTTGGGATCAGTGGATTACCATAACACTCCTGGTGAGACATCAAAGAGAACAGTACAGTACTGAGAAAGAAAGAGAAGGATAGAGAGAGGTGGGGGGGGAGTTTTATAACTCGCATCAGAAACACAGAAAAACATGTTTATTCACTTAATGGAAATCATGTGTAGTGTCTCTTGTGAGACTAAATGGAAGCTGGGGTGGAAACAATGGGGTATTCAGCTTCGTATTCACAGGACATCATGTCACACAATGAGACGCCTCATCCGTCTTCAGCTGACACGAGCAGCTAATAAACGTGAAATAAAAACTATGCTCCCGATTTTCAGGCATAAGAAAAACCAGTAATCACCCCCTTATCACAAGGCCCCCTCACTTTATCCACGCTTTCTGTTATAGCATATCGTTGACATCACACAGAAACATTGTCTCTGTGTCAATGAACAGTTTGTCCCATCATGTAGGCCTATGGGAATTTTTTGTTTCATTCAAAATGACCGTGACATGTTAACTTGGTTGGAAATGATCGTGTTTATGTGTATGTGGTCCAACAGGCTGCGGCTAAATTATTCACACTGAAACCACATCAAACAGCCCGCTTCACTTTCTTGTTTCCTTTTTACTAGAGAGATTTGCTCGTTATTAGGAATTTCTAGATATTCTTTTTATTATTGTCATGAATTTGCATTGATAAATAGCAGTGGTTCAAGTGAGAATGTATAATGAAACGGGTCCCGTGGGGCCTGTATTAACATGCATTTTCAGTGATTTGATCTCATGTGTGAGCACCTGCCTCTCCAACGAGCACCTGTCATCACATACCACGTCCTCGCTTCATATGCAAATGTCCGGTAACAGGTACGTGCTGTGTGCTAATCAGACTGACCGCAGTCTGGCCACAGGGAGAGAAGGAGGCATGAAGGGGTGGAGTGAGAACCGATGCACTGTGCAGTGTGCACAGCTGTTGCAATGAAATAAAGTTTAATCTATTTGAAATGTAACACTAAAATCGTTAAAGCTCATAGTGAAAACAGTGTGCGTGTTGCAGCAGAAGACGTCAGTAGTGTAGTTAGTCGATTCATGTGGTCGAGACGCATTTGCACTCGCGCTGCTGAAGGAATGTGGACACATTAGTTCCAGATCCAGATCACCTCTGAATGCTGACCACTTGTGATTGCATTACCTGTCGCAGCATTATGTAACCCTGCAGCTCCAATCAGCTCACTGTTTTGATTTTACAGCTTGCAACTTTGCTGCTCTACTTTGCTCTCAGTGCCACCAGCAGCAGCTTTGTTCTATAGTGGCATGTAGCTATTATCTTGCAGCTGAAACAGCCCTGATGAGCCCTTTGAGCAGCAGACAACAGACAGACACAGTTAGGGACTTAGCTGGTGAACATGCTGCAGGATTTCACTATGAAAGAGCCAGATATTTTTCTCAAGAGTCAGAGTAGACCAGGCCAGAACCATTTGCCAGATGCTTCTGTACGAAGTGACTCAGCACATCACCAGAAGCCTCAGTGCAGTGTCTCACCTTAGTGCAACTATACATCTATTTGATAAATAACACAAAGAGATTGTTCAACATTTTGGCAAAGTTGCCCATTGCCATAATTCCTATAGTCATAGCAGTGG
Source organism: Decapterus maruadsi (assembly GCA_030347415.2). Taxonomy (NCBI): domain Eukaryota; kingdom Metazoa; phylum Chordata; class Actinopteri; order Carangiformes; family Carangidae; genus Decapterus; species Decapterus maruadsi. The sequence continues at coordinate 5,919,814 of CM064894.1, forward strand.
TTTGTTACATTTAATTGTCGGTGCAAACTATTTTTAGAATAGCGGAGCAGAGCCATGAGCTGTTCAGAGCTACGCTACAGAGGCTCATGGGATTTCTTGGTTTCCCTCATCAAACTCATCAAATACACAATCCAACAACTCCAAAATGCTCTGGTGGACAAGTTGTGACCTGCATATTCAGTGAGTTGGTGTCTCAGCAGCAGGGCCCAGCAGTTTGTGTTCACCTGCGACAGGTGGAGTAAAGGGGGAGGTGGATGGAAGGGAGGGAGGGAGGTAACCTCGTAAACCAGCCTCTCGCGGCAATGCATTTCATTTCATTTCATTTCGATTAAGAGTCTGGCCTCATTCCCCCTGTAAGCGTTTGGGGACGACGGGAGTAGTAGCAGCGTAGTAGAGGTATCACCAAAGTTATGTTTACCCTCATTCTGTTTGTTTAGGGATGCACACCATCCTGAAATGTATGCAGATATGTTAGTTAGCAACAAAACCATAATTGTCCTGATGTAGTGATCCTGAATATGAAAAGTGGCTCATCTTACACTCCCCTATAAGCTTTGATATGTTGCCTCATCGAGGAACCAGAACAGTCTGGACTGAGTGTCTTGTTTGCAGCGTCGGTGACGACAAGCGACGTTCCTTTTTATTTGGAGGAACACCTGCAGTGACTGAGAGGGAACAGAAGTATGATTGAGTTGAAGTGGCTGGAGCGGACCCAGGAGTCGCTCTGACAGCAGACGGGCAGCATCAGTGATCTGAATTTGATTCAGGCAGTCATGAGTGGCTGGCTGGTGTTACTGTAGGTCGATGCAGCAGCAGCACAGTGACGTGACCTTTCAAACTGAACAAACACCAAACAGACTGCTGCTGCATTCACAAACCATCTATATAATGCTTTCACTGTATGTGAGGGGAGGTCTACCGGAGCAGAAGACCAAGAGATGACCATGGATTGGAACAGAGAGTTCGGCGATGACGTCACGTGAAACTTGATTTTATCTGAAGTTGTCTCCGACGGGCGACCGCAAGCAATAAAACCAATAACACAGCTTTAAATATCTGCACGCGGCAGCTCCTCTTACCAGGAACAGCACCAGATCCATATTAACGATAAGCCCCTTAAAGTGTTTGTAATAACCACAGGAGCGGCTCTTGTCTCGCTGCAGAACAGAGCTCCTTATTGGTCTGGCTTTGTGGTTTCTGATAAACTTTAAAGGGCCCGAGGTCAGAAGCCTGCAAAAACAACAAACCAAACAGAACAGACAGTTGAATGTTTAGCTTGGGCAACAGATGTTCGATGCAGCAGACAATGAAAACACTTGAATTGTAAAGGTTTGTATCGCTCGTTGCGTGACCCCCCCTCCTCAAAACAAAGGTCTGCCGCTCTGTTGTAAGTGCCTTTCTCACATTGTCATTTTGATTTTAGCATTTTACTATCTGCGTGATGCCGACCGAACAACCTCGACAACTACAACAAAAACGCCTCCTCACATTCTGTGAAGCGGACTGAGTGTTCCCCCTTTTTTTGAAGACTGTGTATTGTTCAGTGGAAAAACACTATTAACCTGCTCCAGCTTCCTGTGGAACTGATTTGTTGTGTGATTGGTGGAAACAGCTCGGTAACTGCAGGAGTTATTACCCAAAAAAGTACAAACAGAAAAACATGCAATCATAGAAAATATGTGTTGAAAGGAGTTTTTTGCGTGAATAGGGTTAGGGTTAGTCAGTCAGGCCTGATACGGAGCGGTGGCTTCAGAGTGTCACTCCTCATTATAAACCTCTTCACTTTTTCAAGTAAAAGAAGATGACACTGATAAATAAGTAGCGGCTCTGCTGCAGAGTCTTTGAGAGTAATGATGAGCAAAGCTAATAATCCTATCCCCAAGCTTTTTCACTTTGGCTTCCTGTATTCTGCGCAGTGCCCCATCGTTAATCAATAAGCCTATTGATCAGGTTCAGACGGCCTCTCGCCTCAGACAAGACAGAGAAATATCATCAGACTGTTTTAGTTGACTTATAACCATGCTGCATTTAATGTCACACTCTTTCACTGATGTGACGTCACGATGCTGTGACACATGATTCACTATTTGATGATCATGTTATTCACGGTATAAAGGTCAGAGTAAAAAACCTCGGTGCTCTCTTTGATCGTTCTCTCTCATTTGACCTTCATGTTAAGTTGCATTTTTCCATCTGAGAAGGATTGCAAAGATTCGCTCTATCCTGTCACGTAAAGGACGCTCATGCATCCTCGTACATGGCTTTGTAACATCCAGGTTGCACTACTGTCATGTTCTTTTGTCAGCGTTGCCAAATAAATGTCTTTGAAGCCTGCAGACGGTGCAGAACACAGCAGCGTGGCTTATCTAAATATGAGCATATTAGTCCTGTGCTGGCCTCCCCTCACTGGCTTCCAGTGTTGTTACTCACCTACAAAATAGTGAACGGTCTCACACCAGCTTACTTGACCAATCAGGTTGATCTTTGCGAGCCTGCGTGCTCCTTTCGTTCCCAGGGGACTGGGCTTCTGAAGGTAAAGAAGAAAAGCTTTGGTGAGTCGGCTTTCTCTTTCCGTGCACCAATGTTGTGGAACAGTCTTCCACAGGACATTGGGTTGGCATGCTCGGTTGATGTCTCCTGTTGTCCTTATGGGTGAAATTGACCCAATATGTTCCCTTCCTCCATCCTTCCTTTCTCCCTTCCCTCTTTCCATAATCCTTATTCCCTGCCGTCTTTCCTTCCTTCCTTCCCTTTGTCCTTCCTTTGTTCCTCTTTTGATCCAATTGACCTGATCTATTCCCTCCCTTCTTCCTTCCTTCTTCTTCCATCCTTGAACAAATCTGTTCCCTCCCTCCATCTTTCTTTCCTTCCTTCCTTTCTTCCTTGTTCCCTTCCTTCTTTCCCTTCGCCCTCACTTCTTCCTTCCTTTTTGACCCAATCAACCCAATCTGTTCCCTCCCATCTTTCCCTTTGTCCTTCCTTCCTTCCTTCCATCCTTCCTTGACCCAGGAGGACAACAGGTGGGTTAAATCTAAGTCGAAAACATATATTTTCTCTATTGTTTATAATTCTTAAAATTGTTTGTTTAAATTGTTTTAATTTTATTGTTTTTTTTTTGATTGTAACTTCATATTTTTTGTTATTGCTTGCACTTTTTGCCTATTTCTATCCTCTGTAAAGCACATTGATGGATACAAACAATAGCATACAATCATTTAGCAAAAACTTCTGAATATAATGCAACATGATGCAACATAAAGCTGTAAGGTTTGTCATCATTACAATCTGTCCTTGTGTCTCTGAGTCGTCCTCGTCACGCTTGCAGACTAATCCACCACTTGTACACCTCACCTCACGCCTTCACAGCTTTACTGAGAACACCGTACAGTATTAACGCTGGATAAAGCCTCTGTTTGCTTTCAAAAGGTCTCATGGATTCCACAGGATGTTGGAAACATTTCATTGAAATCTCGATGTCATCCCATCACATGATTTCTGCTGAGGCTTCAAAGCCGCACAAACCCACGCCGTGACTCTCCTGTTCTCACGTCACAGAGGTTTCCTATTGTATTCAGGTCAGCACATTGAGGCCATTTGAGATCACTGAACTCATGGAAACCAGTTTGAGGCAACTTGCTGGTCTCTGACATGATGCATTATCCTGCTGGAATATGGCAGTGGGGAGGGAAGCATAGAAAACCAGATTAGATTAGACCAGGACCAGGTTTTCTGTGTCCACATTACCCGGTGTGGTGGTCCGGTCATTCTCCCCTGCTCGCTCATCAACCAGGCATCTATGGTTGAACAACTGCTGCTTACTAGATGTAGATGTCCTTTTTCTTTTTCACAGTAAGAAATACTCAAGAGTGCTTTTGCATAAAAGAAAATCCCAGGAGATCGTCTTCAGTCAACTCAAATCACTCCATCTGGAACAATCACCCAGCAATGACAGCAATCATGCAAAAGTCAAAACCCTCCGAGGTCCAATTTGTTCCCAACTCTGATGTGAACCGTGTGTGTGTGTGTGTGAAGCTCCTGACCTGTATGTCCGATATTGGCACTGCTGCCAGATGATTGGCTGAGTGTATAATTGAACTAACAAGAAGGTGTGAAGAATGTGTTCCTCCGGTGTAAGTGTATTCATTTGTCTTCATCCTGAGTCAAACTCTTAAAGACAGAAACAAGAGCTACTGTTTAGTTTGGTTTAGTGCAGTTTATTTATAACGGGCCAGCGTGCAGTGACATTACGTAATTATTTAAAGAAATAAATAAATGGCTGCACCAGATTTAGCAAGAATGCTAATTTCCGACAAACATAAGACAGACATCATTAAAAAAAACTGTAAGTACAGGTTGAAATACACATTGAGAACAGAAATCATAAGACTAGAGATTAACAAAAAAAAGACAGTGTGTTTGTGTTTCATAGTCAATGCAGATTATATACTATACAAATTTGCTTCCCTGTCTCAATCCCCCCTCCAGCTCTGTTAGAATTGGCTTGAAACTGTAACTGCACAGTAACTACAAACCGTGTGAGACAGAAAAATAAAGTCCATGTAATACAAGACTGTTCCTGCTGCCAAGGCGGAGGAGAGACGATAAGTGGTTTATGTGTAATGAGGTCAATCAAACTGAAATCTCCACTTGTAACCGTTGGAAATATTTAATATTTATTAGTCTCCTCCTGTTGGACCGTGAGCTGTGACGGGAGAAGACTGTAATAACATCAACACTGGCACTGGAATCCATGCGGATTAAGGAATTTGTTTATTGAATAGATGCTGTGTAGGTATTTGTTCTGATTGGACGATGGTTGAGCTGTTAACAGGTTTCGATCTTATAGTTGAGTTCAGCAAGAGTTTCCATGGTGATAAAAAAAAAAGATAACTGTCCTCCGCACAAGTCTGAAAACTGAAGGGTTAAACCCAGCTCGTTAATCTCAAACCCTGCTGCTTCACACGGGCCTCAGGTGTGTTTCTTTCAGTCACACAGAGACTAAAGAGAATGTAAAACGTCTCAGGAGGAGCGAGAGGCTCCTCCTTAATTGGAGGACTTCATTTTGACCCGCTCTGTCAACAAGCATCTGCTGTGCTTGGTTGATTACCCATGAACACCTCCCTGAATCCCAATCAGCTTCAGCAACGATCCTCACATCAAGTTGTGCTAATTGACGATAAAGGCAAACCACTAAGTAGGGGGGAAATTACACATTAATTTCCATCAATTCCACAATCAATGAGTCAATCATCAATCAGACACCAATAGATTACATGATAATTTGTAAGAGTGTGCTTTTATTTTGAAATCCCCCTGACACATCTACAAGTACATGTAGCTATCTGCTGCAGTTTCATATTTCATTTGCAAAGACATCTTGTGTAGCTAATCACCAAGATCTGAAAATATATAATTTGAGACTCTACAGTAAAATAGGAATAAGATTTACACTAAAATCCTACATGAATGTAAACATATCACATATTTCTTTTGTAGAAAACTGTAAACTCAATAAATCAGAATGTGTCACTTTGTAGTGAACAGGAAGATTAAAAAACAAAACAAAACACAACGAACAAACATTGTTTTTCTTTTAATTGTCTGGTTAGAAGTAAAAATGTCTAATGATATTTCGGTTGCTTTTTGTGATTTGATATGGATGGAAGTGATTGTGTTTAATCGAGATGGGACACTGTCTCATTGATCATTGATCCCTGAATCTAATCCACTAAAAATTGTATTGTGACAGACTTTGTGATATCAACAAACATCAAATTGTGTCCCCTAATCAAACATACTGTTTTGTGATGAAACTTGTGATTTAGACCCCTATAACATACTAATATTATATCTTATTACATATTACTATATATTTTGAAGTAGAGACGATGCTTGACTTGACTTTTTTCTATGGAGTGAGCTGATTTTATTCTAGGGTACATGGCAGAAAAAGTAAAGCGTCTATCTTCAAGAATGAGAGCAGAGCACCATCTGCTGGTTGAATGCAAGTAATGCAGATGTCAGGGAGGGTGGCAGCCTACGTGCCATCCGTGATCATCCATAGACTGTAGTATGTGAATGACCAGTTTTCTATCCCGCACATTTCTATGTTTGATTAAGAAAAACAAATTAATTAGACGAATTTCTGCTGTTGTTTAAGATTCATTCACGTTTTTGAAGCATGAAAAAGACCCGAAACTGTCAAAATTATTTGAAACTTTAAAATAAGTTCTGAATCTGAAAAAATAAAATATGCAACTGGAAGAAATAGGATTGCAAATATCAAAACATATGAAAGTTTTTTTTTTTAAAAAGAAAGAAAACCCCCAATATAGCGCCAAGACTGTAATACGGTAGCCTACTTTATTTTATTTTCTAAAAAATCCCATTTAATTTGACGGATTTCTGCTCTTGTTTGGGGTTCATTCCATAGTCTGTAAAGGTTCATTCATGTTTTTAGAGTAGGCTGGACCTATGAGCTGGACTCGCGGGAACTACATTTCCCATGATCCTCCCCGGCGCAGTTGGAGGTTACATGCTGCTTTCCTCGCAGTCCGTCTCCTCTACTTGCTGTTGATAAATGTGGTCCTTGAACGACTCATAGCCCCGGATGCCTTCGCGTGGCCCTTCAAGGATGAGGACTACTGTCTCGTCTTGAGCTCATCACATAGCTTCCACGGTGAGTGTTGTCTGCGCCATGTCCTCTGTTTTTTTAATGTTTCGTTCTTATATTTTAACGACTTGTTTTCCCTGCGTGTCTGTCTGCACGTTAGCAGCGCAGCCAGCTAACGGCTAATTAGCTAACGTCACGCGTCAGAAGCCGAAGTTGGCACTTGGCAGCAGTTCGGACTGTGGCCTTCATAGCAAACCCGCCAGTGTTTAAAACGAGCAGCACTGCCTGTTTTAATGAGACAAAACCTCACTTCTCTTGCCGGTTCACGCCCCAACAACCTAGGAACTAAAACTTTCCTCCTTGCCCTTCAGACAAAACTGGTCAAAGTCAGCTAGCCCCAAAAACAGATGCCCGGGGAAAGCTAACGCGAGTTAGCCGAATGACTTCCGGTTTGAGTTTATAAAAATAAAAGTAGCCACGGCCAGTCTCAACGGTCTGTTTAACCTATAGTCTGCCTTGCTGCTCTTATTTTGAAGGTGAATGTTATTTCTTCCTGTGTCACTGTGTGGACTTTACACAACTCCCAGTAGATATTTTCTTTCGCAACAGCAGCCTTTTAAACGTCAATTGAGTGGATTTCTATTGAATGTACATGAACAAGAAACTTAGTCACCCACTTGTTTGGTCGGAGGCGCTGCAGTTATGCTTGTGTACTCATCATAACACCAGGTAACGTTATTATGTTTACGACCTTTAATCTGCTCTGTGATCAATGAATGAAAGTGCGATGACATTACAGCCCGAGCCTGAAGGAATTTAGGTCAAGGCTGTTTTGCTGTTTTTTCAGTTTATCTCAGGCATAACACATAGGCTAACTTAACTAGCACACATAGCCTATGCAACTGCTATTTATCAAGTACAGTAATAGTAAGAGAATGGTGTATTTGCATGTAGGATAAAAGAGTAAAACAAGGAGATAAAGTAATCAGTACATAAATATGAGATAAACAGCTTCTGTTTGTCAGTAATTGGGTAACACCTGACTACGGCCAATGTAGTTTAACACCTGCCACACCTTTTTTAGGAAGAAGTGGGCCTGTATTTTATGGTGCTGTTGAGTTTATTAGTGCCACATTTTATGGGTGTGGGTTTGGCTAAATAACAGGAACACCTTTCTGTATACAGTTCACCTACCTTAACACCTCAAAATGAATACAAGCTTCAAGTTTTGACTTTTTTTTTTCAAACATCTGCAGTTTGTTCTGCAGGAAGATCACAGTCTGCCAACTGAGTGTGTGTTGTTCTGGTGAAGATCCAGCGTCTTTAATTGAGCCGTCTAGACTTAGCAGTGATTAACCAGAGATCTAAAGTCGCATTTGGTCAGAGCCGGGTAACGCCATACTGATACGAAAATATGAGAAAACTATTGAAATCTGTCCAAACATAGTGTTTTGGACACTGTGACCACATTAAGTCCTGAGTTTTTTAAGCTGCAGTTGAAGTTCCTCCATGTTAACACACCATAAATTCACTGAGGTCGTAGAAAGTTCAGAGTGCCACAGACGTTATCACCCATGATTTATTCACACACAATGGGCTGCAGGTATTTATACTGTACGTGTGTGGAAAAGAAAAATGGACCAACTGCAAGTTATCTATGGACCAACTGCAAGTTATCTATGGACCAACTGCATCTAGTTATTATTATTTCAATTCATGTTCTCAAATTTCTTCACATCAGTGGAAAACTTTGTAAAAGCCTTGTTCAGGGAATTCGGTGTGTCTGAGCAGGAGTATGTAGGAGATCCTTCCTCCTTTCTAGCCCTGCTCAGCATTTATTTCGCTGAGTCATGTGTCTAGGGCACACTCATCATGATCTGACTTTCCAAAATTGCGATAAAAGAAAATATTTTGGGAATTTGAACAAAACCAGAAAGTCAGACACAACGTTATCTAATTTCATTACTTTACTTTAATTACTTTATTTGTTATTATGTTACATCATATTTTATTATGTGATGATAGGAAGTTATAAATCAATAAATAAAGGAGATTATTGACTAATTAAATCATAACAAGAGTAATGTTTATTTGCCACTAAAGACTAAAAGCCTTTTCTCGTCTCAACCTGCAGCCTGTGGTTTAACATCACAGCAGCAGAAAGCAGGAGGAGGAGGAGGAGAAGAGGAAGATGATGATGCAGCGGCTCCTAACTCACAGGACACTGTGGCGGACGGCAGCCGTGCGCCCGCTGCTGGTGGGCGTGGCCGTCCCAGAGCCGGCGGCGGCGGCGCTGTGCTGCTGCGTTCTCCGCCTGACGCCTCCGTCGCCGTCGCCCGCGGCCCACTGGCTCTCCACCTCGGCCTCCAGCAGGGCGGCGCATCAGCCCAAACACCAGCCGCCGCAGGACGAGACGCAGTCGCAGGAAGCAGCGCGGACGCCCGGGGACGCTGCGCCCGAGGCCGTGGAAGTGGACCCCCTGCAGGACAAGTCCATCGGCCTTTTCCAGAGGTTTAAGAAAACCTTCAAACAGTACGGGAAGGTGCTGATCCCCGTGCACCTGGTGACGTCCACCTTCTGGTTTGGAACCTTCTATTATGCTGCTATGAAGTGAGTCTGGATTCAGATTTAGATTTATTTATTTTGCACGGTTAATAATATACAAAAGGGACAATTTACAGTACTAGAAGAGGCCTTCACCTATAGTTAACAATAAAATATAATGTCATACAAAAAGAAAACAATCATATTTATAAATGGTCATAATAAAATGAAAAATTATAAGGAAAATTCACAAAGAGATAAACAATCAAGATGAGTCTATTTTTTTCAAGGGTGAGACAGAAGGACAGGGGGATGGGAGGTCAAATATATAATAAAGAAGATCCTCAGAAATAGATTTAAATGAACCAGCTTTGTATAACTTCACTGTGATACTTAAAGGGCTGGAGTCCACAGGTTTGAAACTTTCGTGACTTCAGATTTGGTGAAACGTCTGGAGATTATCGTACATCATTGATGGCTGTTTTTAAATGTGTGTTGGTTGCAACTTTTATATTTCTCATCTTTTTGTTGTGCCTCCCTCCCCTCAGAGGTGTGAATGTAGTGCCATTCCTGGAGATGATCGGTCTACCAGAGTCTTTAGTCGGCCTTTTGAGAGACTCCTCGAGTGGCTACGCTCTGACTGCATATGCCATGTACAAGGTAATTTAGTCCAGGATCCTCTGAACATTTTGGACTCTTTTTATTATTATTCCACTGAGCACAAAGTGTCTTTGGCAGATTCAGACACAAACCCCACACAGTTGTCATTTTCCACCGTTACAGTGCCCACATTGTTTAAATAGCAAATGCACTCGCACCCTCTGTGTGTGTGTGTTAAAATGAGATGCGGTCAGACGCATCGCTATCTCCAGGCAGATGAAAGCAATTAAGCCCGGTGTGAAGTCAATGGTGCAGTGTTTCACTGTTATTTTAAGGGTGCATTATCATAGATCTGTATCTGAGGCTCTGCAGAGAAACCTCTTCCATCCATCACCCAAACTATTTTATAACATGCTATATAATAACATAGGATATACATAAGTTGTAATTTACCTCCCTGAGCTGCTGCCTGAGCCTGGCTGGCTTCAGTGTGCGATCTATCTGGCTTGTGTGAACTCTGATTGTGTGTCATTATCACAGTGGTGGTGCAGGTGGTGCACGAATGGCAGATGGCACTTATGATTCATTAAGTGTGCGACTCTTTTGAACTGGTTTCCATAGTTTAATCAGTAACTGGACACACCCAAAGTGCTCATGCACCGTGCACGTTGGAGCAGAGCCCTTTGGCTTCGTTTCCTCATCACTTATCATCATTTTGTTATTTTTCAGCACAGTCACCGGCTTGTTTCTTTGAATTGATGCAGCTTTGGTTTATTTGACTTCCTTTAGTGATTGTGCATTTGAATCTTTAATAATGGTCTTTTCCCTGTGTTTTCTTCCAGATCGCTACGCCGGCCAGATACACAGTAACTCTGGGCGGCACGTCGCTATCTGTCCAGTATCTCCGCAAGCACGGCTACTTATCCACGCCGCCGCCGGTCAAAGATTACATCCAGGACAAAATGGAAGAGACGAAGGAGAAAATCACGGAAAAGATGGAGGAAACGAAGGAGCGCTTCTCTGAGAAAATGGAAGAGACTAAGGACAAATTCTCCGAGAAACTGCAGGAAACCAAAGACAGAGTCTCCGAGGGGAAAGCGTTTTTCCGAAAGAAAAACGACTAGCCAACCCCCGTCCTCTGGATGAATAATCTTATTTTAATCTTGACAAGTCATCAATGAACTGGAGGGAGGGGAGGCGGCGGCGGCGGCGAGTAAGAGACAGCACTTCAGAGACTGTTTGGAAAGAAGAGAGAGAGAGAAAGAGAGACGTTGCACTATCTTTGTCCTGAAATGTCACCTCACATCCTAGTTATCACCTGTTGTCTATTTAAGTGTCAGATTGAATCCCTGGTTGTCCAAACCCTGCCACCATCCACTGTAAGTGTAGACTAGACAGCAGCTTAGCAGACTGCAGCCGACGCTACATCCCGGCTCAGTCGTCTCTGGCTGGATTTACACAGGCTCAGGTCATCTGGACTTTTAACTCTTCGCTGACTGGTCCAGGTTTCATCTGCCTTTTGTAAAAACAAGCCTTAAATATAATGATAATAATAAGAATACAGTGAAGCGACTGTACGGGAGAGCAGCACTAATGCAATCTTTAACTTGAAAACTATGTTTGTGTGAACTATCACAGCCTCTCTGAAGACCAGGTATCACCTCGTCGTGTCTTTATCTAATGGAAGGAGACAAGGAATTATGTTTTTCTAATGAGTTTTTATCTGATAGCCAAAACTAATACTGAGGTGCAGTGTGGCGGCGGCAGCGGCAGCGGCGGAGGTTAATTTGGTGTCCGTACCATTTAATGTTGTGTAAGTACGTTGGCGGCTGCAGACGTAGTCACAGTGGATGTCAGTTTACATGTGGATACAAGTGTGTAGAGAACATACAATAATAGGCTGTACGGTCGGATGAGGAGGAAGGAGAGTGTAACACGTGGACGTTCATAGTGTGTAAGCGTCGACACTGTGCAGCTGAAACATGTCGGGTACTTTGGTTCAAATAGATTTAAAGAAAATGCTCCTGTCAGAATTTCAAACAGATGTGAGGTTTAACCCACAACTGAATAAAGTCGAATGCTCATCACCAACGTTTCTGTGCCGTGTTTTACAACAATTCAGACTTTTGTTTGTGTTTCTGAGAAGCAAAGTCGCACAATCTTTCATTCATTCATAATAAAACTCAATGCTGATTTACTGCAGAAGCGTATGATAGCTGAATTATTGTAGGTAGATGTTGTTAAACAATAATTAACTCAAGGCTGCTGTCTAGCTCGTTGAATGATTTGTTTATGTAAGTAACACATTATGCATTATATTGTTTAATTTAATATTGTATTGTTTAATGTCTTGTAAGCCCACATGGGTTTACAAGGCATTAAACAATATAAATACAGACATTCAAAGATGGCCAAGAAGTCTTCACATAGACTCATGCAATGAAAGTTTCAGAGTTCACAGGCAGAATATACAAAACAATAATAGTAAGTTGTATTCTTACGTAGGATACAGTGTTTTCTGTCTTCATGTCCATGTGCTTTTAGTAAATCTGGATAGGATATCTGACTTTTTCCCTTTCCACTTACACAAAAAGTACAATTTAAATAAGTGTTACATCCTGATTAAACAGTATATTGTGTTATAATATAATTAAGGTGTTGGTGGTCTGCACCATGTGTTCGTACATACTCTTAACAGCGTGAAGCTTAAATGTGTCCTGACCCCAAACACCAGTTACTCCACTGACCTCTGCCTCAGTCCCATCAGTCCAACTGAAAATATTTCACTATTTCAAATGGATAAAAGTTCATCACAAGAGTTTAACACCCACACCCTCCTCTCTAACAACACATACCTTTGTATTTGTGCATGAAGCAGGACAATCAAGAATCTGTTTTCATTAAAGTTTTGATTGTGAGCTTGATAAATGCAGTGATCATGAACCAAAACAGTAAATCTGTGGGATTAAAAAGAAAAAATAAAGAAATAAATGAGCTGAAAGTCCAAGCGAAATGACAAGAAACAGCTTTTACATCACACACTTTGCTCATTGTGGATTTAAAAACTGTGTCTGAAACTATTTCAATCTGCATTTACTGTAAAAAGTTAATATTTCACTTTTCATACTTTCATAATAGATTTCCAGTCATATTTACCAAACAGCAACTCTCTCTGGAGTTGTTTGACACGTAGTTCTCTCAGCTGTCATTGTCCAGAAATGCCTAAACATAAGCATCTCCAGCGCGCTGCAGCCTGCCTCCTTCATTATGAATCTTATTTATATGTAAATATGATGACATTACCGGCCGCTGATGGGAAGTGAGAGCGAGTTACAATGACCTCTGCTGTCCAAACTAATGAACAACTGTTTATGCAGCCGCGCACACAAACACCTGTCTGTTCCCTCACAGTGAGTGTGACACAGAGGGCAGAGCCGCCGCCGCCGTGTGATTCCCTTAAATCATTTTTTAGTGAAAAGACAATCTGTGTTCCTCTGCTGCGAGCCGCAAGAACAAGACTCAAGTGTCAAGACGTCTCTGGGAAGCTGGAGGTGAAGCCCGGGTCAGCAGGAAGAAAAAGTGTCCAAACTGTCTAAAGTGATTCCCATTTTCTCCGCCCTGCATCTTTTTTTCTTGGAGAAGCTGTGTGTGTGCATTAAGGAAAGTTGCAGCCTAGAGTCTGAGTGTCCTCCTTGATCTTTGTCCGGCTTGTCCTTTTAGTAAGTTTCAGTTCAGACAGATACTCCAGCAGCAGCAGCAGCAGCAGCTCAGAATGCACTTCCATTACTCAGCAGCAGAGGTCAAGATATCCCAGTTTTTCTGCATCAGTGCAGGTCAAAGACCCACTTTCCATGATGCAGCTCAGACTCGTGGTTTTTAGGCCTCGGTCCATTTGGCTGCAGGGGAAACCCTCTGAGATGAAGTATTGGTGGTGTAAAAGGTGTCAGGTAGGACACATGAACCTTTAAGTGTCTACAGAGACACTACAGAGCTGTGTCAGCAGGTTATATACTACAGTATAGGCGACCCATGTTTCTATGTTCATTCACATGTTTTGTCTAAAAGATCAAACTCCAAACCGTACAAAAGCATTCAATTGAAAAAATAATTAAAAATATAGCTTTGTTTTTAGTATTAAAAGTTTTTTGTAGCAATTTTTCTTCTGTTTTTTTTCTGTATTTACTCAGAATGTCATTTCTAGTCAAAACAAATCTCACTACTCATCACATTAAAAACTAGCTTGTTTTTAGACACTTTTTTTTTTTTTTTTTTTTTACTTCTTTCAAACATATTTTCACTTGAAATAAGTAGAAGAATCTGATAGTGGAGCAAGTTTTTCTTTCTTATTACAAGCACAAAAAACTTGCTTTCACTGGCAGATTTTTCAACTTATTTCAAGTGAAAATTAGTTTTAAACAAATGAAAATTATGCATATTATATATTTAGGTGATGAGTCTTAGTGGAAAGAGATTAGTTTATTATATTATTTATTGTATTATATTCTTCTATATTCTTCTATATCTATATTCTTGGAGAGATTTTGAGTTTTTCCAGTGTAGAAGGGTTGGGGTGGGGCAAGTAGTGGCTGATTTCCCAGGTTGTCTTTAAAGGGATAGTTCACCCAAAATTCAAATTTTACTCTATTATCTTTAAAGGGACAACGAGGAGTTTTGGAAAAGCGAAGTGTTTTCACGCTGCCTCCGCGCGCATTTTTGCCTTTATGGATAGTACAGTTGAGACAGACAGGAAACGGGGAGGCAGAGAGAGGGGGAATGACAGGTTGTCTTTAAAGGAACTGAGTTCACATGGGGCTTTAAAATTCAAATTTTACTCATTATCTAACTATCCCTTTAAGACACCTGCAAACTATTTTAATTTGTGGAAAAGGGGCTGAATATCTCTCCGTAAAATGATCTCTAAACTCAGAAAACCATTATTTTTTTCTTCCTCAGTCACAGAGTTCACATGCAGCTGGTTTTCAGTCTTTCTAGAAAAGTAGTGAGTGAGTGAGTGGATGTGCAGACATGATGCTTCCTGATAAAATATGGAAGCGGAAAACTAGAAAGCCGTTTCCTCCTCCTCCTCTTCTTCTTCCTCTGTTTCCTGTGTGGATCAAAAAGCCTGGCGGAGCTTCAGACTCTCAGGCTGCATCATGTCTCATCTCTGAACAAACTGCAGCTGATGTATGCATGATTTCCTCTGCATGGCCTCACCAGTCTGCCAGCCCCCCCACCTCCACATCAATGTGTGTGTGTGTGCGTATAGTCTGAATAACGTGAGTCAGAGGGAAATGTGAATGGTTTCAGGATGGTTGTGCTTCTTGCAGCATTTAGCAGCCGGTTCACGGAGAGGCCAGGAGGTGGGGGTGGGGGGGGGCTCACACTCCCTCTGCAGTTGTAAGTGAGGCTAAGTGCTTTTAACATTAGCTTTGTTTCACTCCTGGTGAACGGTCTGACAAGTAACCAGATGGGGCTCCGTCTATAAATAAACGGCTGAAATATAAAATATACAGGTGAAGATGTGCATTTCAATACTCGTACAGGGTTGAGTGAGTCATTTTCACCTGAATAAAAAAAAAACGCAGGTGGCTGCAGAGAGGAGATTTTTAATGTAACCCAGACCTGACCTTCACTCTGCTGCCGCTGCTCCGACAAAGGGAAAGATTCAACAGATCCGGGGGTGAAAAGCTCATCTGAAGCTCATCAGAGACTTCACCTCCTCGAACATAAGAAAGGAAAGGAGGCATTGAAGTCATTTTATTATGTGGTCAGGTCAACTTTTCCAGCAGCTGCAGCTGCAGCAGCAGCACAAGCCACCAGTTTCCATCTCTCTGCTGCTCTGAGAGGAAGGACATGGCTGCCGGTGAGCTCTTTCAACGGCATTTTACAGATATCACAAATAAAAATCCACTTCAAACCAGTGGAGAAAGAAATAACCTCCAGGGTTTCTACATTGTGGTGTTCACTGATCAGATTTTAAACCGGGAGAGCTTTCTATTTTCCATTTTGATTTTAGTTTTTCTCTGTCATAATCAGTGTTGTGCTAGTTACTCAAAAATAGTAACTAGTTACAGTTACTAGTTATTTCATAAAAAAGTAACTCAGTTACTTAAACTAAAAAGTAATGCGTTACTGAAAAAGTAACTTTTTCATTACTTTCAAAGGTTTTTTTTTCAATGCTCCCATTAAATAAAGGTTGATTGAATTCCCCTCAAACCCCATGTCAGTTCTGTAGCTACTGATGCTGATGTAAAAGAACCCATCATCATCATGCTGCATACACACTAAATAAGCAGAAAAAACTAAATATAGCGTTTCCTGGTGAAATATGTTTTTTTAAAATCACCCCTATAACACAACCCAGTCACAGTATGCTGACCTTTGACCTTAGGTCACATCAATTCCTTCATAGGTGTCATCCTCATTCCTTTTGCATACTGTTCCTGACATCTCACTCTACCTCTGGTATCATTTTGGTGGCATTTTACTGTAGAAATTTGGAGAAAAATCACTTTAAAGTCACCCCTATATCAAAACCCAGTTACAGTATGCTGACCATTGACCTTAGGTCACATCAATTCCTTCATAGGTGTCATCCTCATTCCTTTTGCATACTGTTCCTGACATCTCACTCTACCTCTGGTATCATTTTGGTGGCATTTTACTGTAGAAATTTGGAGAAAAATGACATTAAAGTCACCCCTATAACACAACCCAGTTACAGTATGCTGACCATTGACCTTAGGTCACATCAATTCCTTCATAGGTGTCATCCTCATTCCTTTTGCATACTGTTCCTGACATCTCACTCTACCTCTGGTATCATTTTGGTGGCATTTTACTGTAGAAATCTGGAGAAAAATCATTTTAAAATCACCCCTATGACAAAATCCAGTTACAGTATGCTGACCTTTGACCTTAGGTCACATCAATTCCTTCATAGGTGTGTTTCTCATTCCTTTTGCATATTGTTCCTGGTGTCTCACTCTACCTCTGGTATCATTTTGGTGGCATTTTACTGTAGAAATCTGGAGAAAAATGACATTAAAGTCACCCCTATAACAGAATCCAGTTACAGTATGCTGACCTTTGACCTTTGACCTTAGGTCACATCAATTCCTTCATAGGTGTCATCCTCATTCCTTTTGCATACTGTTCCTGACATCTCACTCTACCTCTGGTATCATTTTGGTGGCATTTTACTGTAGAAATTTGGAGAAAAATCACTTTAAAGTCACCCCTATATCAAAACCCAGTTACAGTATGCTGAACTTTGACCTTAGGTCACATCAATTCCTTCATAGGTGTCATCCTCATTCCTTTTGCATACTGTTCCTGACATCTCACCCTACCTCTGGTATCATTTTGGTGGCATTTTACTGTAGAAATTTGGAGAAAAATGACATTAAAATCACCCCTATAACACAACCCAGTTACAGTATGCTGACCTTTGACCTTAGGTCACATCAATTCCTTCATAGGTGTCATCCTCATTCCTTTTGCATACTGTTCCTGACATCTCACTCTACCTCTGGTATCATTTTGGTGGCATTTTACTGTAGAAATCTGGAGAAAAATGACATTAAAATCACCACTATAACAAACCCAGTTACAGTATGCTGACCTTTGACCTTAGATCACATCAATTCCTTCATGGTTGTCATCATCATTCCTTTTACATACGGTTCCTGACATCTCACTCTACCCCTGGTATCATTTTGGTGACATTTTACTTTAGAAATCTGGAGAAAAATCATTTTAAAATCACCCCCATAACACAACCCAGTTACAGTATGCTGACCTTTGACCTTAGGTCATTCCTTCATAGGTGTCATCCTCATTCCTTTTGCATACTGTTCCTGACATCTCACTCTACCTCTGGTATCATTTTGGTGGCATTTTACTGTAGACATTTGGAGAAAAATCACTTTAAAGTCACCCCCATAACACAACCCAGTTACAGTATGCTGACCTTTGACCTTAGGTCACATCAATTCCTTCATAGGTGTCATCCTCATACCTTTTACATACTGTTCCTGACATCTCACCCTACCTCTGGTATCATTTTGGTGGCATTTTACTGTAGCAATTTGGAGAAAAATTACATTAAAATCACCCCTATAACACAACCCAGTTACAGTATGCTGACCTTTGACCTTAGGTCACATCAATTCCTTCATAGGTGTCATCCTCATTCCTTTTGCATATTGTTCCTGGCGTCTCACTCTACCTCTGGTATCATTTTGGTGGTATTTTACTGTAGAAATCTGGAGAAAAATGACATTAAAGTCACCCCTATAACAAAATCCAGTTAAAGTATGCTGACCTTTGACCTTAGGTCACATCAATTCCTTCATAGGTGTCATCCTCATTCCTTTTGCATACTGTTCCTGACATCTCACTCTACCTCTGGTATCATTTTGGTGGCATTTTACTGTAGAAATCTGGAGAAAAATGAAATTAAAATCACCCCTATAACACAACCCAGTTACAGTATGCTGACCTTTGACCTTAGGTCACATCAATTCCTTCATAGGTGTCATCCTCATTCCTTTTGCATACTGTTCCAGACATCTCACTCTACCTCTGGTATCATTTTGGTGGCATTTTACTGTAGAAATTTGGAGAAAAATCACTTTAAAGTCACCCCTATATCAAAACCCAGTTACAGTATGCTGAACTTTGACCTTAGGTCACATCAATTCCTTCATAGGTGTCATCCTCATTCCTTTTGCATACTGTTCCTGACATCTCACCCTACCTCTGGTATCATTTTGGTGGCATTTTACTGTAGAAATTTGGAGAAATATGACATTAAAATCACCCCTATAACACAACCCAGTTACAGTATGCTGACCTTTGACCTTAGGTCACATCAATTCCTTCATAGGTGTCATCCTCATACCTTTTACATACTGTTCCTGACATCGCACTCTACCTCTGGTATCATTTTGGTGGCATTTTACTGTAGAAATTTGGAGAAAAATCACTTTAAAGTCACCCCTATATCAAAACCCAGTTACAGTATGCTGAACTTTGACCTTAGGTCACATCAATTCCTTCATAGGTGTCATCCTCATTCCTTTTGCATACTGTTCCTGACATCTCACTCTACCTCTGGTATCATTTTGGTGGCATTTTACTGTAGAAATTTGGAGAAAAATGACATTAAAATCACCCCTATAACACAACCCAGTTACAGTATGCTGACCTTTGACCTTAGGTCACATCAATTCCTTCATAGGTGTCATCCTCATTCCTTTTACATACTTTTCCTGACATCTCACTCTACCTCTGGTATCATTTTGGTGGCATTTTACTGTAGAAATTTGGAGAAAAATGACATTAAAATCACCCCTATAACACAACCCAGTTACAGTATGCTGACCTTTGACCTTAGGTCACATCAATTCCTTCATAGGTGTCATCCTCATTCCTTTTGCATATTGTTCCTGGTGTCTCACTCTACCTCTGGTATCATTTTGGTGGCATTTTACTGTAGAAATCTGGAGAAAAATGACATTAAAGTCACCCCTATAACAGAATCCAGTTACAGTATGCTGACCTTTGACCTTTGACCTTAGGTCACATCAATTCCTTCATAGGTGTCATCCTCATTCCTTTTGCATACTGTTCCTGACATCTCACTCTACCTCTGGTATCATTTTGGTGGCATTTTACTGTAGAAATTTGGAGAAAAATCACTTTAAAGTCACCCCTATATCAAAACCCAGTTACAGTATGCTGAACTTTGACCTTAGGTCACATCAATTCCTTCATAGGTGTCATCCTCATTCCTTTTGCATACTGTTCCTGACATCTCACTCTACTTCTGGTATCATTTTGGTGGCATTTTACTGTAGAAATTTGGAGAAAAATGACATTAAAATCACCCCTATAACACAACCCAGTTACAGTATGCTGACCTTTGACCTTAGGTCACATCAATTCCTTCATAGGTGTCATCCTCATTCCTTTTGCATACTGTTCCTGACATCTCACTCTACCTCTGGTATCATTTTGGTGGCATTTTACTGTAGAAATCTGGAGAAAAATCATTTTAAAATCACCCCTATAACACAACCCAGTTACAGTATGCTGAACTTTGACCTTAGGTCACATCAATTCCTTCATAGGTGTCATCCTCATTCCTTTTGCATACTGTTCCTGACATCTCACTCTACCTCTGGTATCATTTTGGTGGCATTTTACTGTAGAAATTTGGAGAAATATGACATTAAAATCACCCCTATAACACAACCCAGTTACAGTATGCTGACCTTTGACCTTAGGTCACATCAATTCCTTCATAGGTGTCATCCTCATTCCTTTTGCATATTGTTCCTGGCGTCTCACTCTACCTCTGGTATCATTTTGGTGGTATTTTACTGTAGAAATCTGGAGAAAAATGACATTAAAGTCACCCCTATAACAAAATCCAGTTAAAGTATGCTGACCTTTGACCTTAGGTCACATCAATTCCTTCATAGGTGTCATCCTCATTCCTTTTGCATACTGTTCCTGACATCTCACTCTACCTCTGGTATCATTTTGGTGGCATTTTACTGTAGAAATCTGGAGAAAAATGAAATTAAAATCACCCCTATAACACAACCCAGTTACAGTATGCTGACCTTTGACCTTAGGTCACATCAATTCCTTCATAGGTGTCATCCTCATTCCTTTTGCATACTGTTCCTGACATCTCACTCTACCTCTGGTATCATTTTGGTGGCATTTTACTGTAGAAATTTGGAGAAAAATCACTTTAAAGTCACCCCTATATCAAAACCCAGTTACAGTATGCTGAACTTTGACCTTAGGTCACATCAATTCCTTCATAGGTGTCATCCTCATTCCTTTTGCATACTGTTCCTGACATCTCACTCTACCTCTGGTATCATTTTGGTGGCATTTTACTGTAGAAATTTGGAGAAAAATGACATTAAAATCACCCCTATAACACAACCCAGTTACAGTATGCTGACCTTTGACCTTAGGTCACATCAATTCCTTCATAGGTGTCATCCTCATACCTTTTACATACTGTTCCTGACATCGCACTCTACCTCTGGTATCATTTTGGTGGCATTTTACTGTAGAAATTTGGAGAAAAATCACTTTAAAGTCACCCCTATATCAAAACCCAGTTACAGTATGCTGAACTTTGACCTTAGGTCACATCAATTCCTTCATAGGTGTCATCCTCATTCCTTTTGCATACTGTTCCTGACATCTCACCCTACCTCTGGTATCATTTTGGTGGCATTTTACTGTAGAAATTTGGAGAAATATGACATTAAAATCACCCCTATAACACAACCCAGTTACAGTATGCTGACCTTTGACCTTAGGTCACATCAATTCCTTCATAGGTGTCATCCTCATACCTTTTACATACTGTTCCTGACATCTCACCCTACCTCTGGTATCATTTTGGTGGCATTTTACTGTAGAAATTTGGAGAAAAATGACATTAAAATCACCCCTATAACACAACCCAGTTACAGTATGCTGACCTTTGACCTTAGGTCACATCAATTCCTTCATAGGTGTCATCCTCATTCCTTTTGCATACTGTTCCTGACATCTCACTCTACCTCTGGTATCATTTTGGTGGCATTTTACTGTAGAAATCTGGAGAAAAATGACATTAAAATCACCCCTATAACACAACCCAGTTACAGTATGCTGACCTTTGACCTTAGGTCACATCAATTCCTTCATAGGTGTGTTTCTCATTCCTTTTGCATATTGTTCCTGGTGTCTCACTCTACCTCTGGTATCATTTTGGTGGCATTTTACTGTAGAAATCTGGAGAAAAATGACATTAAAGTCACCCCTATAACAGAATCCAGTTACAGTATGCTGACCTTTGACCTTAGGTCACATCAATTCCTTCATAGGTGTCATCCTCATTCCTTTTGCATACTGTTCCTGACATCTCACTCTACCTCTGGTATCATTTTGGTGGCATTTTACTGTAGAAATTTGGAGAAAAATCATTTTAAAGTCACCCCTATATCAAAACCCAGTTACAGTATGCTGACCTTTGACCTTAGGTCACATCAATTCCTTCATAGGTGTCATCCTCATTCCTTTTGCATACTGTTCCTGACATCTCACTCTACCTCTGGTATCATCATTTTGGTGGCATTTTACTGTAGAAATTTGGAGAAAAATGACATTAAAATCACCCCTATAACACAACCCAGTTACAGTATGCTGACCTTTGACCTTAGGTCACATCAATTCCTTCATAGGTGTCATCCTCATTCCTTTTGCATACTGTTCCTGACATCTCACTCTACCTCTGGTATCATTTTGGTGGCATTTTACTGTAGAAATCTGGAGAAAAATGACATTAAAATCACCCCTATAACACAACCCAGTTACAGTATGCTGACCTTTGACCTTAGGTCACATCAATTCCTTCATGGTTGTCATCATCATACCTTTTACATACTGTTCCTGACATCTCACTCTACCCCTGGTATCATTTTGGTGACATTTTACTTTAGAAATCTGGAGAAAAATCATTTTAAAATCACCCCCATAACACAACCCAGTTACAGTATGCTGACCTTTGACCTTAGGTCATTCCTTCATAGGTGTCATCCTCATTCCTTTTGCATACTGTTCCTGACATCTCACTCTACCTCTGGTATCATTTTGGTGGCATTTTACTGTAGACATTTGGAGAAAAATCACTTTAAAGTCACCCCTATATCAAAACCCAGTTACAGTATGCTGAACTTTGACCTTAGGTCACATCAATTCCTTCATAGGTGTCATCCTCATTCCTTTTGCATACTGTTCCTGACATCTCACCCTACCTCTGGTATCATTTTGGTGGCATTTTACTGTAGAAATTTGGAGAAATATGACATTAAAATCACCCCTATAACACAACCCAGTTACAGTATGCTGACCTTTGACCTTAGGTCACATCAATTCCTTCATAGGTGTCATCCTCATTCCTTTTGCATATTGTTCCTGGCGTCTCACTCTACCTCTGGTATCATTTTGGTGGTATTTTACTGTAGAAATCTGGAGAAAAATGACATTAAAGTCACCCCTATAACAAAATCCAGTTAAAGTATGCTGACCTTTGACCTTAGGTCACATCAATTCCTTCATAGGTGTCATCCTCATTCCTTTTGCATACTGTTCCTGACATCTCACTCTACCTCTGGTATCATTTTGGTGGCATTTTACTGTAGAAATCTGGAGAAAAATGAAATTAAAATCACCCCTATAACACAACCCAGTTACAGTATGCTGACCTTTGACCTTAGGTCACATCAATTCCTTCATAGGTGTCATCCTCATTCCTTTTGCATACTGTTCCAGACATCTCACTCTACCTCTGGTATCATTTTGGTGGCATTTTACTGTAGAAATTTGGAGAAAAATCACTTTAAAGTCACCCCTATATCAAAACCCAGTTACAGTATGCTGAACTTTGACCTTAGGTCACATCAATTCCTTCATAGGTGTCATCCTCATTCCTTTTGCATACTGTTCCTGACATCTCACCCTACCTCTGGTATCATTTTGGTGGCATTTTACTGTAGAAATTTGGAGAAAAATGACATTAAAATCACCCCTATAACACAACCCAGTTACAGTATGCTGACCTTTGACCTTAGGTCACATCAATTCCTTCATAGGTGTCATCCTCATACCTTTTACATACTGTTCCTGACATCTCACTCTACCTCTGGTATCATTTTGGTGGCATTTTACTGTAGAAATTTGGAGATAAATCAATTTAAAGTCACCCCTATATCAAAACCCAGTTACAGTATGCTGAACTTTGACCTTAGGTCACATCAATTCCTTCATAGGTGTCATCCTCATTCCTTTTGCATACTGTTCCTGACATCTCACTCTACCTCTGGTATCATTTTGGTGGCATTTTACTGTAGAAATCTGGAGAAAAATGACATTAAAATCACCCCTATAACACAACCCAGTTACAGTATGCTGACCTTTGACCTTAGGTCACATCAATTCCTTCATAGGTGTCATCCTCATTCCTTTTGCATATTGTTCCTGACATCTCACTCTACCTCTGGTATCATTTTGGTGGCATTTTACTGTAGAAATCTGGAGAAAAATGACATTAAAGTCACCCCTATAACAAAATCCAGTTAAAGTATGCTGACCTTTGACCTTAGGTCACATCAATTCCTTCATAGTTGTCATCCTCATTCCTTTTGCATACTGTTCCTGACATCTCACTCTACCTCTGGTATCATTTTGGTGGCATTTTACTGTAGAAATCTGGAGAAAAATGAAATTAAAATCACCCCTATAACACAACCCAGTTACAGTATGCTGACCTTTGACCTTAGGTCACATCAATTCCTTCATAGGTGTCATCCTCATTCCTTTTGCATACTGTTCCAGACATCTCACTCTACCTCTGGTATCATTTTGGTGGCATTTTACTGTAGAAATTTGGAGAAAAATCACTTTAAAGTCACCCCTATATCAAAACCCAGTTACAGTATGCTGAACTTTGACCTTAGGTCACA
Source organism: Decapterus maruadsi (assembly GCA_030347415.2). Taxonomy (NCBI): domain Eukaryota; kingdom Metazoa; phylum Chordata; class Actinopteri; order Carangiformes; family Carangidae; genus Decapterus; species Decapterus maruadsi. The sequence goes on from CM064894.1 coordinate 5,944,114, forward strand.
TCAATTCCTTCATAGGTGTCATCCTCATTCCTTTTGCATACTGTTCCTGACATCTCACCCTACCTCTGGTATCATTTTGGTGGCATTTTACTGTAGAAATTTGGAGAAAATGACATTAAAATCACCCCTATAACACAACCCAGTTACAGTATGCTGACCTTTGACCTTAGGTCACATCAATTCCTTCATAGGTGTCATCCTCATTCCTTTTACATACTGTTCCTGACATCTCACTCTACCTCTGGTATCATTTTGGTGGCATTTTACTGTAGAAATTTGGAGAAAAATCACTTTAAAGTCACCCCTATATCAAAACCCAGTTACAGTATGCTGAACTTTGACCTTAGGTCACATCAATTCCTTCATAGGTGTCATCCTCATTCCTTTTGCATACTGTTCCTGACATCTCACTCTACCTCTGGTATCATTTTGGTGGCATTTTACTGTAGAAATCTGGAGAAAAATGACATTAAAATCACCCCTATAACACAACCCAGTTACAGTATGCTGACCTTTGACCTTAGGTCACATCAATTCCTTCATAGGTGTGTTTCTCATTCCTTTTGCATATTGTTCCTGACATCTCACTCTACCTCTGGTATCATTTTGGTGGCATTTTACTGTAGAAATCTGGAGAAAAATGACATTAAAGTCACCCCTATAACAGAATCCAGTTACAGTATATGCTGACCTTTGACCTTAGGTCACATCAATTCCTTCATAGGTGTCATCCTCATTCCTTTTGCATACTGTTCCTGACATCTCACTCTACCTCTGGTATCATTTTGGTGGCATTTTACTGTAGAAATTTGGAGAAAAATCACTTTAAAGTCACCCCTATATCAAAACCCAGTTACAGTATGCTGAACTTTGACCTTAGGTCACATCAATTCCTTCATAGGTGTCATCCTCATTCCTTTTGCATACTGTTCCTGACATCTCACCCTACCTCTGGTATCATTTTGGTGGCATTTTACTGTAGAAATTTGGAGAAAAATGACATTAAAATCACCCCTATAACACAACCCAGTTACAGTATGCTGACCTTTGACCTTAGGTCACATCAATTCCTTCATAGGTGTCATCCTCATTCCTTTTGCATACTGTTCCTGACATCTCACTCTACCTCTGGTATCATTTTGGTGGCATTTTACTGTAGAAATCTGGAGAAAAATGACATTAAAACACCCCTATAACACAACCCAGTTACAGTATGCTGACCTTTGACCTTAGGTCACATCAATTCCTTCATGGTTGTCATCATCATACCTTTTACATACTGTTCCTGACATCTCACTCTACCCCTGGTATCATTTTGGTGACATTTTACTTTAGAAATCTGGAGAAAAATCATTTTAAAATCACCCCCATAACACAACCCAGTTACAGTATGCTGACCTTTGACCTTAGGTCATTCCTTCATAGGTGTCATCCTCATTCCTTTTGCATACTGTTCCTGACATCTCACTCTACCTCTGGTATCATTTTGGTGGCATTTTACTGTAGAAATTTGGAGAAAAATCACTTTAAAGTCACCCCTATATCAAAACCCAGTTACAGTATGCTGACCTTTGACCTTAGGTCACATCAATTCCTTCATAGGTGTCATCCTCATTCCTTTTGCATACTGTTCCTGACATCTCACTCTACCTCTGGTATCATTTTGGTGGCATTTTACTGTAGAAATTTGGAGAAATATGACATTAAAATCACCCCTATAACACAACCCAGTTACAGTATGCTGACCTTTGACCTTAGGTCACATCAATTCCTTCATAGGTGTCATCCTCATTCCTTTTGCATATTGTTCCTGACGTCTCACTCTACCTCTGGTATCATTTTGGTGGTATTTTACTGTAGAAATCTGGAGAAAAATGACATTAAAGTCACCCCTATAACAAAATCCAGTTACAGTATGCTGACCTTTGACCTTAGGTCACATCAATTCCTTCATAGGTGTCATCCTCATTCCTTTTGCATATTGTTCCTGACATCTCACTCTACCTCTGGTATCATTTTGGTGACATTTTACTGTAGAAATCTGGAGAAAAATGACATTAAAGTCACCCCTATAACAAAATCCAGTTACAGTATGCTGACCTTTGACCTTAGGTCACATCAATTCCTTCATAGGTGTCATCCTCATTCCTTTTGCATACTGTTCCTGACATCTCACTCTACCTCTGGTATCATTTTGGTGGCATTTTACTGTAGAAATCTGGAGAAAAATGAAATTAAAATCACCCCTATAACACAACCCAGTTACAGTATGCTGACCTTTGACCTTAGGTCACATCAATTCCTTCATAGGTGTCATCCTCATTCCTTTTGCATACTGTTCCTGACATCTCACTCTACCTCTGGTATCATTTTGGTGGCATTTTACTGTAGAAATTTGGAGAAAAATCACTTTAAAGTCACCCCTATATCAAAACCCAGTTACAGTATGCTGACTTTTGACCTTAGGTCACATCAATTCCTTCATAGGTGTCATCCTCATTCCTTTTGCATACTGTTCCTGACATCTCACTCTACCTCTGGTATCATTTTGGTGGCATTTTACTGTAGAAATTTGGAGAAAAATGACATTAAAATCACCCCTATAACACAACCCAGTTACAGTATGCTGACCTTTGACCTTAGGTCACATCAATTCCTTCATAGGTGTCATCCTCATACCTTTTACATACTGTTCCTGACATCTCACTCTACCTCTGGTATCATTTTGGTGGCATTTTACTGTAGAAATATGGAGAAAAATCACATTAAATTCACCCCTATATCAAAACCCAGTTACAGTATGCTGACCTTTGACCTTAGGTCACATCAATTCCTTCATAGGTGTCATCCTCATTCCTTTTGCATACTGTTCCTGACATCTCACTCTACCTCTGGTATCATTTTGGTGGCATTTTACTGTAGAAATCTGGAGAAAAATGACATTAAAATCACCCCTATAACACAACCCAGTTACAGTATGCTGACCTTTGACCTTAGGTCACATCAATTCCTTCATAGGTGTGTTTCTCATTCCTTTTGCATATTGTTCCTGACATCTCACTCTACCTCTGGTATCATTTTGGTGGCATTTTACTGTAGAAATCTGGAGAAAAATGACATTAAAGTCACCCCTATAACAAATCCAGTTACAGTATTCTGTCCTTTGACCTTTGACCTTAGGTCACATCAATTCCTTCATAGGTGTATTCCTTATTTCTTTGCATATTGTTCCTGACATCTCACCCTACCTCTGGTATCATTTTGGTGGCATTTTACTGTAGAAATTTGGAGAAAAATAACATTAAAGTCACCCCTATAACAAAACCCAGTTACAGTATGCTGACCTTTGACCTTAGGTCACATCAATTCCTTCATAGGTGTCATCCTCATTCCTTTTGCATACTGTTCCTGACATCTCACTCTACCTCTGGTATCATTTTGGTGGCATTTTACTGTAGAAATTTGGAGAAAAATGACATTAAAATCACCCCTATAACACAACCCAGTTACAGTATGCTGACCTTTGACCTTAGGTCACATCAATTCCTTCATAGGTGTCATCCTCATTCCTTTTGCATACTGTTCCTGACATCTCACTCTACCTCTGGTATCATTTTGGTGGCATTTTACTGTAGAAATCTGGAGAAAAATGACATTAAAATCACCCCTATAACACAACCCAGTTACAGTATGCTGACCTTTGACCTTAGGTCACATCAATTCCTTCATAGGTTGTCATCCTCATTCCTTTTACATACTGTTCCTGACATCTCACTCTACCCCTGGTATCATTTTGGTGACATTTTACTGTAGAAATCTGGAGAAAAATCATTTTAAAATCACCCCTATAACACAACCCAGTTACAGTATGCTGACCTTTGACCTTAGGTCACATCAATTCCTTCATAGGTGTCATCCTCATTCCTTTTGCATACTGTTCCTGACATCTCACTCTACCTCTGGTATCATTTTGGTGGCATTTTACTGTAGAAATTTGGAGAAAAATCACATTAAATTCACCCCTATAACAAAACCCAGTTACAGTATGCTGACCTTTGACCTTAGGTCACATCAATTCCTTCATAGGTGTCATCCTCATTCCTTTTGCATACTGTTCCTGACATCTCACTCTACCTCTGGTATCATTTTGGTGGCATTTTACTGTAGAAATTTGGAGAAAAATGACATTAAAATCACCCCTATAACACAACCCAGTTACAGTATGCTGACCTTTGACCTTAGGTCACATCAATTCCTTCATAGGTGTCATCCTCATTCCTTTTGCATATTGTTCCTGACATCTCACTCTACCTCTGGTATCATTTTGGTGGTATTTTACTGTAGAAATCTGGAGAAAAATGACATTAAAGTCACCCCTATAACAAAATCCAGTTAAAGTATGCTGACCTTTGACCTTAGGTCACATCAATTCCTTCATAGGTGTCATCCTCATTCCTTTTGCATATTGTTCCTGGCGTCTCACTCTACCTCTGGTATCATTTTGGTGACATTTTACTGTAGAAATCTGGAGAAAAATGACATTAAAGTCACCCCTATAACAAAATCCAGTTAAAGTATGCTGACCTTTGACCTTAGGTCACATCAATTCCTTCATAGTTGTCATCCTCATTCCTTTTGCATACTGTTCCTGACATCTCACTCTACCTCTGGTATCATTTTGGTGGCATTTTACTGTAGAAATCTGGAGAAAAATGAAATTAAAATCACCCCTATAACACAACCCAGTTACAGTATGCTGACCTTTGACCTTAGGTCACATCAATTCCTTCATAGGTGTCATCCTCATTCCTTTTGCATACTGTTCCTGACATCTCACTCTACCTCTGGTATCATTTTGGTGGCATTTTACTGTAGAAATTTGGAGAAAAATCACTTTAAAGTCACCCCTATAACAAAACCCAGTTACAGTATGCTGACCTTTGACCTTAGGTCACATCAATTCCTTCATAGGTGTCATCCTCATTCCTTTTGCATACTGTTCCTGACATCTCACACTACCTCTGGTATCATTTTGGTGGCATTTTACTGTAGAAATTTGGAGAAAAATGACATTAAAATCACCCCTATAACACAACCCAGTTACAGTATGCTGACCTTTGACCTTAGGTCACATCAATTCCTTCATAGGTGTCATCCTCATACCTTTTACATACTGTTCCTGACATCTCACTCTACCTCTGGTATCATTTTGGTGGCATTTTACTGTAGAAATTTGGAGAAAAATCACTTTAAAGTCACCCCTATAACAAAACCCAGTTACAGTATGCTGACCTTTGACCTTAGGTCACATCAATTCCTTCATAGGTGTCATCCTCATTCCTTTTGCATACTGTTCCTGACATCTCACTCTACCTCTGGTATCATTTTGGTGGCATTTTACTGTAGAAATCTGGAGAAAAATGACATTAAAATCACCCCTATAACACAACCCAGTTACAGTATGCTGACCTTTGACCTTAGGTCACATCAATTCCTTCATAGGTGTGTTTCTCATTCCTTTTGCATATTGTTCCTGACATCTCACTCTACCTCTGGTATCATTTTGGTGGCATTTTACTGTAGAAATCTGGAGAAAAATGACATTAAAGTCACCCCTATAACAGAATCCAGTTACAGTATGCTGACCTTTGACCTTTGACCTTAGGTCACATCAATTCCTTCATAGGTGTCATCCTCATTCCTTTTGCATACTGTTCCTGACATCTCACTCTACCTCTGGTATCATTTTGGTGGCATTTTACTGTAGAAATTTGGAGAAAAATCACTTTAAAGTCACCCCTATATCAAAACCCAGTTACAGTATGCTGAACTTTGACCTTAGGTCACATCAATTCCTTCATAGGTGTCATCCTCATTCCTTTTGCATACTGTTCCTGACATCTCACCCTACCTCTGGTATCATTTTGGTGGCATTTTACTGTAGAAATTTGGAGAAAAATGACATTAAAATCACCCCTATAACACAACCCAGTTACAGTATGCTGACCTTTGACCTTAGGTCACATCAATTCCTTCATAGGTGTCATCCTCATTCCTTTTGCATACTGTTCCTGACATCTCACTCTACCTCTGGTATCATTTTGGTGGCATTTTACTGTAGAAATCTGGAGAAAAATGACATTAAAATCACCCCTATAACACAACCCAGTTACAGTATGCTGACCTTTGACCTTAGGTCACATCAATTCCTTCATAGGTGTCATCCTCATTCCTTTTACATACTGTTCCTGACATCTCACTCTACCTCTGGTATCATTTTGATGACATTTTACTGTAGAAATCTGGAGAAAAATCATTTTAAAGTCACCCCTATATCAAAACCCAGTTACAATATGCTGACCTTTGACCTTAGGTCATTTCCTTCATAGGTGTCATCCTCATTCCTTTTGCATACTGTTCCTGACATCTCACTCTACCTCTGGTATCATTTTGGTGGCATTTTACTGTAGAAATTTGGAGAAAAATCACTTTAAAATCACCCCTATATCAAAACCCAGTTACAGTATGCTGAACTTTGACCTTAGTTCACATCAATTCCTTCATAGGTGTCATCCTCATTCCTTTTGCATACTGTTCCTGACATCTCACCCTACCTCTGGTATCATTTTGGTGGCATTTTACTGTAGAAATTTGGAGAAAAATGACATTAAAATCACCCCTATAACACAACCCAGTTACAGTATGCTGACCTTTGACCTTAGGTCACATCAATTCCTTCATAGGTGTCATCCTCATTCCTTTTGCATATTGTTCCTGACGTCTCACTCTACCTCTGGTATCATTTTGGTGGTATTTTACTGTAGAAATCTGGAGAAAAATGACATTAAAGTCACCCCTATAACAAAATCCAGTTACAGTATGCTGACCTTTGACCTTAGGTCACATCAATTCCTTCATAGGTGTCATCCTCATTCCTTTTGCATACTGTTCCTGACATCTCACTCTACCTCTGGTATCATTTTGGTGGCATTTTACTGTAGAAATCTGGAGAAAAATGAAATTAAAATCACCCCTATAACACAACCCAGTTACAGTATGCTGACCTTTGACCTTAGGTCACATCAATTCCTTCATAGGTGTCATCCTCATTCCTTTTGCATACTGTTCCTGACATCTCACTCTACCTCTGGTATCATTTTGGTGGCATTTTACTGTAGAAATTTGGAGAAAAATCACATTAAAGTCACCCCTATAACAAAACCCAGTTACAGTATGCTGACCTTTGACCTTAGGTCACATCAATTCCTTCATAGGTGTCATCCTCATTCCTTTTGCATACTGTTCCTGACATCTCACTCTACCTCTGGTATCATTTTGGTGGCATTTTACTGTAGAAATTTGGAGAAAAATGACATTAAAATCACCCCTATAACACAACCCAGTTACAGTATGCTGACCTTTGACCTTAGGTCACATCAATTCCTTCATAGGTGTCATCCTCATTCCTTTTACATACTGTTCCTGACATCTCACTCTACCTCTGGTATCATTTTGGTGGCATTTTACTGTAGAAATTTGGAGAAAAATCAATTTAAAGACACCCCTATATCAAAACCCAGTTACAGTATGCTGACCTTTGACCTTAGGTCACATCAATTCCTTCATAGGTGTCATCCTCATTCCTTTTGCATACTGTTCCTGACATCTCACTCTACCTCTGGTATCATTTTGGTGGCATTTTACTGTAGAAATTTGGAGAAAAATGACATTAAAATCACCCCTATAACACAACCCAGTTACAGTATGCTGACCTTTGACCTTAGGTCACATCAATTCCTTCATAGGTGTCATCCTCATTCCTTTTGCATATTGTTCCTGACATCTCACTCTACCTCTGGTATCATTTTGGTGGTATTTTACTGTAGAAATCTGGAGAAAAATGACATTAAAGTCACCCCTATAACAAAATCCAGTTACAGTATGCTGACCTTTGACCTTAGGTCACATCAATTCCTTCATAGGTGTCATCCTCATTCCTTTTGCATACTGTTCCTGACATCTCACTCTACCTCTGGTATCATTTTGGTGGCATTTTACTGTAGAAATCTGGAGAAAAATGACATTAAAATCACCCCTATAACACAACCCAGTTACAGTATGCTGACCTTTGACCTTAGGTCACATCAATTCCTTCATAGGTGTCATCCTCATTCCTTTTGCATACTGTTCCTGACATCTCACTCTACCTCTGGTATCATTTTGGTGGCATTTTACTGTAGAAATTTGGAGAAAAATAACTTTAAAGTCACCCATATAACAAAACCCAGTTACAGTATGCTGACCTTTGACCTTAGGTCACATCAATTCCTTCATAGGTGTCATCCTCATTCCTTTTGCATACTGTTCCTGACATCTCACTCTACCTCTGGTATCATTTTGGTGGCATTTTACTGTAGAAATTTGGAGAAAAATGACATTAAAATCACCCCTATAACACAACCCAGTTACAGTATGCTGACCTTTGACCTTAGGTCACATCAATTCCTTCATAGGTGTCATCCTCATACCTTTTACATACTGTTCCTGACATCTCACTCTACCTCTGGTATCATTTTGGTGGCATTTTACTGTAGAAATTTGGAGAAAAATCACTTTAAAGTCACCCCTATGTCAAAACCCAGTTACAGTATGCTGACCTTTGACCTTAGGTCACATCAATTCCTTCATAGGTGTCATCCTCATTCCTTTTGCATACTGTTCCAGACATCTCACTCTACCTCTGGTATCATTTTGGTGGCATTTTACTGTAGAAATTTGGAGAAAAATCACTTTAAAGTCACCCCTATATCAAAACCCAGTTACAGTATGCTGAACTTTGACCTTAGGTCACATCAATTCCTTCATAGGTGTCATCCTCATTCCTTTTGCATACTGTTCCTGACATCTCACTCTACCTCTGGTATCATTTTGGTGGCATTTTACTGTAGAAATTTGGAGAAAAATGACATTAAAATCACCCCTATAACACAACCCAGTTACAGTATGCTGACCTTTGACCTTAGGTCACATCAATTCCTTCATAGGTGTCATCCTCATTCCTTTTACATACTGTTCCTGACATCTCACTCTACCTCTGGTATCATTTTGGTGGCATTTTACTGTAGAAATTTGGAGAAAAATCACTTTAAAGTCACCCCTATATCAAAACCCAGTTACAGTATGCTGAACTTTGACCTTAGGTCACATCAATTCCTTCATAGGTGTCATCCTCATTCCTTTTGCATACTGTTCCTGACATCTCACTCTACCTCTGCTATAATTTTGGTGGCATTTTACTGTAGAAATATGGAGAAAAATATGACATTAAAATCACCCCTATAACACAACCCAGTTACAGTATGCTGACCTTTGACCTTAGGTCACATCAATTCCTTCATAGGTGTCATCCTCATTCCTTTTACATACTGTTCCTGACATCTCACTCTACCTCTGGTATCATTTTGGTGGCATTTTACTGTAGAAATTTGGAGAAAAATGACATTAAAATCACCCCTATAACACAACCCAGTTACAGTATGCTGACCTTTGACCTTAGGTCACATCAATTCCTTCATAGGTGTCATCCTCATTCCTTTTGCATACTGTTCCTGACATCTCACTCTACCTCTGGTATCATTTTGGTGGCATTTTACTGTAGAAATCTGGAGAAAAATGACATTAAAATCACCCCTATAACACAACCCAGTTACAGTATGCTGACCTTTGACCTTAGGTCACATCAATTCCTTCATGGTTGTCATCCTCATTCCTTTTTCATACTGTTCCTGACATCTCACTCTACCCCTGGTATCATTTTGGTGACATTTTACTGTAGAAATCTGGAGAAAAATCATTTTAAAATCACCCCTATAACACAACCCAGTTACAGTATGCTGACCTTTGACCTTAGGTCACATCAATTCCTTCATAGGTGTCATCCTCATTCCTTTTGCATATTGTTCCTGACATCTCACTCTACCTCTGGTATCATTTTGGTGGCATTTTACTGTAGAAATTTGGAGAAAAATGACATTAAAATCACCCCTATAACACAACCCAGTTACAGTATGCTGACCTTTGACCTTAGGTCACATCAATTCCTTCATAGGTGTCATCCTCATTCCTTTTGCATATTGTTCCTGACATCTCACTCTACCTCTGGTATCATTTTGGTGGTATTTTACTGTAGAAATCTGGAGAAAAATGACATTAAAGTCACCCCTATAACAAAATCCAGTTAAAGTATGCTGACATTTGACCTTAGGTCACATCAATTCCTTCATAGGTGTCATCCTCATACCTTTTGCATATTGTTCCTGACATCTCACTTTACCTGTGATATCATTTTGGTGGCATTTTACTGTAGAAATCTGGAGAAAAATTACATTAAAATCACCCCTATAACACAACCCAGTTACAGTATGCTGACCTTTGACCTTAGGTCACATCAATTCCTTCATAGGTGTCATCCTCATTCCTTTTGCATAGTGTTCCTGACATCTCACTCTACCTCTGGTATCATTTTGGTGGCATTTTACTGTAGCAATTTGGAGAAAAATGACATTAAAATCACCCCTATAACACAACCAAGTTACAGTATGCTGACCTTTGACCTTAGGTCACATCAATTCCTTCATAGGTGTCATCCTCATACCTTTTACATATTGTTCCTGACATCTCACTCTACCTCTGGTATCATTTTGGTGGCATTTTACTGTAGAAATCTGGAGAAAAATGACATTAAAATCACCCCTATAACACAACCCAGTTACAGAATGCTGACCTTTGACCTTAGGTCACATCAATTCCTTCATAGGTGTGTTCCTCATTTCTTTTGCATATTGTTCCTGAGGTCTCACTTTACCTGTGATATCATTTTGGTGGCATTTTACTGTAGAAATCTGGAGAAAAATGACATTAAAATCACCCCTATAACAAAATCCAGTTACAGTATGCTGACCTTTGAACTTAGGTCACATCAATTCCTTCATAGGTGTCATCCTCATTCCTTTTGCATACTGTTCCTGACATCTCACTCTACCTCTGGTATCATTTTGGTGGCATTTTACTGTAGAAATCAGGAGAAAAATGACATTAAAATCACCCCTATAACACAACCCAGTTACAGTATGCTGACCTTTGACCTTAGGTCACATCAATTCCTTCATGGTTGTCATCATCATACCTTTTACATACTGTTCCTGACATCTCACTCTACCCCTGGTATCATTTTGGTGACATTTTACTTTAGAAATCTGGAGAAAAATCATTTTAAAATCACCCCCATAACACAACCCAGTTACAGTATGCTGACCTTTGACCTTAGGTCATTCCTTCATAGGTGTCATCCTCATTCCTTTTGCATACTGTTCCTGACATCTCACTCTACCTCTGGTATCATTTTGGTGGCATTTTACTGTAGACATTTGGAGAAAAATCACTTTAAAGTCACCCCCATAACACAACCCAGTTACAGTATGCTGACCTTTGACCTTAGGTCACATCAATTCCTTCATAGGTGTCATCCTCATACCTTTTACATACTGTTCCTGACATCTCACTCTACCTCTGGTATCATTTTGGTGGCATTTTACTGTAGAAATCTGGAGAAAAATGACATTAAAATCACCCCTATAACACAACCCAGTTACAGTATGCTGACCTTTGACCTTAGGTCACATCAATTCCTTCATAGGTGTCATCCTCATACCTTTTACATATTGTTCCTGACATCTCACTTTACCTGTGATATAATTTTGGTGGCATTTTACTGTAGAAATCTGGAGAAAAATGACATTAAAATCACCCCTATAACAAAATCCAGTTACAGTATGCTGACCTTTGACCTTAGGTCACATCAATTCCTTCATAGGTGTCATCCTCATTCCTTTTACATATTGTTCCTGACATCTCACTCTACCTCTGGTATCATTTTGGTGGCATTTTACTGTAGAAATTTGGAGAAAAATGACATTAAAATCACCCCTATAACACAACCCAGTTACAGTATGCTGACCTTTGACCTTAGGTCACATCAATTCCTTCATAGGTGTCATCCTCATTCCTTTTGCATACTGTTCCTGACATCTCACTCTACCTCTGGTATCATTTTGGTGGCATTTTACTGTAGAAATCTGGAGAAAAATGACATTAAAATCACCCCTATAACACAACCCAGTTACAGTATGCTGACCTTTGACCTTAGGTCACATCAATTCCTTCATGGTTGTCATCATCATACCTTTTTCATACTGTTCCTGACATCTCACTCTACCCCTGGTATCATTTTGGTGACATTTTACTGTAGAAATCTGGAGAAAAATCATTTTAAAATCACCCCCATAACACAACCCAGTTACAGTATGCTGACCTTTGACCTTAGGTCACATCAATTCCTTCATAGGTGTCATCCTCATTCCTTTTGCATACTGTTCCTGACATCTCACTCTACCTCTGGTATCATTTTGGTGGCATTTTACTGTAGAAATTTGGAGAAAAATCATTTTAAAGTCACCCCTATAACACAACCCAGTTACAGTATGCTGACCTTTGACCTTAGGTCACATCAATTCCTTCATAGGTGTCATCCTCATACCTTTTACATATTGTTCCTGACATCTCACTCTACCTCTGGTATCATTTTGGTGGCATTTTACTGTAGAAATCTGGAGAAAAATGACATTAAAATCACCCCTATAACACAACCCAGTTACAGTATGCTGACCTTTGACCTTAGGTCACATCAATTCCTTCATAGGTGTCATCCTCATACCTTTTACATATTGTTCCTGACATCTCACTTTACCTGTGATATAATTTTGGTGGCATTTTACTGTAGAAATCTGGAGAAAAATGACATTAAAATCACCCCTATAACAAAATCCAGTTACAGTATGCTGACCTTTGACCTTAGGTCACATCAATTCCTTCATAGGTGTCATCCTCATACCTTTTACATACTGTTCCTGACATCTCACCCTACCTCTGGTATCATTTTGGTGGCATTTTACTGTAGAAATTTGGAGAAAAATGACATTAAAATCACCCCTATAACACAACCCAGTTACAGTATGCTGACCTTTGACCTTAGGTCACATCAATTCCTTCATAGGTGTCATCCTCATTCCTTTTGCATACTGTTCCTGACATCTCACTCTACCTCTGGTATCATTTTGGTGGCATTTTACTGTAGAAATCTGGAGAAAAATGACATTAAAATCACCCCTATAACACAACCCAGTTACAGTATGCTGACCTTTGACCTTAGGTCACATCAATTCCTTCATAGGTGTCATCCTCATTCCTTTTACATATTGTTCCTGACATCTCACTCTACCTCTGGTATCATTTTGGTGGCATTTTACTGTAGAAATCTGGAGAAAAATGACATTAAAATCACCCCTATAACACAACCCAGTTACAGTATGCTGACCTTTGACCTTAGGTCACATCAATTCCTTCATAGGTGTCATCCTCATTCCTTTTGCATACTGTTCCTGACATCTCACTCTACCTCTGGTATCATTTTGGTGGCATTTTACTGTAGAAATCTGGAGAAAAATGACATTAAAATCACCCCTATAACACAACCCAGTTACAGTATGCTGACCTTTGACCTTAGGTCACATCAATTCCTTCATAGGTGTCATCCTCATTCCTTTTACATATTGTTCCTGACATCTCACTCTACCTCTGGTATCATTTTGGTGGCATTTTACTGTAGAAATCTGGAGAAAAATCATTTTAAAATCACCCCTATAACACAACCCAGTTACAGTATGCTGACCTTTGACCTTAGGTCACATCAATTCCTTCATAGGTGTCATCCTCATACCTTTTACATATTGTTCCTGACATCTCACTTTGCCTGTGATATCATTTTGGTGGCATTTTACTGTAGAAATCTGGAGAAAAATGACATTAAAATCACCCCTATAACACAACCCAGTTACAGTATGCTGACCTTTGACCTTAGGTCACATCAATTCCTTCATAGGTGTCATCCTCATACCTTTTACATACTGTTCCTGACATCTCACTCTACCTCTGGTATCATTTTGGTGGTATTTTACTGTAGAAATCTGGAGAAAAATCATTTTAAAATCACCCCTATAACACAACCCAGTTACAGTATGCTGACCTTTGACCTTAGGTCACATCAATTCCTTCATAGGTGTCATCCTCATTCCTTTTGCATATTGTTCCTGACATCTCACTCTACCTCTGGTATCATTTTGGTGGCATTTTACTGTAGAAATCTGGAGAAAAATCACATTAAAATCACCCCTATAACACAACCCAGTTACAGTATGCTGACCTTTGACCTTAGGTCACATCAATTCCTTCATAGGTGTCATCCTCATTCCTTTTGCATATTGTTCCTGACATCTCACTCTACCTCTGGTATCATTTTGGTGGCATTTTACTGTAGAAATCTGGAGAAAAATCATTTTAAAGTCACCCCTATAACAAAACCCAGTTACAGTATGCTGACCTTTGACCTTAGGTCACATCAATTCCTTCATAGGTGTCATCCTCATTCCTTTTGCATACTGTTCCTGACATCTCACTCTACCTCTGGTATCATTTTGGTGGCATTTTACTGTAGAAATCTGGAGAAAAATCATTTTAAAATCACCCCTATAACACAACCCAGTTACAGTATGCTGACCTTTGACCTTAGGTCACATCAATTCCTTCATAGGTGTCATCATCATTCCTTTTTCATACTGTTCCTGACATCTCACTCTACCTCTGGTATCATTTTGGTGACATTTTACTGTAGAAATCTGGAGAAAAATCATTTTAAAATCACCCCTATAACACAACCCAGTTACAGTATGCTGACCTTTGACCTTAGGTCACATCAATTCCTTCATAGGTGTCATCCTCATTCCTTTTGCATATTGTTCCTGACATCTCACTCTACCTCTGGTATCATTTTGGTGGCATTTTACTGTAGAAATTTGGAGAAAAATAACTTTAAAGTCACCCCTATAACAAAACCCAGTTACAGTATGCTGACCTTTGACCTTAGGTCACATCAATTCCTTCATAGGTGTCATCCTCATTCCTTTTGCATACTGTTCCTGACATCTCACTCTACCTCTGGTATCATTTTGGTGGCATTTTACTGTAGAAATTTGGAGAAATATGACATTAAAATCATCCCTATAACACAACCCAGTTACAGTATGCTGACCTTTGACCTTAGGTCACATCAATTCCTTCATAGGTGTCATCATCATTCCTTTTGCATACTGTTCCTGACATCTCACTCTACCTCTGGTATCATTTTGGTGGCATTTTACTGTAGAAATTTGGAGAAAAATGACATTAAAATCACCCCTATAACACAACCCAGTTACAGTATGCTGACCTTTGACCTTAGGTCACATCAATTCCTTCATAGGTGTCATCCTCATTCCTTTTGCATACTGTTCCTGACATCTCACTCTACCTCTGGTATCATTTTGGTGACATTTTACTTTAGAAATCTGGAGAAAAATCATTTTAAAATCACCCCCATAACACAACCCAGTTACAGTATGCTGACCTTTGACCTTAGGTCACATCAATTCCTTCATAGGTGTCATCCTCATTCCTTTTGCATACTGTTCCTGACATCTCACTCTACCTCTGGTATCATTTTGGTGGCATTTTACTGTAGACATTTGGAGAAAAATCACTTTAAAGTCACCCCTATATCAAAACCCAGTTACAGTATGCTGAACTTTGACCTTAGGTCACATCAATTCCTTCATAGGTGTCATCCTCATTCCTTTTGCATACTGTTCCTGACATCTCACTTTACCTGTGATATAATTTTGGTGGCATTTTACTGTAGAAATCTGGAGAAAAATGACATTAAAATCACCCCTATAACAAAATCCAGTTACAGTATGCTGACCTTTGACCTTAGGTCACATCAATTCCTTCATAGGTGTCATCCTCATTCCTTTTGCATACTGTTCCAGACATCTCACTCTACCTCAGGTATCATTTTGGTGGCATTTTACTGTAGAAATTTGGAGAAAAATGACATTAAAATCACCCCTATAACACAACCCAGTTACAGTATGCTGACCTTTGACCTTAGGTCACATCAATTCCTTCATAGGTGTCATCCTCATTCCTTTTGCATACTGTTCCTGACATCTCACTCTACCTCTGGTATCATTTTGGTGACATTTTACTTTAGAAATCTGGAGAAAAATCATTTTAAAATCACCCCCATAACACAACCCAGTTACAGTATGCTGACCTTTGACCTTAGGTCATTCCTTCATAGGTGTCATCCTCATTCCTTTTGCATACTGTTCCTGACATCTCACTCTACCTCTGGTATCATTTTGGTGGCATTTTACTGTAGACATTTGGAGAAAAATCACTTTAAAGTCACCCCTATATCAAAACCCAGTTACAGTATGCTGAACTTTGACCTTAGGTCACATCAATTCCTTCATAGGTGTCATCCTCATTCCTTTTGCATACTGTTCCTGACATCTCACTTTACCTGTGATATAATTTTGGTGGCATTTTACTGTAGAAATCTGGAGAAAAATGACATTAAAATCACCCCTATAACAAAATCCAGTTACAGTATGCTGACCTTTGACCTTAGGTCACATCAATTCCTTCATAGGTGTCATCCTCATTCCTTTTGCATATTGTTCCTGACATCTCACTCTACCTCTGGTATCATTTTGGTGGCATTTTACTGTAGAAATTTGGAGAAAAATGACATTCAAATCGCCCCTATAACAAAACCCAGTTACATTATGCTGACCTTTGACCTTAGGTCACATCAATTCCTTCATAGGTGTCATCCTCATTCCTTTTGCATATTGTTCCTGACATCTCACTCTACCTCTGGTATCATTTTGGTGGCATTTTACTGTAGAAATCTGGAGAAAAATCATTTTAAAATCACCCCTATAACACAACCCAGTTACAGTATGCTGACCTTTGACCTTAGGTCACATCAATTCCTTCATAGGTGTCATCCTCATTCCTTTTGCATATTGTTCCTGACATCTCACTCTACCTCTGGTATCATTTTGGTGGCATTTTACTGTAGAAATCTGGAGAAAAATGACATTAAAATCACCCCTATAACAAAATCCAGTTACAGTATGCTGACCTTTGACCTTAGGTCACATCAATTCCTTCATAGGTGTCATCCTCATACCTTTTACATATTGTTCCTGACATCTCACTTTACCTGTGATATAATTTTGGTGGCATTTTACTGTAGAAATCTGGAGAAAAATGACATTAAAATCACCCCTATAACAAAATCCAGTTACAGTATGCTGACCTTTGAACTTAGGTCACATCAATTCCTTCATAGGTGTCATCCTCATTCCTTTTGCATACTGTTCCTGACATCTCACTCTACCTCTGGTATCATTTTGGTGGCATTTTACTGTAGAAATCAGGAGAAAAATGACATTAAAATCACCCCTATAACACAACCCAGTTACAGTATGCTGACCTTTGACCTTAGGTCACATCAATTCCTTCATAGGTGTCATCCTCATACCTTTTACATACTGTTCCTGACATCTCACCCTACCTCTGGTATCATTTTGGTGGCATTTTACTGTAGCAATTTGGAGAAAAATTACATTAAAATCACCCCTATAACACAACCCAGTTACAGTATGCTGACCTTTGACCTTAGGTCACATCAATTCCTTCATAGGTGTCATCCTCATTCCTTTTGCATATTGTTCCTGACATCTCACTCTACCTCTGGTATCATTTTGGTGGCATTTTACTGTAGAAATCTGGAGAAAAATGACATTAAAGTCACCCCTATAACAAAATCCAGTTACAGTATGCTGACCTTTGACCTTAGGTCACATCAATTCCTTCATAGGTGTCATCCTCATTCCTTTTGCATACTGTTCCTGACATCTCACTCTACCTCTGGTATCATTTTGGTGGCATTTTACTGTAGAAATCTGGAGAAAAATGACATTAAAATCACCCCTATAACACAACCCAGTTACAGTATGCTGACCTTTGACCTTAGGTCACATCAATTCCTTCATAGGTGTCATCCTCATACCTTTTGCATAATGTTCCTGACATCTCACTCTACCTCTGGTATCATTTTGGTGGCATTTTACTGTAGAAATCTGGAGAAAAATGACATTAAAATCACCCCTATAACACAACCCAGTTACAGTATGCTGACCTTTGACCTTAGGTCACATCAATTCCTTCATAGGTGTCATCCTCATTCCTTTTGCATATTGTTCCTGACATCTCACTCTACCTCTGGTATCATTTTGGTGGTATTTTACTGTAGAAATCTGGAGAAAAATGACATTAAAGTCACCCCTATAACAAAATCCAGTTACAGTATGCTGACCTTTGACCTTAGGTCACATCAATTCCTTCATAGGTGTCATCCTCATTCCTTTTGCATATTGTTCCTGACATCTCACTCTACCTCTGGTATCATTTTGGTGGCATTTTACTGTAGAAATCTGGAGAAAAATGAAATTAAAATCACCCCTATAACAAAAACCAGTTACAGTATGCTGACCTTTGACCTTAGGTCACATCAATTCCTTCATAGGTGTCATCCTCATTCCTTTTGCATATTGTTCCTGACATCTCACTCTACCTCTGGTATCATTTTGGTGGCATTTTACTGTAGAAATCTGGAGAAAAATGACATTAAAGTCACCCCTATAACAAAATCCAGTTACAGTATGCTGACCTTTGACCTTAGGTCACATCAATTCCTTCATAGGTGTGTTTCTCATTCCTTTTGCATATTGTTCCTGACGTCTCACTCTACCTCTGGTATCATTTTGGTGGCATTTTACTGTAGAAATCTGGAGAAAAATGACATTAAAATCGCCCATATAACAAAATCCAGTTACAGTATGCTGACCTTTGACCTTAGGTCACATCAATTCCTTCATAGGTGTCATCTTCATTCCTTTTGCATACTGTTCCTGACATCTCACTCTACCTCTGGTATCATTTTGGTGGCATTTTACTGTAGAAATCTGGAGAAAAATCACATTAAAATCACCCCTATAACAAAACCCAGTTACAGTATGCTGACCTTTGACCTTAGGTCACATCAATTCCTTCATAGGTGTCATCCTCATTCCTTTTGCATATTGTTCCTGACATCTCACTCTACCTCTGGTATCATTTTGGTGGCATTTTACTGTAGAAATCTGGAGAAAAATCACATTAAAGTCACCCCTATAACAAAACCCAGTTACAGTATGCTGACCTTTGACCTTAGGTCACATCAATTCCTTCATAGGTGTGTTTCTCATTCCTTTTGCATATTGTTCCTGACATCTCACTCTACCTCTGGTATCATTTTGGTGGCATTTTACTGTAGAAATTTGGAGAAAAATGACATTAAAGTCACCCCTATAACAAAACCCAGTTACAGTATGCTGACCTTTGACCTTAGGTCACATCAATTCCTTCATAGGTGTCATCCTCATTCCTTTTGCATATTGTTCCTGACATCTCACTCTACCTCTGGTATCATTTTGGTGGCATTTTACTGTAGAAATCTGGAGAAAAATGACATTAAAATCGCCCCTATAACAAAACCCAGTTACAGTATGCTGACCTTTGACCTTAGGTCACATCAATTCCTTCATAGGTGTCATCTTCATTCCTTTTGCATATTGTTCCTGACATCTCACTTTACCTCTGGTATCATTTTGGTGGCATTTTACTGTAGAAATCTGGAGAAAAATGACATTAAAGTCACCCCTATGACAAAACCCAGTTACAGTATGCTGACCTTTGACCTTAGGTCACATCAATTCCTTCATAGGTGTCATCCTCATTCCTTTTGCATATTGTTCCTGACATCTCACTCTACCTCTGGTATCATTTTGGTGGCATTTTACTATAGAAATTTGGAGAAAAATCATTTTAAAGTCACCCCTATAACAAAACCCAGTTACAGTATGCTGACCTTTGACCTTAGGTCACATCAATTCCTTCATAGGTGTCATCCTCATTCCTTTTGCATATTGTTCCTGACATCTCACTCTACCTCTGGTATCATTTTGGTGGCATTTTACTGTAGAAATCTGGAGAAAAATGACATTAAAATCGCCCCTATAACAAAACCCAGTTACAGTATGCTGACCTTTGACCTTAGGTCACATCAATTCCTTCATAGGTGTCATCCTCATTCCTTTTGCATATTGTTCCTGACATCTCACTCTACATCTGGTATCATTTTGGTGGCATTTTATTGTAGAAATCTGGAGAAAAATGACATTAAAATCGCCCCTATAACAAAATCCAGTTACAGTATGCTGACCTTTGACCTTAGGTCACATCAATTCCTTCATAGGTGTGTTTCTCATTCCTTTTGCATATTGTTCCTGACATCTCACTCTACCTCTGGTATCATTTTGGTGGCATTTTACTGTAGAAATCTGGAGAAAAATGACATTAAAATCGCCCATATAACAAAATCCAGTTACAGTATGCTGACCTTTGACCTTAGGTCACATCAATTCCTTCATAGGTGTCATCCTCATTCCTTTTGCATATTGTTCCTGACATCTCACTCTACCTCTGGTATCATTTTGGTGGCATTTTACTGTAGAAATCTGGAGAAAAATCATTTTAAAATCACCCCTATAACACAACCCAGTTACAGTATGCTGACCTTTGACCTTAGGTCACATCAATTCCTTCATAGGTGTCATCCTCATTCCTTTTGCATATTGTTCCTGACATCTCACTCTACCTCTGGTATCATTTTGGTGGCATTTTACTGTAGAAATCTGGAGAAAAATGACATTAAAGTCACCCCTATAACAAAATCCAGTTACAGTATGCTGACCTTTGACCTTAGGTCACATCAATTCCTTCATAGGTGTCATCCTCATTCCTTTTGCATATTGTTCCTGACATCTCACTCTACCTCTGGTATCATTTTGGTGGCATTTTACTGTAGAAATCTGGAGAAAAATGACATTAAAGTCACCCCTATAACAAAACCCAGTTACAGTATGCTGACCTTTGACCTTAGGTCACATCAATTCCTTCATAGGTGTCATCCTCATTCCTTTTGCATATTGTTCCTGACATCTCACTCTACCTCTGGTATCATTTTGGTGGCATTTTACTGTAGAAATCTGGAGAAAAATCATTTTAAAATCACCCCTATAACACAAACCAGTTACAGTATGCTGACCTTTGACCTTAGGTCACATCAATTCCTTCATAGGTGTCATCCTCATTCCTTTTGCATATTGTTCCTGACATCTCACTTTACCTCTGGTATCATTTTGGTGGCATTTTACTGTAGAAATCTGGAGAAAAATGACATTAAAATCGCCCATATAACAAAATCCAGTTACAGTATGCTGACCTTTGACCTTAGGTCACATCAATTCCTTCATAGGTGTGTTTCTCATTCCTTTTGCATATTGTTCCTGACATCTCACTCTACTTCTGGTATCATTTTGGTGGAATTTTACTGTAGAAATTTGGAGAAAAATCATTTTAAAGTCACCCTTATGTCAAAACCCAGTTACAGTATGCTGACCTTTGACTTTAGGTCACATCAATTCCTTCATAGGTGTGTTTCTCATTCCTTTTGCATATTGTTCCTGGCGTCTCACTCTACCTCTGGTATCATTTTGGTGGCATTTTACTGTAGAAATCTGGAGAAAAATGACATTAAAGTCACCCCTGTAACAAAATCCAGTTACAGTATGCTGACCTTTGACCTTAGGTCACATCAATTCCTTCATAGGTGTGTTTCTCATTCCTTTTGCATATTGTTCCTGACATCTCACTCTACCTCTGGTATCATTTTGGTGGCATTTTACTGTAGAAATCTGGAGAAAAATGACATTAAATTCACCTCTATGACAAAATCCAGTTACAGTATGCTGACCTTTGACCTTAGGTCACATCAATTCCTTCATAGGTGTCATCCTCATTCCTTTTGCATACTGTTCCTGACATCTCACTCTACCTCTGGTATCATTTTGGTGGCATTTTACTGTAGAAATCTGGAGAAAAATCATTTTAAAATCACCCCTATAACACAACCCAGTTACAGTATGCTGACCTTTGACCTTAGGTCACATCAATTCCTTCATAGGTGTCATCCTCATTCCTTTTACATATTGTTCCTGACATCTCACTCTACCTCTGGTATCATTTTGGTGGCATTTTACTGTAGAAATCAGGAGAAAAATGACATTAAAATCACCCCTATAACACAACCCAGTTACAGTATGCTGACCTTTGACCTTAGGTCACATCAATTCCTTCATAGGTGTCATCCTCATACCTTTTACATATTGTTCCTGACATCTCACTTTACCTGTGATATCATTTTGGTGGCATTTTACTGTAGAAATCTGGAGAAAAATGACATTAAAGTCACCCCTATAACAAAATCCAGTTACAGTATGCTGACCTTTGACCTTAGGTCACATCAATTCCTTCATAGGTGTGTTTCTCATTCCTTTTGCATATTGTTCCTGACATCTCACTCTACTTCTGGTATCATTTTGGTGACATTTTACTGTAGAAATTTGGAGAAAAATCATTTTAAAGTCACCCCTATGTCAAAACCCAGTTACAGTATGCTGACCTTTGACCTTAGGTCACATCAATTCCTTCATAGGTGTGTTTCTCATTCCTTTTGCATATTGTTCCTGACATCTCACTCTACTTCTGGTATCATTTTGGTGACATTTTACTGACAAAATCCAGTTACAGTATGCTGACTTTTGACCTTAGGTCACATCAATTCCTTCATAGGTGTCATCCTCATTCCTTTTACATATTGTTCCTGACATCTCACTCTACCTCTGGTATCATTTTGGTGGCATTTTACTGTAGAAATCAGGAGAAAAATGACATTAAAATCACCCCTATAACACAACCCAGTTACAGTATGCTGACCTTTGACCTTAGGTCACATCAATTCCTTCATAGGTGTCATCCTCATACCTTTTACATATTGTTCCTGACATCTCACTTTACCTGTGATATCATTTTGGTGGCATTTTACTGTAGAAATCTGGAGAAAAATGACATTAAAGTCACCCCTATAACAAAATCCAGTTACAGAATGCTGACCTTTGACCTTAGGTCACATCAATTCCTTCATAGGTGTGTTTCTCATTCCTTTTGCATATTGTTCCTGACATCTCACTCTACTTCTGGTATCATTTTGGTGGAATTTTACTGTAGAAATTTGGAGAAAAATCATTTTAAAGTCACCCCTATGTCAAAACCCAGTTACAGTATGCTGACCTTTGACTTTAGGTCACATCAATTCCTTCATAGGTGTGTTTCTCATTCCTTTTGCATATTGTTCCTGACATCTCACTCTACTTCTGGTATCATTTTGGTGACATTTTACTGTAGAAATTTGGAGAAAAATCATTTTAAAGTCACCCCTATGTCAAAATCCAGTTACAGTATGCTGACTTTTGACCTTAGGTCACATCAATTCCTTAATAGGTGTGTTTCTCATTCCTTTTGCATATTGTTCCTGGCGTCTCACTCTACCTCTGGTATCATTTTGGTGGCATTTTACTGTAGAAATCTGGAGAAAAATGATATTAAAGTCACCCCTATAACAAAATCCAGTTACAGTATGCTGACCTTTGACCTTAGGTCACATCAATTCCTTCATAGGTGTGTTTCTCATTCCTTTTGCATATTGTTCCTGGCGTCTCACTCTACCTCTGGTATCATTTTAGTGGCATTTTACTGTAGAAATCTGGAGAAAAATGACATTAAATTCACCTCTATGACAAAATCCAGTTACAGTATGCTGACCTTTGACCTTAGGTCACATCAATTCCTTCATAGGTGTCATCCTCATTCCTTTTACATATTGTTCCTGACATCTCACTCTACCTCTGGTATCATTTTGGTGGCATTTTACTGTAGAAATCTGGAGAAAAATGACATTAAAATCACCCCTATAACACAACCCAGTTACAGTATGCTGACCTTTGACCTTAGGTCACATCAATTCCTTCATAGGTGTCATCCTCATTCCTTTTACATATTGTTCCTGACATCTCACTCTACCTCTGGTATCATTTTGGTGGCATTTTACTGTAGAAATCAGGAGAAAAATGACATTAAAATCACCCCTATAACACAACCCAGTTACAGTATGCTGACCTTTGACCTTAGGTCACATCAATTCCTTCATAGGTGTCATCCTCATACCTTTTACATATTGTTCCTGACATCTCACTCTACCTCTGGTATCATTTTGGTGGCATTTTACTGTAGAAATCTGGAGAAAAATGACATTAAATTCACCCCTATAACAAAATCCAGTTACAGTATGCTGACCTTTGACCTTAGGTCACATCAATTCCTTCATAGGTGTGTTTCTCATTCCTTTTGCATATTGTTCCTGACATCGCACTCTACTTCTGGTCTCATTTTGGTGGCATTTTACTGTAGAAATTTGGAGAAAAATCATTTTAAAGTCACCCCTATGTCAAAACCCAGTTACAGTATGCTGACTTTTGACCTTAGGTCACATCAATTCCTTAATAGGTGTGTTTCTCATTCCTTTTGCATATTGTTCCTGGCGTCTCACTCTACCTCTGGTATCATTTTGGTGGCATTTTACTGTAGAAATCTGGAGAAAAATGACATTAAATTCACCTCTATGACAAAATCCAGTTACAGTATGCTGACCTTTGACCTTAGGTCACATCAATTCCTTCATAGGTGTCATCCTCATTCCTTTTGCATACTGTTCCTGACATCTCACTCTACCTCTGGTATCATTTTGGTGGCATTTTACTGTAGAAATCTGGAGAAAAATCATTTTAAAATCACCCCTATAACACAACCCAGTTACAGTATGCTGACCTTTGACCTTAGGTCACATCAATTCCTTCATAGGTGTCATCCTCATTCCTTTTACATATTGTTCCTGACATCTCACTCTACCTCTGGTATCATTTTGGTGGCATTTTACTGTAGAAATCTGGAGAAAAATGACATTAAATCACCCCTATAACAAAATCCAGTTACAGTATGCTGACCTTTGACCTTAGGTCACATCAATTCCTTCATAGGTGTCATCCTCATTCCTTTTGCATATTGTTCCTGACATCTCACTCTACCTCTGGTATCATTTTGGTGGCATTTTACTGTAGAAATCTGGAGAAAAATGACATTTTAAAGTCACCCCTATAACAAAACCCAGTTACAGTATGCTGACCTTTGACCTTAGGTCACATCAATTCCTTCATAGGTGTCATCCTCATTCCTTTTGCATATTGTTCCTGACATCTCACTCTACCTCTGGTATCATTTTGGTGGCATTTTACTGTAGAAATCTGGAGAAAAATGACATTAAAATCACCCCTATAACAAAACCCAGTTACAGTATGCTGACCTTTGACCTTAGGTCACATCAATTCCTTCATAGGTGTCATCCTCATTCCTTTTGCATATTGTTCCTGACATCTCACTCTACCTCTGGTATCATTTTGGTGGCATTTTACTGTAGAAATCTGGAGAAAAATGACATTAAAATCACCCCTATAACAAAACCCAGTTACAGTATGCTGACCTTTGACCTTAGGTCACATCAATTCCTTCATAGGTGTCATCCTCATTCCTTTTGCATATTGTTCCTGACATCTCACTCTACCTCTGGTATCATTTTGGTGGCATTTTACTGTAGAAATCTGGAGAAAAATCATTTTAAAATCACCCCTATAACAAAACCCAGTTACAGTATGCTGACCTTTGACCTTAGGTCACATCAATTCCTTCATAGGTGTCATCCTCATTCCTTTTGCATATTGTTCCTGACATCTCACTCTACCTCTGGTATCATTTTGGTGGCATTTTACTGTAGAAATCTGGAGAAAAATCATTTTAAAGTCACCCCTATAACAAAACCCAGTTACAGTATGCTGACCTTTGACCTTAGGTCACATCAATTCCTTCATAGGTGTCATCCTCATTCCTTTTGCATATTGTTCCTGACATCTCACTCTACCTCTGGTATCATTTTGGTGGCATTTTACTGTAGAAATCTGGAGAAAAATGACATTAAAGTCACCCCTATAACAAAATCCAGTTACAGTATGCTGACCTTTGACCTTAGGTCACATCAATTCCTTCATAGGTGTCATCCTCATTCCTTTTGCATACTGTTCCTGACATCTCACTCTACCTCTGGTATCATTTTGGTGGCATTTTACTGTAGAAATCTGGAGAAAAATGACATTAAAATCACCCCTATAACACAACCCAGTTACAGTATGCTGACCTTTGACCTTAGGTCACATCAATTCCTTCATAGGTGTCATCCTCATTCCTTTTGCATATTGTTCCTGACATCTCACTCTACCTCTGGTATCATTTTGGTGGCATTTTACTGTAGAAATCTGGAGAAAAATCATTTTAAAGTCACCCCTATAACAAAACCCAGTTACAGTATGCTGACCTTTGACCTTAGGTCACATCAATTCCTTCATAGGTGTCATCCTCATTCCTTTTGCATATTGTTCCTGACATCTCACTCTACCTCTGGTATCATTTTGGTGGCATTTTACTGTAGAAATCTGGAGAAAAATCATTTTAAAATCACCCCTATAACAAAACCCAGTTACAGTATGCTGACCTTTGACCTTAGGTCACATCAATTCCTTCATAGGTGTCATCCTCATTCCTTTTGCATATTGTTCCTGACATCTCACTCTACCTCTGGTATCATTTTGGTGGCATTTTACTGTAGAAATCTGGAGAAAAATCATTTTAAAATCACCCCTATAACAAAACCCAGTTACAGTATGCTGACCTTTGACCTTAGGTCACATCAATTCCTTCATAGGTGTCATCCTCATTCCTTTTGCATATTGTTCCTGACATCTCACTCTACCTCTGGTATCATTTTGGTGGCATTTTACTGTAGAAATCTGGAGAAAAATGACATTAAAATCACCCCTATAACACAACCCAGTTACAGTATGCTGACCTTTGACCTTAGGTCACATCAATTCCTTCATAGGTGTCATCCTCATTCCTTTTGCATACTGTTCCTGACATCTCACTCTACCTCTGGTATCATTTTGGTGGCATTTTACTGTAGAAATCTGGAGAAAAATCATTTTAAAATCACCCCTATAACAAAACCCAGTTACAGTATGCTGACCTTTGACCTTAGGTCACATCAATTCCTTCATAGGTGTCATCCTCATTCCTTTTGCATATTGTTCCTGACATCTCACTCTACCTCTGGTATCATTTTGGTGGCATTTTACTGTAGAAATCTGGAGAAAAATGACATTAAAATCACCCCTATAACACAACCCAGTTACAGTATGCTGACCTTTGACCTTAGGTCACATCAATTCCTTCATAGGTGTCATCCTCATTCCTTTTGCATATTGTTCCTGACATCTCACTCTACCTCTGGTATCATTTTGGTGGCATTTTACTGTAGAAATCTGGAGAAAAATGACATTAAAATCACCCCTATAACAAAATCCAGTTACAGTATGCTGACCTTTGACCTTAGGTCACATCAATTCCTTCATAGGTGTCATCCTCATTCCTTTTGCATATTGTTCCTGACATCTCACTCTACCTCTGGTATCATTTTGGTGGCATTTTACTGTAGAAATCTGGAGAAAAATGACATTAAAGTCACCCCTATAACAAAACCCAGTTACAGTATGCTGACCTTTGACCTTAGGTCACATCAATTCCTTCATAGGTGTCATCCTCATTCCTTTTGCATTATGTTCCTGACATCTCACTCTACCTCTGGTATCATTTTGGTGGCATTTTACTGTAGAAATCTGGAGAAAAATCATTTTAAAATCACCCCTATAACACAACCCAGTTACAGTATGCTGACCTTTGACCTTAGGTCACATCAATTCCTTCATAGGTGTCATCCTCATTCCTTTTGCATATTGTTCCTGACATCTCACTCTACCTCTGGTATCATTTTGGTGGCATTTTACTGTAGAAATCTGGAGAAAAATGACATTAAAGTCACCCCTATAACAAAATCCAGTTACAGTATGCTGACCTTTGACCTTAGGTCACATCAATTCCTTCATAGGTGTCATCCTCATTCCTTTTGCATATTGTTCCTGACATCTCACTCTACCTCTGGTATCATTTTGGTGGCATTTTACTGTAGAAATCTGGAGAAAAATCATTTAAATTCACCCCTATAACAAAACCCAGTTACAGTATGCTGACCTTTGACCTTAGGTCACATCAATTCCTTCATAGGTGTCATCCTCATTCCTTTTGCATATTGTTCCTGACATCTCACTCTACCTCTGGTATCATTTTGGTGGCATTTTACTGTAGAAATCTGGAGAAAAATGACATTAAAATCACCCCTATAACAAAATCCAGTTACAGTATGCTGACCTTTGACCTTAGGTCACATCAATTCCTTCATAGGTGTCATCCTCATTCCTTTTGCATATTGTTCCTGACATCTCACTCTACCTCTGGTATCATTTTGGTGGCATTTTACTGTAGAAATCTGGAGAAAAATCATTTTAAAATCACCCCTATAACACAACCCAGTTACAGTATGCTGACCTTTGACCTTAGGTCACATCAATTCCTTCATAGGTGTCATCCTCATTCCTTTTGCATACTGTTCCTGACATCTCACTCTACCTCTGGTATCATTTTGGTGGCATTTTACTGTAGAAATCTGGAGAAAAATGACATTAAAATCACCCCTATAACAAAACCCAGTTACAGTATGCTGACCTTTGACCTTAGGTCACATCAATTCCTTCATAGGTGTCATCCTCATTCCTTTTGCATATTGTTCCTGACATCTCACTCTACCTCTGGTATCATTTTGGTGGCATTTTACTGTAGAAATCTGGAGAAAAATGACATTAAAATCACCCCTATAACACAACCCAGTTACAGTATGCTGACCTTTGACCTTAGGTCACATCAATTCCTTCATAGGTGTCATCCTCATTCCTTTTGCATATTGTTCCTGACATCTCACTCTACCTCTGGTATCATTTTGGTGGCATTTTACTGTAGAAATCTGGAGAAAAATGACATTAAAGTCACCCCTATAACAAAACCCAGTTACAGTATGCTGACCTTTGACCTTAGGTCACATCAATTCCTTCATAGGTGTCATTCTCATTCCTTTTGCATATTGTTCCTGACATCTCACTCTACCTCTGGTATCATTTTGGTGGCATTTTACTGTAGAAATCTGGAGAAAAATCAAATTAAAGTCACCCCTATAACAAAACCCAGTTACAGTATGCTGACCTTTGACCTTAGGTCACATCAATTCCTTCATAGGTGTGTTTCTCATTCCTTTTGCATATTGTTCCTGACATCTCACTCTACCTCTGGTATCATTTTGGTGGCATTTTACTGTAGAAATCTGGAGAAAAATGACATTAAAATCGCCCCTATAACAAAACCCAGTTACAGTATGCTGACCTTTGACCTTAGGTCACATCAATTCCTTCATAGGTGTCATCCTCATTCCTTTTGCATACTGTTCCTGACATCTCACTCTACCTCTGGTATCATTTTGGTGGCATTTTACTGTAGAAATCTGGAGAAAAATCATTTTAAAATCACCCCTATATCAAAACCCAGTTACAGTATGCTGACCTTTGACCTTAGGTCACATCAATTCCTTCATAGGTGTCATCCTCATTCCTTTTGCATTATGTTCCTGACATCTCACTCTACCTCTGGTATCATTTTGGTGGCATTTTACTGTAGAAATCTGGAGAAAAATGACATTAAAATCACCCCTATAACAAAACCCAGTTACAGTATGCTGACCTTTGACCTTAGGTCACATCAATTCCTTCATAGGTGTCATCCTCATTCCTTTTGCATACTGTTCCTGACATCTCACTCTACCTCTGGTATCATTTTGGTGGCATTTTACTGTAGAAATCTGGAGAAAAATCATTTTAAAATCACCCCTATAACAATATACAGTTACAGTATGCTGACCTTTGACCTTAGGTCACATCAATTCCTTCATAGGTGTCATCCTCATTCCTTTTGCATACTGTTCCTGACATCTCACTCTACCTCTGGTATCATTTTGGTGGCATTTTACTGTAGAAATCTGGAGAAAAATGACATTAAAATCACCCCTATAACAAAACCCAGTTACAGTATGCTGACCTTTGACCTTAGGTCACATCAATTCCTTCATTGTCATCCTCATACCTTTTACATACTGTTCCTGACATCTCACTCTACCCCTGGTATCATTTTGGTGACATTTTACTGTAGAAATCTGGAGAAAAATCATTTTAAAATCACCCCCATAACACAACCCAGTTACAGTATGCTGACCTTTGACCTTAGGTCACATCAATTCCTTCATAGGTGTCATCCTCATACCTTTTACATACTGTTCCTGACATCTCACTCTACCCCTGGTATCATTTTGGTGACATTTTACTGTAGAAATCTGGAGAAAAATCATTTTAAAATCACCCCCATAACACAACCCAGTTACAGTATGCTGACCTTTGACCTTAGGTCACATCAATTCCTTCATAGGTGTCATCCTCATTCCTTTTGCATACTGTTCCTGACATCTCACTCTACCTCTGGTATCATTTTGGTGGCATTTTACTGTAGAAATTTGGAGAAAAATCACTTTAAAGTCACCCCTATATCAAAACCCAGTTACAGTATGCTGACATTTGACCTTAGGTCACATCAATTCCTTCATAGGTGTCATCCTCATTCCTTTTGCATACTGTTCCTGACATCTCACTCTACCTCTGGTATCATTTTGGTGGCATTTTACTGTAGCAATTTGGAGAAAAATGACATTAAAATCACCCCTATAACACAACCCAGTTACAGTATGCTGACCTTTGACCTTAGGTCACATCAATTCCTTCATAGGTGTGTTTCTCATTCCTTTTGCATATTGTTCCTGGCGTCTCACTCTACCTCTGGTATCATTTTGGTGGTATTTTACTGTAGAAATCTGGAGAAAAATGACATTAAAGTCACCCCTATAACAAAATCCAGTTACAGTATGCTGACCTTTGACCTTAGGTCACATCAATTCCTTCATAGGTGTCATCCTCATTCCTTTTGCATACTGTTCCTGACATCTCACCCTACCTCTGGTATCATTTTGGTGGCATTTTACTGTAGAAATTTGGAGAAATATGACATTAAAATCACCCCTATAACACAACCCAGTTACAGTATGCTGACCTTTGACCTTAGGTCACATCAATTCCTTCATAGGTGTGTTTCTCATTCCTTTTGCATATTGTTCCTGGCGTCTCACTCTACCTCTGGTATCATTTTGGTGGTATTTTACTGTAGAAATCTGGAGAAAAATGACATTAAAGTCACCCCTATAACAAAATCCAGTTACAGTATGCTGACCTTTGACCTTAGGTCACATCAATTCCTTCATAGGTGTCATCCTCATACCTTTTACATACTGTTCCTGACATCTCACTCTACCCCTGGTATCATTTTGGTGACATTTTACTGTAGAAATCTGGAGAAAAATCATTTTAAAATCACCCCTATTACACAACCCAGTTACAGTATGCTGACCTTTGACCTTAGGTCACATCAATTCCTTCATAGGTGTCATCCTCATTCCTTTTGCATACTATTCCTGACATCTCACTCTACCTCTGGTATCATTTTGGTGGCATTTTACTGTAGAAATCTGGAGAAAAATCATTTTAAAATCACCCCTATTACACAACCCAGTTACAGTATGCTGACCTTTGACCTTAGGTCACATCAATTCCTTCATAGGTGTCATCCTCATTCCTTTTGCATACTGTTCCTGACATCTCACTCTACCTCTGGTATCATTTTGGTGGCATTTTACTGTAGAAATTTGGAGAAAAATGACATTAAAATCACCCCTATAACACAACCCAGTTACAGCATGCTGACCTTTGACCTTAGGTCACATCAATTCCTTCATAGGTGTCATCCTCATACCTTTTGCATACTGTTCCTGACATCTCATTCTACCCCTGGTATCATTTTGGTGGCATTTTACTGTAGAAATCTGGAGAAAAATCATTTTAAAATCACCCCTATAACACAACCCAGTCACAGTATGCTGACCTTTGACCTTAGGTCACATCAATTCCTTCATAGGTGTCATCCTCATTCCTTTTGCATACTGTTCCTGACATTTCACTCTACCTCTGGTATCATTTTGGTGGCATTTTACTGTAGAAATTTGGAGAAAAATGACATTAAAGTCACCCCTATAACAAAATCCAGTTACAGTATGCTGACCTTTGACCTTAGGTCACATCAATTCCTTCATAGGTGTCATCCTCATACCTTTTACATACTGTTCCTGACATCTCACTCTACCCCTGGTATCATTTTGGTGACATTTTACTGTATAAATCTGGAGAAAAATGACATTAAAATCACCCCTATAACACAACCCAGTTACAGCATGCTGACCTTTGACCTTAGGTCACATCAATTCCTTCATAGGTGTCATCCTCATACCTTTTGCATACTGTTCCTGACATCTCATTCTACCCCTGGTATCATTTTGGTGGCATTTTACTGTAGAAATCTGGAGAAAAATCATTTTAAAATCACCCCTATAACACAACCCAGTCACAGTATGCTGACCTTTGACCTTAGGTCACATCAATTCCTTCATAGGTGTCATCCTCATTCCTTTTGCATACTGTTCCTGACATTTCACTCTACCTCTGGTATCATTTTGGTGGCATTTTACTGTAGAAATCTGGAGAAAAATGACATTAAAGTCACCCCTATAACAAAATCCAGTTACAGTATGCTGACCTTTGACCTTAGGTCACATCAATTCCTTCATAGGTGTCATCCTCATTCCTTTTGCATACTATTCCTGACATCTCACTCTACCTCTGGTATCATTTTGGTGGCATTTTACTGTAGAAATCTGGAGAAAAATCATTTTAAAATCACCCCTATTACACAACCCAGTTACAGTATGCTGACCTTTGACCTTAGGTCACATCAATTCCTTCATAGGTGTCATCCTCATTCCTTTTGCATACTG
The DNA here is from genome assembly GCA_030347415.2 of Decapterus maruadsi. NCBI lineage: Eukaryota > Metazoa > Chordata > Actinopteri > Carangiformes > Carangidae > Decapterus > Decapterus maruadsi. The sequence goes on from CM064894.1 coordinate 5,977,205, forward strand.
TTCCTGACATCTCACTCTACCTCTGGTATCATTTTGGTGGCATTTTACTGTAGAAATTTGGAGAAAAATGACATTAAAATCACCCCTATAACACAACCCAGTTACAGCATGCTGACCTTTGACCTTAGGTCACATCAATTCCTTCATAGGTGTCATCCTCATACCTTTTGCATACTGTTCCTGACATCTCATTCTACCCCTGGTATCAGTTTGGTGGCATTTTACTGTAGAAATCTGGAGAAAAATCATTTTAAAATCACCCCTATAACACAACCCAGTCACAGTATGCTGACCTTTGACCTTAGGTCACATCAATTCCTTCATAGGTGTCATCCTCATTCCTTTTGCATACTGTTCCTGACATCTCACTCTACCTCTGGTATCATTTTGGTGGCATTTTACTGTAGCAATTTGGAGAAAAATGACATTAAAATCACCCCTATAACACAACCCAGTTACAGTATGCTGACCTTTGACCTTAGGTCACATCAATTCCTTCATAGGTGTCATCCTCATTCCTTTTGCATACTGTTCCTGACATCTCACCCTACCTCTGGTATCATTTTGGTGGCATTTTACTGTAGAAATTTGGAGAAATATGACATTAAAATCACCCCTATAACACAACCCAGTTACAGTATGCTGACCTTTGACCTTAGGTCACATCAATTCCTTCATAGGTGTGTTTCTCATTCCTTTTGCATATTGTTCCTGGCGTCTCACTCTACCTCTGGTATCATTTTGGTGGTATTTTACTGTAAAAATCTGGAGAAAAATGACATTAAAGTCACCCCTATAACAAAATCCAGTTACAGTATGCTGACCTTTGACCTTAGGTCACATCAATTCCTTCATAGGTGTCATCCTCATTCCTTTTGCATACTGTTCCTGACATCTCACCCTACCTCTGGTATCATTTTGGTGGCATTTTACTGTAGAAATTTGGAGAAATATGACATTAAAATCACCCCTATAACACAACCCAGTTACAGTATGCTGACCTTTGACCTTAGGTCACATCAATTCCTTCATAGGTGTGTTTCTCATTCCTTTTGCATATTGTTCCTGGCGTCTCACTCTACCTCTGGTATCATTTTGGTGGTATTTTACTGTAGAAATCTGGAGAAAAATGACATTAAAGTCACCCCTATAACAAAATCCAGTTACAGTATGCTGACCTTTGACCTTAGGTCACATCAATTCCTTCATAGGTGTCATCCTCATACCTTTTACATACTGTTCCTGACATCTCACTCTACCCCTGGTATCATTTTGGTGACATTTTACTGTATAAATCTGGAGAAAAATGACATTAAAATCACCCCTATAACACAACCCAGTTACAGCATGCTGACCTTTGACCTTAGGTCACATCAATTCCTTCATAGGTGTCATCCTCATACCTTTTGCATACTGTTCCTGACATCTCATTCTACCCCTGGTATCATTTTGGTGGCATTTTACTGTAGAAATCTGGAGAAAAATCATTTTAAAATCACCCCTATAACACAACCCAGTCACAGTATGCTGACCTTTGACCTTAGGTCACATCAATTCCTTCATAGGTGTCATCCTCATTCCTTTTGCATACTGTTCCTGACATCTCACTCTACCTCTGGTATCATTTTGGTGGCATTTTACTGTAGAAATCTGGAGAAAAATGACATTAAAGTCACCCCTATAACAAAATCCAGTTACAGTATGCTGACCTTTGACCTTAGGTCACATCAATTCCTTCATAGGTGTCATCCTCATTCCTTTTGCATACTATTCCTGACATCTCACTCTACCTCTGGTATCATTTTGGTGGCATTTTACTGTAGAAATCTGGAGAAAAATCATTTTAAAATCACCCCTATTACACAACCCAGTTACAGTATGCTGACCTTTGACCTTAGGTCACATCAATTCCTTCATAGGTGTCATCCTCATTCCTTTTGCATACTGTTCCTGACATCTCACTCTACCTCTGGTATCATTTTGGTGGCATTTTACTGTAGAAATTTGGAGAAAAATGACATTAAAATCACCCCTATAACACAACCCAGTTACAGTATGCTGACCTTTGACCTTAGGTCACATCAATTCCTTCATAGGTGTCATCCTCATTCCTTTTGCATACTGTTCCTGACATCTCACTCTACCTCTGGTATCATTTTGGTGGCATTTTACTGTAGAAATTTGGAGAAATATGACATTAAAATCACCCCTATAACACAACCCAGTTACAGTATGCTGACCTTTGACCTTAGGTCACATCAATTCCTTCATAGGTGTCTTACTCATTCCTTTTGCATATTGTTCCTGACATCTCACTCTACCTCTGGTATCATTTTGGTGGCATTTTACTGTAGAAATCTGGAGAAAAATGACATTAAAATCACCCCTATAACAAAATCCAGTTACAGTATGCTGACCTTTGACCTTAGGTCACATCAATTCCTTCATAGGTGTCATCCTCATTCCTTTTGCATACTGTTCCTGACATCTCACCCTACCTCTGGTATCATTTTGGTGGCATTTTACTGTAGAAATTTGGAGAAAAATGACATTAAAATCACCCCTATAACACAACCCAGTTACAGTATGCTGACCTTTGACCTTAGGTCACATCAATTCCTTCATAGGTGTCATACTCATTCCTTTTGCATATTGTTCCTGTCTTCTCACTCTACCTCTGGTATCATTTTGGTGGTATTTTACTGTAGAAATCTGGAGAAAAATGACATTAAAGTCACCCCTATAACAAAATCCAGTTACAGTATGCTGACCTTTGACCTTAGGTCACATCAATTCCTTCATAGGTGTCATCCTCATACCTTTTACATACTGTTCCTGACATCTCACTCTACCTCTGGTATCATTTTGGTGGCATTTTACTGTAGAAATCTGGAGAAAAATGACATTAAAATCACCCCTATAACACAACCCAGTTACAGTATGCTGACCTTTGACCTTAGGTCACATCAATTCCTTCATAGGTGTCATCCTCATACCTTTTGCATACTGTTCCTGACATCTCACTCTACCTCTGGTATCATTTTGGTGGCATTTTACTGTAGAAATCTGGAGAAAAATCATTTTAAAATCACCCCTATAACACAACCCAGTTACAGTATGCTGACCTTTGACCTTAGGTCACATCAATTCCTTCATAGGTGTCATCCTCATTCCTTTTGCATACTGTTCCTGACATCTCACTCTACCTCTGGTATCATTTTGGTGGCATTTTACTGTAGAAATCTGGAGAAAAATGACATTAAAGTCACCCCTATAACAAAATCCAGTTACAGTATGCTGACCTTTGACCTTAGGTCACATCAATTCCTTCATAGGTGTCATCCTCATTCCTTTTGCATACTGTTCCTGACATCTCACTCTACCTCTGGTATCATTTTGGTGGCATTTTACTGTAGAAATCTGGAGAAAAATCATTTTAAAATCACCCCTATAACACAACCCAGTTACAGTATGCTGACCTTTGACCTTAGGTCACATCAATTCCTTCATAGGTGTCATCCTCATTCCTTTTGCATACTGTTCCTGACATCTCACTCTACCTCTGGTATCATTTTGGTGGCATTTTACTGTAGAAATCTGGAGAAAAATGACATTAAAATCACCCCTATAACACAACCCAGTTACAGTATGCTGACCTTTGACCTTAGGTCACATCAATTCCTTCATAGGTGTCATCCTCATACCTTTTGCATACTGTTCCTGACATCTCACTCTACCTCTGGTATCATTTTGGTGGCATTTTACTGTAGAAATCTGGAGAAAAATCATTTTAAAATCACCCCTATAACACAACCCAGTTACAGTATGCTGACCTTTGACCTTAGGTCACATCAATTCCTTCATAGGTGTCATCCTCATTCCTTTTGCATACTGTTCCTGACATCTCACTCTACCTCTGGTATCATTTTGGTGGCATTTTACTGTAAAAATTTGGAGAAAATAACTTTAAAGTCACCCCTATATCAAAACCCAGTTACAGTATGCTGACCTTTGACCTTAGGTCACATCAATTCCTTCATAGGTGTCATCCTCATTCCTTTTGCATATTGTTCCTGGCGTCTCACTCTACCTCTGGTATCATTTTGGTGGTATTTTACTGTAGAAATCTGGAGAAAAATGACATTAAAGTCACCCCTATAAGAAAATCCAGTTACAGTATGCTGACCTTTGACCTTAGGTCACATCAATTCCTTCATAGGTGTCATCCTCATTCCTTTTGCATACTGTTCCTGACATCTCACTCTACCTCTGGTATCATTTTGGTGGCATTTTACTGTAGAAATCTGGAGAAAAATCATTTTAAAATCACCCCTATTACACAACCCAGTTACAGTATGCTGACCTTTGACCTTAGGTCACATCAATTCCTTCATAGGTGTCATCCTCATTCCTTTTGCATACTGTTCCTGACATCTCACTCTACCTCTGGTATCATTTTGGTGGCATTTTACTGTAGAAATTTGGAGAAAAATGACATTAAAATCACCCCTATAACACAACCCAGTTACAGTATGCTGACCTTTGACCTTAGGTCACATCAATTCCTTCATAGGTGTCATCCTCATACCTTTTGCATACTGTTCCTGACATCTCACTCTACCTCTGGTATCATTTTGGTGGCATTTTACTGTAGAAATCTGGAGAAAAATCATTTTAAAATCACCCCTATAACACAACCCAGTTACAGTATGCTGACCTTTGACCTTAGGTCACATCAATTCCTTCATAGGTGTCATCCTCATTCCTTTTGCATACTGTTCCTGACATTTCACTCTACCTCTGGTATCATTTTGGTGGCATTTTACTGTAGAAATTTGGAGAAAAATGACATTAAAATCACCCCTATAACACAACCCAGTTACAGTATGCTGAACTTTGACCTTAGGTCACATCAATTCCTTCATAGGTGTCATCCTCATTCCTTTTGCATACTGTTCCTGACATCTCACTCTACCTCTGGTATCATTTTGGTGGCATTTTACTGTAGAAATCTGGAGAAAAATCACTTTAAAGTCACCCCTATATCAAAACCCAGTTACAGTATGCTGACCTTTGACCTTAGGTCACATCAATTCCTTCATAGGTGTCATCCTCATTCCTTTTGCATACTGTTCCTGACATCTCACTCTACCTCTGGTATCATTTTGGTGGCATTTTACTGTAGAAATTTGGAGAAAAATGACATTAAAATCACCCCTATAACACAACCCAGTTACAGTATGCTGACCTTTGACCTTAGGTCACATCAATTCCTTCATAGGTGTCATCCTCATTCCTTTTGCATATTGTTCCTGACATCTCACTCTACCTCTGGTATCATTTTGGTGGCATTTTACTGTAGAAATCTGGAGAAAAATGACATTAAAGTCACCCCTATAACAAAATCCAGTTACAGTATGCTGACCTTTGACCTTAGGTCACATCAATTCCTTCATAGGTGTCATCCTCATTCCTTTTGCATACTGTTCCTGACATCTCACTCTACCTCTGGTATCATTTTGGTGACATTTTACTGTATAAATCTGGAGAAAAATGACATTAAAATCACCCCTATAACACAACCCAGTTACAGTATGCTGACCTTTGACCTTAGGTCACATCAATTCCTTCATAGGTGTCATCCTCATACCTTTTGCATACTGTTCCTGACATCTCACTCTACCTCTGGTATCATTTTGGTGGCATTTTACTGTAGAAATCTGGAGAAAAATCATTTTAAAATCACCCCTATAACACAAACCAGTTACAGTATGCTGACCTTTGACCTTAGGTCACATCAATTCCTTCATAGGTGTCATCCTCATTCCTTTTGCATACTGTTCCTGACATCTCACTCTACCTCTGGTATCATTTTGGTGGCATTTTACTGTAGAAATCTGGAGAAAAATGACATTAAAGTCACCCCTATAACAAAATCCAGTTACAGTATGCTGACCTTTGACCTTAGGTCACATCAATTCCTTCATAGGTGTCATCCTCATTCCTTTTGCATACTGTTCCTGACATCTCACTCTACCTCTGGTATCATTTTGGTGGCATTTTACTGTAGAAATCTGGAGAAAAATCATTTTAAAATCACCCCTATTACACAACCCAGTTACAGTATGCTGACCTTTGACCTTAGGTCACATCAATTCCTTCATAGGTGTCATCCTCATTCCTTTTGCATACTGTTCCTGACATCTCACTCTACCTCTGGTATCATTTTGGTGGCATTTTACTGTAGAAATCTGGAGAAAAATGACATTAAAATCACCCCTATAACACAACCCAGTTACAGTATGCTGACCTTTGACCTTAGGTCACATCAATTCCTTCATAGGTGTCATCCTCATTCCTTTTGCATACTGTTCCTGACATCTCACTCTACCCCTGGTATCATTTTGGTGGCATTTTACTGTAGAAATCTGGAGAAAAATCATTTTAAAATCACCCCTATAACACAACCCAGTTACAGTATGCTGACCTTTGACCTTAGGTCACATCAATTCCTTCATAGGTGTCATCCTCATTCCTTTTGCATACTGTTCCTGACATCTCACTCTACCTCTGGTATCATTTTGGTGGCATTTTACTGTAGAAATCTGGAGAAAAATGACATTAAAATCACCCCTATAACACAACCCAGTTACAGTATGCTGACCTTTGACCTTAGGTCACATCAATTCCTTCATAGGTGTCATCCTCATTCCTTTTGCATACTGTTCCTGACATCTCACTCTACCTCTGGTATCATTTTGGTGGCATTTTACTGTAGAAATCTGGAGAAAAATGACATTAAAATCACCCCTATAACACAACCCAGTTACAGTATGCTGACCTTTGACCTTAGGTCACATCAATTCCTTCATAGGTGTGTTTCTCATTCCTTTTGCATATTGTTCCTGGCGTCTCACTCTACCTCTGGTATCATTTTGGTGGCATTTTACTGTAGAAATCTGGAGAAAAATGACATTAAAGTCACCCCTATAACAAAATCCAGTTACAGTATGCTGACCTTTGACCTTAGGTCACATCAATTCCTTCATAGGTGTCATCCTCATTCCTTTTGCATACTGTTCCTGACATCTCACTCTACCTCTGGTATCATTTTGGTGGCATTTTACTGTAGAAATCTGGAGAAAAATGACATTAAAATCACCCCTATAACACAACCCAGTTACAGTATGCTGACCTTTGACCTTAGGTCACATCAATTCCTTCATAGGTGTGTTTCTCATTCCTTTTGCATATTGTTCCTGACATCTCACTCTACCTCTGGTATCATTTTGGTGGCATTTTACTGTAGAAATCTGGAGAAAAATGACATTAAAGTCACCCCTATAACAAAATCCAGTTACAGTATGCTGACCTTTGACCTTAGGTCACATCAATTCCTTCATAGGTGTCATCCTCATTCCTTTTGCATACTGTTCCTGACATCTCACTCTACCTCTGGTATCATTTTGGTGGCATTTTACTGTAGAAATCTGGAGAAAAATCATTTTAAAATCACCCCTATAACACAACCCAGTTACAGTATGCTGACCTTTGACCTTAGGTCACATCAATTCCTTCATAGGTGTCATCCTCATTCCTTTTGCATACTGTTCCTGACATCTCACTCTACCTCTGGTATCATTTTGGTGGCATTTTACTGTAGAAATCTGGAGAAAAATGACATTAAAGTCACCCCTATAACAAAATCCAGTTACAGTATGCTGACCTTTGACCTTAGGTCACATCAATTCCTTCATAGGTGTCATCCTCATTCCTTTTGCATACTGTTCCTGACATCTCACTCTACCTCTGGTATCATTTTGGTGGCATTTTACTGTAGAAATCTGGAGAAAAATCATTTTAAAATCACCCCTATAACACAACCCAGTTACAGTATGCTGACCTTTGACCTTAGGTCACATCAATTCCTTCATAGGTGTCATCCTCATACCTTTGGCATACTGTTCCTGACATCTCACTCTACCTCTGGTATCATTTTGGTGGCATTTTACTGTAGAAATCTGGAGAAAAATGACATTAAAGTCACCCCTATAACAAAATCCAGTTACAGTATGCTGACCTTTGACCTTAGGTCACATCAATTCCTTCATAGGTGTCATCCTCATACCTTTTGCATACTGTTCCTGACATCTCACTCTACCTCTGGTATCATTTTGGTGGCATTTTACTGTAGAAATCTGGAGAAAAATGACATTAAAATCACCCCTATAACACAACCCAGTTACAGTATGCTGACCTTTGACCTTAGGTCACATCAATTCCTTCATAGGTGTCATCCTCATTCCTTTTGCATACTGTTCCTGACATCTCACTCTACCTCTGGTATCATTTTGGTGGCATTTTACTGTAGAAATTTGGAGAAAAATGACATTAAAATCACCCCTATAACAAAATCCAGTTACAGTATGCTGACCTTTGACCTTAGGTCACATCAATTCCTTCATAGGTGTCATCCTCATTCCTTTTGCATACTGTTCCTGACATCTCACTCTACCTCTGGTATCATTTTGGTGGCATTTTACTGTAGAAATTTGGAGAAAAATGACATTAAAATCGCCCCTATAACAAAACCCAGTTACAATATGCTGACCTTTGACCTTAGGTCACATCAATTCCTTCATAGGTGTCATCCTCATTCCTTTTGCATATTGTTCCTGACATCTCACTCTACCTCTGGTATCATTTTGGTGGCATTTTACTGTAGAAATCTGGAGAAAAATGACATTAAAGTCACCCCTATAACAAAATCCAGTTACAGTATGCTGACCTTTGACCTTAGGTCACATCAATTCCTTCATAGGTGTCATCCTCATTCCTTTTGCATACTGTTCCTGACATCTCACTCTACCTCTGGTATCATTTTGGTGGCATTTTACTGTAGAAATTTGGAGAAAAATGACATTAAAATCACCCCTATAACACAACCCAGTTACAGTGCTGACCTTTGACCTTAGGTCACATCAATTCCTTCATAGGTGTCATCCTCATTCCTTTTGCATACTGTTCCTGACATCTCACTCTACCTCTGGTATCATTTTGGTGGCATTTTACTGTAGAAATCTGGAGAAAAATGACATTAAAGTCACCCCTATAACAAAATCCAGTTACAGTATGCTGACCTTTGACCTTAGGTCACATCAATTCCTTCATAGGTGTCATCCTCATACCTTTTGCATACTGTTCCTGACATCTCACTCTACCTCTGGTATCATTTTGGTGGCATTTTACTGTAGAAATCTGGAGAAAAATGACATTAAAATCACCCCTATAACACAACCCAGTTACAGTATGCTGACCTTTGACCTTAGGTCACATCAATTCCTTCATAGGTGTCATCCTCATACCTTTTGCATACTGTTCCTGACATCTCACTCTACCTCTGGTATCATTTTGGTGGCATTTTACTGTAGAAATCTGGAGAAAAATCATTTTAAAGTCACCCCTATGTCAAAACCCAGTTACAGTATGCTGACCTTTGACCTTAGGTCACATCAATTCCTTCATAGGTGTCATCCTCATTCCTTTTGCATACTGTTCCTGACATCTCACTCTACCTCTGGTATCATTTTGGTGGCATTTTACTGTAGAAATCTGGAGAAAAATGACATTAAAGTCACCCCTATAACAAAATCCAGTTACAGTATGCTGACCTTTGACCTTAGGTCACATCAATTCCTTCATAGGTGTCATCCTCATTCCTTTTGCATACTGTTCCTGACATCTCACTCTACCTCTGGTATCATTTTGGTGGCATTTTACTGTAGAAATCTGGAGAAAAATCATTTTAAAATCACCCCTATAACACAACCCAGTTACAGTATGCTGACCTTTGACCTTAGGTCACATCAATTCCTTCATAGGTGTCATCCTCATTCCTTTTGCATACTGTTCCTGACATCTCACTCTACCTCTGGTATCATTTTGGTGGCATTTTACTGTAGAAATCTGGAGAAAAATGACATTAAAGTCACCCCTATAACAAAATCCAGTTACAGTATGCTGACCTTTGACCTTAGGTCACATCAATTCCTTCATAGGTGTCATCCTCATTCCTTTTGCATACTGTTCCTGACATCTCACTCTACCTCTGGTATCATTTTGGTGACATTTTACTGTATAAATCTGGAGAAAAATGACATTAAAATCACCCCTATAACACAACCCAGTTACAGTATGCTGACCTTTGACCTTAGGTCACATCAATTCCTTCATAGGTGTCATCCTCATACCTTTTGCATACTGTTCCTGACATCTCACTCTACCTCTGGTATCATTTTGGTGGCATTTTACTGTAGAAATCTGGAGAAAAATCATTTTAAAATCACCCCTATAACACAACCCAGTTACAGTATGCTGACCTTTGACCTTAGGTCACATCAATTCCTTCATAGGTGTCATCCTCATTCCTTTTGCATACTGTTCCTGACATCTCACTCTACCTCTGGTATCATTTTGGTGGCATTTTACTGTAGAAATCTGGAGAAAAATGACATTAAAGTCACCCCTATAACAAAATCCAGTTACAGTATGCTGACCTTTGACCTTAGGTCACATCAATTCCTTCATAGGTGTCATCCTCATTCCTTTTGCATACTGTTCCTGACATCTCACTCTACCTCTGGTATCATTTTGGTGGCATTTTACTGTAGAAATCTGGAGAAAAATCATTTTAAAATCACCCCTATTACACAACCCAGTTACAGTATGCTGACCTTTGACCTTAGGTCACATCAATTCCTTCATAGGTGTCATCCTCATTCCTTTTGCATACTGTTCCTGACATCTCACTCTACCTCTGGTATCATTTTGGTGGCATTTTACTGTAGAAATTTGGAGAAAAATGACATTAAAATCACCCCTATAACACAACCCAGTTACAGTATGCTGACCTTTGACCTTAGGTCACATCAATTCCTTCATAGGTGTGTTTCTCATTCCTTTTGCATATTGTTCCTGACATCTCACTCTACCTCTGGTATCATTTTGGTGGCATTTTACTGTAGAAATCTGGAGAAAAATGACATTAAAGTCACCCCTATAACAAAATCCAGTTACAGTATGCTGACCTTTGACCTTAGGTCACATCAATTCCTTCATAGGTGTCATCCTCATACCTTTTGCATACTGTTCCTGACATCTCACTCTACCTCTGGTATCATTTTGGTGGCATTTTACTGTAGAAATCTGGAGAAAAATCATTTTAAAATCACCCCTATATCAAACCCAGTTACAGTATGCTGACCTTTGACCTTAGGTCACATCAATTCCTTCATAGGTGTCATCCTCATTCCTTTTGCATACTGTTCCTGACATCTCACTCTACCTCTGGTATCATTTTGGTGGCATTTTACTGTAGAAATCTGGAGAAAAATCATTTTAAAATCACCCCTATAACACAACCCAGTTACAGTATGCTGACCTTTGACCTTAGGTCACATCAATTCCTTCATAGGTGTCATCCTCATTCCTTTTGCATACTGTTCCTGACATCTCACTCTACCTCTGGTATCATTTTGGTGGCATTTTACTGTAGAAATTTGGAGAAAAATGACATTAAAGTCACCCCTATAACAAAATCCAGTTACAGTATGCTGACCTTTGACCTTAGGTCACATCAATTCCTTCATAGGTGTCATCCTCATACCTTTTGCATACTGTTCCTGACATCTCACTCTACCTCTGGTATCATTTTGGTGGCATTTTACTGTAGAAATCTGGAGAAAAATCATTTTAAAATCACCCCTATAACACAACCCAGTTACAGTATGCTGACCTTTGACCTTAGGTCACATCAATTCCTTCATAGGTGTCATCCTCATTCCTTTTGCATACTGTTCCTGACATCTCACTCTACCTCTGGTATCATTTTGGTGGCATTTTACTGTAGAAATTTGGAGAAAAATGACATTAAAATCACCCCTATAACACAACCCAGTTACAGTATGCTGACCTTTGACCTTAGGTCACATCAATTCCTTCATAGGTGTAATTCTCATTCCTTTTGCATACTGTTCCTGACATCTCACTCTACCTCTGGTATCATTTTGGTGGCATTTTACTGTAGAAATCTGGAGAAAAATGACATTAAAGTCACCCCTATAACAAAATCCAGTTACAGTATGCTGACCTTTGACCTTAGGTCACATCAATTCCTTCATAGGTGTCATCCTCATTCCTTTTGCATACTGTTCCTGACATCTCACTCTACCTCTGGTATCATTTTGGTGGCATTTTACTGTAGAAATCTGGAGAAAAATCATTTTAAAATCACCCCCATAACACAACCCAGTTACAGTATGCTGACCTTTGACCTTAGGTCACATCAATTCCTTCATAGGTGTCATCCTCATTCCTTTTGCATACTGTTCCTGACATCTCACTCTACCTCTGGTATCATTTTGGTGGCATTTTACTGTAGAAATTTGGAGAAAAATCATTTTAAAGTCACCCCTATAACAAAACCCAGTTACAGTATGCTGACCTTTGACCTTAGGTCACATCAATTCCTTCATAGGTGTCATCCTCATTCCTTTTGCATACTGTTCCTGACATCTCACTCTACCTCTGGTATCATTTTGGTGGCATTTTACTGTAGAAATTTGGAGAAAATGACATTAAAATCACCCCTATAACACAACCCAGTTACAGTATGCTGACCTTTGACCTTAGGTCACATCAATTCCTTCATAGGTGTGTTTCTCATTCCTTTTGCATATTGTTCCTGACATCTCACTCTACCTCTGGTATCATTTTGGTGGCATTTTACTGTAGAAATCTGGAGAAAAATGACATTAAAGTCACCCCTATAACAAAATCCAGTTACAGTATGCTGACCTTTGACCTTAGGTCACATCAATTCCTTCATAGGTGTCATCCTCATACCTTTTACATACTGTTCCTGACATCTCACTCTACCTCTGGTATCATTTTGGTGGCATTTTACTGTAGAAATCTGGAGAAAAATCATTTTAAAATCACCCCTATAACACAACCCAGTTACAGTATGCTGACCTTTGACCTTAGGTCACATCAATTCCTTCATAGGTGTCATCCTCATTCCTTTTGCATACTGTTCCTGACATCTCACTCTACCTCTGGTATCATTTTGGTGGCATTTTACTGTAGAAATTTGGAGAAAAATGACATTAAAATCACCCCTATAACACAACCCAGTTACAGTATGCTGACCTTTGACCTTAGGTCACATCAATTCCTTCATAGGTGTCATCCTCATTCCTTTTGCATACTGTTCCTGACATCTCACTCTACCTCTGGTATCATTTTGGTGGCATTTTACTGTAGAAATCTGGAGAAAAATGACATTAAAATCACCCCTATAACACAACCCAGTTACAGTATGCTGACCTTTGACCTTAGGTCACATCAATTCCTTCATAGGTGTCATCCTCATTCCTTTTGCACATTGTTCCTGGTGTCTCACTCTACTTCTGGTATCATTTTGGTGGCATTTTACTGTAGAAATCTGGAGAAAAATTACATTAAAGTCACCCCTATAACAAAATCCAGTTACAGTATGCTGACCTTTGACCTTAGGTCACATCAATTCCTTCATAGGTGTCATCCTCATTCCTTTTGCATACTGTTCCTGACATCTCACTCTACTTCTGGTATCATTTTGGTGGCATTTTACTGTAGAAATTTGGAGAAAAATGACATTAAAATCACCCCTATAACACAACCCAGTTACAGTATGCTGACCTTTGACCTTAGGTCACATCAATTCCTTCATAGGTGTCATCCTCATTCCTTTTGCATATTGTTCCTGACATCTCACTCTACCTCTGGTATCATTTTGGTGGCATTTTACTGTAGAAATCTGGAGAAAAATGACATTAAAGTCACCCCTATAACAAAATCCAGTTACAGTATGCTGACCTTTGACCTTAGGTCACATCAATTCCTTCATAGGTGTCATCCTCATTCCTTTTGCATACTGTTCCTGACATCTCACTCTACCTCTGGTATCATTTTGGTGGCATTTTACTGTAGAAATCTGGAGAAAAATCATTTTAAAGTCACCCCTATGTCAAAGCCCAGTTACAGTATGCTGACCTTTGACCTTAGGTCACATCAATTCCTTCATAGGTGTCATCCTCATACCTTTTGCATACTGTTCCTGACATCTCACTCTACCTCTGGTATCATTTTGGTGGCATTTTACTGTAGAAATCTGGAGAAAAATCATTTTAAAATCACCCCTATAACACAACCCAGTTACAGTATGCTGACCTTTGACCTTAGGTCACATCAATTCCTTCATAGGTGTCATCCTCATTCCTTTTGCATACTGTTCCTGACATCTCACTCTACCTCTGGTATCATTTTGGTGGCATTTTACTGTAGAAATCTGGAGAAAAATGACATTAAAGTCACCCCTATAACAAAATCCAGTTACAGTATGCTGACCTTTGACCTTAGGTCACATCAATTCCTTCATAGGTGTCATCCTCATTCCTTTTGCATACTGTTCCTGACATCTCACTCTACCTCTGGTATCATTTTGGTGGCATTTTACTGTAGAAATCTGGAGAAAAATCATTTTAAAATCACCCCTATAACACAACCCAGTTACAGTATGCTGACCTTTGACCTTAGGTCACATCAATTCCTTCATAGGTGTCATCCTCATTCCTTTTGCATACTGTTCCTGACATCTCACTCTACCTCTGGTATCATTTTGGTGGCATTTTACTGTAGAAATTTGGAGAAAAATGACATTTTAAAATCACCCCTATAACACAACCCAGTTACAGTATGCTGACCTTTGACCTTAGGTCACATCAATTCCTTCATAGGTGTGTTTCTCATTCCTTTTGCATATTGTTCCTGACATCTCACTCTACCTCTGGTATCATTTTGGTGGCATTTTACTGTAGAAATCTGGAGAAAAATGACATTAAAGTCACCCCTATAACAAAATCCAGTTACAGTATGCTGACCTTTGACCTTAGGTCACATCAATTCCTTCATAGGTGTCATCCTCATTCCTTTTGCATACTGTTCCTGACATCTCACTCTACCTCTGGTATCATTTTGGTGACATTTTACTGTAGAAATCTGGAGAAAAATCATTTTAAAATCACCCCTATTACACAACCCAGTTACAGTATGCTGACCTTTGACCTTAGGTCACATCAATTCCTTCATAGGTGTCATCCTCATTCCTTTTGCATACTGTTCCTGACATCTCACTCTACCTCTGGTATCATTTTGGTGGCATTTTACTGTAGAAATCTGGAGAAAAATCATTTTAAAATCACCCCTATAACACAACCCAGTTACAGTATGCTGACCTTTGACCTTAGGTCACATCAATTCCTTCATAGGTGTCATCCTCATTCCTTTTGCATACTGTTCCTGACATCTCACTCTACCTCTGGTATCATTTTGGTGGCATTTTACTGTAGAAATTTGGAGAAAAATGACATTAAAGTCACCCCTATAACAAAATCCAGTTACAGTATGCTGACCTTTGACCTTAGGTCACATCAATTCCTTCATAGGTGTCATCCTCATTCCTTTTGCATACTGTTCCTGACATCTCACTCTACCTGTGTATCATTTTGGTGACATTTTACTGTAGAAATCTGGAGAAAAATCATTTTAAAGTCACCCCTATTACACAACCCAGTTACAGTATGCTGACCTTTGACCTTAGGTCACATCAATTCCTTCATAGGTGTCATCCTCATTCCTTTTGCATACTGTTCCTGACATCTCACTCTACCTCTGGTATCATTTTGGTGGCATTTTACTGTAGAAATTTGGAGAAAAATGACATTAAAATCACCCCTATAACACAACCCAGTTACAGTATGCTGACCTTTGACCTTAGGTCACATCAATTCCTTCATAGGTGTCATCCTCATTCCTTTTGCATACTGTTCCTGACATCTCACTCTACCTCTGGTATCATTTTGGTGGCATTTTACTGTAGAAATCTGGAGAAAAATCATTTTAAAATCACCCCTATAACACAACCCAGTTACAGTATGCTGACCTTTGACCTTAGGTCACATCAATTCCTTCATAGGTGTCATCCTCATTCCTTTTGCATACTGTTCCTGACATCTCACTCTACCTCTGGTATCATTTTGGTGGCATTTTACTGTAGAAATTTGGAGAAAAATGACATTAAAATCACCCCTATAACACAACCCAGTTACAGTATGCTGAACTTTGACCTTAGGTCACATCAATTCCTTCATAGGTGTGATTCTCATTCCTTTTGCATACTGTTCCTGACATCTCACTCTACCTCTGGTATCATTTTGGTGGCATTTTACTGTAGAAATCTGGAGAAAAATGACATTAAAGTCACCCCTATAACAAAATCCAGTTACAGTATGCTGACCTTTGACCTTAGGTCACATCAATTCCTTCATAGGTGTCATCCTCATTCCTTTTGCATACTGTTCATGACATCTCACTCTACCTCTGGTATCATTTTGGTGGCATTTTACTGTAGAAATCTGGAGAAAAATGACATTAAAATCACCCCTATAACACAACCCAGTTACAGTATGCTGACCTTTGACCTTAGGTCACATCAATTCCTTCATAGGTGTCATCCTCATACCTTTTGCATACTGTTCCTGACATCTCACTCTACCTCTGGTATCATTTTGGTGGCATTTTACTGTAGAAATCTGGAGAAAAATCATTTTAAAATCACCCCTATAACACAACCCAGTTACAGTATGCTGACCTTTGACCTTAGGTCACATCAATTCCTTCATAGGTGTCATCCTCATTCCTTTTGCATACTGTTCCTGACATCTCACTCTACCTCTGGTATCATTTTGGTGGCATTTTACTGTAGAAATTTGGAGAAAAATCAATTTAAAGTCACCCCTATAACAAAACCCAGTTACAGTATGCTGACCTTTGACCTTAGGTCACATCAATTCCTTCATAGGTGTCATCCTCATTCCTTTTGCATACTGTTCCTGACATCTCACTCTACCTCTGGTATCATTTTGGTGGCATTTTACTGTAGAAATTTGGAGAAAAATGACATTAAAGTCACCCCTATAACACAACCCAGTTACAGTATGCTGACCTTTGACCTTAGGTCACATCAATTCCTTCATAGGTGTGTTCCTCATTCCTTTTGCATATTGTTCCTGACATCTCACTCTACCTCTGGTATCATTTTGGTGGCATTTTACTGTAGAAATCTGGAGAAAAATGACATTAAAGTCACCCCTATAACAAAATCCAGTTACAGTATGCTGACCTTTGACCTTAGGTCACATCAATTCCTTCATAGGTGTCATCCTCATTCCTTTTGCATACTGTTCCTGACATCTCACTCTACCTCTGGTATCATTTTGGTGGCATTTTACTGTAGAAATCTGGAGAAAAATCATTTTAAAATCACCCCTATAACACAACCCAGTTACAGTATGCTGACCTTTGACCTTAGGTCACATCAATTCCTTCATAGGTGTCATCCTCATTCCTTTTGCATACTGTTCCTGACATCTCACTCTACCTCTGGTATCATTTTGGTGGCATTTTACTGTAGAAATTTGGAGAAAAATGACATTAAAATCACCCCTATAACACAACCCAGTTACAGTATGCTGACCTTTGACCTTAGGTCACATCAATTCCTTCATAGGTGTCATCCTCATTCCTTTTGCATACTGTTCCTGACATCTCACTCTACCTCTGGTATCATTTTGGTGGCATTTTACTGTAGAAATTTGGAGAAAAATGACATTAAAATCACCCCTATAACACAACCCAGTTACAGTATGCTGACCTTTGATCTTAGGTCACATCAATTCCTTCATAGGTGTCATCCTCATTCCTTTTGCATATTGTTTCTGACATCTCACTCTACTTCTGGTATCATTTTGGTGGCATTTTACTGTAGAAATCTGGAGAAAAATGACATTAAAGTCACCCCTATAACAAAATCCAGTTACAGTATGCTGACCTTTGACCTTAGGTCACCTCAATTCCTTCATAGGTGTCATCCTCATTCCTTTTGCATACTGTTCCTGACATCTCACTCTACCTCTGGTATCATTTTGGTGGCATTTTACTGTAGAAATTTGGAGAAAAATGACATTAAAATCACCCCTATAACACAACCCAGTTACAGTATGCTGACCTTTGACCTTAGGTCACATCAATTCCTTCATAGGTGTGTTTCTCATTCCTTTTGCATATTGTTCCTGACATCTCACTCTACCTCTGGTATCATTCTGGTGGAATTTTACTGTAGAAATCTGGAGAAAAATGACATTAAAGTCACCCCTATAACAAAACCCAGTTACAGTATGCTGACCTTTGACCTTAGGTCACATCAATTCCTTCATAGGTGTCATCCTCATTCCTTTTACATACTGTTCCTGACATCTCACTCTACCTCTGGTATCATTTTGATGACATTTTACTGTAGAAATCTGGAGAAAAATCATTTTAAACTCACCCCTATAACACAACCCAGTTACAGTATGCTGACCTTTGACCTTAGGTCACATCAATTCCTTCATAGGTGTCATCCTCATTCCTTTTGCATACTGTTCCTGACATCTCACTCTACCTCTGGTATCATTTTGGTGGCATTTTACTGTAGAAATCTGGAGAAAAATCATTTTAAAATCACCCCTATTACACAACCCAGTTACAGTATGCTGACCTTTGACCTTAGGTCACATCAATTCCTTCATAGGTGTCATCCTCATTCCTTTTGCATACTGTTCCTGACATCTCACTCTACCTCTGGTATCATTTTGGTGGCATTTTACTGTAGAAATTTGGAGAAAAATGACATTAAAATCACCCCTATAACACAACCCAGTTACAGTATGCTGACCTTTGACCTTAGGTCACATCAATTCCTTCATAGGTGTCATCCTCATACCTTTTGCATACTGTTCCTGACATCTCATTCTACCCCTGGTATCATTTTGGTGGCATTTTACTGTAGAAATCTGGAGAAAAATCATTTTAAAATCACCCCTATAACACAACCCAGTCACAGTATGCTGACCTTTGACCTTAGGTCACATCAATTCCTTCATAGGTGTCATCCTCATTCCTTTTGCATACTGTTCCTGACATTTCACTCTACCTCTGGTATCATTTTGGTGGCATTTTACTGTAGAAATTTGGAGAAAAATGACATTAAAATCACCCCTATAACACAACCCAGTTACAGTATGCTGAACTTTGACCTTAGGTCACATCAATTCCTTCATAGGTGTGTTTCTCATTCCTTTTGCATCTTGTTCCTGGCGTCTCACTCTACCTCTGGTATCATTTTGGTGGTATTTTACTGTAGAAATCTGGAGAAAAATGACATTAAAGTCACCCCTATAACAAAATCCAGTTACAGTATGCTGACCTTTGACCTTAGGTCACATCAATTCCTTCATAGGTGTCATCCTCATTCCTTTTGCATACTGTTCCTGACATCTCACTCTACCCCTGGTATCATTTTGGTGGCATTTTACTGTAGAAATCTGGAGAAAAATGACATTAAAATCACCCCTATAACACAACCCAGTTACAGTATGCTGACCTTTGACCTTAGGTCACATCAATTCCTTCATAGGTGTCATCCTCATACCTTTTACATACTGTTCCTGACATCTCACTCTACCCCTGGTATCATTTTGGTGACATTTTACTGTAGAAATCTGGAGAAAAATCATTTTAAAATCACCCCCATAACACAACCCAGTTACAGTATGCTGACCTTTGACCTTAGGTCACATCAATTCCTTCATAGGTGTCATCCTCATTCCTTTTGCATACTGTTCCTGACATCTCACTCTACCTCTGGTATCATTTTGGTGGCATTTTACTGTAGAAATTTGGAGAAAAATCACTTTAAAGTCACCCCTATATCAAAACCCAGTTACAGTATGCTGACCTTTGACCTTAGGTCACATCAATTCCTTCATAGGTGTCATCCTCATTCCTTTTGCATTCTGTTCCTGACATCTCACTCTACCTCTGGTATCATTTTGGTGGCATTTTACTGTAGAAATCTGGAGAAAAATGACATTAAAATCACCCCTATAACACAACCCAGTTACAGTATGCTGACCTTTGACCTTAGGTCACATCAATTCCTTCATAGGTGTCATCCTCATTCCTTTTGCATACTGTTCCTGACATCTCACTCTACCTCTGGTATCATTTTGGTGGCATTTTACTGTAGAAATTTGGAGAAAAATGACATTAAAATCACCCCTATAACACAACCCAGTTACAGTATGCTGACCTTTGACCTTAGGTCACATCAATTCCTTCATAGGTGTGTTTCTCATTCCTTTTGCATATTGTTCCTGGCGTCTCACTCTACCTCTGGTATCATTTTGGTGGTATTTTACTGTAGAAATCTGGAGAAAAATGACATTAAAGTCACCCCTATAACAAAATCCAGTTACAGTATGCTGACCTTTGACCTTAGGTCACATCAATTCCTTCATAGGTGTCATCCTCATACCTTTTACATACTGTTCCTGACATCTCACTCTACCCCTGGTATCATTTTGGTGACATTTTACTGTAGAAATCTGGAGAAAAATCACTTTAAAGTCACCCCTATATCAAAACCCAGTTACAGTATGCTGACCTTTGACCTTAGGTCACATCAATTCCTTCATAGGTGTCATCCTCATTCCTTTTGCATACTGTTCCTGACATCTCACTCTACCTCTGGTATCATTTTGGTGGCATTTTACTGTAGAAATTTGGAGAAAAATCACTTTAAAGTCACCCCTATATCAAAACCCAGTTACAGTATGCTGACCTTTGACCTTAGGTCACATCAATTCCTTCATAGGTGTCATCCTCATTCCTTTTGCATTCTGTTCCTGACATCTCACTCTACCTCTGGTATCATTTTGGTGGCATTTTACTGTAGAAATTTGGAGAAATATGACATTAAAATCACCCCTATAACACAACCCAGTTACAGTATGCTGACCTTTGACCTTAGGTCACATCAATTCCTTCATAGGTGTCATCCTCATTCCTTTTGCATACTGTTCCTGACATCTCACCCTACCTCTGGTATCATTTTGGTGGCATTTTACTGTAGAAATTTGGAGAAATATGACATTAAAATCACCCCTATAACACAACCCAGTTACAGTATGCTGACCTTTGACCTTAGGTCACATCAATTCCTTCATAGGTGTGTTTCTCATTCCTTTTGCATATTGTTCCTGGCGTCTCACTCTACCTCTGGTATCATTTTGGTGGTATTTTACTGTAGAAATCTGGAGAAAAATGACATTAAAGTCACCCCTATAACAAAATCCAGTTACAGTATGCTGACCTTTGACCTTAGGTCACATCAATTCCTTCATAGGTGTCATCCTCATACCTTTTACATACTGTTCCTGACATCTCACTCTACCCCTGGTATCATTTTGGTGACATTTTACTGTAGAAATCTGGAGAAAAATCATTTTAAAATCACCCCCATAACACAACCCAGTTACAGTATGCTGACCTTTGACCTTAGGTCACATCAATTCCTTCATAGGTGTCATCCTCATTCCTTTTGCATACTGTTCCTGACATCTCACTCTACCTCTGGTATCATTTTGGTGGCATTTTACTGTAGAAATTTGGAGAAAAATCACTTTAAAGTCACCCCTATATCAAAACCCAGTTACAGTATGCTGACCTTTGACCTTAGGTCACATCAATTCCTTCATAGGTGTCATCCTCATTCCTTTTGCATACTGTTCCTGACATCTCACTCTACCTCTGGTATCATTTTGGTGGCATTTTACTGTAGAAATTTGGAGAAAAATCACTTTAAAGTCACCCCTATAACACAACCCAGTTACAGCATGCTGACCTTTGACCTTAGGTCACATCAATTCCTTCATAGGTGTCATCCTCATTCCTTTTGCATACTGTTCCTGACATCTCACTCTACCTCTGGTATCATTTTGGTGGCATTTTACTGTAGAAATTTGGAGAAATATGACATTAAAATCACCCCTATAACACAACCCAGTTACAGTATGCTGACCTTTGACCTTAGGTCACATCAATTCCTTCATAGGTGTGTTTCTCATTCCTTTTGCATATTGTTCCTGGCCTCTCACTCTACCTCTGGTATCATTTTGGTGGTATTTTACTGTAGAAATCTGGAGAAAAATGACATTAAAGTCACCCCTATAACAAAATCCAGTTACAGTATGCTGACCTTTGACCTTAGGTCACATCAATTCCTTCATAGGTGTCATCCTCATTCCTTTTGCATACTGTTCCAGACATCTCACTCTACCCCTGGTATCATTTTGGTGACATTTTACTGTAGAAATCTGGAGAAAAATCATTTTAAAATCACCCCCATAACACAACCCAGTCACAGTATGCTGACCTTTGACCTTAGGTCACATCAATTCCTTCATAGGTGTCATCCTCATACCCTTTGCATATTGTTCCTGGCGTCTCACTCTACCTCTGGTATCATTTTGGTGACATTTTACTGTAGAAATCAGGAGAAAAATGACATTAAAATCACCTCTATAACACAACCCAGTTACAGTATGCTGACCTTTGACCTTAGGTCACATCAATTCCTTCATAGGTGTCATCCTCATTCCTTTTGCATACTGTTCCAGACATCTCACTCTACCTCTGGTATCATTTTGGTGGCATTTTACTGTAGAAATTTGGAGAAAAATGACATTAAAATCACCCCTATAACACAACCCAGTTACAGTATGCTGACCTTTGACCTTAGGTCACATCAATTCCTGGCTGCCTATAACAACATTTTGCTTTTATTAATCTGGTTAACTTTACTGACACTGCTACATAAATAAAATTGCTTTGCTTTCATTGTGTCATATCAGCCATTTAAACCCTCTTCGACTGTGTTGATGCACCTGATCTCCATCTTCATCATCAAACCACACAGAAACCACGGAAACCAAGTGTGTGTGATATCTGTGAGTGAATTGAGCTGGCACATATGAGCCATAACAGTAAACCAAGTGTTTACTGTATGTATTATTTGTGTATTCTGAATCATTAAGTTATTTGATTTTAAACTTAATTAGTAGTTTTCTGTTATTTCCCACCTGTGTCAGTGTTGGGGGGCTCAGTGGTGTGTGATCCACGGGGCGGAGAGGAACAAACAGAGGCAGAGCAGAGTAATCACTTTTAAAGTTTTATTCATTACGCTGCAGTTTGACTACAGCATAAGTACAAGCATAAAATCTTTGACTACAACAGCACTTAGAGCAACATTTTTTGATTTTTTTTTTCTTCTTTTCTGTAAAAGTATTGCAATAACAGACCTTAGGCCTAAAACCTATTACATCACAATTGCTTAAATAAAAAGAGGCAAAAAATACACAACATATGTATATATATATATGTGCATATATATATATATACATATATATTTCAGCACAGAGGGGGGCAGGGTGGGTGGGAGGGAGAGGGGGGCGGGCGGGGGGGGCGACAAAGATTTCATTTTTGTAAATAAAGCAAACCGATGTTACAAAACCCATGATGGAAGCAGTCCTATGGTAACTGTCAAGACAAGAGAGAGAGAGAGAGAATACCAAACTGTTGAGATGCTATTGTTGTTATTATTGTCATCGTTATTATTATTATTATTATTATTAAAATCTGGAACAATAAAAACAGCTACTTGTTGTCGGCATTTTTGAGTTACAGACTTGTTATAAGTGGAAAGAGAGGGCGCACACTGCAAGGGGAGGGGCTGGGGTTGAGGGCGGGGTGGGGTGGGGGAGGGGGGGGCAGAAATCAAAATAGAAGAAGTCAGTCTGAGCCCAAGCTAGTTCTTCAAGCTAGTGCAGGAAACAGAAAACAGGTCTATTCATAAAGAGGAGAGCTGAGCGAGCTCCAACCCAAAAAATTACAATAGAGACTTTTTTAAATCTTTTTTTTTCTTCTTCTTCCCCAAATTAAAAAACTACACAACTTTTGCCTCTTATTTGGTGCTTTGAAGAGAAAATGGCGCGTTGCTATGTACATTGTCTATAGATAAGAATGAACATGCTCTGCGGTTATTGTACAGTGGAGTTATTTTCAGTACGTATATATACTGTAAATAAATGACTGCAGATTAAACATGACTTCTGTTTCAATATATTGTGCCAAATATAACATTGTAAATGTAGATTTAAAAAAAAAGAAGAAGAAAATAATAAAAAATAAAAAGATAAATGACAGTTTTAATGGCATCTTTCACACATTTCACGCTGGTGCAACTTTTCCTTTCTTGAAAACAAAACAAAAAAAACAGGATTGAACCACTTTTTGTTGTTTCCGTTCAGCAGTTGTGACGGAGCAGGAACGCTAGGAAGCAAAAGCCCAACATCCAGCCAGATCTATATAGTGTGTGTGTGTGTGTGCTCAACAGGTTTATACTTGGACAGATATACCATAAAATAAAATAAAAAAAGTAAAAAGAAACACAGCTGAAGTGAACTCAAATATCTTTAGAAAAAAGAAAGATGGATGAATTACAGACAGTATTCTTCTTCCCCCGTTCAGGAAGTGCTGATGGCTCTCGTGTGCAGTGGTCATGTGACGCGTCTCCGCCCCCCCGTCAAACTTAAAGAGAGCTTCTTTGCTTTTTGTGACCCAGCTGAAAGCGTCTGATCGGTTCGACATTGATGTTTTTTTTCCTTAAAAGATCTGTGTAATAGAACTACACATTTGTTAGTTGATGGTGGTGAAAATAAAATAATAAGAATAAGAATACTAATAATAAGAATAAGAATAAAAACAAAAAATCCACCAGCCGGTTCCCAAATGATGGCAAGCACGGTGAAGGCTTGTTCTTAGAAGAGGAATATTAAAAAAAAAGAAAGAGTCAATAATATCTTTTCTCAACAACTTCCTTAATCCAGAGGTTATCTCATCCTTATCATAGCACGCTTATTTATAGCAAAATATTATACGTTTGTATTTGTGTTGCAACCATATTCTAAGCATAATTTGCAAACCATGTTTTCTCATAAAAAAGACAAAGTACGTTTTTGTTTTTTTTTGTTTTGTTTTCTTTTTTTTAACTTGTAGGCATTTACAAATTTGATGCTGCCTTCTTAAAATTCTTATATTGTCTATACAGTATATTACAGTATTCACAACATTTTTTTTTGTGGTTTCTACCCATTGGGTAGGATATGTGCATAATATATTCAAGTTATATACAGCACCTTACAAACAAACATAAAGAAAGACAGACTACTGAAAAAAGCACCGTTGGAAGTGAGGCACAACGAAGGTGGGAGCTTTTTGAGTGCAAGTGGGTTCCTATGTCTGCTCCACACGTGGGTCAAACGGCCGGTCGAGACGGCTGCGGCGGCCGCGTCGCTGGAGGAAACACGCACAACTCCTGTCTGGCACCGTGGAGACGAGCCGAGCCGTTTCATGTTGCAGTGACATGTTTTTTTTTTCTTCTGCAGGAGAAGATTCAATCAGGAAATGTGAGTTGCAACGTTTTGGGTTTTGATGCTAACGGGATGTTGCTCCACTCTGCCAGACAGGGAGGCGAGGTCGAACCGGAGACAAAAAAGCGCGTGCACGGATCCCGAGCAGCAGTTTGACTGGAGGTGTGGTCTGCTCAAACATGAACATTAGGCACCTTATTTACTCACATAATAGTAACATGCAAACCTCCTTGTAGAAAACATAAAATTCATCTTTATAGCCTCCATTTACAAGCTATGACTGCGCAGACAGAACAAGCTGAGAGAAAAAACAACAGAAGGAAGGAAAGAAGGAAGGAAGGAAGGAAGGAAGGTAAGAAAAAAAAAAAAGGAAAAGGAGGACAGAACCCCCCGGGGGGTCGGGTCGATACTGAAGCAGGTCCATACAGCTCAAAAGGCCAAAGTGTTGGGACAATCTCTTTCTCTGTGTAAGAAAATGAAAAGTTTTTTTTGTTTCCATTTCAGGTCTTCCAGTGAAACAAGACCAGGTTTTTGTCTCAATACTTGTGCTTTTGACTGCAGAGGGTCAGGTTTTCTCTCCTTCTAGTTATGGATGAGTCGAGAGGAGGTGGGGTGGGGGGGGCAGGACGGACAGAAGGACAGAGGAGAGAGGGCGGGGAGGGGGGGCGATGAGAAGCAGCAGTAGCAACAATAGTAGCGGTAGCAGCAACAGCAATAGCAGCAGTGATGTAGTTAACACACACACACACACACGCACACACACATATGACACGCTAACCAGAACAACACACGTGCATACATTCAGACACACCGATGGAAACACAACCAGAGGGGTTTTCTAGTTTTTCTTCCCGATACCTTCACATGCCGTCTGGAAATCTATCTTCTGTGATTCCGGAAACAAAAAAAATGATGCCGTCGATTAAAAGAGGAGAAATCTGGTGATGGGATGTTTCTAACAAATCCCATGAAAAAAGACACAAAACCAACAGTGGGTTTGATCCCAGCTACATGCATGAAGCTGTGTGTATGTGTGTGCGTGTGTGTGATCCCTCTGAGCCACAGAGATCCACCCACACTGGTCCAAAGGCTTTTAACAGACTCTGCTGTTTACTTTGACTTGGACTCAAATTCTCACTCGAGCGAGAAAATAATCTGTGTCTGTTCAAGGTGGTGTTTTGTGGACGTGTGGATCTCTTAAACTCCACACAGGTTAGAAGTTAGTTGAGTTAAGTTGGTTAATTAAGTTCACTAAGGACCGATGTGTTTGAGGCTGAGAGGCCGAGAGAGCACAGCTGGATCAGAACCAACATGGAGGTTTTTGTCTTTCCACAGTTTCCAGATGTTTTCTGTGTTTGTGAGACACTCCAACCATTAACACATGTGCTAATATGGACAGTGGCGAATCCTTGAATCTCTGAAGTTCACACACAAACGCACACATGCATACAAAATACACACATACACAACGCTCCTGCAGGAACATGAAGTGCTTTTCTGTGTTGTTGAGGGGTCTGACCAACACACACACACACACACACACACATACAGAGAGAAAGAGAAAAGGGGGAGGGGGCAGGCGGGCGGGGGGAGGACAGCACTAGCACACTAGCCAAACAAGGTCTCCAATCCAGTCTCCACGTTAAAGGGCTTGGCGGACTCTGCATCATTTTTGCAAAACGCACTTTTTCTGCACACAGATAATAAAGGAGGAGGAGGAGGAGGATGAAGATGAACAGTGTTTCACCAAAGACACTGTTAGAAAAACTGGGATGTGTTTTGTTTTGTTTTTTTCTGGGGTGGTGGTGGTGTTGTTTGGTGAGGTTTAAGGGGGGGGGGGGGGGGGGCTTAACCGCAAACAAGATATAGAGAGACAGAGAAAAGCGCGAGAGCAGAGGAGAGAAGGCAACGATGAGCAGAGAAAAAGGCTAGATTTTCAAAAAGGTTTTTTTTTTTGTTGTGTTTTTTTTTTGTTGGACTTTTACAAAAAGGACCCTCCCATAGCCCTTTGACTTTGACCACAGACGATTTATCATTGTGTTTTTTTTTGTTTTTGTTTTTTTTTAAACCTGATTGCTGTGCAGACAGGAATCTTCACTTTGTGACGTCTTGGTTTTGTTTGTTTTTTTTCCCCTCTTTTGTTGTGTTTGTTTGTTTGTAACTTTTTAGAGACACGAAGACAGAGCGATGAGCCTTCTTTTCTGTGTGTTTTTTTTTTTTTTTTGTTAAATCTCGTCGTCGTTCGTCGTTATGGCGGCAGGGTTCGAGTTCAGTGTGGCTGTTGGCAGAACGCACTGTGCATGTCAAGGTGGGGGATGGGGGGAAGGGTGAGAAGAGGAAGAGGAGGGTTATCGATGCACGAAACAGGAAAAGAGGAAGTGTCAAGTGCTCAAAGAGGACAGGGTTGAGAAAAGAATCTGCTGTGACCAGGCTGTTGGATGGACACTTGCGATATGTTTTTCGATTTTCGTTATTGAAGTTAATGCTATTTTTGGTTAACTTGATAATAATATCCCAGAAAACTGTTGGCGTAGGAGCGCGTTGGGTGTCGCCGAGCAGCTCTCGTCTCTTTCTAAAGAGTTTTTTTTTGTTTGTTTTTCATTCCTTTTTTTTTTTTTTTTTCTTAAACTCCATCTCCAAATCTTGTAACAAACTACCAGAGGAATAAGAAAATGTTTCGTCCACCCAATCGGCTGGTTACGAGGCAGATTTCATCCTCCACCGGGCTGAAGTGTATTCAGACGTGAAGCAGTACAAGGTTATTCTCTTACTAAGTCTCACTGTGCCTGTGGCGTATGCAGACAGAGATGTCGTAGGCTGGGTACAAGGATTTCTTGTGGTTTTCAAAAAGAGAAAAAGGACTTAAGCATTTAATACTTGTTGTTTTTTTCTTGTCTTTTTCTTTTTTTTCTCCTTTTTTTGCTCCCAACTGTTCAAACAACGTTTGGAGCCAAAGTCATCAGTCCATTCATGAAGAGGACAAAAGAAAAAGAAAAAAAAAACTAATTAAAATAAAAAAGAAAAAGAAAACAAAAAACAAAAAAAACATCATCATTATTATCATCACATAGCATCGTTTCCCTCTTCTCTTTTACAGCAAAAAGATAGTGCAACTTTTCTTTTTTGTGTTTTCAATGTCAGAACGAGTCACTTCCCCCCCGTTTTTTTTGTTTTGCTTCCTCGTGAACCTTGGCACTAAAAGATTTGGGTTTTTTGTGAGTCTCTTGTTGTATTGTTGTGTTCTCTGTAAGTCCTTGATTTCTCTCAGCTCAGTTTCTCGCTTTGTGCACAGATCCCGGTCCAAAAAACAAAACAATAAAGAAAAAAAAAAACAAACAAACAAAAAAATTGAAGAAAAACAAAAGAAAAAAAAACAAAAACATAAAACATCATCCTCAGTTCCTGCAGCCATCACCCGAGGGGGGGAGGTGGGGGGGCGTACAAAACAAAACCAAAAACAAATCGTTTCAATCTGTGCTAGCAGTTTCGTCTCCTCGCGGTGCATCCTGCCGGCCGGCCGCTGCAGCAGCCGCGCCAGCTGTGCCAGCTGTGTGAGTTACTAAAAACATGGGGAAAGAAACTGAAACGAACTCAACCGGTGGTTCCTCTCCTTCCCGTTGTTTTTTTTTTTTTGTAGCTAAGGTTGATATTTATTTGTGCATGAGAGTCTGGAACGAGGACATCAGAGAGACAGAGAGAAGAGTGAGCAAGAAGACCGACCAACCACGGCGTACAGGTGATAAGGATGAAGTGAAGAGTTCTCAGTCTGTTTTCTGTCCACCTGCCTCGCTGTGGCCGCGTCTTCACACCAGATCCTCCGGCTGGCCGTCCTTGGCCTTGGTAGGTACTATTGTGCTTTCTGATTGGCTCTGCTGCTGGATCGTCCTGCTCCCCGGCCCCCCCGACCCCCCCACCCTCTGGTTATTGCTGTGCTGGTGTAGAAAGAACGCAGAGCCGGGGTAGTGGCCCATCACCTCGCTGTACGCCGGCGGCGGGCCCTCCATGCGCCCGTGGTTGCTGGAGTTGGCCGCGCTGATGCCCGAGTTACTGCTCGGCGGCCTCGGACCGCCTCCTCCTCCTCCTCCCCCCATGCCCCCACCTCCTACTCCTCCTCCTCCTCCTCCACTTCCTCCTCCTCCTCCTCCTCCCATGTCGATCAAG
Source organism: Decapterus maruadsi (assembly GCA_030347415.2). NCBI lineage: Eukaryota > Metazoa > Chordata > Actinopteri > Carangiformes > Carangidae > Decapterus > Decapterus maruadsi. Next base: position 6,006,835 of record CM064894.1, read on the forward strand.
TCACTGTCGTAGATGGTCCGGTTGGGCGGCGCCCGCACCGACTCGCGGTTGAGCTCCATCTGCTGCTCGGGGTCGCGCAGCTGCAGCGTGCACGGCCCCTGGTACGGCGGAGGCTCCTCGCCGTCCGACAGCGATATGGTGGGCGGCAGGTCGATCTGGTGCTGCAGGTAGGGGTAGGTGGGCTGGAAGCGGCTGAAGCGGTCACGCTGCATGAAGGAGGGTGCGGTGAAGCGATCCCTGGCCTGGGGGGCGTATAAAACCTGAGGGGAGGAGGGAGACAGAGAAACTTTAATTGACGTGCACTGACCCTGCTGTGGTTTGAACAACATGTTATATAACAACCCGTCTGGACATGAATGTGAGCTGTGATGTCATGTGTCAGACATGTTTCTCTTCCTTCTTTCTTTCATCTTTTTTAATCATGTGTCCCTTCAGGACACCTGTGACCCGGCACGTGAGATCGTCCGGCTGCGTGGCCACAGGTGGAGCTGCAGGTCGCATGACACATTTTTCCTCTAAATCATAGATAGCATAAGCCGGAAGCAGGAGGTAACGCTCGCCATGGGGCCTCAATTTGGAAAAAATCTCCATGCAAGTGAAAATTTAATTTCCTGATCAGATTGAATTGTGTCATGAGAAAAATATCTGAACTTAACCGACTTAAAACATCAGGTTTCATGCTGAGAAATCAGCAGGTTGTTGTAAAACTATTATAAATTGAAAAATCTGTAACCACCAAACACACCACGTACTGCCCTTTCCCGTGTCAGATGGTGGCTTTTTTTTGTGGGACACCTGATCTTGTGCTGTCTTCCCACAAAATAAACTCTTCTGTTCCTGTTTTACAATAAACTGCTCATTTCTTGGCATGAAACGCGATATTTTAAGGAGGTTAAGGTCATATATTTTTCTCATGATACAATTCAATCAGATCACAAAATACAATTTTGACTCCCATTCACTTACATGGAGATTTTTTCCAAATTGAGGTCCCATGGTGAGCTTCTCTTCCGCTTCAGCTCTCTATTATCATTCAGTATACTATGTTAAATTCAAATAGATGCAAACTAAATATCAACTTTCAATTAAGCTTTTTTCTTCTTCATAAAACAGCATGATCATTTAAATAAATGAAGTAAAAGATGTGGTTTACATCCCCGCTTTTCTTCTTTTTATGTCTAAACCTCATTTCAGTGGCTCTATAGTCTTACAATGCAGATCTCAGCATATTGTACAGCTTTAATAGCTTAACATTTATAGCTTTCTCCGACTGTGTGTGCGTGTGTGTCTCTGTCTGGAGCAGAAAAAGCTGTGTGTGCAGGTTAAAATAGAAACGTGCTGCTGTGTCTGTGTCTGGTTCTGCACCCGCTTCGTGTGAAAAGCCCGATTAAATCTTTTCAGTGGATGTTCCCATTAAACAGTTATCACTGGGATCAATGGGCCAGAATTAGAACGGGTCGTCTCGAGTTTCTCAAATACAGACACGGGTCCTCGAAGGCGTCACGATCTCTTGCAGTGTAATATGCGTTTTGCTCACTGCTGCAGCAGCAGGACCTATAACCACGTCTCTCATTAGCTGTTAAAGGAGCTGTTTGTCAATGTTGCTATCGCGACACGAGCATCAGTTTCATCTCTCTCCTAGCACCTCTTCTTCTTCTTCTGAAGTAAGCATGCTCATCAAGTAGCTCTGGCCCAGTCAGCATGTCTCATCACTGTCTAATACCGAGAAGAAACCCTGCACATGAGCTGTATTTAAAGGGATAGTTCAACATTTTGGCAAATTGGCCCATTGCCATATAGTCATAACAGTAGGTTTGTTAGCTTTAATTGTCGGTGCAAGCTATTTTTAGAACGGTGGAGCAGAGCCGTGAGCTGCTCAGAGCTACACTAAGGAGGCTAATGGGATTTCTTGGTTTCCCTCATCAAACTCATCAAATACACAATCCAACAACTCCAAAACTCTCTGGTGGACAAGTTGTGACCTGTACATTCACCACGCTATGAGATAATAACACAATGTTACCAGAGAAGAGTTGTTTTAGGGACAGTTTTTCGGCAAGCAGTCTCTGCATTTACCTCTAAAACAACTGTCTGGTAACGTTGTGTTATTATCTCATAGCGTGGTGAATGTGCAGGTCACAACTTGTCCACCAGAGCGTTGTGGAGTTGTTGGATTATGTATTTGATGAGTTTGATGAGGGAAACCAAGAAATCCCATGAGCCTCTGTAGCGTAGCTCTGAGCAGCTCACGGCTCTGCTCTGCCATTCTAAAAATAGCCTGCACTGACAAATAAAGGTAACAAACCTACTGCTATGACTACAGCGATTATGGCAATGGCCCAATTTGCCAAAAAATGTTGAACTATCCCTTTAAACGTATTTTATTTCTGGACCTGCTAGCGTAACATGCAGCTCCTTTAAAAAGAAAAAAAAGTGCAGAGTCATTAAAGTTAAAAAAAGAAAAAAGCTGTAAAGTGCCTCCTGAAACATTCAACACATTAGCTCATACTCCACAGATCTGCTCCTCCATTAGCTCGTCAGACTCCGAGTGCATCAACCATTTCTTAATTTCCCCACATTTCTGTCCAATTCAACACATTTCTGCTGCAGCCAGTCACTATCAGCAGGAATCCATTTCAATTAGAGACAGAGGCTGCAACAGTCACCTCCACTGACACCGAGGCAGTCTGGATGGAGAGACCATCAGACTGGAAAAAAAAAAACCTGAGGGGACAGAGGATCAGGGGCAATTGAAATAGTGAGACAGAAAGAGAAAGAGAGGAAGTGAAAGGATTTTAAAAAAAAAGAAAAGACAGACGACTGAGATAAGAGAGAGAGAGAGAGAGAAAGGTGAGGAGAAGAAAGAGCCGTGGAGATAAAGACAGGAAGGAGACTAAAGGAGAGCGAGAGAGATAAAGAGAAAGAGGAGAAAAGGAAACATATAGAGCCAGACAAATAGACGGAGGGAGGGATGGATGGATGGAGGGAGGGAGGGAGGGAGGGAGGAGGGGGAGAGAAAGGTGCAGAGCTGACAGAGGGAACAGAGGCAGCAGAGCAGGGCAGCTCTCAGACGGCTGTCTAGACAGTGTCAGGGGAGGCGTTGCTGATTAATGATGCACCAAAATCCGTCCACCCCCCCCACCCCCAACACACACACACACACACACACAGAACCCCCATCACTGCGTCTATCAGCCACCCACACACACACATAGACACACACAGTGGCTGCGTCTCCCTCTGTGTTCGTCTCCCTACGGCCTTTTCCTTTTTTCCCAGGTCTCTAAGTCGCTGTAGCTTTGACAGAGTTGTTGTTGCTTTTTTGTGTGTGTTGTTGTGTTGTGTTGTGTTGTTGTTTCCTCTCTGACTCATCTTACCTGCCTTCTTTGCTTCTCTCTTTCTTCATTTAGTTTTGTTTACACTGGATATTCTGCATGACAGAGAATCTGGGAGGTTTGTTTTGGTGCTAAGGTGCGTTAGCTGCTCAGCCAATAGACTTCTATATCATCTAATGACATCATCTATATCCTGCTTCCTGCAACTACATATTGTCAATACAAATCCTGCTATACAGTACATACACTGTTGAACATACAGTTGGAATAAAATATTTTTAAACCTCTTCTCATGAAATGATTTATTCTTAAAGGGATAGTTCATGTCGGGGCTTCAATACAAGAGGGACATTACAGAGCAGTATGGAGGTATTTGGATGTGCGTCTTTTTGGATGAAGAAACCTGGTGTCCATTGACAACCATTATATGGACAAATACTGCTGTGCGGACCCACCCGTAACTCAGAGAAGGAACGGAGGACTCTGAAAATTCTAATGAGTGAAATTGGAATTTTGGGCGAACTATCCCTTTAATAGATAAAGTGCATCTTCTTCTATCATTCATACTACGCATATTTGTCCAGTATTTGCTATTTATTTCAAGGCAATACCTCGTTGTCTAATTGCACTCTGGCCATTGACGACTTTATTTAACTATTTTTGTATCATTCTTTAACTTATTGTTGCATAACTGGGCCGTTAAATCTGATTCTGACACTGATACATACAGTACAATTGTCTCCAGCATCATCATCATCATCATCATCATCATGTGACCAGTTTGTTTTCAAGTCTTCTTCTGAACTCTGGATACCCTGTGTTTTTCCCACCGTGACTTGTGTGTGAGCCTCCGCCATCTGGCGTGGACACCATTAAGCAAACAGATCACCAGTCAGAGGGAGAAGAGAGAGAGTGTCCTGGCATTTGTTTGCGGTTATGTATTCACAGATCTTGCCAAATTGTGAGCTTGATATTGCCAGCTGTACCCAGCGCGACGCACAAAGCCTCGCAAAGTTTCCTGCATGATCAAATATTTACAAAAAAAACAGACAAACAGTCCAAGATCTGGGTGAGCTGAGAGGAGACGCAGGTTTATTTTCTTATAGAGCTTAGAGTAGAGTATCAGACAGAAAGAGACCATGAGTGGGTTCGGGTCTTCATCTCGGTATATTTCCTAAATTCCTACACGGCCTCCGAGTGTCAGATGCTGTTAAATGAGCCACATGTGGAAAATTACCATCTCCAAGCTGTTTAATGTGTCTCATTTTTATACTATACAGAAGCAATCGGCAATTAGCTGAAACCAGAATTCACAACGGAGTATTAGATCCACAGTGAATGAGGAGATTAAAAAAATTTAAAAAATAAATGGAAATTTAAAAAAATAAAGTTTTAATATCGCAAGAAAAGGATCATATTGAGAATAAATGATTTTATGTGGGGGAGAAAAAAAGTCATTTCAAAGTGAAATCTCAGAGGAGCAGCAGCATTAACTTGCTCTGAGATGAGGAACGTGAAGCCTCCTGTGAAGTTTTACTATTAGTACTGTTACACTGTCGCACAGGTTGGAGGAAAAAGGAGATTTCTTTCTTCTTTTGGCTCATCATCATCATCATGATCATCATCATCAGCAACAGGATATTGGAAAGGTTTCTTTCTCTTGAAATTGCATATTTATAATATTGCATTGCTTCTTTTTTTTCTTGAAATGTCATGATTTTGTTCTCTTTATTAAAGGGATATTTCAAAAGTTTGACAAATTGGCCCATTGCCATAATCCCTTATAGTCATAGCAGTAGGTTCGTTACCTTTAATTGTCGGTGCAAGCTATTTTTAGAACGGCAGAGCAGAGCCGTGAGCTGCTCAGAGCTACACTACGGAGGCTCATGGGATTTCTTGGTTTCCCTCATCAAATACAGAATCCAACAACTCCAAAACGCTCTGGTGACCTGCACATTCACCACGCTATGAGATAATAACAGAACTTTATGAGACAGAGTTGTTTTAGCGGTAAAACCGCTGATGCACGTTCCCGCCGGGAGCAGTTTTTCGGCAAGCAGTCTCTGCATTTGCCTCGAAAACAACTCGTAACGTTCTATTATTATCTCATAACATGGTGAATACGGCACAGCTGAGAGTATTAGTAGTTATAGTTGTTTTAAAAGTTGATCTGTTTTCATCAAATATTGTAATAAACTATAATTAAGAAGAATTTAATATGAAGACTTGACAATAAACCTCTGTTATTATCATCAGAATTACAAAACAATAGGTGCTGGTTTTAATTGATAAACAGTTTCATATAATTAAAACTGGAAACACAAATTGTGCAACAAGACATGACATGAAGCAGCACTTATTCTCCCACAGAGCCCGTGCACCGCAGACCGCTCAGTGTTGTAAAGAACCGATCCGACAGGGTCACAGCCGCCACGCTGCAGTAAATATCTGAATTTATCTTGAGATACATTTTTGGGAGCAACAGTTCGAGTCACAGCGGCCGTAAACATCATCACAGCCACAGCCGCCACAGGACTGTTAGGAACTCTGTGTGTGTGTGTGTTTGTGTGATTAAAGCTCAGCTGTGTGTTTCTCAGCGCTCAGGGTGAAGGCGGTCTTACCTCCGAGGCACCTTGTCTCGAGCCGCTGTCTGAAGGCCACAGACACCCGTCCTACAACACAGACAGACAGAGACACAACAGACACAGAGGCTTAGGTTTCAAGGTGCAGTGAAGACGTTCATGTTCACCTGTCTGGACCTCGCAAACACGTCATCTATGTCTGAGGATTTTCACTTATTTGTGTTATGAGCCGCAAAATAGTCTCTGTGAAGACTTGACAAAATGGATTAGAGTCTCTGCTACTTTAGATATTTACTTTATAGCTGAATTATATGTTGTTGAGATAATTACATAAATGACTTAAACCTTTTTTCCTAAAGAGGAGCAAAGTAGGGCTTAATCTTGTCCTTCAATTGTGTATAGAATAATGTGTATAGAATGTGTTACCTTTTTTATATGTGGTATTTTACTGTTGCTTTCTTTTTTAAAGGATGCTTTAACATCAGGCAGAGGGACCGCCGATGAAAATTAGCCTTTTAGCTAACTCGAGTACATTTACATTTGTTTTTACAATGTTTTTATTATTGTACACTGACTGTCAATTTTAATAAACTAATAAATAAATGACATTAGAAAGACATTTTCAGCAGATATTGCAACTTAGATTTCAGTTCAATCCTGGAATTGCGAATGTCTGTGACTGAGTGAGTGAGTGATCATAGTTGAACGATCACATTTGCAACAGAATTTGGTTCAATTGCACACGACTGGACTCAAGTTTCCCCTTTTAAAGCTTCTATATACCTTGAATATACTGTGGGACTGTTTGGGAAGTGTTTCTGCTGCTGCTGTTTAATGGTTGGCAAAACTTTTTAGTGCATAACCTCCACCTTGAAGTAAAGTGCATCAGGGTAAAGCTGCAGCCAGAGACCGACCACCACGTTGTAGTTTGGGCTATTCTCATTGGGTGATATGTGGTCAGATCTTCATCCATGTTACAATGATGAACAGATATGAGCTATGTTGCACTGATAACACACAAATTATTGTCTGTGTGTTATTGAAAACATTATCCACAGTCTATCTAAAGCTGATAGGAGGTGCGGACTAAAAGCTGGAACATGTTACAAAACAATCTCCAACAGTTTGGATCAGTCCACAGTCAGTCAGACAGACACATTGTCTATCAATGGGACTAGATCTAGTTCTGTGGGCACCCTGCTAACATGACTCCAAAAAGCACAACACAGTGAGAAGTGAGGCAAAAATGAAGCCAAACGTTAAAAAAAACAACAACCAAAGGCCTGAAATAATAATTTGGATCTGATCAAAACATGTCTGTCTTTATGGAAAGAAAAAAAACAGACAAATACAAGGCTGAGATTCCCTAAACAGTCTTAGATGAAGATTACACATCACATTTTATGACCAATTAATGCTCCGATTGCAGAAGGACTCTACTTCCCTGTGGCAGGTTGGATAATAAATGACATTACAGATCATTTAAAGAATGACAAACAGCATAACGTGCACTTACTGCATCAATTATTCAATGATTCACATTGCTACCTGCTACTGGCACTCTTTCATGTTGGCTATATTCAAATAAGTGCATAAAAACCTTTGATTTAATGCACAGAAACACCTGAATGTAGATATTTCAACGTCAGATCCCACCATAGTTAATAATTCAGCGCAACAAAAATGTAATATTTCAGACGTGCGTCGTTAAAAATGAGTTGTTTGCTGGTAAATCCTGTTGCTCCCTGAGGAAAACAATTGACCCCCCCCCCTCCCTCATCTGGTGTGTCTGCTTCTGTTTGCATAATTCCTGCTGTGATTGGACGGTACAGAGCGGAGAGTGACAGGGGACGATGGAAAACAGGGAGGCGAGACGTTATTAGCTGAATCTAAATCAGGTGGAATGAGCCGACGCAGCCGCGTGTTTGATTTCAGAGTCGAGAAGTCTTGAATTTATCACCGGACCGAATCCTTTCTCTTCTTCTTCTTTTTTTTGTTTTTGCATCCTGTTCTGTACCTGAGCCTCCGTCGGCTGGGTGCAATCTGCAGAGTGTAAGTGAGTAAGCGTGTGTGTGTCTGTGTGTGTGTGTTTGTCCCGGTGTGTCGCCCTGTCAGTATGGGGGCAGTGCTGCTGCTGTCTAGACAGTGCTGTAGTGAATTAAACATCAAGGTCTGACAGAGTCTCTCCCTCGCTCTCTGAAGGAACCAATTCAGCAAGTTCAACCTCGCAGACTGGAGCAGAAGCTGTTTGTTACCTCGATGAAACTGGGACAGAAGCTCTGACTGGGATAAAAGGATCATTTCTGCTCGACGCAGCTTCACTGGGAAACAAACTGGTGGAGTTTTTAGGGTTGTTGTTGTTTTTTTTGTTTTTTTGTGTGTCCTGCTCCAGAAAGAAATAAAAGGACGCAGCGTCACAGCCGCTACACACAGCATCAGGGATACTCAGTGAGAACAGATGAAGCGATCACTATCACTTTAGGTCCAAATGCTGTTGGCGGCGAAGGACGCTGGGAGATAAATACAAGCCAGTTCAGGCACTTTCAGTTTGTCTCATTCACTTTAACCCACACACACACACAGACACACACATACAGAGAGAGTTGTACTGACCTGCTGCAGGGCATGGTCGTGCCTGCGGGCCTGGCTCTGCCTTGTAATGAAGGACCAGGTAGATAGCTTGTAGTGGTTGAGCAGGCAGATGATCACCACTACCATCACTGTCATCACCACGATAATGATGACGATCTGAACAAACTCCAGTTCAGCTGCACAAACACAGAAAGAGAGAGAGAGAGATAGATGGTTAGAAAGCACGTAAAGACAGTCAAAACGCTGCATTGGAACAGTTTCATTTCTAAGAGTTGTGCATAGGATAAAAACAGTCCTGCAACTGATGATAATTAATGATGATAATCATTTAAAATGTCACGTTTCCTGGGTTTCAGCTTATTTTCGTCCGCATGGTAAACAAGACCTGCTGTCTGGATCAACTACAAAAATCAACAATACACATCAAAAAAGACTGAGCCGTGATTCCAGCTTTGTCGACTTATTAACGCTCGGAGAGAAAGTTGGAAGAGACACAGACTCCATCTTTAACTTTTCAGGCTTTTGCCTCCGTCTCAGCAGTAATGAGGACGACAGGAAAATCCAAGACAAGCTTCAATAAAACAGCTGCTTCGCTCTCAGACTGAGACGGTTATACTCAAGAAATAACAGTAGGCTGTAGATGTTATGGTTGTTGTTTATTTGTATATGTATGTATGTATTTTGTCTGGTGCTGCACACATGTGTTGATGTTTTTGTCTGCAGCAGAACTGTGAAAACGAATTTCCACTCGGGGACAATTACTAAATCATGAATCTGAATCTGAATCTGAAATAAAACACAAGTCCAAGTCCAAATTCGTCTTGTTAAGAAGGCCTGATATGAATTCAACCAGGCTCCATCCACTGATGAAAACCATGCAATACCATCAAAAGCTCCTGATTGGCTACTAAATAGACCCTCCAATGAGAAAACCTCCTCAGACTGGAGGACTGACTGAGCTCCAGTCCAGTCTGACTGTTGTTGTAAGGCGTGCTGACCAGCAGGGGGCAGCACAGGTCAGAGTCCAGGCCGTCAGGCTGTCACATACTGAGTGTATGTATGGCTGGTATGTGTGTGTTTCTGTGTGTGTGTCTGTCCCAGCGTACAGTGGTGTCTTTGTGGAAACCGTGAATAACTGAGGTGTTTGTGTCCTCAACAAACAAGAGACAATCTGTGACACACACAGACACACACACACACACACACACACACATACATCAGAGCTGATCTGTGGTGACCTCCCTGCCTCTTGTTCATCATTTCATCCTTTTGTCCTTCTCCTCCTTTCCTCCTCCTTCCTGTATCCTCACTCCCTCCCTCCTCTCTCTCCTGTCTCCTGCTGTCGTCTCCTAACACTTCCTGTCCTTCCTCAGACTTTCTTCATGCATTCCTCCCTCACCCACCATCACTCTTTCTTTCCCTGCATCTCTCATTCTTCATTGTCTCCTCCTTACTATCTTCATCTCTCCCTCCCTCCTTCTCTCCTTCTCTCCCTCCGTCCCTCCCTCCCTCCATCCCTTGCAGTCTGAGACTCCTTTGTCATGTGTTGTTGGTTTGTTCTGAGCAGAAGTCTTGACCTTGTCTGGTCTTGGCACCCAGTCTGACCTCTGAATCACACTCTTACTCACTGCTGGACACTCACTTGTGTGTGTCTGTGTGTCTGTCTGTGTGTATTTGTACAGTGTGTATCCTTGTGTGTGTGCGTCTGTGTGTGTGTGTAGGTCTGAGGGAACAATACACAATGTACACTCAGCTATCTGGAGCTATAACTGATGCTGGCCGACGCTTTCTTTCACAACGTTCAGTCTGTCTGTGCAATGTTTTTTGGGTGGTTGCGTTATTTCCCATCAGCCACCTGAACACTATGGGCGGAGAAAAAAATACAGGTAAAGAGAGAGAGAAAACAGAAAATGAAGAAACTGCAAGAAAACAGAAAAAAAGAAGAGACCGTGAGGCGTTCAATGTCCCAGGTAAAGAGAATGAAAACAGAAAAAACCATGAGGCATTCAATGTCTCAGGTAAAGAGAAAGAAAACAGAATAAACCGTGAGGCGTTCAATGTCCCAGGTAAAGAGAATGAAAACAGAAAAAACCATGAGGCATTCAATGTCTCAGGTAAAGAGAAAGAAAACAGAATAAACCGTGAGGCGTTCAACGTCCCAAAGAGACAGAAAACAGAATAAACCGTGAGGCGTTCAATGTCCCAGCTAAAGAGAAAGAAAACAGAAAACAGAATAAACCGTGAGGCGTTCAATGTCCCAAAGAGAAAGGAAGCAGAAAAAAATAAGAAACCGTGAGGCGTTCAATGTCTCAGGTAAAGAGAAAGAAAACAGAAAACAGAATAAACCGTGAGGCCTTCAATGTCCCAAAGAGAAAGAAAACAGAATAAACTGTGAGGCGTTCAATATCCCAGGTAAAGAGAAAGAAAACAGAAAAACAGAAGAAACCGTGAGGCGTTCAATGTCCTAGTCTGACCAGCTTCATCTGCCCCGACGCCAGGTTTAAGTGTCAAGTCTGAGTTCGTTGAAATGAAAACCTGCCTGTGCTCCACCACAGCAGCCACAGAGGACGGGGTGAGAGCGAGGCTGAGACGACTCGCACAAACCACAACCCGCTGAAAAAGCAGTGAGGTGCAAAAACGACGTCGGGAGAGATCAGAGAGGAGGAGGTGAAGAGTTAAACATCAAAACATTTGCCCTTTAACATCATCATCTACAAACAGATGCAGCTCAAACGTCGTCTCGACTGGAAACGCTTCACCTCTGACCCGACTTCTCACACCACAGATCTGAAAACTTTTTTTTTTCTTTTCTGTCGCCGTATGAGTCACAAAAGACGAACCGAGAGGACAAAGAGTCAGCAGAGTCGAGGAAGATACAGAAATACCAAAACTCTGCTACATGAGCCGCCGCTGTTGACGTCATCAACCACTGCACACACCCCCCCCCCCCACAAAAAAAAAAAAAAACTCAGAGCAGAGAGAGGAGCCAAAATCCACCACACGAGCCACGAGGGAGAAGAGCTGAGGTAAAGTTACGTTCAAGAAGCCAGAGCTTGAAAACCAATATTTAAACCAATATTTTACACCGAAAAAAAGAAAAAAAAGAAAAGAAGAAGAAGAAGAAGAAGGCTGGTGGTGTTTTTCCACTGTGTGGTGCAGTGTGGTACGAACTCCACTGTTTTTTGGGGCTTTGTTTTTCCCTGTTGATGTGGCTTTGTTACTATAGCGACAAACACAGGAAGGCAGAGTGACATCATCTCCATAATGTGGATATTTAAGAGATAACAGAGAAGTGTGCTCACCGCCTCACGCTGACCGCACTGTGGTTTGTGTTAAAGTACAGATTGACAGTTCACTAATGACAGACTGTAACAGGCTGTGACATCAACAAACAATGCAATCAAAATAACTCCTACTGCATTGTAGGTTTATTGGCAAAATGTAACATGTTTCAGGTGTTTGCAATCGACAAATTACACAAAAAGGAGTTTAAATAGTTGAATAAAACTAATATTACAAGGAATTTATCCAAATTAAACAGTATATCCTACTTTCAAAGACTGCAAATATTCAAACTACGTACTGTACTGAATCTGCAGAATTTTTCCAAAAATACCCGCATTAATAATCCTCCAGTAGGCTTTGCATCCGACCAGCCTATGTTTCCCACAATGCAAAGTGCTGCTGACCCCTAACCCTGTTATGTGGCTTAATTAAAACTTAATAAACTGACATATTAACGGCCCTGCAGTGGGAATTAAAACAGATTTTAGCCTGCTTTAGTGCTATCCGTATCAGTTGACGTGAAATGCATTCTGGGATACATGCATATACTGTCCTACTGCGGAGTAAATGTATGTGTATGCAGTACATACTGATAGTAGGTGGTTTTGAATACAAGAGTGTTAGCATGTTGCTAAAAGTTGCAAAGTTTTTTATCACAAACAAAACATAAACTCGTGTTAAACTTAAACTGCAATACTAGTCAATGTCAACCTGGGGAGGAAAAGAGACACAAGTGATTATTATGGTATGTCCGTTAGTGGAGTCGTTCCCACTCACTAACTTCCTCAGATTTATATATATACATATCACAGCCAGGCTTCACATCCAATTTGGGCCTGGGCCTGTGTGTGTGTACTGTGTAAGTGTGTGCACAGGAAGTGGGACTGTGGGTGGGGGTGGGGGTGCTGGTGGTGGTGGTGGGGGGAGAGCTTTCATTCAGAGCACAGCAGCATTCTGGGAAACCAAGTCATCCAGGCCTTTTGTGTGAGGCTGCCGGATAGATATCACATGCACTGCCTTTTTTTTTCCCTTTTTTTCTGTGAGAAAAAAAAAAAGCCCCACAAACCACCAGATGCCTGACTCAAAGCTGTCGTCGTCGTCATCGTCGTCTTCTCTTCTGCAGCTCAGGCAGTGGGATGTTTTCACAGCAAAAAAAAAATAAGTACAGTGGCTGCAGTTAATGGCTTCTCCTCTAAACGACAGGGAGGAAGGAAGCCAGAGGAGGAGTTGAGAAGGGAGGAAGGAAGTCTGTGTGTGTGTGTGGCGTTGGGGTGGTGGTGGTGGTGGTGGTTAAATAAGAGAGAGAGAAAAAAGAGCAGCAGAGTGGAGGCCTATCCTGCCCGAACCCCACAATCCATCCAAGTTCAGAGGCTGCAGAACAGAGTGTACAGCCGCCGCCGCCGCAGCAGCAGCAGCAGCAGCAGCAGCAGCAGCAGCACAGACTCCTGCACAGACTAGAGAACAGTGTGTCCTGGCAGTCTGCATTACCAGCACCAGTCTGATGTTATTACAACAGTAATCCACTTGTCAAAACAATATCAGTCCAGCATCTGCAGCATGCAAGGAAAGAAAGAAAGAAAGAAAGCAACCCTTAACTCCCTCCGTACATATGCATTTGCATTGCAGGGCGAGCCGTTCCAGTTTCAACTTTATTTAAACCACATGAGAGAGTTTTAACACTACAACTCTTTTTTTTATTCCTTATACAAGTAGTTTACCAGGTTGGGTTGTTATTTCAACTCTGGTGCAAAAGCATTTAAAAAGCAGTGTTTTTCAACCTTGGGGTCGAGACCCCACATGGGGTCGCCTGGAATTCAAACGGGGTCGCCTGAAACGTATAGTACTCAATAACTAGTTATTAAATTACTGATAAAAATCTAAAAATATTATGATTAAAAACATCACACACAATCTTAAACAGCTGTATTCTATACTTTCACTTTCTCGAGTATAAACTGAGTACAAATAAAATTTTGCATATTTTTTTTCCTCTTCTTTTTTATGTATTTTCTTGTCTTCTACATGGATTTAGGCTATATGCTTTTTGTATTTTTTTTGTTTGTTTTGATTATGTTGTATTATTGTATGTGTTGTATGTTGTGTGTTTATTGTAAATCAAATCGAAAATTAAAAAGAAAGTTATAAAAAAAAAAAATATAAAAATATCTGAGCTTGTGCGTCTTGATTGACGGTCGCCAGAAATTTGTGATGTCAAAATGGGGTCACGAGCCAATAAAGGTTGGGAACCACTGATTTAAAGGCATATGGCAGATATATGTGAATTCAGTTCAAAGTTATATTTTGTTTCATTTTATTTTCAATAAAAAAGAAAATACAAGAATTAAAAATTATCATGTGATTCCAAAAAAAAGAGAAAAAAGTTGACCTTTATTTTGATAGTCAGCAGAAGAGTGTGGTGACAGGAAGTCAGTGAAGGAAGAAGAATGCAGTGCAGCAAAGGTCTACAGCTGGACTTGAACCGACAAAGATGAAAACAAGAGTCCTTCACTACTTGATAGTTTTTGATGCTCGGTGCTACAGACGCATCGATCGGCGCCGACGTTTGACCCCAGAAGACACAAACAGCAATCACACACACACGCACACACACAGCAGCAGCTTGTTCCAATTCAGAAAGGCAAACACAAAGAGAGAGTAAACAGCATAGTGAGACAGTGCACACACACACACACACACACACACAGACGCATTGATGGCCCTTTGACCTTTGTGTGAGGGTGTGTGTGCACGTGAGAGAGGCCAGTGGGAGGTCAGACAGTTCAGCTGACCCGCCGGTGGAAAAAAAAAAGCTGTCAGACAGACACACAACAGCGGTCACTGTCAGAGCACAACACGCTGACGACACGGCACGACACGGTCAGATCATGTGAAGTGCATCGTGTTTTTTTGTGTTGGTTTTTTTTCTGACGGCAATGAATCGCGGTGGTTCATTTACATGTAACAGTTGCATCCAGGCAGGCAGCGCCGGCCGAGGTGTCAGTTCACTTCAGTTCCCAGAGAAACCACAACACTAAATACAGCCGACAGGACGGACGGACCGTGCAGGAATAACCCGACCAGAATAACCCGGAAAAACCAGCGCACCGTTCCTGGAGAGAGTCAAACCAACCGACCGACCGACCAGCAGCCTGGAGTGGTGCCAGGATAGAAACCTCTTTATATACCACGCACTGTATCTATTTATCACTATATTATCAACCTTTATCACCACATATTGATTTTTCTACTCTTTCTATTTTCTTTTTTGAGTGAGTAAAAAAAAAGTATTTCATTGTCGATCTGTGCACAGCTAAAAGTTTGTCCAATATGGCAGGTTGCACTTTTGGAAATGAAGAAAAGCTTCTAAAGCCACTTTACCTAGTGACAATGATGCTTATTTTGCAAAAATGCACCGTGGAAACCAATGGACGCAGGCGTGATGTAACTTAATCACTCAGTCCTGTTTCTAGGCCGAGCCAATGAACTTCTATGCTTCTATGAATCAGTATTCATAATGAATCAATTTATTCTAACAGTTCATAAGGAAAACTCACCTCTGTGACTAATAAGTGATGTGCAGGATTTTTTTTATTTGCTCTGCTTGGCCCTGAAATGAAAATCAGGCTAATGGCTAATGGCTAATAGCTATCTCTACAGAGACTGCACATCACTCTCAGCCGGGGCCTCTTACACTGTTATTGCTCAATAAACTTAACATTTGAGCTCCAATAACCTCAGACGTTTTCCAAGAGAAAACAAGGCCTGGCTAGTTCAGTTTGCACAAAAGGAGCGTTACAAAAAAAAAAAAAAGAAATATACATTTCAGTCGACGTTCGCTGACAGTGGAGCCGGAGCGTGCAGGGAAATGCTCCCCGGCTGCTTGCAAAAAAAAAAAAAAAAATTCAGAGTAGGAAGGCTGAGACTCCCACCAGCAGCAGCAAAGAAAATACCTTTTCTCTCAGACTGAAGAGACAAAAGCTTCAGCTGCTATGAATCCTATCTCGCAGCCAAGCAGCACGCAGCCCCAGAGCTAAAGGGACAGTCTATAGGAATCCTTTAAAACACACATATACATAAATGCACAGCCTGACCGGGCACGGCTCTGCGAGATGACATGACAGCAGAAAACAGGAAATGACAGCAGAGTCTTAATTGAAACGACGTTATGGCCCCTAAAAAACAAACAAACAAGGAGCCGTTTTACCATCTCACGATTCGATTCTGATTTTTGGGGCTATACGATTCGATTTAAAATCAATTTTCGATTCAAAAGGATTTGATTCATAATGATTTCTGCTTCAGGATATCGGTGTGGATCCTCACGATCTACTCCAGTCTGCTTTGCAAGACAGAATGACTAAAGTGCTTTTGTCACATTTATTGAGTTTTAATATTTATCCATGCTCAGTCGGTACTGTTGCATAAAAGCAATATCACATATTGCTTAAGCAACAGAATTAAAAAGTGCCTTTTTATTAAAAAACATGCTGCCTTTTAAATTCTAAGGATTTGTTTCATATTTTTATTTTTTTTAATTGATTTTATATCGATTCTGAATCGTATTAAATGAGAATTGCGGTTTGGATGTGAATGCACCACATGCACCTTTAACAGCTACAAAAAAAAGTGCTTTTACTGTGAAAAGCTCAGCTCACTTCCTCCCCCGGCTGTCTGAGGGAAGTGCTGTGTCACTGTTTTCTCGTCTATCCCCCCCACAAGTCCCAGACGCTGCTGCTGCTGAAGCTTTTCTTTTTTGGGTGAATGGGAGGAGTTCTTCTTCTTCTTTAACTAATATTCATCCATTAAGTAGAAAAACCTGGACGTTTAATGTTTAATGTGAAATGATGGAAGCTGCAACTCGCTCATCCTGGTCCTGCTGTCCAGAGAGGCTGCTGAGTTCACAGCCTGCTGCCCACCACACTGGGCCCACACACACACACACACACACACACAGTCCTCCTTTTACACACATGCACACACACAGACACACACACACAGCCCTGTCTGCTGCCACTGCCGTTGCTATGGTAACTCTTGGGCACGGTGCCGTGATCAACAAGGCCCGGAGCTGCTGGGGCACCATGGCAGCGACCTGGCTGGCACACACACACACACACACACACACACGAACGATGGCACAGAGCAAGATAGAAGGAGACAAGGAGGGAGAGGAAGTGCACACACACATGCACACACTCAGACACACACACACACATGCACACACACTTAAAAAGACTGGCACTGTTAGCAAGAAGGAGAGAGAGTGTACAGTAATGAGGGGACAAAGAGTTAGCAGAGGTGCACACACACACACACACACATGCACACACACACATACATGCACTTGCACGCACACACACTAAGATGCATGCACACACACACAGACACACACACATGAACACAAGTCTACGTCCCTGGGGAAGACGTGCATTGTTACCTCCAGACGTATCAGCCATGCAACAACAGTGTCAACCACAGTCGGGCACAGTGTGTGTGTGTGTGTCTCTGTGTGTGTCTGTTGTGTGTATGTGTGACACTAGGTATCAGCTATGGGGACTCGGGGGCAACAAGAGAGCAAACAATTGCAGCTCTGTCTCTTTTTCCTCCACTCCACTCCTCTTCTCTTCTCTTCTCCTCTCTTTTGTTTTATCCATCCCTTCTTTTCTCACACAGCTCAGACGAATCAGACACCACAGTGGCTCCGTCTGTGTTTTATGCTTCACCACAAGAGACTAACGCCACTTTTAGAGACAGAGGGAGCGAGCAAACCTGCATATGACGCAGCCGGTCTGCAGGTCTGGTAACGTTGTGTTATTATCTCATAGCGTGGTGAATGTGCACGTCACAACTTGTCCACCAGAGCGTTTTGGAGTTGTTGGATTGTTGAGTTTGATGAGGAAAACCAAGAAATCCCATTAGCCTCCGTAGCGTAGCTCTGAGCAGCTCACGGCTCTGCTCCGCCGTTCTAAAAATAGCTTGCACCGACAAATAAAGGAAATGAACCTACTGCTATAGGGATTATGGCAATGGGCCAATTTGCCAAAAATGTGGAACTACCCCTTTAAAGTTCAGGTTCACTTCTCTCTCTGTTGGGTAATAATCACAGAGCTGGTGAGATGTGGAAACTCAGAAACCGCAACTTCCAGTAAGCTCGACTCACCTCAGGCTTTGTTTCAGATCGAACTGACTCGACTTACTAACGTTGCAGCCAGGTGAGATGTTATCACCACGGATACAGCCGCCGCCGAGGGGCCAAAACCACGGAAATCAGACCCCAGATGTATGAAACGATAACAGCCATCACCTGACACACAAGCGTTACGCAATCATTTCAAAGAGAACAATACGCTGCGGCTCGGAAACTCTAACTTTTTTAGTGTCTGGTAAAAAAAAAAAAAAAAACCCACCTGAACACAAAACGAAACTGGAAGAGCAGCTTCATTTCAGCTCAGGAGGACAAAGACAATGTTGATAGGAAGATTTTGCGATGCACAGATAGTCTCATGGTTGCAGGGAGGAAACTATCACAGACCTCCTGTCACCTCCTGCCTTTCATACCTGGACCCGTGCAGCTGTCGACCCCTGAACGCAGCGCTGGTTTTGATCAGCGCTGCTGAGCCACGGCCCTTAACTATAGTCGTATCATCTCCCACCTGCATGAATATAACATGAACAAAGATATGACACAGACGCAGGGCTCCGTGATAACATACCATGAATATTACAATGTTGTCTAATATTATCAATATTTCAAGCTGTAATATTCATGAACGGCAGTAAAGCTGAGAACGGAGGAGGAGGGGGACGCCGCGGTGTTTAAGTATTCATCCAACAGGGTTTTTCCACGAGTGCAGTGCACACACACATACAGGACACATGGAGGGTGTGTGTAACCACTTTTAAAGGGCTAGTTCAACATTTTGGCAAATTGGCCCCTTTTGCCATAATCCCTACAGTCATAGCAGTAGGTTCGTTACCTTTAATTGTCGGTGCAAGCTAAGCTGCAAGAACGGTGGAGCAGAGCCGTGAGCTGCTCAGAGCTACACTACGGAGGCTCATGGGATTTCTTGGTTTCTCTCATCAAACTCAACAAATACACAATCCAACAACTCCAAAACGCTCTGGTAAATGCAGAGTCTGCTTGCTGAAAAACTACACCGGCGGGAACACGCATCAGCGTTTTTGATGAATTTACCTTGAAAAGAACTTGCAGCTCTGCTCTGCCGTTCTAAAAATAGCTTGCATCGACAATTAAAGGTAACAAACCTACTCCTAGAACTATAGGGATTATGGCAATGGGCCAATTTGCCAAAATGTTGAACTATCCCTTTAAAGCTGGATTCTTCTTTTAATTATTTTCTCATTCCATTATTTATTAAGATATCACTGTTTCCTGTTCAGGAGGTTTTAAACACACCCTCCCCTCCCCCCTCCACTCCAAAATAAACAGAGCAGGTGATAAAAACAAGTCGAGACTCTGAATAAAAGCAGCTTCACTTTCTTTCTCCAATAACCTAAAGCCCAGACGTCCGATGACTGACATGCATCCCTCATGTGGTTAAAGGTCGGAGTCGTCAGGTCATAAAAGCAGTGACAGTGACATGAGTCGACAGTGTGAAGGTCGTTGGATTGAAACGTCGGGACGTCCGGCCCGCAGCCGCCGCCGCCGCCACCATCACCACCGCCACTCTGTCAGTGAGATGGAGGATGCAGGTCTGTGCACGCAACATGTCACTTCACACACACATACACACACGCACTGGAGTGTCTCAGGTGTGTGCGTGTGTACATTATCAGAGCCAGACAGACAGGATAGCGTCTAGACAACCCCCCCTCCCCCTCCTCACCCTCACCCCTCCCCTCCCCCGCCCTGCCATAAAGCCAGACTGACTGCTCTCCCTCTCTCCCTCTCTCCCTCTCTCTCATAGCTCTGAGTGATTGAACCAGACTGGAGGGTCAGACTAATGTCAGGCTTAAAGTGTGCATGAGTGTGTGTGTGTGTCTGTGTGTGTGTATTTCTTCCACAGCAGTGATTTTACTTAAGAGAAACGGAGGATCCTCTCTCTTTCTCTCTCTTTCTCTCTCTCTACGTCTCTGGTGCAGAAAATTAGAAGCAGTGTCCGTCCACATGAGAGCAACTCTCTGCTTATCTAGTTGCCAGATGATGATGATGATGATGATGATGATAATTACAACAATTATTTCAGGTGGGCAGTCCATTGTGTTATTTCGGAGCAGAGTGGCTGCTGGCAGCTTATTAGCAAATCACTGGAAGACATGAAAAAAAAAAAGTGAAGGTGAATTTGTCTGGACAGAAAAAAAACAAAAAAAAAACCAAGCAGCAGACAGCCCTGTTATCCACCAGACCATAATAACCTGGAGCAGATTAGCAGGGGGGGAAGTGGAGGAGGGGGGCACACAACAGTGGGCTGAAGTGGAAAACGAAGAGCAACAGGTCGACAGATGTAGATGACATCACATCGGCTGCTATTCCTACACATGATATCATCACCAACGCTGCTGCTGCTGCTAATGCTCTATTCTTATTCATCCGCCGCTGAAAATAGTCCCCGTTTCCTCTCGCGTCTTCCGCTCTGCAGAGCCCCAGATGTTTAGGATTACTGAGCTTCTTTCATTTCTTGAATTAAAACTACATGAGGCCCAGTGCAGAGCTGCAGATGTATTTCCATTGGATCTGTTGATGTTACCATGGATATACAGAGGCAAGGGAAAGTTTGTGAACCCGTTCAACTCTGAAAATGTGGCCTCAAGTCGTCAGATCTTCATCCAAGTTACAAATACAGACAAAAATGGTTCATTTTAACTTAAACACACACCACTGTGCACTAGTCCATTCATATCAACACTATTTTTTTTGTGTTGTGACTGCTTGCCGAAAAACGCCCCCGACAGGAACGTGCACCAGCAGTTTTGTATGAATTTCCCTCTAAAACAACTCTGTCTGGTAACGTTGTGTTATTATCTCATAGCGTGGTGAATGTGCAGGTCATAACTTGTCCACCAGAGCGTTTTGGAGTTGTTGGATTGTGTATTTGATGAGTTTGAAACCAAGAAATCCCATGAGCCTCCGTAGCGTAGCTCTGAGCAGCTCACGGCTCTGCTCCGCCGTTCTAAAAATAGCTTGCACCGACAATTAAAGGTAACGAACCTACTCCTAAAACTAAAGGGATTATGGCAATGGGCCAATTTGCCAAAATGTTGAACTATCCCTTTGGATTGGAAAAGTCAACAACACATTTTGACAGATTGAACAACAAAAACTTTGAGTCAATGCTGCGCTACGAGCAACCAGGTGGTTTCAAAGTGAACACCTGAACCTCCATGTACAGATGTGAGGCACTGCCTTCGTCTGACACCGTCGGCCTGTTGGGTTTTTCAGTTTCTGTCTGAACTGTTGCTGCTGTATCTGCCTTGTCCCTCGGTTTTAGGATCATCACGCCACGCCGAGAGTCACATACTGTATCTAGAGCCAGAGACACGCGGTACTGCAGAAAAACCATCACCGCATGTTTGTCAGGCTTTTGGTTTCTCCTCGATCCTCAAGTGTAGGTGAATAAGACAAGTGAGAAAAGAAAAGAGGGAGCAGACAGAGGGGGCAGAGGCATGAAGAGAAAAACACATAACTCTGTTAGACGCAGAGATGGGACGCAGCGCGAGGCGACGGGAACGAAGATCAGAGCGGGGAAAAAAAGGACAGAGAAGTCAGAGCTTGGGGTGCAGGCAGGGAGAAGCTGGTAAAAAGGCAGACAGATGTTAAAGGCAGACAGATGTTGAAGGCAGACGAACAACAAAGCGCGGCATCTTATGTCTCATCTCTGAGACGGAGGAGAGAAAAAAAAGAAGAAGAAGAAGAACAGAAGAGATGAGAGAGAGGAGGAGGAGAGAAGAACGAGTGGGCTTTTGTCTGTCTGTCTCAGTCTGTGTGTCTGTGTGTGTGTGTGTGTGCTTCCTGGCAACATGTTCATGTGATAGAACAGACAATCCCAGCTTCCCAACCACACACCTCAGCCTCCCAGGAGAAGCAGATTTACCATGCAACCCCGTAAAGTGGGTTTTGAACACCAGTGGGCGTAGCAGCAGCAGACACCTCACAGACATATGGCTGCGTGCTGCTGCTGCACGCACACACACACACAACACACACTCTCTCTCTCTCTGAGCCTCTGTGTGATCGGCCAAACAGAGACAGCAGGAAGGAAGCAGGGGAGGAACCAGCCAACGCAAGGAGCTCTGGGAAACACGGGGACACGTCGAGATCCGGAGCTGAATCATCTGTCGCACACATTGATAGTGGGATCATCATCATCCACCTCCAGCAGGAAGTCTGCAGGACGCTTCAGCAGCAGCCATCTACTCTACACTACAGCAGATCTCTAAATCTGGCCGCAGGGATGTTGCTCTGTTGGTTCACTTTGTCCTAAAGTTGCAGAATGAGGCTGAGGTCAGGACCAATCAGGTTCTCCCACATGAAACTGGGCAAATCACTCCTGTTATTTCTTCTTCTCAGCCGACAGCATCAATCTCCATCACCTCGAGCTCTGGAGGAGCAGCCCGGTCCCAACTAAGGATGCTACGATCCGATTTTTAAGATCAGATATCGGCCAAGATACACAAACAGTAATAAACGTTAAATGCACGATGATCCAGAGATCAGTTTTACATTTGTTTTAACATATACACTTTTAGCACATTGTAAGTCTCTTCTTAACAGTCTTATTCAGTGCTCAGACTCATAATAATTCAATAAAATGTGTGTTGTTCGCCTACTTTTTCCACACAGGGATCGATAAGGGAATTGATAAAGAATCGGATCGACAAGCAAAATCGAACATGGCATTGATATCAATAAAATCTTATCAATTCCCATCTCTAGATGTGTGCGACATCAGGTGTCAGCAGCACGCTGGTAGACAACAAACACAGAGCAACAACGTTTTACAAAGTCAAGCGTGGTGCCTTCACTGTCTTCCATATGATGAAGGTCTATAGTTCGGAATAAGGTATCGGCTGATTGGCTAAAGCCTTGCATCCCTGCTCCATCAGTGTCCTGCACTTCATTTCATTTAGTGCAAAGAGACTGGCCACTCCCCCCTTTGAGAAACGTTTACTTCCTGGTAGGTGGAGACTCTGTTGGATCTGCCCAATCGCTGACGTTTGGTTGTGACGGATGTGCTGCACTCTGTAAATAACGACCATGTGTGAACAAACATCCATCTCCGCCGCCATAATGTAAGAGCTACAACTTCCAACTTATAGTGCACAACCTCAACGCCACTCCCCTCTGTTCGCTGATTGGCTGATGGAAGGTGGGCGGAGCCAGGCTAAGTGAATTTATTCAAAACTTTTTGACATTTTAAAGTCTGAGTAAATAATCCACAGATGATCTGATGAGACGATGGACATCTATCATGAGACAAACTACGGCTACAGGTGACGTACAAAACTTCTAATATGCAGCAAATGTAATAATAAGGAAACAGCTCAGTGTCCAGAAGACAACACAAGACAAACGTCCCCCTCCCTCCTCCTCCTCCTCCTCCGGTGTAATTACACCACGTCTGTTTGTAATAACTCACTCTAATCTGCTCAGCTGTGTTTTTTTTCTTCTTTTTTTCATCTCTGCCCACAAATCATGGTTTCCATTTTGGAAAAAAAAAAAAAAAGGCTCCTCATCGGCAGCATATGCTTGCATGGTGTTTTATTCTGCTATGACTCACTGTCTCTCCACCGAGATGGAAAGCCTCCATCTCTCTATTTTCGTCTGTCTTTCTCTCTCTTTATGTCTGTCTCTCCTCGTTTTTGTCACTCCTGCTTCAGTCTGTATTCCTCCATCTGCTTTCTGTCTCATTTTTTAATCCCTCCATCCTTTTTTTTCTTTCTTTCATCATTTATTGCTCTCCTCCTCCTCCTCCTCTTCTGTCTCTTTCAGCCTCCTCTCTGTATCCCACCTCTTCTCTTTTCACTGCACTTCACTATATATACTTTCGTCATCATTTCTGCCTCCCTCTCTCTCTTCTCCCACCTCCCTTCTGTCTCTTACCTCCCCCTCCCCTCCTCCTCCTCCTCCTCCTCCTCTCCCACTCCCTCCCAGTCTCAGATGAAGGCTTGTAAACATGTCTTCCACATGCAGCCTCATTGTGCCGAGCCAACAGAGTAAAACAACCACGCTTAAGTTGCTCAATAGGCTTCGCTCGGTGACTATAGCGCCTCCTCCCCTCCTTCCCTCCTCTCCTACCCCCCTTCCTCCCCGCCCTCTTCAGGTTGAGATGCTTAACAACCATGAAGCAATGCCTGGCAGGCAGGATTAGGCAGGAGCGAGCGACAGAAGAGAGAGGGGGGGAAAGAAGAAGAAGAAGAAGAAGAGGGAAGGAGCGGAAGAGAGACCAAAAGATAAGATAAAGACAGTGGAAGTGATAAAGAGAAGCAAAGGGGAGCAACGTCAGAGGGAAGGGAGGGGGGGGAGAGGGGGGAGTGAAGCAAGTTGTGCACGTATACATGGAGAAAAATGAAAGATAAAGGGAAGTATGTTCGAGAGAGAGAGAGAGAGAAAAAAAGGAAAGAATCCTATCAAAAAACTTTTTCTTTCTTTCCTCGCTGGAACACTTGGCCGTGACCGCGGGCTGAACTACGATGCGGTGCTGAGCAACAGCTGCAGACAACAGAGGAAACTACTGAAACAGAAAAAGAAAAGCCTCAGAAGAAGAAGAGGAAGAGGAGGAGGAAGGAGGAGGAGAAGAAGAAGAAGAAGCAGGCAATGCACAGAGGGGAAGAGGAGGAGGAGGAGGGAGGGAGGGAGAGAGGGGTCGAACTATTCTCTAAGTAATGGCGGTGGAGTTTTGGAGATGGCCAGGATGGAGGGAGGGAGGGAGGGAGGGAGGGAGGGGGGTATTTATTTATTTATTCGTTTATTTAAAAGAGGACAGTGCACTTTGATGAACATAAAAAATGTAAAAGTGCCAGTTTTAGCCAATGGCTAATGTCACACCGTGGGCAGGTGTTAAAAACCAATTTAAAATAAACATGTAGACAGATTCATGCATAAACATACAAGGAACTACAGGAGGTAATTGACACTAAGAAACAAACAAATATTTATGGATGGGTGGATAATGGATGAAAATGCAGCAATGCAGACCAGAACAAGGTTTCTTGATGGAGTTGTGCTAGGATGGATTGAGAACACAACGAAACCAAAAATAATCCAGTATAATAAGAAATATTACAGTATAATAAAGTGTTACAGTGCACAAAAAAGCTGTCAGGGATGAGTAAGTGAGATGGGGGTGCAGCAATGCAATGGCCAGTACAAGGTTATTGTTGGAGTTGTGCTAAGATGGATGAGAAACACAGACAACAACAACATACCATATGATAAAGTGCTATAGTGCTTAAATATAAGGTTGCAGTGCTTAAATAAAGGGTTACAGTGAACTTATGAGGTAGTACATTTGTAAAGTGCTGCAGTGCTCCTTATAAATAGACCTGGGACTGCGGGTGGTGGTGGGGGGGGGGGGGGGATCAGACACAGGAGAGGGAGGCTGAGTGTTGAGAGCAGCTTGGGTCTTTCCAAAAAAGAAAAAAAAAGACAAAGCCGGTGTGTATAGGAGCTGCAGCTCAGACTGGAGGAAAGTGTCAGAGAGTTGGATCGTTCATGTTGTTTATAGTTGAAATCTCAGGTTGTTGCTCGATGGAGCACAAGATCTGCAGGAAGTGACGTCATAGAAAACATGCAAACTTTACTTATCTGTGCCTAAACTTAAGCAATGGCTTCACTTACTTTTAGTTTTTTTCCCCCCTATTTTACACCGGCTACTAAACTTAAAGGGATAGTTCAAAATTCAATTCAGTACAAATCACGTGAGAATTGCACTGACACAGGGAGAGCAGTGAACCAAGACTCTGGGAGCTTCCGCTACAAACAAGCTTAAAATATAGACTTATTTAATTTTTTTCGGAACAATTTCTCATGTCGGGGCTTCAATACAAGAGGGACATTACAGACGAGCAGTATGGAGGTATTTGGATGTTTTTTGGTGTGTCTTTTTGGATGAAGAAACCTGGTGTCCATTGACAACCATTATATGGACAAATACTGCTGCGTGGACCCCCCCGTAACTCAGAGAAGGAACGGAGGACTCTGAAAATTCTCACAGCTCTTAGTCGACATGAGGGTGAGTAGATAATGAGTGAAATTTGAATTTTGGGTGAACTATCCCTTTAACCACACAAGTTCTTAAGGATTTTTGGTGAGGTTCTACATCACTTCCTGCAGATCACGTACTCCATCTAGCCACAACCCTGGTTTGGTGCAACAGCCACACAACAACACTGCTAATAGCATATTAGCTGAAGATAATTAACGTTAACGCCGTTGATTAGTGAGTCTTCTACCAGCTGCTCCACAAAAAACAGGTGGGAAATGTGTTTTTATAGTTAAACTAAACAGACTGAGGGAGACGATCAGCTGATCACACGTGTCCATTTCCCATTTAGATTTTGATTTACAGCCCTGATAAGTTCTCAACCTCTTTGGTTACCCCACCCAAACAAAATAGCATTAGAAATAACAGGTTTTCTTCTGTATATTATTTCCTAATATAAGTATGAAGTAATTAAAGTACTGCAAAGTGCAAAACCAAGTCGAGTCGAGTCCACCAGAGCTGTATTAGGGCCATACAGTAACTGACTGAATGATCAACGTCCTTCTAACTTCTGGAGAGGCTGAACTTATTTGGACGTATTGAATCATTTCTAATCAAACGTTCTGTCTAAAGCTGTTCCTGCAGTGACACTAAACTTTCTTCTAGTTCAGTTTAACTTTCACTAAAAGATGTGAAAGTTCATACAAAACAGTGGGTGAGACATTTGCCAAAAAAAAAAAAAAAGTTAAAAAGACATGTGAAAGAAAAAAATGTGATGTTGGTTTCAGGTTGAATTGAAGAAGTTATTGAACTCTAACCTCAGACAAATGAAGCCAAAGTCCTGAAATGAAAAGTGCTGTGATTTTTGTGAGTCATCCCTCCCTTCGTTATCTGCTGCCATTCTTCTTCTTCTCTTAAAAATGTGGACTTTTTTTGTGTGCATGTAGGTTTTTTGTTTTGTTTTTTTTAAATGTGTGGCTCTGCTGATGAGGTCAGGTGGATCATGTTAAATGAAACGTTTCTCAAATGTTGTTTTTCTCTTCATGGAATCTTAATGAAAACTCATTTTCCAGAGTCAACACGAAGAGCGCCGGGACAAACGCAGACTTGACATCTCCATCCTCCTCGTCTTCTTCTCTATCTCTCTTTTCCTTCTCTTGTATCTTTCTTGCCGTCTCTCGTGCACTCCTTCATCCCACACCACCCACTTCCTCCTTTCTCTGCTCTCTCTCCGGCTCTTGTAGAAGCACCACTTGGGGAGTTCATGCTCAAGGCAAATATTGCGAAATGAAAAGAAGCTCCTGACTCAATGAGGTAAAAACTCTTTTGGACGACACAAAGACCGAGTGTAACCAGAGATGTCGGCAACTTAGCAACACCTACACACACACACGCACACACGCAAGCTTTTATATCTTTTTTTTTTTTTTTTTTACAAATCTTTTCAGCGGTGCTCATGGAGGTTTTTGGCAAAAAGTCAGGTCAAGATCACGGCCAGTTTTCCTGATTGACGACTGCACAGCTTTTAAGAAATGTTTAAACACTTATTTTAAAGGGATAGTTCAACATTTTGGCAGATTGGCCCATTGCTATAATCCCTATAGTTTTAGTAGTAGGTTTGTTACCTTTAATTGTCGGTGCAAGTTGTTTTTAGAACGGTGGAGCAGAGCCGTGAGCTGCTCAGAGCTACGCTACAGAGGCTGATGGAATTTCTTGGTTTCCCTCATCAAACTCATCAAATACACAATCCAACAACTCCACAACGCTCTGGTGGACAAGTTGTGACCTTCACATTCACCACGCTATGAGATAATAACACAACGTTACCAGACAGAGTTGTTTTAGAGGTAAATTCATGCAAAACCGCTGATGTGCGTTGCTTTCAGGCACAGTTTTTAGCTGGGAGTCTCTGAATTTACCTCTAAAACAACTCTGTCTGGTAACGGAGTTTGATGACGGAAACCAAGAAATCCCATTAGCCTCTGTGGCGTAGCTCTGAGCAGCTCACGGCTCTGCTCCGCCGTTCTAAAAACAGCTTGCACCGACAATTAAAGGTAACAAACCTACTGCTATGACTATAGGAATTATGGCAATGGGCCAATTTGCCAAAATGTTGAACTACTCCTTTAACGCGTCAGAGTTTTAAAACATATTGAAGGCAGAATAAGACAGAGGCTGATTCACAGTGACTGAGCGTTACATGGAGTTGCAGCTTCTCTCTACTCCTGCAGACAAAAAACAGCTGAGAGGGCAGGTCTGTCTCTGTTTAGGGTTTTGACACACACTCACACACTCACACACACACCCCTAGAGATCCAGCCACACCAGCAGACCAGACATCCACTGCAGCAACAGCCACATATTAAGTGAGGGAAAGCAATTTGGCACCTGAAATGGGACTCCCAAACCCAATCCCACCCACACTAACACACACTCACACATATATGGATGCAATTCATCACTTCCTTATTGAGGACCTCATAAACTCTTCCCATTAAAATTCCTGTCTCAAAATATAATTGGTGTAAAAACCCATGTAAGTGTTGGGGGGCTGTGAGGATGAATCATTATTATACAATCGCTGGAGGATTTAAGACGGAGCAGGGTGCGACTTGTTGTGGAGTGTGTGAGTCACATGACGGCAGAGGGGGGCGGAGGGGGGTGAGGTTTCTTGGTGGGATCCTTTCATGAAGCGTCACCCGGCGCAGACCTTGATGTAGGTGATCCCCTGGGTTAATCTGGCCGACAGATGGGCCTGGCTGCGGGAAGGCATGGCGCTCTTCTTGTATTGCGATAGCGCTGGGATGTGGCACTGGGCTGGGCCAAGCCGGATGCTGCGAGTGACTATGACCTATATTAATAATTCACACACATGATCTCCATGCTGCACCGAGCACGAGCGCTAATCATCAAGGATATGGAAGCAGCAGCAGCAGCGGTGGAGGCGATGCTAGCCAGGAGCTACGTGAGTTAGCGTCCGGCAGAATGCCAGGCATGAAGATCAGAGAGCAGACCATAACAGGAAGAGTGTTGCTCACGTCCTCTCCTCCACTTTCCATCAGTCTGAAGCCAAATGAAAACAAATGTGGGAACTTTGAAAAGTGGAAAAGCTCGAGAAGTTGTGTGTTGATTCAGGACAAGACTGAGCAAAAGAACAGGAGAGAGAGATGCTATCGCTGAACGCTAAGCTAATTTAGCTACCAGCTCCGATGAAATGAAAAATGAAATACTCAACTTGTTATAGTGTCTGATAATAACCTTCAAACCATTTTGATATAATGTCTTTGGACACATCGAAGATCTGCATTGTTTTGTTTTTTCTTTCTTTCTCATGTCTAGGCCTATTTATAGTCTTTTCAAGATTTATTTATTTCACTGATTAATTTCCTTTTTTTTCTTGAATGAATGAATACTGAGTTGAATAAGATATTCCCTGCCTTCAATTTTTTTTTGTCATTTTTTCCTTTGAAACTAATTGTAGCCTATATCCCCCATCTGCAATAAAAAGAGATTTGCTGTTTCAATGCATTGCCACACAGTTCCCTGCAGAGACCAACACCCAGTACGTTCACATGCAAAGCTAAATCGAGCTATGTCATAGCATCATGACGCTGCTTTGTTATTTTATTTCCTTTGCTGGGTTCAGGTTGGCTTCTGTGCTAAAGTTGTGTCATCTTTACTGTTGTGAAGCACATGCATTGTCCAGTTCAACTTGAAGAAAACTTCCAATTGCATTATCTGAGTGTTTTAGTCTGATTTGGAGAGTATTAGTTGGGGGAAAAAAGCGTTTTCAGTTGTCCAGTTGGAGTCGGATTAAGGCCATAATTCATTCTTTTCAACTGTCATGTAAACGTGCTGAGTCTGACTGAGAGCAGCCAGTAAAGTCCAAATCCCACACTGTGCAGTCTGCAGATACAAGTCGTCATAGTTACTGATATACACTCAGCTGTCAGTTTATTAGGAACACCTGGCGAACAGGAAGTCCTCCTCCACGCAGGTGAAAATGTTCAGTGTTTGTTGTAATTGTTTCAGACAGTTGTTGATTCAACTGTGGAGGTTGTAGTGTATGGAGCTGTTGAGCTGGATTACGTTACACACAGACACACACACACGCACAGACACGCACACACAGGTGTTTCTGTTCTCCAGTCTGCCTTCATTCACACAAACAGGAGAAACACTTAAACTTTATGCAGCAGAAGTTTTCTGTTACCAATCTCCTTTATTACTCACAATCAGTATTCGCTGCTCTAAGGGTCGACCACAGGAAGGAAGTCGTTACGCAGCGCAACAGTGTCATTATTGTGTCGTTAATGGTCTCTGGAGAACAATGGACTTCTATTATCCAGCAGCACAGAAGATTAAAATATAGCAGAATATTTGCTAATATGATGATTCAAGGATTTTTTTTCCCAGAATATCTTTTCACTGCACAGGTACAACGAAACAAGTAGAAACTCTCAGATTCAGTGCCATTAAGAAAGAGATTGAAAAATCAACAAATAGGAAAATTAATGATGCAGATTTACACAAAAAAGATATTCCACTACAGGAATATAGCACCAGTGAACAGATATATGCTGTCATGTGAATGTGTATTTTAGATTTCAGTGTTTTTTTTTTTTTTCCCATGAGATTTACTGACAAATAAAGAAAAATGTCAAACTTGGATTTGACCCTATGACATCATCACCAATCACCAATCAGGTCACGTGATGCTTCATATTGCCCTACAGCAAATGTCCATACATCATCTATACATCCTCACTCATCAAACATGGAGGAGAAAACACACACAACACCAGCCAATCACAGCCCTCACAGTCTCCCATGTAGCATCAACTGCTAATAAACTGCATCAGAAATGCTAATCAAAGCCAAGTTGACCAATCAGCTGGTGCTGCTGCGTCACTGTCAGGTTAGTAAACAACCAGAGTCAGGAGCTGCATTCTCATTCTCCTTGACGAAAAAACAAAACGGCCTCCCTTGTGTCTGCACAAGTCGAGACGAGACGTTCATTTAGACGGTGATGACGCTTGATAACTGAGTTAGAAAGACAATGCTGCGCTGAGCCAGAACACTTTGCATGAGGAGAGGAGAGGAGAGGAACTGGGGACTGGAGGGGGGGAGAGGGAGAGGGGGTTGGGAGTCAAAGAGGAAGGCCAGACCAGACCAGACCAGACGGCCTCTATCTCCCTCTGACCTCTTGTCTGAATCTCTGTGTGTGCGTCTGTGTGTGTGTGTGTGTGTGTGTGTGTGTGTGTGTGTGTGTGTGTGTGTGTGTGTGTGTGTGTGTGTGTGTGTGTGTGTGTGTGTGTGTGTGTGTGTGTGTGTGTGTGTGTGTGTCAGCAAGAGTCCCCTCTCCCCAGCCAAACAATAGAGCGGGCTCTGTGCCTGATTGGGGTCAGCTGGTGGCTGCGGAGGGGGAGAGGAGGAGGAGAGAGACAAGAGGAGGAGGAGGAGGGGGGAGAGAGACATGGGGGTGGTAGGTATCAGACATGGCTGTCTCCTCTCTTGTGTCTGGATGGAGAGAGGCAGAGAGACGGGGACCAAAAATCAGACCGGCGGCCACTCACTGAATCACTAATGAAACGCCAAGAAGACGAAGGAGGAGGAGGAGGAGGAGGAGGAATCTGGGTAACCAGAGGCTCCTCTCTTTCTCTCTCTCTTTTTTATGACTCCCACTCACATCCTATACTGTCTGACTTCAGGGTGGGAGGTTAAACTGGGTTAAAATGTTTTTTTTTAATAAATAAAAAAATAAAATAACAATAAAACAGCCCATAGACGACAGCACAGCACAGCACAGCACAGCAGACAGACATAGTTGGGTCATTACAGCTGTGTGAGGGAGGGAAGAGCTTCCCTATGGGTCGTATCAACCGCAGCATCTGGGTTACATCCATTAGCTCCTGTGAACAGATCTGTTACTGTATGAATCAGGTTTAATCCTCCTGCTGCTGCTGCTGCTGCTGCACGGCTCTATAACACCTACAGGCCTGTCACGTGTTGCAATAGTTAACACTTTAGTTAGGAAAATTACAATTGTTAACCCACTTGTCAGGGAGGAGTGAAACACATCCGTTAGCGTAAGAGGCTCATTTGAAATCACTGCTGCTATATTTCGCTGCAAAACTGATATAAAAACGCCTCATAACAGTAAATTAACACTCTGGCACCAACGAGGAGGAATAACAGTCCTCAGTAAACAGCCCTTGTTGCTACTAACGACCATAAATAATATATAGCATTTACAAAATAACACAACAAAGGATTATAGACACAAAAAAAAAAAAAAAATCTGTGGCGGTGATTTTTTTTTCTTTTACTCCCAGCAGCTAAAAATTGCTGTAAAAACTCAAGTGTTTCTTTTGCATTTTTGCACGGATCGGCGTCCTGCGGGTGCTAGGCAACACGCCATCGCTCGTCTGTCACTACACAGAACAGCAGTTATGTTCAGGCAAATTAAAATCAGCAACAAGAAAAGAACGACTTATGGGCTCAGGAGGAGAAGAAGCTTTTTTTTTCTTTCTTTCTTTCTTTCTCACACATTCACACACGTGATCAGCGTCTTCGTGCTGCAGCAAAGAACAACTTTCTGTAGCGGGTGAACATACAGCGTGATGGTGCACGCTGGTTATCACTGATGGAGAGATACTGGTTTATACTGAATGAAGATGAAACTGAAACCAAGATGAGCATTAGGCTACTGCACCAGCTAAACTAAAAAAAAAAAAAAACATTTCATATGACGTCATCTTCTGAACTGGTGGGACTTTTACGACATAAAATCACCAGGTAGATATGATTTTGGCATCAGTACTTTAAAGGGATAGTTCAACATTTTGGCAATTTGGCCTATAGCCATAATCCCTATTGTCATAGCAGTAGGTTCGTTACCTTTACTTGTCGGTGCAAGCATTTTTAGAACGGCGGAGCAGAGCCGCGAGCTGCTCAGAGCTATGCAGCTAATGGGATTCGCTAATGGGGGTCACAACTTGTCCATCAAAGCGTTGTGGAGTTGTTGGATTGTGTATTTGATGAGTTTGATGAGGGAAACCAAGAAATCTCATGAGCCTCCATAGCATAGCTCTGAGCAGCTCACGGCTCTGCTCTGCCGTTCTAAAAATAGCTTGCACCAACAATTAAAGGTAACAAACCTACTGCTATGACTATAGGGATTGCAGGAATGGGCCAATTTGGCAAAAATGTTGAACTATCCCTTTAAAACCAGAGCAGCAACAAACATCTCCAGGTCCAAACATGGAAATCTGACGCATGTTTCCCGCAGCAACAGAAGAAAAAAAAGAAGAAAAGAAACACCTGCTGCTGTGGATGTTGAACCAGTTTGAGGAGATAAGTTTCCTCCACCAGCTGCTGACGAGGCCTGGAGACGATCTGTGACTACGATGAGTCTCGACTTCAACCATAATATAATATAATGTGATTTTTTTGCACCAAACAAGCAGATTCAACATCATGCCTCGATTACGTCCCAGCTCCTATTGTGTTTCACTATATTTTGATGATATTTCCACCACCACCACCACCGCGACCACACACACTCCTTCAGCTCCTCTTGTCTGGTCAGGAAAGGCTCAAAGTCCACCGTCTACTACGTCTCTGTCTGACAGAGTCGTCTCAGAGCAAGTGTCGGACTGATGATGGACAGTTTAGCACAAAATCAATAACAATGCAGCCGGCGATCGCTTTTCGACATCACACACACACACACATCCTCCTGCTGCCTTGGTTTGTGCAGTCAGAGATTCAATGTGTGTTATGCAGCAGCAGCAGCTAAAGAAGCGCTGAGGCTCATTTCACCTTAACTCCACATTTAAATTTCATTCACATTTGAAGAAATCACTCTAACTCGGACAACTATTAAATGTCTAGTTACAAAATAAGAGTCAAGACTTCAAGACACAGAGCAACAACTTGCTAATTTGTGTCTGACAACAACTTTTTGGTACATACTGGAGGATATACGGACCTTAAAGGGATAGTTCAACATTTTGGCAAAATTCGCCTAATGTCATAAGTCATAGCAATAGGTTCATTATCTTTAATTATCAGTGCATGTTGTTCTGAGCAGCCTGCGGCTCCACCGTTCTAAAAATAGCTTGCAACAACAATTAAAGGTAACCCACCTGCTAAAATGGCTAATGGTCCAATTTGCCAAAATGTTGAACTATCCCTTTAAGTAGCCTGATATTAGCAACCTAGCACGTTGCAGTTGATGAGTTCGCACCAGGCCAGACCAGACAACGATCAGATACAGCTCTGGTGTGCTGCAAGATGGAACGCGATGGATTGATTAATACTTTTGATTGCACACTGACTACATCCCTGTTGTGAACACAATGCATCAAGTGTTCGGAGCCACAGTTTCATGTTTTAAAGACTATAAAAGGAAATGTGAGGGAGGCAGCTGCAGCCATAGGCCCCCATGAAGCCTGATGTTTACATTGCACAGCAGCTCATCACACAGCTGTATAGGATTTACTTTATCATCCTATAGCTGCTATCGTCGCAGCCTATGGGCCAGATGTGTTAACACTTGTGCAGTGGCATCTGTTAAAATCTCATCAGTTTCCTTCCTGCCTCTGAAGCGCACGACGACTCATCACATCCAAACTCCGACTAAACTAAACTATAGGTGACGCAGCGTCGGCCCGTCTCCCGCTGCACGGCTGCTCCTTTCTGCACATAAACAAACGGATTACCCAAAGTCTGACAAAACAGCAGGCAGCGCCGCGTTTCTGCCTCTTTTTTTTGGAAGAGGGAGGGGGGGGGTTGTTTATTTTCATATGTAGCAAAAAAAAAACAGAATCTGTAATTTCAAAGCACTGGCTGCTGCTTTGTTTCATGTAAGAGACAGAGTCAGACGAGACATCCCGCGAGACGGGGTTCACAAAGGGTAATAAACACGCCAACCATTTCATTTGTTCCAATGCTGGGAAAAACAAATCGGCCCCATGGCTAGAAAAAAAAAAAGAAAAAAAGAAGGGGGCATAGTATGTTTGCGTACTGTTTTCCAGTGTGTGTGTGTGTGTGTGTGTGTGTAATACGTCCCATCCGCGTCTACAGACCTGCAGTCATGAGACGCGCAGCAGCAGACAGCGGCACTGATTCATTCACCGGAGCTCTTTAGCATCTCAGACAGTTCAACTGTGTGTAAATAGATGTTGACCGAGACAGCAGACTACTAACTACCATCAACCCCCTAGACACACACACACACACACACACACACACACACACTACCACCATCACCATCACCACAGCCACACATACTTGACGGATGGCCTGTCTACAAACACACTGGGACTACAAATCTGTTCTGGTCCCAAGGGTATTTTGGGATCTAATGGAGGACGTCTGGGGCGTGTGTGTGTGTGTGTCTGTGCATGTGTGTGTGTGTGGGGCTGGGGATGCAGGATCTAGACACAAAGGGAGTCCCAGCAGCCGGTGACGAGGTTGTGTGAATGCTGCTGGTAGCTGGAGCAGCCAGCGCTGAAGGTGCTGCTGCAGAGACCAGTGAGAAGAAAGAGGGGGTGGATGGATGGATGGGAGAGTGATGGTGGTGGATTTGGGAGGAGGAGGAGGGGGTTAGAAGGGGTATGGGGGGAAAATAGAAAAAAAGTTGCTGCCTCAACTGGACCTGCTGATGTGAATGAAGAGAGCGGAGCAGCTCCAGGCGGCGTTTTCAACTCCAGTGTCTGTAGCTGGGAGGGTTGTCAGTTCGATTCCAACAACCACAACACACACACTGGGATGCACAGCCGCAAGATAAGGACCATGGTGGTGGTGGTGGTAGGTGAGGGAAGGGGGGGGGGGGGTCAAGCTGATTTTAGGCAAAATAAACTGTCAAAGAGAGGAAGGCATAACAACAAAAAAGAAGAAAAGAAAAAAAAGCGCTGCTGTGTGAACACAGTTAAACATCCTGCCGACAATAAAAACAACACAAAATCACACTGAGCCCAAACAAACAGGGGAAGATCACACATGTAGCTGTGAAGCTCACATGTAAACAAACACGCTTGAAGGTTTCTCACCAACACAAAACTGCAGACGAACACGGAGAAGCTGGAGAATCTTCAGTCTGTTCGGTTTCAGCTGAAGCTTCGTTCAAACCCACTCAACTTTATTCTAAAGTCTAGTGGTAACAAAACAAAAAAGCAATCCTAAAAATTTCCAACAGACACCAAACATGTCAGGCCGGGATTCTGGGGCAGTGCTGTCCCGAGGCGGACGGGTTTCGGTGGGGGTGGAGGGGGGTAGTTGTTGTTGTTGTTGTTGTGGGGGGTGAGCCATGTTTCCTGCCATCAGCCAATCTGCCCTTCAGTTGATGTCTGTCCATCTTTTTGGCTTTAAGAGGGATTTCAAACACTTTTTTTAAGGGAAAGCTTTCATTGCACTTAATGTAATGAGTTGTAAAACGTCTGCATGTGTTTGTGTTTGTGTGTGTGTACAGTATGTGTGAGGGGTGGGAGGAGTTACAGGACACAAACAGGAAGCAAAAAAGCAGAGGAGGGGGAAGCTGAGACTCACACTGAGCAAAAATAAACATTTGTTTGCTTTCCCTTCAATTATTTTTACTTTTTTTCACCTCAGGAACAGGAACAAGACGTTGCTAAAGAAAACCAGGGTCTATTTTCATCATCATCAACATCTGCAGCATCACTGTGTGTTTCAATCTGCTGATTAATGTCTTGATTAACTGAATCATGCTTCAGATCCATAACGCGCTGAATAAATATCAATCAGGAAGTGTTTCATGACATCAGAGCTCAGGCTTGATGCTGCGTTCAAGACAGCTCTGAATTCAGAAAAAAAACAAGCTCTGGGTTGTCAGAAACTATTTGAACGGCGTCGAACTTAGAAATTACAGGTCGGAAACTCGGGTATCATTCCAGAGCTCCGACTTTCCGACTTGACGCGGCAGCCCTCGTTAGAATTTAAACATTTTAAGTCATTTGTTCAGGTTTTAATGCATATTTTTTGTGTATTATTGCAGTAGCCTATATGAAATACGTTGATATTAAGTTGTGATTGTTGTATTGTTACTGCTATCAAGGCTTCAACCCTTTATTTGCTTCCAAAATAAACAGAATTTACTGCTGCATATGTTTTTTCGTAGTCAGCGATGAGCCACGATTATGCCAAACTTCCTTCAGGTATCCATGTTTTTTCTCTTCCGAGTTCCTGCAGCGTGAACGCAATGATGTCGGAAGTCGGGAATTCCGACCTCCGAGTTGTTTTGAACGCAGCGCGAGGCCTTGTAGTTAAAAAAAACAAAACATCCTGAGCAACAAAGCAATGATCAAAACTCATAAAGTTTATGCATGAAACTATCAGACGGATAATAAAATCAAAGTTGTATAATGATGATAATAAACCTGTGCTACAGTCAGACTCAGCAGGTCAAGGTCGGGGGGAGGGGGGGGGGGGTCTGGCTCCTCCGTGTGTGGGAAACACCCCAGTGACATCATCACCACCTCCTTAGAATAAAAAACAAGAAGCTCTTTCTTAACCCCGGCAACTCGAGCACCACTGTCTCCAGCTGAAGAGCCCCCCCCACACCGACCCACCCCCACCCCCCCTTTCTCCTCCCTCGTAGCTCAGGAGAGGTGGCAGACTGAGAGACGCTGTGAAATTCCCTGTGAAATTAATTACAGGAGCAGTGATTGCAAAAAAAAAAAAAAAAAATCTGTCTGGGAGGGGACGGAAAAAAAGATTAAAAAGAAAAAGATTTCTTTAAAAAATAAAAAATAAAGCTGTTGTTTGGTTGTCTTTGCCCCGCCCCCTCCCCAAGGTTCCCCAATTTTCTGTTCACACGCTGAGTTTGAAGTTTGTTTGTTTTTTTTTCTTTTTAAACCAAGGCTCATTATTATTAGGATTCATCATCATTACTAATAAAAACTAAATAAAAAACAAACCAATTCTACATCAACGACACCTCTGCAAACACCAAACACAAAAAAAGAGGCAAAAAAAAAACAACAAAAACAAACAAACCCCCCAAACAAACAACAAAGAGCTTAGTGAGAGATTGGATTGGCTGTCTGGCTGCAGAGACTGCAGGGTAAATATTGGCTGAGCCTAAGAGTGCTTGTATGTGTGTGTGCGCATATATCTAGGTGTAAAAGTGTGTGTGCCTATGTGTACATCTTTGTGTGTGTGTGTGAAAGAGAGAGAGTCAACAAGTAGCAGTGTGTGTGTGTGTGTGTGTGTGTTTGGCCTGAGGTAGTTGACAGATGACCCTGCTGCCACCTACACACTAACACCACTCATACACAGGATTACAGATCAGGCTGTTTACATCCGTCTGGCTGGCTGGCCCCTGCTAACTGTTACACACACACACATACACACTCACACAGACACACACATATACAGACACTCAAGTCTCTGACACATGGACACATTCCCAACAGTGTTACTGCTTATATGTGGATGTGAAGGAGCAGCGGGAGGAGGATGATCCAGATGTTTTCAGACACACAGTTCAGGCTCTGTGTGACCATAACAAACGCCATATATGACTTTTTAAAGATATAAATGAGGTATAAAGGTATAAATAAAATAGAAACTGCTTTTATGGATGGTGAACATCTGTTAAAGGCAGCTGAGACTAAGCTGAATATCATCTGAATATGTCAGTCTGGACATATTCTAATGAAAACTAGCATTATATGCAGCCATACTGTAAGTGTTTGTATCAACAAAGCACTCCAACAAAGGTCTTAAAGGTCCAGTGTGTAATAATTGGCGAGGTTTATTGGCTATATCTGAATATACAACCCATGAAGATATTTGTATAAGTGTATAATCGCTATAACATAAAATTTGTTTGGTTTTCGTAGCCTCATAATAGAACATCACCATCTTGCGTCGCCATGTTTGTACGGCAGCCCGAATGGAAAATCCAGCCAGCCAGAGAGCACATTTCACGAGTTTCACGTGCATAAATAAACCAACAAAGAAGAAAGAGGAGGAAACAGGAGTCCCGATCATCCCAGTCCTGGTAAACAAGTTTATTTTGTCCACGTAAGCCACCGTCACTTCGCCGACGTTAACTAGAATCTGAACGGTAGATATCACGGTTTTCCCCCCAATTTTACACACAGGACCTTTAAATCTGCAACATTATCATGTCATGACATCAGAAACTAATCCAACCAATGGCAGTTGTTTGGCACAGTTTTCAGTACTCAGCGTCGCTCAGCCCTATTTCCTCATCACAACATAAAGACACATTATTCTTTTCTCCCACTGATCTGTGCTCCCGCTGTGCAGGGACGACTCCCTCACACTCAAATAAAAGTTCATAAATAATTCCATCTAGTTTTGTTTCCTGAAACCAACTTTTTCCACTTCATTTCCCAGATTGCTGCACTTGTGTTCAACATTTATTCTGGGATCCATATTAGGGAAAAGAGAAGAAAAGGGAAGAAAAAGAAACCACAGAGCTGCTGTTAAGACGATCGGGGTGGGAGGACAAAAAGGTATTTGCATTGAAAAAAATATCAGAAAAATGAAATCAGCTCATGCAGATGGCATGCAGTAGTTTCCCCTCACTGGGAAGACCAGAAACTCTGCTCAACAACAACTTGCTAAACCTTATAACACATCTGTACGACACTGTCCAGATGTTTGACCTCAGGACTTTTATTATAACCCTCTTCACGTGATTTGATTCCTCGGTTTGGCTGCAGCCAACCAACCAACACTCTGCTCTCTCTCTCTCTCTCTTATGTTTGTAGTCCCTTTCAATTTTCCTCCTCCTTGTCTGAATAATGAGAAAACACACCAGCGAGACTTCCCGCTCCGCATTAAAAAAAAAGAGAGAGAAAAAAAAGGGAAGAAAGAAAGAACGAAGGAGAAAAAAAAGGGCAGACTGTAGCTCTTTTCTTCAGCCAGAGAAATCATCAAAGCATGAGCTACATTATTCAGCCTTGCCGAGTCTGCATGACAACACAGCTGACAAACAAGAGGCTCTTTTCAGACCAGACGGTCACTACAGTAGGACACGGTGATTTCAAACCACTTGTGAACCGAGAGCTCTTCTCGCACCAACAAGTGACGACGACACAAACGCACACACTGAAGATACCACCGGAGAAGAACTACACAAAAAAGAAAAAAAAAGGCTGCATGCGTGGTTTATCCTGCGTATCAATCATTACGCTATTGTTTTGACTTCTCTGCAGCACTTCCTGTCTTGCTCATTTCATAAGTCCGAGGCAGTTCTAGTGGATTATCTAATTAGACTCTCTCTCTGCTGTATCACGGTGTCTGTCGATGCACCAGTTCACGCCTGATTATGTGTGTTTTTCCTGGCTAGCAGTACAATGATGCCACAGAAAACGAATGGTGGAACACCAGTGTGTCTGCCAGACGAACACACACACACACACACACACACACACAGGGAGAGGGAGAAAGAGAGACACACACACACACTCATGCACACACACTTCTTGGTTACAATGTGGCGTCAGCGCAACCACACTCTGCTGCCAAATCTAAATCTAATATCCTCCGTTCACCTCACGTTGCCCAGGCCCTGGCCCCGGCCCCAATGGAAATTACACATCACTGTAACTCTGTCCGTCAGTCTGTGGCTTGTCTGTGTGTCTGCATGTCTGTCTGTCTGTCTGTCAATATGTCTGTCTGGCTGTCCAAAACCCACCAGAGTTCATATCTCAGCCCTTGTAACTTCCCTTTGGCTGTCTGTCTGGTTTGTGAACCCCCTTCCCCTCCTCCCCACCACCAGCAGCTCCTTACGCCTGTCTGAACGTCTGCTATGTTATGTGCCTTGTATCCTGTTTATTTCTGCAGATCTGTCAGGACTGGATGCATCCATACATACACACACACAGAGAGAGACACACACACTGCGGTCTAGCTGTGATGTGATGAGTCTGTCTGCTTTTTTCTCCCAAATGCTCTGCTGCTTCAGTCATAAAGTGGAGCGTCTGCAGTGGATCCAGCTCCAGCAGCAGCAGCAGCAGACGACCAGGGCTGATAATGATAGTTTCTGCTCAGGGCTGCTGCTCACAAGGCAGACAGACAGACACAACATACCATTCCAGCGTTTCCTGTCTATGCTGACAGGCAAACTATTTAACCCTCTGTGGTGATCCCTCGGAGCATGTGCACAGTGCACTGCACAGACAGCCCAGGCAGGCCTATATAGGGCTAAACCTCCAAAAGTATTAACCTAAAAACCCTAAAACCAACCGCCTATAGCATGAAACATATAGAAAAGGGCAAAGCAGGAAAGTTCAAGAAGAAAGAAAGAGTTGTTTTCTTCTATATACCACACTACAGAAGCTCAACTATGAGTATGAATACAGTTTATATTCAATATCAATATAATGCAGACAACAAAAGAGATTATAGACAGAGCTGAGTGCACTGAGGTCACCATAAAGTTTCTTCTTCCTCTACTGTAAGTCCCAATAGATGAAGAATCAGAGCAGATCAATAATTGATAATGGTTGCTGGAGGAAAAGCAGCAGAAGACATTAAAAAGTCTGATTTGTTGCCCTTCTGTTGTTATTATGAGCGCCACATAAAACGGATATAAATATATATATAGAGAGAGAGAGATAAAGCTCTGAAGTCTCCCCTCACTACTGTGTTTTTAAGGTCAAGTACTGTTAACTCACATATCTCCATTCCCTGTGGCTGGGAAGCGGTGCAGTTGCAGGAGCAGGTGACATTGGAGTTGCCGGGGCCGCCTGGGGCCGTTAGGTTTTGCATGGGGCTGGGCAGACCGGGACACCGCTCCGCCGGGGAGAGAGCCGCCGCCGCCGCCGCCGCTGCCTCCGCCACCGTCCGGTTCCCCCCGACGGTGAAGAAAAAAACACACACACGAAAAAACTTCCAGCAGCAGCAGCAGCAGCAGAGTTCGCCACTACGAGTTAACTCCCGAGCAGTTTCGCACTTATTTTCCACGATTGTTTTTTTTTTTTTTTTTTTTTTTTTAATTTCCTCCTCCTCCTCCCCCTCCGCCGCCCCTCTTCACGCCATATTCCTCTCGCGGCGGCGGCAAAAGGGCGAAGTGAAGTGAAGGAGCTAGTGGTGGTAAGAGATCCGGGGACGAGCCATTGCCCCTGTGTGTCTAACGCATTGTACAGATTTTTCTGTTCCTTCCTCCGCCGCTAAAAGCAGCTGTCCTTCCTCTTCCACACAGCGCAGCAGCAAGACACAAGCTGCGCTCAGGCCCCGCCCACGCGCTCTGACAGACAGCGCGCCGCGGCCAATCAGAGCGCAGCAGAGGAGGGCCAGACAGAGGGGAGGGGGGCACGGAGATGCTGCCTTCAGGAGCCTTACGGAAATCTCACAACCAGACGAAAACATAACAAATCATGATTTATAGAGACTAACAGTCTGTTGGGGTTGGATTCACAAGGACACAAGAGTTTAGAATAATAATAATGATGAAAAAATCCCAACATGGATGATATAAACAAACACTTTATCCTTATATTGTAGCCTATTAGTTTCAGTAACTGTTTTACTGCCTTGTGATTCACATGACAAAGCCAAATGACACATTACAGGTCTGGAGGAGGAGAAAAATACTTTTTTTTTCTTCTTTTTTTTTCATGCAGATGCCCCCTGTTTCAATCATGCTTGGTGTGATGCTGTCTGGTGTCAGTAGACTTAATTAATATTCATGAAGCTCTTGGGCGTATTAGATGCAGAATGCATTAATTGGCTATTGTGCCCGGCAATTATATTTTCTAAATAAAATGCTGTGCTTGTTTTGTATTGTTATATATTTAAGTCGCAGGTCTTTTCTTTTAGCACAAAAAAGGCAGATTTTGAAACCACCATCAGCTCACCATCAGTTACATTTCTTCTTCTTTTTTTAATAACAGAAGGGATTTTATGGTTATAAAAAGTTTGGTAGGCTACAGTGCACTAAAACAGCTCTGGTTTATTTCCACTCATCCATTTCTCAGCAGCAGCACTTGAGTGTGTGCACTGACACACATATTCACTTCTAGGAAGCAGAGCCGTATGTGGAGGACTTGAAGGCATCAACAGAGTGGGGGTGAAACAGGGGTTATAGCTTATGTTTGTGTGTGTGCGTGTGTGCTGCCTGTGTGTCTGGGTTGCAGGGGGGTGGGAGGGTGGGTGGGTTGGTGCACATGGGTTTGTTGAGTGGGGGGTCTGACCTCACTCAGAAAGCTAGCAGAGGGCCTGTCTGACAAAGGGGCGGAGGGTAATCGGTCTGGTATGGGGAGAGCACTTCGAGCTCGCCGGCCACAGCAGCCAATATAGACGGTTCTTTGAATTGGCTAACCTTGAGGTAACCCCCCCCCCCTCCACCCTCAACCCTCCAAACCTCCAACCCTCCCACCCCCAGGCCTCTGGTTCAGGGGCACGTGCAGCAGCAGCCAGCAGTAGAGAAGAAAAAAAAAAAACATATCCACCACAGCAACACCCCAACACCCCCCCCCCACACACACACACCTCTGAATCTAAAGCCTCACACAGTTCCACCCCTCACACCCAAAACACACACACATGCACACACATGCACTAGTGCAGCAGGACCATTGGCAATCTATAAATAAACTAGGCTGTTCAAATCTGAGACAGGCCCTGAATGTCACTCTATCAGCAGGTTCCCAAACTATGGTCACGTCATCGAAAAAAAAAACGGTGCCCAGGTGGTTCCTGGGAAAAAAAAAACAAGAGTTCAGATTTGATTGATTTTATTTAACACAGGGAGTGATCATCTACCAAACAACAGCGACCGACTGAGGGCTGAAATCAAATGAAATGGACCTGGAAGAGGAAAATAAGTTAAATGGGAAAAGCAGAAAAACCTCAGACAGACAGATGTTTTGCATTAAGTGTCGCATCACT
This sequence comes from Decapterus maruadsi, assembly GCA_030347415.2. Taxonomy (NCBI): domain Eukaryota; kingdom Metazoa; phylum Chordata; class Actinopteri; order Carangiformes; family Carangidae; genus Decapterus; species Decapterus maruadsi. The sequence continues at coordinate 6,050,686 of CM064894.1, forward strand.
GGCCAATTTCTATATCCAATCATGCAAAAATATTTTTCTTGACGGCTTCCAATGAATTCCACACTCTTCCAAAAGTGAACTGACTGACACTTCTGGACGGCGAGAGAAAAAAAAACAGACAGACACACGACCCTGATGCAATTTACAAACGGCTGGCAGCTGTCATAATTTCAGTGAACGCAACAAACTGAGGCACTGATGTCCTGTCGGCTAATGCAGCAATATCAGCCCAGACGCTGATGGGGAGGGGGTTTTTATGTCTTGATGGGAGGTCACTTCCTTGTCCTTACACACTAGTGACACATATACACAAACACACAAATGCATATACACACACTAAGAATTTACACAATCCCGACATCCAGACAACCTCAGACGTATACTCAGACACACATTGATTCTCACTCTTGCAACAAACCTCTGTCCAATCACAAACCCCCCACCACCGCTACCACCACTGAAACGCACAGACACACACACGCACAGTCTGTCTGGATCATCAATTTAGTCCCCCGGGGAGCACGCAGGGTGACACCACTAACAGGCCAGACCAGACTAGACAGCCAACAGACAGATAAATACTAGGCACGGCTGAATACCAAATGCACTCTAGTCTACCAGCCCCTACCCCCCCCCCTTCCCCCCCTGGCTGCAGACTGCACACACGCACAAACACAGACACACACACAGAGGCTGCACCAGAGTCCAATTTGCAAGCACGCAAAGCCAGAACCCCCCCCCCCTTTACCTGCAATTATCCCTCAATCCGGAACCACTTCATTGAAGTCTCGCCACCTGAACCCCTAAAAACACAGACCCCCCCCCCCACGTGCACTCAGTGAAAACTTATCCACATGTATTTACACATGCAGGCTTATACTGTTACCTGCCTTTATGCTCAGCTCCCACTTGTTGATGTGATGCAAAGTGACACAAAAGAAAGACAACTGATTCCCCCCCCCAGTGATCGTCTGTCCTGTTGCTTTGGGCTGCACTCTCAGTTCTGCAGTGATGATGATGATGATGCATCATGGGTAGAGAGAGACTGTCTGTCTTTTTCACATATTTATTGAGTTTTAAACATGTATCCATGCTAAGATGGAATTGTTGAAACTGTTGCATAAAAGCAATATCACATATTGCTTAAGTAACAAAATTAAAAAGTGCCTCTTTATTAAAACAAATAGGCTAGTTTATCGATTTTGAATCATATCAAATGAGAATTGCAACGTGAATCGATTTTTTTAGTTTTAGATATTTTGCACTTTGTCTCGTGTATTTGAAGAATACAGCTGCAGCCTTTGGTTCCTCATGCTCGACACGTTTGCATATGTCTATTTCAGAAACATTGCATGGGGCTCTGCTGTTTACACAGGGGGGGTGGGAGGGGGGTGTCATGCTTATTCACAAGTTTACTGAGCGTTGCTGCCGCTGCTCTTGTTTTGTGGCCGTTTCAGTCAAAGCGCAGCGTGTTCCCGCCTCCTACAAGATCTAAAAAAAAAAAAAAGTATTTTTAGTTTCCATACAACCAGGAAAGGGGGGGAAACATCAGTACGGTGTGTCTGTAGGCAAGCAGCACTAGCCTACTTCTGGTTCGTTTGATGACATGGGACCCCCTGCTGTGCGTGCGTGTGTTAGTGTTCAGGCTATTTGTTGTCTGTTGGGGGTGTGTGTGCATCTGTCTGTTTGTGTTTTGTTGTGTGCGCATGTGCACGTCGTCTGTGCAGCATATTTGATGATAAAAGTTGAAGACGAGGTTTCCAGCTGCCATTTGCACCACTTTGCGCAGCAGATTGATGACTGACTAGATAAAATAAAAAAAAAGAGCAAGAGAGAGTTTTTTTCATTTTTCCTATCAGCCACATCTGCTTGAAATTTCAGTTGAGATGTTTGCGGTGAGACCACAAACACATCATGATGTGATCAGTTGCTGATAACTGAGAAAAAGCAGCCGGGTAAAAAGGCCTCGGTGAAATCGAGCTCCATCCCTCCCCTCTTTGGGAAAAAAAAAAGAAAAACGCACACACATCCTGACATCCAGAGCAACTTCCCCATCTTTTAACATGTGTGCTGCTGGATTACAGACTTCATAGCGCCATCTTGTGGCTCATGTTGGGAAAAGGCTCATCCCCAAACCTGGATTGGATGAACTGTTTGACTTCTGTGGTGTTTGCTCCAGCTGCTCCCCCTCTCTCTCTGGTCTCTTCTCTGTCACTCCATTACATTTACATTACATTCCCCCACCCTGCATCGCTAATGCCTTGTTATCCAACACTTCCTCCTGCGAGTGCGGCTCCTATCGTGGGACTTGTGTGTGTGACGAGAGGAGCCTCTCCGCACATGATGATGAGCCATTTTGTCTCTGACATAACAGGCCGGGGCCCGCAGTAGAACTCTGCGCGGAGTCACTATCGCTGAACGCCACTCCAAAAGTCTGAACGAGAGATGGATATGACTCAGTGTTAATACCAAGGCTGAATGAGATTCATGAATTAACCGCAATGCATCTCAGCAGCTGACAGAGCTGGAGAGAGGGAGGGAGGGAGAGGGGGGAGGAAGAGTGTTTGCTTCGGCATCGACTCCAGCTCAGTGTCTTCAGGAGAAGAGAGAGGAGGCAGAGGAACAGAGAGGCCACTCCAGACAGACAGATTGCAGAAGAGAGAGCTGCACTCAATAAAAAAAACACCTTGTCTTCCTGCAGTGCCGTGTCATATCCTGTCCGCACAGGTGCACCAGCCGTCTGGTTTCCCACCCCTGTCATTTCTACACAAACACACACACACACCTCACTTCCACCCCTGTCATTTCAAAAACCAAACCCTCCCCACTTATCTTACTGCTGCAGGCACCACTGCAATGACACCACAGTGCTTTTCTGAAAAGTTGTGTATGTGCCGGAGACAGATAATAATAAAAAAAGAAAAGGAGAAAGGAGGATGACGGACAGAAGGATAGATAGCGCATGTATCAGTTTGGGTCTGAGTGAAGGAAAAGACAAGATCAAGGAAGGAGACAGGAACAGAACATGTGCTGCTGCTGCTGGAGGAGGATTCCTGACGGAGAGAGTGAGAAAGAAATGAAGCAGAAGAAGAAGGAGGAGAAAATAGGAAAGAGAGAAGAAAAGAAGACGAAGAAGAAAAACAGTGAAAGCAAAAGCCAGTCAGACGGAGAGGGACAGAGAAACACAGACAGAGAGAAAGAGTAGATAATCAGCAGGTATTGAGCTCTTTTCACCCCTGCGGTAGGGCCCTGCTGAGCATTGTAATGGGCTGTCTGCCCAGCTGGGCCGATGAGCTCATGTCTGGCTTTAACGCCAATCTCCTGAACTGGCACACCGCTCGACAGGGTGAGCACAGACGCAGCAGCAGCAGCAGCGCCGGCCGGCCGCAACGCTGCCACTCCACCATGAGGAAGGACAGAGAGGAGCGGGTGACAGAGGGAGGAGGAGCGGGAGGGGGAGGGAGAGAAAAGACGGGGGGGAAAGAAAGAACGAAAGAAAAAAGAGACAGAAAGAGAAAGAGGGAGAGAGGAGGGAGGGCGCTAGTCCCCATCAGCCACTTCCGTCACAACACTGATAAGAGCCCCGACCCAGACAGCGATAATCACACAGCCAGTGAGACAGACAGCAGCTATAAATGTGTGTGCGAGTGAGTGTGTAGATAGAGAGAGTGAGTGTGTGTGTGTGTGATGTTTTATGCAGTCATAAACAGCAGTGATTACAGAGTGGATGGTGCAGGTTACAGCCTCCTGCTGTTAAGAGTCCATACATAGAGTTACCAGCATGCACACGCACAAATGATGTAGGATATATATGTATATATATACACACAGTATAAATGGCTTATATAAGTAGACATATGCCATATGCATACCTATCCTGCAGAGAAACAGACATAAATTCACATGTTTACATAAAGACAGCCAAGTTATTCAGCGTTTTTGCCGTTTAAACTTCCTTTGTGCGTTCAAGTGGATGGAGACGTTGTCGTTCCTATTACAACACAGATCCTTGACCTGTTCTCAGAGCAGCCGACGTTACATACTGCTCTTTTATTCCCAGGTTCGCCTCTCAGACAGACAGTGTATCTCTGGCGTTGTGTAAACTGTCTTCAACTCGATCTGCATCTAAAAACAAAGAGACAGCGCTGAGGGAGAGAGAAGAGAAGGGTGGTGGTGGTGGTGGTGGTGCTTGACTAAACAACGACACGCTCGCCTGCATGAATTACAAAGGAGTTTGATATGTGCGTTTAGGACCGGCTTTAACAGATACAACAACTGCACTGATTCATAAAAAAATGTTGCTCAACTGCTCCAAAACCCAAAACAACACACGACACAACGAGAAGATGAATTGCAATTTTCCCATCATCCTCGGCTGCTATCAGCCAGAAAACGTTGGCATAGGCCTATACTTGGATGCTATAACCTTAGATTGTGCACATTTCCTTCCTTTCATTGCCCAGGAAAAGAAGAAATTAGCATTTGAAGGACTCATCTAAAGGCGATGGCCTAGTCACGCCATTTATGTGCTTCATGCTACCGTATACTGACAATAGAGTTAACCTTACAGCGCTGCTTTGCATCTGCAGCAGCCACTAGCACTGTTGTAGACTTACCATATTAAAAATATCTCTCTTTTTATGTATCACGGCTCATTTATAAATGCTGTGTTCTTGTATCGTGTGAATAATTAAATGACTTGATGAATCAAACTCAACTTGAAGCCACTGGAATAAATTATCTAAAGGGATTTTTTTTTTTTTTTAGCTCTTTATGTTACATATTTATACAGCAGACATCATTATAGCCTGTATTAGCGAATGATAACATGGCTCTCATCTGATCTGAACTCATGGCTACAACAAAGGCACAGGATGTAAACAGTAAAACCAGTTCAGTCAGATTATTTTAGGTAAAAAACAACAACAGCTGCATCCGAAGCGACGCTAATAATTTGTCGCTGCAACAGGAATGTGTCAGCCGTGATGGACGTTTTTACAACAGCACAGTTTGGGTGATGATTTTTTTTTACCCTTCGCCTTTGTTCTCTCTTCCAAATAATCTGGTGAACTCCTGTGTGATCATGTTTGTCATTTCCAGTGAGGTCGCTGCTCCATGAGAACTACTGTACTGTACTGTACTCACGCACCGTCTTGAGTCACAGTTTTTGTTTCCCAAACCAGAATGAGATGGGAAGTTAAGGAAAAGAAGTGAAATGCACTTTTGTTGCCCAACCAGACAGTCACTTGACCCTCACACTGTTTCCTGCTGACACAACAAACAGGGTGATTAATACTTTGTTGTGTCTATATTGTGTTTATCGTCATTGTCGTCACATGTTCATCAGTCACATCTGTGTTCCTCTTCCCCTTAGCCCAACTGCTCCACCCATGACGAGGCAAACTTGTGTGAACCATGCAGTGTTCGTCCATGGTTATAGCATACAGCATAACAAAAATGAAAAAACAACAACAACCTTTATTTGTTCTTTTTTTCATGGCATTTGGTTCGAATCCCGTATCGGGCAGACCTTTCCTGCATGTCATTCCCCCGCTCTCTGCCTCCCCCCTTCCAGTCTATCTCTACTGATCTATCAAATAAAGGCACAAAAATTGTAAAACCTTTTTTATAACCCGGTCCAGGTTCATTCTAGCTAAAATGAGCTGAAACATCACCCTCATGTAGTAGGCATGGCTCGAGCACTATAAAAAAAAATAATTTTCTTTTCAATTTAACTGCCATATATCTCTTTTTCAGATAAAAATGACAACAACTACTTCCTTGCTTTCCATTATGGGTATTCAACAACACAGCTGGTATTCGCGGGTGTTTATGACCCGGCCACCACTAGAAATAAGGAGCCTTTCACACCAACCCGCAGACTTTTACTCCTCCAGACCATAGTCCAGGCCAAAGACCCGAAATTCGTCCAAAAGAGATGGTCTTCACCCAGACTTTGGTAGGCCACCTTTAACAGGAAGTTGCAGTGGTTATCCTGCACTCACTAGCCTACACACTACACCTCACTGGTTCCTCTCTGGACTTCTAGAAAGATGTTTCTCTGAATCCAACAATAGACTTCCATTCATCGTAATAGCGGGGTTTTCTATTTTTTCTAAAGACACCGCTATTTCGAAAAGGCTACTGGGGGAAACCCTCAGTGCGCAGTGATCCTTATTTCCTTTTTGGAGTCAAACGGATCATGTGCAAATAAACTGCAAAACAAGCAAATGGACTTGTATTTGTCTAGAAACTTATGTTTCTTCATTGCCTAAGCTCTCCCTCATCCAAGGGGCTTCATGTGAGCTGTTTCATAAGCTGTCCCCAGTCGGACTAGTCCTCACTAGTCTGACAAAACAATGGAGAAGGGCTAAGTATTTAAGTATTTAACCTCTAAGGGGGTATTTACCTTATTCTTTAGTACTCCTTGTGGGCTCTCTATTGCCTTTTCCCGCCACATGATGAGGACATCCATCCAAATCCAAACTCGGCTCCATGTTGGGCATAACATTTTCATTTATTTTCCTAGATGGCTACTTTGCTAATGAGCTAATTTGAGGAGAGTTCTAGTGACACAACTTTGTCCTGTTTAAAAACTAATCAATGTCAAGTGTTGGGGAGACGCAGCATACGTAGGTAATGAGGACAGGACGTCAATATGTCATTAAAAGTTCTTTAGTGTGCTGCCATTAATGCAGAGTGAAACCAGAACCAACCAGATCAACACACAAGACAATAGAGCAGAAACACAAACCTTTGTTCAGACTTTCAGGTTTAAAAAGTTTAAAATGTGATTATTGTTCTAATGCAAAACATGATTGACAAGATTAATTTCTTTTTTGGACAAATAATGAGACTTGTTTTCTTGATACAAGGCTTTTTTTTTTTTTTTTACCTCCTTGAAATTCCTGTTTTTGCAGTGCACACACGATGTCCATCTCTTTACTCTAATTTAATGTATTTTTATTTCTCACTTTCACCTTTGACACCTTGCCCCTGTGTGGGTTACACGCTGGAATTAATTATCCCACACACCAAATGTTTCACTGACACCCCAAAAAAACACAACAATTAGCTGCCATTACATTTAATGCCACCACAATTTGTGAAAACGCTGCCTGATTAGTTGTGGATCTTTCATAGAGACTCATTTCACTTTAATTGTAAGAACTAATTAGGCTCATCATTTTTGTTTTTTCCTCTCTTTTTTGTTAGGTGAAATAAAGGGTTAGGTTTTGTTTTTTTTTGTGTGTCCCACTGCTGTCAGATGATGAATTTATAATTTGCCAAATAAATCCTGCAAGAGCAAGGTAGTTTGTTTATCATTTCCATGTGGAGAAATCTGCGGAGGACCAGACTGAGAGCCTGTCTCGGCGGAGGTGTCAGTTACATATATTATCTCTTCCATACATCTGAGAATGTCACAACATAAGCTACTGACTGTGAGGAGGACAGCAGGTTTTTGGAACAGATGGACGGTCATATGAACAAGTTGAACCGATCCAAACACTGCGAGCCGAGCTCTCCTCCTCTCTCTTGCTTTTCCTTGGCCGCGCCGCCGCACTCGAAAAATGCTATAGAGCCCATATTGAGGAATATAATGAAAACATTACATTAGGCGCGGGAGATTGCTGTGCTCTGAGCAAGGCCTGACAGATGGACGGTAGTGGGAACATGTTGCAGCACCCCAGACCCGCTACCACCCTGGCAAAACTTAGCGACACGCAGGTTAGCATGGCCAACGAGCCAATGCTGCCTACACTATAACACAGCTGATTCCAGTGGACACCTGCCTGCGCTGCTTGGATTTTACACCCGCATGTGATTACCACACAGCCCCCACCACCCCACCCCCCATCCACCCACACTTCAGGTTGACACAGTAGCTCCTTAAGCTAGCATGGCCGCGTGACAGCTTGCACCAGCAGTCTGCCTTTATACTGTCATCCTATAGCTGGGTAACAGGACCGGGGAGTTAACAGTTTGCACCACACCAGTGAGCATCCCTGCTCACAGCTTGCAGCGCTCGTGGAGCCCCTCCAGCTTCTTTTTTTTTTTTTTTTTTTTAAAGATTTATTTTTTGGCTTTTCATGCCTTTATTGATAGGAGAGACAGGAAATGGGAGGCAGAGATGGGGGGGAAAGACATGCAGTATAGGGCCGTCCGATGCGGGACTCGAACCGGGGCCGCCTGCAGCGAGGACTATAGCCTCAACATATGTGGCGGGCGCTCTACCAACTGAGCTAAACCTCGCCACGCCCCTCCAGCTTCTTTACAGTAGTAGCAAAGCAGCACTATGGGGAGTCAACAGATCACCCCACAACAGCTTGTAACCACAGCGCTCACTGCTGAGGTGCTAAACCAAAGGCAAGGCTACATAACAACATTAGCACTGCATCCCAGTCGGCAGTGCTATCTCATTCATGGTGGACAAACATGTCAGGAATTAGCAGCAGAAATGACACATATTTGATTGGTATATGTCCATATGTGAGGAGACTGACAGATGCTGCTGTGCTGATGGGCCTTAACCTGGAGAATCTGTAACTGACGTCTGACTCATAGCGGAAATATGTTTGAATGCAGATGCTCCTTTTTGCCTAGAAACCCCTTTACTCATGATTGAGCAATGTACCATCTTTAGAACAAAACACGACGTCTGCCACGTTTGCACTGCTTCTTCATCTTCGTCTTCATCGTCTTTGCAGGAGCTCAGACTGAAAATGCATTTATATGACTAAAGCGGCTGCAGTATAGCTGAATATATCGGTGCAGGCTCTGCAGGAAAATGTGAAATGTAATAATCCTGGGTGAACATTTCTCTGCCTCCGCTCTGGCAACAATGAGAATCGGGGGACCATTGTTTTCAGTTTGTCTTGTGATATCTCAGAAACACCTCTCAAAAAAACTCAATTGGGGTATCTGAATGTCTGAATGTCTGAATTGGATCAATACTCCCTCTATTAGTCCACTATATCGTGTGTCTGTCTTTTTTATAATTATGTCCAAAAACATCGAGAGAATTCAAAGAACTGATTCAATTTGAACGGTGAAAGGTCTCAACCCAAAACACTTTAAAAATTGGCACAAACATTCAAGGCTGGCGGTCACTGGTTAAAGGTCAAAGTCAGTGTGACCTCTAAAAAACTATTTTTAGCCATAATTTACGACATAATTCAGCAATGCATTCAAGATTTCACATAAATGTTTGCCTTTTTATGTGATTGAAGATATAAAGGGATGTGACTTGTGGTCTGAGGAAGTGATTCTACTTTATGCAGCACAACTGGACAGAAATGTGTGTTGAGGCATTTGATTTGTCAACACATTACAGCAAAAAGGTGGAGCTCGTGATGAGCCTGCAGCCTCTCTGTTGACTCAGTGCTAATGTAAAGTCTGAGCACTCACTAGGTCACTATCCTCAAGTAATTATACCTTCACACTGGAGCTCATAATATAGTACACCCAATGCAAAGATTCACAGCCAGTGCATTAAATTGTGTCTATACTACTATACTGCATCAAGGTAGAAAAACTAAAGCTGTAACGATGGTGCTCTTAAGGGAAGAAGGAGACACAATGATGTTTAAATATGGGTATAAAACAAACACACATAACCCTCTCTTCCTCTGAAATTCCTCTGTCAGGTGATTTTTTAGAAAATAACCTCACGCCAGGATCTGACGACAGAATGACGTCGTCAATAACATTGAATGTCTAATCTGTGCGATCTGCCTCTCTCTAATGTTTGTTTGTGTTTCTTTTCTTTGAGGCAAAGCAGATTTGACCTCAGTGGAATTACCCAATCAGATGAAGATTAGATAAAACAGAAACTATTGCCACGACTTGACTGACAGAGTGAACGTAGGAATCTGATCAATGTGAAATGAAATAAAACTTCTTCTTTTTAAAACTTCGGTATGTTTTTTTGGGGCTACATAGAAACCTGCTCTGTACTCTCATGTGTCAATGCCACTGAAGAAGTTGTCAAACTGAGCAACAGAAAGAAAAAAAAAATACTTCTGACATACAAGATGTTGCTGTGATGTTGTGAGGCGCCTCAGATGCTGCATTTGTTATCTTTTGATTATGACACAGTTACACAGGATAACAGCTCATTCCAATTCCCGACGCCTTAAATCTTTACCGTCTGAACAGCGTGGTCAGTGCTTTCATGTCTCTGTCTTTTTTTTTCTATTAGTTTTGTGTAGAGCTAAATTTCAGCTCCTGTTCCTGCTACTGACACACTTTTTTTTTTCCCTTTCATGCATAAATCATGTGTAACTGTTTCTGCAGATATAGCACATACAAAATGATCTGAAACAAACGGTGTCACTATCCAGATGGGCAGCAGCACAGAGCTGCAAATATTTGGCAAGAGGTTTGGAAAATGATTTGAGAGATTATTAAAAAGTTGTCTGATAATGTGTGTTTGTGTCGGTAAAATTGAGGGAACAGGAGACAGTGTGCAGTCGTTAAAAGCAATGCACATGAACACTTATTGTTCAAACCCTGTATATATAACACTCATAATCCTACACATGCATACGCCCTTTCCTGATCTTTTAACAGCCATAAAATGTAGGGAAAAAAACCCATAAGTTCAGGTCATATGTCGTCTCATGTTGAAATGTAAATGTAAAGGCAGTGAGTTCACTCAAAGAATAAATATTCCCTCTTCTTTTTGCTTTAAAGCGGCGGTGTGGGCGGCGTGGATGTGCTCATGCATGGGAATAAATTAGTTCAGCAGTTCACAAAATGAGCCAAAGGAAACGACTGTTTGACAGCAAGATAAAGCTGTTGTGTCTGTTTGGGTATTTTTTTGTGGGCATTTGTTTAAAGTGGCTAAAAACACATTATTGTTTTGTTTTTTCGTGGCCCCGTCCACAGCTTCAGTGCCAGTGCTCCCCGCTGCTTCACCAAACTGGGAGCACGCTGATCCAAATCTACTGCGAGTTACACCCTGATCATGTATAAGTGCCTCACACAACCACAAACAAAACAACACAAACTACCTATTTAAAATAGACAAGCACTTTTATTGTGAGGATTTCCAGGACTGGAATAAAAATCTGCTGCTACTGTTGCATTCTCTGAGTCAACAATAATGACGATGTGATGATGTTAAATTGTCTTCAAATGATCTAGAATAAAAACAGCAGGTGAAAACAGGTGAAAATGCTGAATAATCACGTTTCATGTTACTATAAAAGTGTAGATATCATCACTGTGTGAGGACCAGACCCGTCACCAGGACTCATTCTTAGAGCAGGCATATGAACTTCATTTGGGGAAGGGGCACAACTGTTAGACAATAGACAGTAGCAATGTAATGCTATGCTACTGATGGTTGTGTTTGTGCAGAACCGACCCACAACTGAGGCTTGAACTTTATGCATTCAAATGTACCGTGGTTAAATGTTTTCAAAGTTGCAATATGGAAAGCGAGACCAAAACTAGACCATTCACAAATGTGCAAAGAAAAGCATAAAAAAGAATAAAAATAAACACTAAAAACAGAGTTAAAAGCAAGAGCAAATAAAAGAAAATAGATACAAATTTATAGCACAGCAAATAAAATACTACAGCCTATGAATTATGTGATAATCTCACAACAGGAATCAACATTCGTCAACAACAGCAGACCATTATTCTGCCAAACACAGACATACACATTACATTAACCTCCGTTTTTATAGCAACTTGAAAAACACCAATATTTTTCAGTTTTATTATCTGTATTTATAAAAAATATGAAGGTATACTATCTTTACAGAAAATAAAAAATGATGTACAAGGAATTAAAATGACAAATGTTCAAACTGGAAGCCAATGAATGGTCATTACAAGGTCGGTGGGCGGGTCCACAGCAACAGGCCTATGAGCCTCTACTGTAGCTGCTGCTAAAGTTTACTGTGATAGTTTCTCTGATAACTCCACAAAATTTAACAGCTGAATTATCCGTTTAAGTCTTTTCCGCTCCTTAAACATATGCACGCAGCGTTAAATCTGGTTTAAAAAAAAAAAAACACTGAATAAAGCTGTTTCATGTGAAAAATCAGTGTTTCTCTCACACTGTGCGAGACACGGGACGTCTCAGAGGGGCAGCGAGCTGAGCTGCCGCGAACGTTTGCTCGGCTCGTTTCTCTGATAACTTAAGATCCAGACGTCTGATCACTGCAACGCTTCATCTGGTTAAGATACACAGTTAAACCCAACTGAGATGTAAAAAAAAAAAAAAGGTGCGGTGTTGTGTTCGCTGTCACCGTTTTCTGATGTTGCTGAGGGAGTGAGACAAGGTGAACTTTTTAAAAAATGAACTACAGTAAAAGTCTCTTTCAGCACCTGAAAAGATTTGAAACACTATCATGAAGAAAATGGAACTATTGTAGATTATAAATATTGTTATATGATATTTAAGTTACTTTTATTTAAAATTTATCAAAATTTCCCAGTCATTTTGAGTGACAGCTTGGTCAGTTTTAGTTTACATCTCTGGACTATAGTTTCTAGTTTCATCACCAGACTCCTTGGAAACTAATTCATCTTCATCCATCAGATAAAACCTGATCCAGTGAGCTTCTATTCTTTTATTTGTGCCTTTCTTTTTAAATAATTTCTGCTTAGAGCGACCTGAGTAAGACACTTCCCCACCTCTTTTTATGTTCATGGTAGAATAAACACCTAAAAAGTCACAGTTTATTATTAATTACACAGTAATGACATTGTGTGGAGAATAAAGGCTGTAGATTATACAGACTAACTTAAATTCTCTTATATAGTATCAATGCCATGATAACCACCACAGACGTCTGAGCTACACTTGTTGATATAGTTCTTCATACACACTCAGATTCATTGAGAATGAAAAGGGCAACGGGGTCCACAGAGACTGCGTATGTGAGGGGCCCAGATTTGTGAGTCTGAGTCTCATAGTGCGTGTGTGTGTGTCTGTGAGCGTGCACACACTTGTTGTCTGCCCAGTGACACCCAATAAGGGGCGGCCTCCTCAGAGAGTGACTGGTTTTCTGGCCAGACAGTCTGTCTGTGGAGGTGGGAGAGCAGCTCATTTCATTTTCTGTCTGCTCTAATTTCCAAGCAGCTAATGAAACTCTCCTCTGTCAAGTCTGCCACTGCACTTTATGTTTTATATATATATACACCCAACCACATCACACCAGCGCTGCGGGCGTGACTGTTTTCTCACTTGCCCTCCAGAGGGGATGATGTGTCAGGTGAAGGGCAGATTTTAAACTTTTTGAGATGCAAAGATGCATTAAATGTAAACTGACCACCAAAAAACATGTATAAAAGCTCTGAGCTCAAGCTATAAAACTAATTTATACACAACTTAAATCAATGAGCACTTAACTACACAGGTCATGTATAATGATCGTGTATTAAAGTGGACATGTGGCTGGCGAAAAAGTACAAATCCTCTTTTAATTAAGCAATAACAGAGTGTCAAACTGACTCATCGTGGCACTGCTGTGATGACCTCTGGCAACCAGCTGCTGTCTGAGGCTTCACTCTGACCTGGGGAGAAGTACCGCAGGTTTTTAAACAGCTAACAGCCATTTGTGTTATATATTATGTTGCCATAATTATCCACCTATACGTTGTTGCAAGGCACCAAATGAAGTGAAACTGCCGGGGGCCATCTTGATTTCCTTGAGAGTAGTATTATGATGTTAACGTGCATGAGTGAGATGTGCAATAATAAACACATGCAAAGATGGTTCAATTGTTGATCTGACAGAATTGATAAAACTGACAAAATTGTTTTTGAGTCTTCCTCCTCCTCCTCATCATCATTTGTCTCTGCTCCTTCCCCAGAGCTGGGAACTTTGCTTCAGTCCCAGAAACACTGCCTCGAGAGAGAGAAAGAAAAAAAACCCTCCCAGGCTCACATACACACAAATGCACTCATGCTGGTAAAGCAAAAAAAAAAGAAGCCTACAGGCTTACACACACATACACACTCTCTGAGGCACAGAGACTCTAAACATGAGCACTGAGTGGCCACATTAATTACATGAGCAGTGGGGGTTTCCCTCCCTGCCATGTCTGCTGTGAGCCCTGAGATATTTAATAAACCTGTCACCGCCAGGACTCCCTGCCTTAACCTAGAGCTAATGACACACTCAAATACACACACACACACACGGAGCGGAAGTCAGGTCACAGGGCTTTGCCACTTGCAGCTGAACTGAAAGCATAGTGTCAGAAAACCTCGGGCCGTCCTTTCAGCCGCTAATCCTTACGGCCCTTTAACGCCTCTGGAAAAAACACATTTCGGCCAAAAAACCCGGACGGTTTTCTGTAGCCAGTGCTCTGCTCCCAGCGTGCCCACGGAAAAGTTACAAGGGCATTCATGTTTGGCTGCATGTTGGTGCATTTTGGTGATTTTTCAAATGAAAGCTCAATTTTTTATTTATTTTTTGCTTTTAATGCACTCACCTGATCCAGAGACAGGAATCAGCTAAAAGTCTGGCTCCTCTGGTGTAGCCTATGCTAAACGCTAAATGCTAATTGAAAGGGGGTCATGTTATGTTTGAATAAAAAAACAATATTAATACTTTAAACCAGCTGAGTTCTGTATTCAGGTCACACATAATGCTGACATCTGTGTAGCATTTCTATTGGCTTATAGCTATCATCTCCTCCAATCAAAGACACTCTACTATGGCTGATTACAAGCCGTGCCAGTGATATGAAATGGTAGGCCTATACACTTCCTGTCTCTTATACACTTCCTGTCTCATTTTCTATTGATAACGTTACATATTTAAACAGCGAACGGTCATTATTTAGCATTATAAAAAATTAGTTAGTGCGGTCGTTCACTAACGTTATTGATGTGACCATAGGAGATCTGTGCTAAGTCTTGCAAGTGTTGTCGAGACAGAGACAGGTCTTGAATGAAGTTCATTTTCACCTGATGTGCCTGTCTGAAATTTGCCATTTTCGTGTCAGAATGTTGATAAAATATTTACTTGTGACTATGGGGCAAAAGAATCAACCATAATCTGTGCTCACCTTCACTTCTTCCCTAATAGACTCAAGGCCTGCTGCTGCTGAGTGGTGAAACCCAGGTGACTCATCGTGGGGCGTCTTGCTTCTTAACCATCTTTGCTCCAATCCCAATATCGTGACCCAACCCCCAACCACAGGTTTTTGGAAAACGATCTGGTTTACTATATTTGAGCCTATCATGGCAGTATTTTGCATAAGTGTTATTTTAATTCTAAAATTTTTGAATGTCACATTTGATCATAGTGCAACAGGTGCATGTGTCGTCGGCCATGCTTGCCCATTTTCCATGGGTTTTCCCTTCCATGTGTTTCCATGTGTTTGTGTGAGAACATGCACCATATTAGCTAATCAACTCAACAACCCAGTGCAGTATAAAACTTAGTATATAACATCATTCCTATCTGTCGCCTGCTTTTTCTTGCTGACCCGGTGGTCTACCTGTGCTTCAGGTTCGCCACCCCTCACCACCCTCAGCTCCAGGCGCGCTGCTGTTCACTGTCTGGACTGATGATTCATTGGTCTCCTCGCTCCATCACCCAGCTTAACCACCTGTTCCACTTTCCCAGGCTGCTGCAGCCTCGTCACCAGATCCCTCCACCATTCAGGTTTACAATGCCTGCCTTGTAAGTCTTCATTTCCTCCTGGTCCAGTGCGTGCATTTGGTTTCAAAACTGAGATGATAACATCAGAAGCCAATACAGCAGCTGTCTGCAGGATCATACCAACAGCAGGTGCACTGGACCTTTGCTGTTATGGTATAAAAAAAAAACAATCAAAAAGGTATGGCTGTGGTTCGGTTCTTGGATATGTTAAGGCGCCAAAAACGGAACAGACTGAGGTAGGATAAGTTCTTCCAGAAGATGCATGTCTTATGAAGGTACTCGTCCTTTTTAGGTGGAACTAAAGTTGTAAAATAGTCACAGACGAGAAAATAAGAGCCGCTGTAAAATAAGCAATAGTAGAACTGAAGCATTGTTTCACAACTGCACATCTTTATATTTCCAGAAAAAGCAGAAATAGTCCCATTTTCCAATTGCACACTGCAGGAAGTCCTCGCTGCACGGGTAACAAACACAACGTAGCCAGAAGCTCATGAAGGGCGGAGAAGCTTTGCAAAGAAGTCGGTCTCAGTGTGTTTCAAACAATCAAGTTTATCTATTTATCTGATCACCTCTACAACCACGGCGTTGTGCGACTCCCCACACTCAAGTATACAACCTTCTCCAGGCTGCATCCATCATTATTTTCTATGGCCAACCCGATCGCTCTGTTTCTGTTGTGTCTTTTGTTGTCATCCTGCAACAATGAATCATACAAACGCATGGAGATAACAATGCAAACTGTAAGACTAGACTGTGTGTCTCGCTCCTCAAAAGGTGAGATTGAGCTCGGCTGGACACGCAGCAGGTTGACGGACGCAGCTGTGTGGAGAGGAAAGAGAAAAGACGTTCATACACTCACACAAACACAAACAAACACACACACAGTCAACCGGTGAATGAAGTGGGCATATGTCTAAGTCAAAGAGTTGTTGGGTTGTTGTTTCAGGCAGTGACACATGAGTCAAAGTCTTCAACTGTTTCTCAAATAAAGAATGAAAAGCAAACAAATAAACCACAAAAAAAACTAAACACAATGCAGGAAGTTCAGTTGGAGAAACTAGATCCATGAGTTTATCTCTTGTCGTTGGGTTTTCTCTTTTTGTGTTGTTTTTTCTCTTTTGCCGTCGCATTTTGTGATGTTGTGTTTTCTCTTTCGTTGTTATGTTTTTTCTATTTGTGTTGTGTTTTCTCTATTTGTGTTGTGTTTTCTCTTTTGCCGTTGTGTTTTCTTTTTTGCCGCTGTGTTTTCTCTTTTTGTGTTGTGTTTTCACTTTTGTTATTGTGTTTTCTCTTTTGTTCTTGTTTTTTCTATTTGTGTTGTGTTTTCTCTTTTTGTGTTGTGTTTTCTCTTTTTTTGTGTTTTCTCTTTTTGTGTTGTGTTTTCACTTTTGTTGTTGTGTTTTCTCTTTTGTTGTTGTTTTTTCTATTTGTGTTGTGTTTTCTCTTTTTGCCATTGTGTTTTCTCTTTTTGTCGTTGTGTTTTCTGATTTGCACCTCAGGGCCACCGTAGTTTCTTAACCAAACCTCAGCAATCGGATTTTTACTCACAAGCAAGATTTTGCACTGGAATTGTTGTGGGGCCTCAAATATACTCTTCCTTTCCTTATAGCGTGCGTGTGTGTGTGCGTGTGTGTGCGCGTATTTGTGTTTGTGTGTGTGTGTGCGCTCGTATGTGTTCACCCAGACAAGGTTTTAGAGTGATGACAGGATTAGATTAGGCTGACAGTGGCAACAAGGCCCCGTATGTCTGAACTCTCTCAGCTCTGGCAATCTGGGGATTAAGGTACATCATGGATTCACACACACACACACAGACGCAGACGCACACACACACACACACACTTGCTTTTCCGCTAAATTACATACACTGTCTTTTATAGCCACACACGTAACCAGACCTTACATACAGGCAGGAACATGCACACACTAATCCTCTCTATTTCTAAAGGAACACACATACAGACAGACGCACACACACGCACACACACACAGAATATTGTTACACATACACACAATGTGGGCGCACACACAGAGGACACAATAACCTGATGGATTCTATTTTTCTGTCCCATGGCAGCTCCTAACTACCACATCATACCTCACACAGCCTCACACTCACAAACAAATAAACCAGCCACCTACACACACACACGCACACACACAGACACACACACACTGATTATGGGTCCTGAGGCCCACCCAGAGGTAGCAGGCACCATACCACACAGTCAGCTTGTCTCCTAAAATTGTTTTCTCTTCAGTCAACCTAGCAGGGCCAGTTTGTCATGCTAATGTGGCCCTGGCTTGCCTCCCTTTGTTGCCTTGACAGATTAACGAGTGTGTGTGTGTGTGTGCGTGCATGTGTGTGTGATTTTGTGTAGGTGTGTGTTTTGTCTATAGAGCACAGTTTTTCCCTATTTTCTTCTTCTTCTCCTGTTTTTTTTTTCTTTCATTTTTTTGCAGCTCTCCACAGAGTATAGGGACGTGTCATGGTGCAGCTTTATTCTTATTTGTTCGTTTCCATCGCTGACATTGTTTCAGTCTCTCTCATTATTTCCTTCTCTCATCCTGCCACTGACACTCGGTACGTTTACATGATGCTTGAGCAAACCAATAATCCGACTATAACTGGACAACTGAGTGCATGTTATTCTCCTCATTCCTGCAAACGAATTGCCCCATTGGGGACAATAAAGAAAGAAAGTTGAAAGTCGATGTAAACATGTTAGTCTACCTAATATCGGATCTCTCACACTCCAATTAAGACACCCAGATAATGCGATTGGAATTCGACTTTCTCTGGCATGTATACGCCTTACTGTGCATTCACACCAAAAGCTTCCAAAGCGTCAAAAACACTCGACTTCAGACAAGACAACCTCCAAAATGGCAAATATTCTCAGCCTGGTCATTTGGGAGCCGCTTGTCTCAAAAAAAAAAGGAGCCAAAGGACGTCTCTATTCTGACCGCCGAACTGCGTCATAGCTAATTACCCTAAAGTTAACCATGGCTCAACTTCTTGTCTAGTGACGCTTTGGAAACACGGTGACGCCAGTTGTGTTTAAGACCATCACTCCATCCTCCATCCAAAATCTTCCGACTTCCGGCGTGTTGACGCTTTGGACAACACATGTGCGCATGCTCCACACCCCCCGCACTGGTGTAAGACCCCGGACCAAAAACATCCAAGAAAGCTGGTCACAGAAGCTATTGTTGTAGCATTACGCCGTTCTTGTCTGCCTCTCGAAATCACCATGACCACGAGGGATAATGTGCACCTTATCGACACAATAAGTAACGCGCACATTACATACAAGATTAAACAAAGCTGTACGATTAACCATCTTGCTGCTGTTCGAAAAAGGTTAATGGCTAATGGCTCAACCGGAAAAGGAGCCGTATTAACCCACTGAAACAACGCATCATCGCCACCTGGTGTTGAGGATTAGGACACGCTCCCGCCAGTTATTCGATTTTCTCAGTTGCATGTAAACTGGGACAAGGACACATGTCCGATTAGACGCCAAAAGCACATTTTGAGCAAAGCACGATGAAGCTGTGCATGTAAACGTACTGAGTGACTTGGCATCCAGTGGTATTTGTGATTTATCGATTCAGTCCTGATGAAAACACAAGGCTTGGTAAGATTCACCATCAATGCAACAGGTGGTTTTGTTATGAGACATTTTGTTATGTTAAGAATTTGACAAAAAGAGAAAAAAAGCCTTGACTTTTCATTTTAGCTGCCAGATCAACAAGTGCATAAAAGATCATTTTCACTACAAACTTGGATCTTTTTCTTCTGAGTGTACATTTGCCATTTCAGACAGACTTACACCCAACAGCCTGGCAGAAGGTGTTAAATGTTATGAAGTCTATGAAATAACAACATTATTTATAGGAGGATGCTCATGACTACGGATGGGAGGAACACCTGTTTCTGAGCTGTCCAAATGTTGACAACTTTTTTTATAATAACTTCAGTGGCTGCAAGTCATCTTCTGTGACACGTTGGATGTGCAAAACATGAACGTCCATGCATGCAGATAATAGGCAACTCCGTTTAATTGATATGAGTGAAAGTGAAATAATATTGTTTTTGCTGCACTTTACTTGAACCGTAAGTATAGAACAAACGCCACAGCAAAAGGAAAAGAAAAATGAATCAGGACAAGGTTAATGAATATCACATCACAGAGCCATGACAAAACATGTAGTGACAGCCCTCTGCCCCATCAGCAGAATATCCATTGTTTTAGTTGAGAGTTAATTACCATAGTTGTGTTTTGATTTTTTTTTTTTTATCCATGTCAGTATCATGCTTCTTTGGTAATTGCTGTATTATGTGCTGCATGTATTCATGTCATTAGAAATCTAGCAGACAAATAGCCTACAGTTGCTGCATATTTGTGGGTTCATTCGTCGTCCGTTTGGATTTGATTAACAGATTTTGGAGCTAGATTGAGAAAAAAAAAATGCAGCTGAAGCTCCAAGTCATACACACAACAAACACGCACGAACGAGAAAAACATGAAGAAGAGCTCCTGTGAGGTATGTAAAGGTAAAACAAACAAACAAAAGAACAAATATACAGCAGAAAAACCAGTGTCCGGTCGATGGTCTTAATTTGAAAATTCAACGACGGCAGCAGGTGACAGTGTTTTGTCTCATACCTGCACCTCCATGTGCAGAAAACATTGGATTTGCCTGCAGCGTGACCCACAGTCAGTTTAATCGTGTCCACACTGGAGGCATATTTCCAGCTGCATTTTTCAGTTGTCCTGCATCTCATTTGCATCTGATCTGCTCCTATTTTAATCAGTGCAGCTGTCTGGCTCACGGCTCACGTTTCACTCACATGGCCCAAAGCCAAACGCATCTCCACCACCAGGTTTCTTAGTTAGTTAATATTGTGGATAATTCATCTTGTGCAAGAGCGAGAGCAATCTCATTAGTTAGCGCGGCAACACGACTAATATCTTGTTAGCTATTAGCCAAAGCATTTCATTAGCAATTATCAACGTAGTTAGCACAAGATGGAGTTAAGAGGAGCCACTGCTGGATTGGGTTTTTTAAAATTTATCTTCCCGCAAATGTTACGACTCCTTTTGAAATAAATGCTTGGTGCTTGACATGAATCCAGCTCAAGCTAAAGAACAACACCTTGCTCTATCCTCCACTAACCACATCTTGCTTTGAATGCGCTAAGTCTCAGACCTTATTTACATTTTTAGGTATTTTAGACATTTGCATGAAATTAGCTCGACACTTGAAAACATATTTTTTTTGGTTTCTCTTTCACCTTCTCTCTTTGTACTTTTCCTCTCCCCTCATCTATTCATCCTCTACTCTCTCTTCATTTTCCTCTCATCTATCTGCCCCCCCTTTTCATCCCTTTCCTTTTCTACCCTCCTTTATCTATTAGCCCCCTCTTTCTCCACTTAGTCATCTATCTACTTCTCTGTGTGTCAGGACATTACAGAGCTGTCAGAGTCAATGGTGTCCCAGTCAACAGCACGGGTCAGGTATTGAATCTCTCCCCTCCCTCTGGAGCCCCGCTCTGACACAGAGCTCTTTTATCACCCGGCTCTGTGGGGGCAGGACAGAGTGAGATTCAGATCGGTCGATGCGAGTCCAGGTTAGTGTGGAGAGAGACCACCACACAGTCACTTCATCAGCCTGTGGTGTGGGCTGGCACACAGCTGACTGCGGCTCCATGAGGGGCCAGGGTTGAAGAGTTTACAGCCTGTGTATGTGTCTACCTGATGGTGGGAACTGGACAGATTTGTACACAACTCCCCCCTTTTAAAAGGTAAATTAAATCTAAATAAAAATGCCAATTGAATATACTAGCAGAATTCAAGTTAAACTGATTAAGTTAGCCGAGCTAGGACATTAAACTAATCATATACAGACACAAGAATTTAATTTTTCTTCACCAAACACTGCAAAAACTCAAAATCTTTCCAAGAATATTTGTCTTATCTTTAGTCAAAATGTCATTTCTAATCAAAACAAATCTCATTATACTTAAAATAAGACTCATCACATAAAAAGTAGTTTCTTTTTAGACACTTTTCAAACTTCTTTCAAGCATATTTTCACTTGAAATAAGTAGAAAAATCTGATAGTGGAGCAAGTTTTTCTTTCTTATTACAAAGTTTGTTTGAAACAAGTGAAAATCATCTAAAAACAAGTTAATTTTTAGGTGATGAGTCTCATTTTAAATGGAAAGAGATTAGTTTTGACAAGAAATTAGACACTTTGACAAGAAATAAGACAAATATTCTTGGAAAGATTTTGAGTTTTTGCAGTGCATGTTGTTATAGCCTGAACAAAATATAAAAAAGGAATTATAACCACTACTTTAACCATAATATCACATCATCTCATGTCAATGCCAAGTTGCAGCTGCCACAGTAGGTCACAGCCACATTTTAATGCTCAGTCCTATCAAATTCAGTTGATTTCTGTGTTAAATAACTACAATAGCAAGGCTTTATAAAACCTGCCCACTGAAATATCATTTTATTTTTTCAGAATTCAGTACAGATGAGATAATCATCCTGGACCTGCTGTATGTTCCCAATGTTTGATATGCGAATAAAGGTTAGGCTATTGCATTTTTACAGCACTGACTGACTTTAGAGAAAAATGAAGTGCAGATTGTGAATATTTATACGATCTGAATGCACAATAGTCTGCGCAGTGTGAATAGTCACCTGAAAGATTGAAGAAGTAGATTGTAATGCAACGCAGTGCATCTGTAATTGCTTTTCAATGTGACGTGAGAAGTCATTTTTTGGCCTATAACATCATATCACTGTTGAATAGATGACAAAGATGACTGTTTAGCCGTGGTAGTATATAAAAACAAACATAACGCTTCATCCACAGCAAAAATAAAAGATCTTCAGTGATGAAATGTTTATTTTATCGAGACAAAAGACAAAACAAATGCAGTGTAGGCCTATAGTGAGGATTTAAACTGTCAGAGAGAAATAAAAATTCTTCACTCTTGCATTTTTGTGCAGCAGCAGTTACAGAACATCCTCATTTGATCATAAACCTTATTTCAGGTATTTTACTATATGTGATTGTGTAAATACAGTAATATACTGTATCTGCTGTCTGTCTCCCAGCTTCATATAATGATGGTCTATAAGAGATTATTATCATTCCCATGTCCGGGTGAAATAAGTGGCCCTGGATGTGGGTGAAATATGTGACAACCTAAGACGTTAATGTGACCAGAGAGGGAAGAGGAGGGACCATCATGTCTGGATGGTCGACAGTTTGTTGTTGACTCTCTCTCTAGTTATAGCTCTTGCCTCCTGGAGATATTCAGTTTGGGGCGTAGGTGACGGGTGGTGCTGTCTTGGTGGAGTGAGCAGGAGGCCTGACAGAAACTTCATCAACCATTGAGTTGCTGTGGATTCTCCAGACAATGACCGGCTCAGTCAGGCATCATATTGACTCTGTACTGGGGAGCTGAACAGACGGTTGAAGTCTGCTTAAAGGTTAGGGCTGGGGATCTGTATTCTGTGGCTTTTTTTATGGAATTGCTTGAAATCCTCTCCACACCCTGATTGCAACCAAGTAATTTTATAGTCAGTCATTTGTAGAACGAACAAGCCTGGAAAAATGCCACCCAATCATCTTTAACGCTAGCCTGACATGCTAGCTCCACACAAGGGTCTGGGACTGCTCCATAGGTGATGTATTTCAGAAGGCGTATGTGATTGGATAAACCACTTGCCAAACCCAGTCGGAAGAAGAGCGAAAACATCCTTGTCACCAATAAATGCCTTCAAAACCGTTCTCTGTTCATCTTCCAAAGAATTAATATTCGATAGATTCGACAAAACAGTTGAAATAGCAGAATCAATGCCAACGTACAACATTGTTGTTTGAATTGAACAGTCACTTCGGCGCTATGTCACATCTATGAAAAGTCCTGCCCGGCGATCCTGATTGGTTCATTATTTTTTGCTCCCGTGAAGGAGTTTGCATTGCCCCGCATTGCCCTCGAGTCCAGACCGTTGTGTGAAGCTCAGCGTAGCACCTCTGGTGGAACTTTGCGGTACTACAAGGGTCTGGCGAGAGTCAGGCTACTTTAACGCCACATTCAAGTCAATTGGGTCGTGATGTGTCAATCAAATGGCCATCCCTTGTGCATACTGCTCTTCTTGTGTGTGCGATCAAAGTCTTCAATGAGTTACGCCGCAGAAAAGACAACACCTCTAAACTGAATTTTTTTTTTTCCAGGATGAGTTCAGGGGTTTTGCAGCGTATGTGTGATGATCCCATTCATTTCAGTCTGTCTTATGAATGTTGGTGTAATTGACCCGTCTAAGGGTTTTACAGCAACATGTGATCCAGATTAAACCGGACAGAGTTGGTCTTCTGTGGTGGTGGCAGCTGGTCTGGATGATGTCGTCGTTGTTGTTGTTGTTGTGGGCAGAAGCTGCTGGGAAGCTGAGCCCTCTGAGCTGTTAGCCTCCTCGTACGTTGACTCAACCTTTTAATGCAGAGTGCAGACTGGTGTTGCCCAGGCAGTCGACAGACTGGACCCCCCCCCCCCTCCTCCACCCATCCACCCCTCCAACCGCCTGAGTGACTCTATAATGTGACTCGCACTGAGTCACAACTTCTTCTCCTCCTTTAACCCGTGCTCCTCTCCTCTCTCGCTCATCTCCTCTCCTGCCTCTCACATCCTCTCTTGCTATTTTTCATCCTCCCCTCCTCTCCCATCTCGCCACTCGTGATTCGTCTCCGCTGCCTGGCACAGTTAGCAATGATTACTCATGCTGGATAGAGGAACCTCGGCCTCTCTGCCCCTTCCTGTCTGCTCTGGATGTGTATGTGTGTATATAAGTGTGTGTGTGTGCATATGCATGTCTCGCAGATTGTTGCGTCGCACCTTCTCGTGTGAAATGAGTGATGAATAAATGACTGTATAATACAATCTGAGCCCGGTCAATATGCAGAGGCTGAATATTTAAACAGCTCTAAGCTCGTCTATCAGTGTGAAGCCATTAGCGGCGGAGCAGGAGTGGAGAGCGCGCTGCTGGACATGTTGGACAGACCTCAGGAGAACTTTAATGTAGTTTTAGCCTCTTTGACCATCTGTGGGTATGAGAGCGTGTGTGCGTGTGCATGAGTGTAGGCTACATGTGTGCAGCCACAAGTGCCCGACTCCTCACAATCGAGCGTCTCCGCTGCCCTCGCACCCGAAAAAAGACGAGACCGAGACCAGGGAGGTGCTTAGTTGTGATAAAAAAGAAGAAAAAAAAAATACACACACTTACGCACACACATACACATACACAAAAAATGCCGGGCTATGTGCCGGATCAGACAGGCTGAGTGGGAGGAACAATGACCTAGTTTCCAAAAAACACTCAGCAACTCCACTGGCACCGCGAGTGCGCTGGGGAACAGATCACGCAATGTACTGCCTCTATCAAATCTGGCGGAGTCGTGCGTGTGCGTGCGTCTGTGTGTGTGTGTGTGTGTGTCTCCTCCTGTTTATCTCTTTATCTGCATTTTTGTTTTCTTCAGTCTTTCACCTTTCATCTTCTGCTTTTGCTTGTCTGGTCGTCTACGCCTTTCCTCTCTTTTTCTGGCTCTCCTCTCCTCTTATTTGTCCCACCGGGGTGGATGGGGATGAGTGTGTGTGTCTGTGTGTGTGTGTGTGTGTGCAGAGAGTTAGTAGCTGTGTCACGCTGCACTGCTGGAAGGCTACAGGGTCCCCGACTGCTGTCTGAATGTGAACAGGACGAGTCACAGCATCCAGGCTCCCCTTCGTTCTCCCTCTTTCCGCCGTCCTCTTCCTCCCTGTCTCTCTGTCACTGCAGCCACGCACACACACACACACACACACACACACACACACAGACAGACACGGACACACACACACAGGCGGACACAGCAGCTGACTCTATAAGCCATAGCCGTGAAAGTCTGCAGAATCAGTCACATAAGCCATTTCCACATATGAAAGTCTGCAGAATCAGGTCTGGACGTTGTCTGGAGTTGCACTTTCACACATGCAGCACAGAAACCAGAGATGTGAGAGACGCTTTCTCACCCCCGAAAATACTCAGAGGGGAAGGGGAGGGGAGGGGGGTGCAGGAGAAACGATCAGGACTAGGGAGAAGGGAGCAGACGTAAACCAGGGACGAATGTCTGGTTGAACTGATCTGGACGTTTGCTTTCTCACGCGCAGCTTCTCCAGGTCACGTCTGATCGGTTTAGTGTCAAAGCAGCTTTGCGCATTTCATTTTCAGATCAAGTGAGGTTCAACTATACTTGTGTATATGTAAATATGTAGCTAATTGCTGTAGGCTGTGTTGATTGCATTAGTGCTACTTGTACATACTAGTTGTACTGCTTCTTTTTTGTGATCTACACACTTGCAACACAGCTGCACCGGTCTGATCAAACATGAAAGTAACTCTTTGGCTCTTTGTTTTCTTTGTGGTTGCACTGTCACATCACTGCAGATGAGGGCTTGATCTTAATGACTCTTTGAGCTGTAAGTAAAGGTTTGTACAGTACAGGACAGTTAAAGCTGGTTACTCTGACAGCTTTGTACAAAAGACAACAACGCTGGCTTGCAAAGCTCACTTAATTAATTTGCTAAAGCTGAATCATGTTGGTTTGATCCAATCAAAAGCCAACAGTGTAAAAACAACACTGCCAGGAAACCAGTGGAGCAAGTTGGAGGAGAGAGAATCAAAAATACAAACGCTGAACGTGGATCGAACTCATATAACAAAGAGTAAGTTGCAGATTTCCTTTAGCTGTCTTTGCTAATGCTAACGAAAGAGCAAAATTTAAAAGGGATAGTTCAGCTTTTTTGAAGTGGGGTGTCATTTTGGCAAACAGGCCCATTGCCGAAATCCCTAAAGTTTTAGGAGTAGGTTCGTTTAATTGTGGGTGCAAGCTATTTTTAGAACGGCGGAGCAGAGCCGTGAGCTGCTCAGCTATGGAGGCTCATGGGATTTCTTGGTTTCCCTCATCAAACTCATCAAATAAACAATCCAACACCTCCACAACGCTCTGGTGGACAAATGAAATAATAATGTAACGTTGGATTTGAAGTTCGATGAGGGAAACCAAGAAATCCCATGAGCCTCCGTAGCGTAGCTCTGAGCAGCTCACGGCTCTGCTCCGCCGTTCTAAAAATAGCTTGCACCCACAATTAAAGGTAAAGAACCTACTCCTAAAACTTTAGGGATTATAGCAATGGGCCAATTTGCCAAAATGTTGAACTATCCCCTTTAAGATCGTTCTCTTGAACTAGTGTATTATTTTGAGACGGGACTTCTCGTATAGGCAGCGGAAATACAAGTAATTTTCCCTCATCCACAAGAGTGTAGCCTACTTAGTGCCTGTGTCTCGGCGCAGCGCGGAGAGCAGAGACCTTTCTACTGCAGATTATACTTAATGGCCATTTGTCATACAGTCATCATACAGTATAAATCCACTTTGAAAAAGCTGAACTATCCCTTTAGGCTTTATTTAGCATCTTCTGAGCTGCTTCTCTCTTAGGATGGGCAGCAGTGTCAGGCTGGAAGGATTTTTTTTTTTGTTTTGTTTTTTACAGTGGATCCCGATGCGATGCAGCCTAAGTGCTACAGTTTTTTGTAAGTGGTGGCGTGAGCTAACCCGCTAACTCTCCCGTCATTGACCTACAGCTACAGCGGCTACAGCAGCAGCAGCAGCAGCAGCAGCTTCCACCCATCTGTCCTTAAAATGTCACAGCAATCATCCCCAGAGTGTGGACATGTGCTGCAGGTTGTATGTCCTACATGTGATTTCTTTCGTCTTCACTAATGCATTTTTCAGACACAAGTTGGATTCAAAGCGTAAAAAATAAAAAAATAATAAAATCATGTAACGCCAAAATATCAAAAGGTCACAAATAGTGAATATTGCTTTTTTCCCCCCCTTAAAATCTTCTTGTGTTTCCTTCTTTGATTAAAAAAAATAAAATAAAAGGAGGGGGGGGTTGTCTGGCCTTGTTGACCGGACTCTGCTTTTGCCGCCCTGTTGGTTCCCATAGTGACCAGTGCTACTGCCATGGTTACAGCCACTGGCACTTCCTCCCCGGCTGGCACCCTGAAGACACTTCTTTGGTCTCATTCTCTCTCTTTCTCTCTCTCTCTGTCTGTCTTTCTCCCCCCTTTTTTTTTCTGTTGCTCTTTTTTTTTGTTTTTCTATTTGCTCTCCTTCTCTCCTTCATCGTTCTTCGTAAATGTCAAAGCCTGCCTCTAATCTCCTTCTCTCTCTGTCTGAGTTTGTCTTTATCTTGACAGCCCCACTTCCTCTCTGCAGTACTTATCGCAGCATCTCTCTCTCTCTCTCTCTTCCCTCTCTGATTTCTGAATCCCCCCACTACTTTCCCTGACTCCATGCTTCCTCCACTCGTTCGGCTCTCTTCCTGTCTCTAAGCCTCTCAACCCTTTTTCCTCTCTCTTTTCTCCTCCTCTCTCCCCTGCCCTTCTTCTGCTCTCTGCATTTCAAACTCTTCCTCCTCTTGTGTTCCACTTCAATTTAATTCACAATAAAACAGGCCTGCATTTAGAGCGAGGGAGTGCAAGACTTTTTTTTTTCCTCCAGCTCTCTCTCTCTCTCTTTCTCTTTTCTCTATTATTTCAATCTATGAGCACCGGCTATTTTCTTTCATTTTGCTCTCAGAATATCTCAGCAGCAGCAGCAGCAGCAGAAACACTTGAGGCAAATAACCTGGCCAGGGCTACAATATCCGAGATATGCATTTTGTTGAGGCTGAATAATAGACTTAGAGTTCAAGACGAGCAATCATCTGGTTGGAAACAAACTCAATATGCATGTAATGTTCTTCTTTGATCATCTATTTGATTTGTTTCTTCGACCAACACAGACCTCATGGCCTGTACGGGTCATGGAGTGCAGCTCTGGTTGTCTGTAATTACAGCAGATCTATTAGTGGATTATGGATTGATATTTGGACGATAGGATGTTGTTTCCTTCTGATCAAGCTTGTAAGCACGACATATAGACATGATACGGACTATGTTTCTTATGCATTACACATTTACTCTGCAAAAGCAGCCATATTTGCGGCAGGATTTTGTGTGACTGAAACTAAAAAAGTGACCACCTCGTTATGTGTCTCTACTAACAGAGTCCAGTCGCGGCGTATAAGTCTCAATCTCCCTCTGTGTTTCTGGGTTACAGTTGTGACTATAGTGCCCATGTGTTTCTGCACATTATAATGATGCACTGAGGATGAGCAATGGCCAAAATCGCATCTAGAGAGGCCACACTAACCACTAAATTCTTAGAGGTTTACAATCGAGTTTATAAAGGAACTATGCAAGATTTTTTTTTACCTTAATTAAACAGCTTTGGGGTAATTGTGGTGATTGAATAACTTGTTATGGGGAGGATGGAGGCTCTCTGCCTTCCACCTAGCGTCTCTTGGCTGAAAACCATCAGCGCCTTCGACCCGGTGTCCCAGATCTCGTCTCAACTGCTTCAAGACACTACGACACCAACACGTCCTGCAATCCGTAATCTCTTGTTAACCTTACCCACCTTGGTAGACATCGCTCCATTGATTGCCTCTCTCCCGGCTTCACTGGAAACAAATGCACATGGCCAAGAAGGAGGGAGGCGGGTTAGCGTTGAGTATTTACGAATGATGCAAAACGGAGAACAAAACTGAGAAAAAGCGACCAAACTTGCATAGTTCCTCATTTTTAGTAGGCAATCGCCGGTTCAACATCTGACCAAAATGAACTCTCGCCCTGCTTTCCTCTGTCTTCATTGTCCTGTCAAATAAAGGCATAAAGAAATAGCTTGTATGAAATGAATTTAATGAACCGACTCCTCCCAAGAATGGCCAAGAATCTCCAAAATCCGTTTTTGCAAGTCTCGTCCTCTACTTGAAACAGCCTATAGGCGATAAGTCCTGCTTCCCCTTCCCTAGATACAAGATGATCAATCAATGTTAAAATATAAAAAGTGAGGGGGACAAAAATTAGATTTTAATACACTTCCCCACTGGGAAAAGTCACCTAAGTTTGTGGAAAAATGTACAAATGCTCTGTGTCTCCATGTGCAGCTCCACAGGGAGGTCAAAGGTCACCGTCAGCTGCAGACTGTGTGTTGCTCAAGGACACTTCAGCCAGGGGGGTTGTACTCTGATTAAAGCACCATGTTTCTACCTGATGTGCACAACAGAGTGAGTGCATGTATAACGTTATACTCCCATGTGTGCCAAAAATGCTGTTTGTGTATGTGTGTGTGTGTGCGCTTGTAAAAAAAAACCAGTGTGTGTTCCTGTGTGTGTTTGCATCACACTGCGTTTTGTCCTCCAACCATGACGCTCAGCTCTGCATCTCAGTCAGCAACTCTTTGCCTGCTCATCAGCACTCTTTTTGGCGTCCCCTATGCAGCTGCTGCCACACACACACACACACACACACAGTCACACAGACATAAAACACTTACAAAGTCAAACAAGCAAGGACGCTCCCTCAGACACACACACACACACACACACACACACACACATACACGCACAGGCAGGCAGACACCCTCGTGTCCTTCCCATCTCAGTCAGTCTCTGACGAACATCTGGACCGTAAAGAGGAGATGATGGCGTCCCACAGCCCATAATGATCAGTCTGTCACCCTGGAAACTGCACACAGTTGCCACCCACACCGCTGCCGCCAAGGTATGATAGCCAGGGAGACGAAAGGAACCATGGAGAACCAATAAACAAACAACACACGATTTCCCACATGGATCCTTCTGACTTGGTTTCAGGTTGTTAATGTTTGTTGAGTAAATAGAAGGAGAAAGAACGCCATATAAACCCTGTATTAAATCAGGATTTTGTGCAAAAATGTGCAAAAACAAAGGAATTAAGTCAATCTACGAGCTGTTTTTGATGATCGAGGTGTGCAAGGTCTTGAAAATGTAATGTACATATACATACATACATCACCATTGAGCTGTCTGACACTACTGGGGTGATATTTTTTATTTCTATGTTCACTAAAAACAACATCTCTGTTCCTAACAGGCTTTTTTTTTTGACACCGTCAACCTGGACTGGAGTTGTTGGTCGTTTGACAGAAACCTGGATTTTTTCCCATTGTGTGGTAAAAACCACTTCAGTGAAGGCTGAATGTCACTCTTTGAGGAAGCCAAAAAAAAGAGAAAGACAGAAAAGAAACTATGTTGTCTGCAAAACAGTGGGAAAAAAAACAATTCTGAGGTCCCCAAAAAATCAGATCTTCTCTCAAAGGCTGCAACTCAAGATCCAGATACCAACCAACCATGATGGTTTGTACCTCTGGTCTATGCAGGTGGGATGTGTGCAGCACTGAATCTGAGGTTTGATACTTTCTGATCATTTCCCGCTCCAAACTGAGGCACAGGAAACAAATACAAGTTTAATGCCGGTTAATCCTCCCTGAATTTGAATTTTTAATTTAATCATTCAGCGTATCCTAGTTTCCTGACATGTCTGAGGACACGATGAGCCGCTGTGTAAACCTCCTGCAGACAGAGCTCTGTCATCATCATCACCACTGACTGAACTCTCTGTCTGTCTGTGTGTCTGCCTGCCTCTCTTTCTCTCCCTCCCTTTTTATCTGCGTGGATGTGTGTGTGTGTGCGCTTAAAAAAAAAAAAAACTGAAACAGCAATTACAGGATGCTGCAAATCCATCACAACATTTACAGATACAGATACCACCCCGGGCCCCCGCACATCGCAGTCGATATCTGAGAGCATCACAGGCTAGACCTGCCCTCACATTGATTCTCAAGTTCAAAATCATGTAGGAGACGGATTGAATGTGTGCGTCTGTGTGTGCATGTGTGTGTCTTTACGTGTGTAAGAGAGCATGCGCTGACTTCAGCACTGAGATTTCATGTAGCCTGTCTTCTGCAGACGGCAGAAACATACTCTGATGTGCACATGTAACGGAGGGTCCGGGGCGGGCGCACGCACTCAGCCATAAAGGACGTGCTAACCAGATTGCCAAGCGATCATCAAACCCAAACTTTTATCGTGACCCTAACCTTAAGTCATAATGCTCAAAACTACACAACCCAAACACTAGTTGTGTGTTACATGGTTTTTAGCAGCTGTGATAATCATGACATGATCACAAAAGAGAAAGTTTGTGACTTAGGGCCCCGTCAATACTGATGCAGGCAGGTATAGGTACTGTATGTCCACAATTTATTTTTATTTCTTAATTGTTTTTCGGCATTTTGTCCACTTGGAAATAATGTTTTTTCCTTAATGGGTTCCAGAGTGAATAAATCTCAAAATGCCACAATAGCTTTTTTGTGTAATGCGAAACAATGTCTGAGCTTGAGGTCACATAACAACAACAACAATGGCGGACTACTGTCGGGTCTTTAGTGTTTAGCCGACTTTGTAAACAGCGCGCATGCTTGATGCTCCACGTCTTCTTCTCGTATTTCTGTGGCAGCGTTACAGCGCCACATAGCGTAGCCTTCTTCTGCTCCCCCGTATTTCACCAACACTTTTCCTTGTTGTGATGATTTCTTTACAAAAATAAACGGTGGAGCAGTGCAGCGGTAATGTCCAAAATATCTCTGACCATTTAATTTTGTACAGAAATCATCACAACAAGGAAAAAGTGTTTGTTTCTGTGGCGGAGAGAGCAGGCGCTCTGTGATCGGATAGTAATGTCTTTCCAGGATGTTTCAGAGTTCGGCTATCTGAGGTGAGTGGCTACATGCTAAAACATGAAGTTTATACTGTTTACTGTTATGAGTTCAGTGGTGTCTTGTAAGGATTCGAGTCATGCACCATAAATATTTGATTGTTTTTTGAGTGTTTGTTGTGGTTGAAAGAATTGCCCCCATAGGTTAGCGTTGTCGCTATCCCGAGCACTGGGTAGCCATGGTGTAACTCCGGTTTTCCTGCATCAATTTTAGTGGCGTTTTTTTGCTCCCCCCAACACTGGGTGACCATCAGGAAAACGATTTAGGGGACAAAAATGGCCGGAATTCTCCTTTAAGAGATCATGTTAGGATGAGATGGAGTTGGATGTATGGATTAACATAACATTTGACTTTCACACATGAGACCGCTGTTTGTTTCCCATGTGAATCCGGGGCGACGTCCTTTGGAGGTCGTGGTCCACGAAGGCAATCCGTTGGATTGTGTGTGTTTCTCTGCAACACTGTATATGTTGTTTGTTACCAGAACTTATAATGAGCCAATCTAGCAGCTGATGAAACAGGCCCATGAATTAGCCTCATAACTGCAGACAGATAGATGCAGAGGAGCAGCAGCTTTTGCCTGCATGTGAAAAACGAGGGGGCCGAGCGAAATCCAATTTCAGAAGAAAACAAATTTCCAAAGCAGCTCATGACAAACAATAACCTCCACCAAATTGATTCATAACTGGGAGAAAGAAAGAAAGAAAGAAAGAAAGAAAGAAAGAAAGAAAGAAAGAAAGAAAGAAAGAAAGACAGAAAGAAAGAAAGAAAGAAAGAAAGAAAGAAAGAAAGAAAGGGAGAGAGGGGGGTATTCAGGTGGATCGTATCGTTTCTGTCTGGGCTCTGGACCATTTGCCGGGGTCTTATTGCAAAATTTAGCCCAAGAGTTGGCAATTTCTCCTTGAAACAAAGCAGTGAACCAGTGTTAAGCTGAATACTAATGAGAGCCCTAGGCGTTCACAATAACTTTGAAAAGGGCAACGCAACTCTGTCCAAAAAGAACAACTCGGAGAGAAAGAAAGAAAGAGAGTCATAGAGCCTAAGAAAAAGGACTGGAGAGAGAGAGAGAGATAGATGTGTGATGTGTGTGTGTGAGTGTGTGTGCGATGGAGAGAGAGAGAGACAAAGGGAGGTGACAGTGTGTTGTGCATGTTTGGTGGAACTCCATTCTCTCTCTCGCTCTCTCCACAATGAGATTAGAGGAGAATTTGTCTCATTTCTTACATGGACATCCTGTTCTTTTTAATTATAATGATGGATGGTATTTGTCATTAAGTGTGTAAGTGAGTGTGTGTAAGTGTGAGTCTCTGCCATAGGCGTAATGTCTGTCTGTACGGCGGGTGAAAAGGGGGGCACGGAGGATGAGACACACATACATATGCATGTGATGCTTTTTCTATTTTTTATTTTTACTGAAAGCACCACGTGTGTGTCTGTGTGTGATTTGTACAAGTTTGTCGAGAGTGTAAGACTCTAAACACTCAGTCTTTATCTTAAACTCTCCAACAAAGCAGAACCATGGAAACCAGATATTTATCTAAATGCCAATCACATAATTAAACAATATTGCATTTTATCTTTTTATCATTAATGTGGCTTTACCTTAATTTGTATTTCTGCACGATTTTCATTAAGTAGTTTCTATAAAAAGGAAGAAAGAATTTGATATTATTGTATCTAACCAATGCAATAACTCTTAAAGGGATAGTTCAACATTTTAGGCACATTGGCCCATTGCCATAACCCCTATAGTCATAGAAGTAGGCTCTTTACCTTTAATTGTCGGTGCAAGCTATTTTTCGAACGGTGGAGCAGAGCCGTGAGCTGCTCAGAGCTACGCTACGGAGGTTAAAGGGATTTCTTGGTTTCCCTCATCAAACTCATCAAATGCACAATCCAACAACTCCAAAACGCTCTGGTGGACAAGTTGTGACCTGCACATCCACCACGCTATGAGATCATAACAGAACGTTACCAGACAGAGTTGTTTTAGAGGAAAATGCAAAGACTGCTTGTTGAAAAACTGCCCCTGAAGGCAACGTGCATCAGCGGTTTTGCATGAATTTTCCTCTACAACAACTCTGTCTCGTAATGACGGGACATTATTATCTCACAGCGTGGTGAAGGTGCAGGTCACAACTTGTCCACCAGAGCGTTTTGGAGTTGTTGGATTGTGTATTTGATGAGTGAAACCAAGAAATCCCTATAGCCTCTGTAGCGTAGATCTGAGCAGCTCGCGGCTCTGCTCCGCCATTCTAAAAATAGCTTGCACCAACAATTAAAAGTAAACCTACTAGGGATGTGGAGATTCACCGATTCATATCGGTGCACCGATACAAACGTTTTAGGTTGTGTTGTGAAGCACTTTATAAATTTGTGTTTTTAAAGGTGCTATATAAATAAAGTTATTAAAACATAGCAAAAGACCAAAATGCAGACTTACCACCACACAGCACTATAAGCCAAGGCCAAAACCACCATATACTTTGGGGGGGACATGTCCCCCCCCAATATTAGGGGACCACCAATCTATATAATATAATAATATATAAAAGTATGTGACAGACATTCTCTTTTTAAGAACCCCAGCTGTTAACACATCCCTCTCTTGTTATTTCTGATTTATCTTGCATTTAATTCTATAGTTTAATTCATTTGTTAGGGAAACTGTGTTGACTGAGCTTTGACTGGTACTGGACCCAGACCTGGAGCTGCTGCTGCTGGTGAAACAGAGGCTGGTCCTGGTACTGGTTATGGTACTGGTACCAGTTCTGGTACCGGTTATGGTACCGGTCCGGTTCTGGAACTGGTACCGGTTCTGGTACCGGTCTGGTTCTGGTACCGATTCTGGTACCGGTTCTGGAATCGGTTCTGGAATCGGTTCTGTTACCGGTTCTGGTACTGGTATCGGTTCTGGTACCTGTCCGGTTCTGGTACTGGTTCTGGTACCGGTACGGTTCTGGGACTGGTACTGGTTCTGGAATCGGTTCTGGTACTGGTACCGATTCTGGTACCGGTACGGTTCCAGTTCTGAACTGGTTCTGGTACCGGTTCTGGTATTGATTCTGGTACCGATTCTGCTACCAGTTCTGGTACTGGTACCGGTTCTGGTACTGGTACCAGTTCTGGTACCGGTTCTGGTACCGGTGCGGTTCTGGAACTGGTACCGGTTCTGGTACCAATTCTGGTACTGGTTCTGGTACTGGTTCTAGTACTGGTTCTGCAATCGGTTCTGGTACTGGAGCAGAGAGGAGGGATGGAGCAGAGAGGAGGGATGGAGCAGAGAGGAAGGATGGAGCAGAGAGGAAGAATGGAGCAGAGAGGAAGGATGGAGCAGAGAGGAAGGATGGAGGGATGGAGCAGAGAGGAAGGATGGAGGGATGGAGCAGAGAGGAAGGATGGAGCAGAGAGGAGGGATAGAGGGATGGAGCAGAGAGGAAGGATGGAGGGATGGAGCAGAGAGGAAGGATGGAGGGATGGAGCAGAGAGGAAGAATGGAGCAGAGAGGAAGGATGGAGCAGAGAGGAAGGATGGAGGGATGGAGCAGAGAGGAAGGATGGAGGGATGGAGCAGAGAGGAAGGATGGAGCAGAGAGGAGGGATAGAGGGATGGAGCAGAGAGGAAGGATGGAGGGATGGAGCAGAGAGGAAGGATAGAGGGATGGAGCAGAGAGGAAGGATGGAGGGATGGAGCAGAGAGGAAGGATGGAGCAGAGAGGAGGGATAGAGGGATGGAGCAGAGAGGAAGGATGGAGGGATGGAGCAGAGAGGAAGGATAGAGGGATGGAGCAGAGAGGAAGGATAGAGGGATGGAGCAGAGAGGAAGGATAGAGGGATGGAGCAGAGAGGAGGGATAGAGGGATGGAGCAGAGAGGAAGGATAGAGGGATGGAGCAGAGAGGAGGGATAGAGGGATGGAGCAGAGAGGAAGGATGGAGCAGAGAGGAGGGATAGAGGGATGGAGCAGAGAGGAAGGATGGAGGGATGGAGCAGAGAGGAAGGATAGAGGGATGGAGCAGAGAGGAGGGATAGAGGGATGGAGCAGAGAGGAAGGATGGAGGGATGGAGCAGAGAGGAGGGATAGAGGGATGGAGCAGAGAGGAAGGATGGAGGGATGGAGCAGAGAGGAAGGATGGAGCAGAGAGGAGGGATAGAGGGATGGAGCAGAGAGGAAGGATGGAGGGATGGAGCAGAGAGGAAGGATAGAGGGATGGAGCAGAGAGGAAGGATGGAGGGATGGAGCAGAGAGGAGGGATAGAGGGATGGAGCAGAGAGGAAGGATGGAGGGATGGAGCAGAGAGGAAGGATGGAGCAGAGAGGAGGGATAGAGGGATGGAGCAGAGAGGAAGGATGGAGGGATGGAGCAGAGAGGAAGGATAGAGGGATGGAGCAGAGAGGAAGGATAGAGGGATGGAGCAGAGAGGAAGGATAGAGGGATGGAGCAGAGAGGAGGGATAGAGGGATGGAGCAGAGAGGAAGGATAGAGGGATGGAGCAGAGAGGAGGGATAGAGGGATGGAGCAGAGAGGAAGGATGGAACAGAGAGGAGGGATAGAGGGATGGAGCAGAGAGGAAGGATGGAGGGATGGAGCAGAGAGGAAGGATAGAGGGATGGAGCAGAGAGGAAGGATAGAGGGATGGAGCAGAGAGGAGGGATAGAGGGATGGAGCAGAGAGGAAGGATAGAGGGATGGAGCAGAGAGGAGGGATAGAGGGATGGAGCAGAGAGGAAGGATGGAGCAGAGAGGAAGGATAGAGGGATGGACGGATGGAGGGATGGAGCAGAGAGGAAGGATGGAGCAGAGAGGAAGGATAGAGGGATGGAGCAGAGAGGAAGGATGGAGGGATGGAGCAGAGAGGAGCAGGGAGAGAGTCCTCACACCATGTTCTAAGCAATTTTCTAAAATTAATATCATAGATTGTGGGAAATACCCCACCCCCCAGTCTCATTAAAAAAAAGTATGAAACTCCGGACCTTATTTGTCATTTGGTCCCAATGTCTACACCGTGGTTTTGGCCTTGCTATAAGCCCAGGTGATTTTTTATTTTTTTATTTTTTATAAGCTCAGGTGATGATTGGGCTGGATTTCATTTGTATAAGTCCAGCATTTATTTTTGAGCAAAAAGCTCTAGCCTATAGAATATAGAAAGGTAGCCTATACTGAAAGGTATCCTAATATGAGTTGTTTGCCCCATAAAAATCCCTCAAATTGATACAGAGAGTTAAACAGAATACTGGTATTGAGGTAAGAAACCTGATGTGGGCCAAGAAACTCTCCTATCACAACTGTACC
This sequence comes from Decapterus maruadsi, assembly GCA_030347415.2. Classification (NCBI taxonomy): domain Eukaryota; kingdom Metazoa; phylum Chordata; class Actinopteri; order Carangiformes; family Carangidae; genus Decapterus; species Decapterus maruadsi. The sequence continues at coordinate 6,088,384 of CM064894.1, forward strand.
AAACTTATACAACTGATACATCATATCGAACCAAATCTCTTTGTCATTAAGTCATATCGTTATGAAATCATTTTTGAATCGCATCGTATCGTGAATAGGAGTGAATCGTATCGCATCGTATCGACAGGAGCTTCAGTGTATCGTTAATGTATCGCATCGTTGGCAGCGTATCGAGATGCATATCGAATCGGCCTCATTGGTGGAGATATACAACCCTAAAACCTACTCTTGAACTCTTGAACTATCCCTTTAACTCTTAGGAGGCATGTACACAGTGATATGTTTCAAGGACAAAGCAAAAAGAAAGTTGGAAAACTGAAGCAGACGTCTTCCGTGTCTGTGTCTGTGTGATTATAGGTGCATATGGTTGATCGATGTGTAACAGCACTGTCTGCCGCCGTGTGCATCACCACTTCTATGGATTCAACACATCCGGTCCACATTCGCTCATTCAAGCTGAATACTTACTTGAGATTTCTCTCCAACCAAAATCAGCACAGAAAGAAACAATGTTTACTGTGGTGAAAGCAGCAGAGTCGGCGCTGATCTATGAATCAATGTGTCTGATTCGTTAAAGTGTCTGCGGTTTCACTGCTGCTCTGTTTGAAAAGTTTCTCTCTCAGGTCGTTAAATCCTGCAGCTGCTGAAGTAGAGATCTGAGGTGGGTTGACAAGGTTCATGTTAAAACTTTAGACTGGTGTCGGGTCAGAAAGTGACAAAAAAAAGCACTACTCTGATTTAAAGAAACATTTTCAGTGATCTGAGCCGAGGTTCCTCTCCACATGCATCTTGATTGACCACCAGACATTGTTGTTTTTAGCCAATTATACAGACTGGTCTGTTGTCAATGTGCCTGTGTGTGTCTGTGAAGAGAAGGAGAAAGAGAAAGTACAAATGTGGGGTGTAAGGGAGGGGGGGCTACGTAGGAGTTTGAGTGAGTCATTGTGCTGCTTTTTGAAATAGTAAAATATTTTAGGTCCAGCCCGTCTCTGAATGAGTCTCGATGAACTCCAGGGAACCAATCACTAACAGGAAGCAGCGTCTAGCAGCTATTGTTAGATTCATCTGTTGCTTTGAGACTGTAATATTGTTTTTTGCACTAAGGGAAACAAAAAATAGCATTAGCATTACGTCGTCTGGATCGTTGCTGTGATTGGTTTGAGGTCTATCCAATTGCTTACAAAGACAATTTGATGTCTACGTCTATCGGTCACACACGACTTCTTGAAAGCTGGAGGGGAAAACACCTTCACCAGACCCGTACTCCAGTCTCATGCGGTCTGGTGTAAGCTCTGAATATGGTCAGATCTGGTCCTGGTTGTGTTTAACTTCGCTTTGACACATCGTTCTGTCTCTTTAAGTGAGAAAATAGAAAGAAAAAACACGTAAAAAAAAATGCCCAAACATGGTAAACACTTGGTTCAAAAAGGCAAACCCATGGAAAATAACACAGCAAAGAACAACACATGTTGAAAAACACGTTAAAATACACAGAAAGTGCGATAAAATCTCATTTGTCAACACAACTCTGTCACATTCTCTCACTCTCTCCTTCCTCATTCAAACTTCGGCTTTCGCGGGGCTGCTGTGACGCTGTGCCTGGTATTACCATAATGACCCATATATCACTGAAAAGCGCAGAATGTCTGCTTTCAGAAACAGTTTTCATTTTTACATTTGCGCGAACAGTCCTAGAGTTACGCTAATTTAACCACGCTAACCATCGGCGCTGGGAGGGAGGTTTTTAAGGGTTAAGCTCAGTTTGCTTCCTCTTTGTCTTTGTGTAACTTGCTATAATCCTGTTTCCTTTGTGCTTCAGATCCACGCTCGGCTCCTGTCTCGTCTTGCCGGCTTGGGTTTCTATTTGCCGATGGATATGTACCTGTTTGTTCGGCTCACCTGTTTACCCAGCTCTGTGGATTCAAATCTGTGAAACCACAGTTGCTGTTGTTCTCCTGCTGGACACTGTCTGCAACCTCATGCCTTCATCACCACCACACAACCAGCCCTCAGCCAACACCATAAACGTAAAAGTGCATTGAAAGACTGGTTTTCACCTCAGGATAAAGGCAGCAGCGGTGGCTATTTTCTAATTCTTATGATTCATACACTTATTAATAGGAATAATGGGTCTGTGGGTGCAGGTATTAAAAAAAAACCCACGCATGATGAAGCTGAAGGCAGCATGACAAAGACAAGGCAGCAAATCAGCAGCTATTACACACGGTCAACAAACTGCATGGTTGTAACACACTATTCTGCTTTTTTATGAATGAGACATTTAATTACAATCAGTGGCTTTTGTTTTTCAACTAACTTTCTTTTTAATCACTTATATCACCGAATGATCGGTGCTTACATGTTCAGAGACCCAGAGGAGTTTGCTTTTGGTTATAAAAGGGTCTCATTAATGTGGATGAATCTACATTACCCACTTGTTAATGGGTCCATTTTCGATTGCTACTGTATATCATTTTGTCTTTATAGTTATTTTGATATTATTTAGTGGTCGAATCGCCCAGAATTTCACTGCGTGCATGGAGGCTCATGGGAAATGTAGTCCTAGTAGTCACTTTAATACATAACAAAAGGCTAATATGTTAGCAAACTGGTACCAATACATCCATGGAGCCAAAGTTCGCAATGCCATTTAAGATTTTTTCCTGTCAAACTAACTAAAGTCCGATATTCAATTATTTTGAGATCTGTCCTGCTTCACACCACTGGCCTGATGGACATATCTGCCTCTGTAGCTGCCATATGTTCCGGTTTGTTCACCACTAAGCCACTAATGTTGCTCCGTCTACCTTGTAAAGAGTTCATTAGAGTTTTTCCATTGAAACAGATGCACTTAAATGAGCCAAGACTGCAGCCAAAACATCAAATATGAACTCAAATCATGGGAGGTCAGCTATAATAAAGCTATAGCTAATGTTGACAACAAAGCACAAGTGAACTTTGTGGTGCCTGGAGTGATATTATAGCTTTCCTCAGAGTTACAGCTGCTGCTTTTTGTCCCTTTTTTTTTAATGTCTCATCTCTAATTCCCAGAACATTTCCCGTGTCCCCTCTCGGAGATGCTGAACACACGCTCTTACAAACTTTGGCAGGAAGGTTTTTTAATATGAGGTGGACACTCCAATCAGCTCTGTAATCAACACTGCGCTATGTGTTAGCTTTGTCAACTACTTCAGGTGCAGTGGGACTCTGCTGATATTGCCGTATTGTCAGCTGGATTTTGTGCTGACGACCACCAGAGAGGCAAAACTTCGGTTATGTCGTTTTCCTTCTTTTCATCTCTTATAAACGACTGCAGTGTCTGTAATTTACAGCTCGAGCAGCTTGAAGAATTAAACCAGTTAATAGTGAGAACATTTTGATGCTGACTGTAATCTCCTGCAGTCTTTTTAGCAAAGAGAGAAAAATTAAGTCAAAAAAAAAAAATGAAGCACACAAATAGGCTACAGCAAACGTCTGCAGGCAAAGTTAATGAATTATTTTATGATGTCATTCATCATTATGGTTTTTGCAAGAGATTAATCCTGAAGATTAATCCTGTTACTTCACTGCCAAATCGAAAAAATCCAACATCTGACTCCGGTTCAGCATGAGAGAAAGTGAATCAGAAACACTTTTCATAGTTCCTCCATAAAAATATTTAAATATCTCACACAGAATCAACTAATCTCACATACTTAAGCCTTATCTTCTTACTTTTTTACCCTTTCTTGCATCCTCAGACTTGTTTGAGACGCTGTTGCAAACATCAGTATAACTACTGCATTCAATCCAGTGTTAAGGCTGAAACTCTTTCCTTTCTCCGTGTACCGAAACCTTACTTCACTTCTAACAATGCACATTGGAAAAAAAAAAAAACAACCTATAGAGACTCCGGTATTATGGTATTCAGAGCAACACAGCATCACGCAGGTTGGCTGTGGACTCCCACAGGGTTTATTATGCTGTATGCTGTTAAAGTGTAAGCAAACATCTTGTCCCAAACTAAATCTGAGCATACATGCATTTCACAAAAGAGAGATAAAGATGGAAGAGACACAAGGGCATCATAAATATTAAATCAGAAACTTATATTATATTATTCTTTATCTTCAAAATAAGAGCTAAATGAGTTGTTGTACACCTGCATGGAAACCCTGCTACAGTAAACTGTAAGATGGCATTTGAGAGGTTTCCATGCAAAAAGCTGACAGAGCTACAAGAATTACATTTCATCTTTATGGATCATGGTGGATTATTACAATGTGTAAGAATTACAACTGTGTGCCACACAAATGTCAAACGCTGAAAAGAAACGTAGTATGTATTTGTTTAATAGTGATATAAATACTGCCTCTAAGATGAAAATGAGCAGTAGAGTGGTAATTTCATGACAAATGGTTAAGAATAAATCTTTAAAAATGTTTTATTTTTTCTTTGGGGTTCATTTTTCTAGTTTATTGTGCTAGAGACAATGGAAACTTCAAAATGTATTGTATCTTATTGTATATTGTTTATATTTATTTGCTTATTATCTTAGTTTAATATTAAATAAGTGAGAATTTGGAAACTGGACGAAAGTTCAAGCAAATTATTAAATGGCATTTATACTTTTAACTCAATACTTGTTATATTGTGATTGTAAATGGAGTTATAAATAGTGTGTCTGAGCTGGTCTGGTGCTGTTTTAGGTGATTTTATGGACACACAGTGAAAGGTCCAATATGTCAGGATGGTAATTTCAAATAAATGGCACGGTAACACTTATATAGTGTTTTTCTAGTGGCTGGTCATAATGGTTCTCAATGTTCACCACATTCATCCATTCACTCACTCATACAACGTGGGTGTTGGACATAAAAATGACAACTGTGTCAGTCTGACACTTGTGTGTCGCTCTGTGCTGCTAACTAGTGTCCAACATGTTCAGCTGACACAATGTTTTCACAAGGAAAATAAATGATACGGCAGCCACTGAGGACAAATTACATACAAGAGAGGAAGCACAATCATTAAAGGAAACACACCACCAAAAGTAATTTGTGACATTTTTTGTATGTGGACCGTATTTCCTCTGTAAAGTACTTTAGTAGTTTCCTCTCTTCCTTAAGTGTTTATGTTTTCCTCACTCCTACAGTATGTGCTTCTTTGTCCTCAGGGACCAATAAGATGAGCAAAACCACAAAAACAAGAGAGAGCCAAGTTGTAATAAACATGAGTTATCTTTCAACTCTGCACTGCTGCCGTTGAGCTGCTCAGTGGCCGACGGAGGGAAACTTGTGTCTGTGGTGAACATGAAGCAGCATGATGTTGCGCTGGTAAAAGTTTAGATGTGTTGGATGTGATTGAGATGGGAGTTCACCCCTTAAAGGGATAGTTCAACATTTTGGCAAATTGGCCCATTGCTATAATCGCTATAGTCATACAGTAGCAGTAGGTCACCTAAAATTGTTGGTGCAAGCTATTTTTAAAATGGCAGAGCCAAGCGGTGAGCTGCTCAGAGCTACGCTACGGAGGCTCATGGGATTTCTTGGTTTCCCTCATCAAACTCATCAAATACACAATCCAACAACTCCAAAATGCTCTCGTGGACAAGTTGTGACCTGCACATTCACCACGCTATGAGATAATAACAGAACATTACAGTATGAGTCAGAGTTGTTTTAGAGGTAAATTCATGTAAAACCGCTGACGCACATTGCCTTCAGGGAAAGTTTTTCAGCAAACAGTCTCTGCATTTCCCTAAAACAACTCTGTGTAACATTGTGTTTTTATCTCATAGCGTGGTGAATGTGCAGGTCACAACTTGTCCACCAGAGCATTTTGGAGTTGTTGAATTGTGTATTTGATGAGTTTGTTGCAGAAAAACAAGAAATCCCATGAGCCTCCGTAGCGTAGCTCTGAGCAGCTCACGGTTCTGCTCTGCTGTTCTAGAAATAGCTTGCACCGACAATTAAAGGTAACAAACCTACTGCTATATGACTATAGGGATTATGGCAAAGGGCCAATTTGCTAAAATGTTGACCTATCCCTTTAACATGGGAGTGACAGTTCACTGACACACACACACGTCAATCAAGCATTACACAAATTCTCAATGACAGATCACACAAACACACACACAAAGTAGCTGCAGACCCTCAGAGTCCAGAGACGGGAGGAGCTTCAGGTGAACGAACCAAACGCCCATTTTTAACATCAAAACTGTTTCCTGTGCTGAGGGAGAGAGAGGGAGAAATGACATTTTGTGGCTGAGCGGTGTCCATGGGGACTTTCTCTGTTTCTCCATGGCAATGTGACAGTGAAGGATGCAGATGGAAACATGGCACATACGCACGCACACACATACACACACACATAACTCCCAGGCAGGCACGCGGCTGACTGACTGCTGTTCTGTGAGGCCTCCCAGTCTGGGAACCCAGAGGTGTCAGACAGTTATAATTATCACTCTGTTTCCACACACACACACTTACACGCACACTAACACACATATCGGGAGTTGAATAGCATCCAGTTAAAATCTAGGCCTGTGCACCAGTCTGAAAAAAGAAGAAGAAGAAAAAGACGAGAAGCACCCCGTAGTGCTTATTTTCCCTGGTTGGTGTAAAAGGATGTCAGTTTCCAGCTTTTCTAATTTTTAACTTCTGTTATCACATTTTTGGATCATAAATAATTCACACATAATATTCCAGAGCTGTATGCAGCGTGGCATGAAAAGCCGCATGTGTGTCTGTGTGAGGACCGTGGAAAAGTGAAACAGACATCGACAGCAACGTCCTGATTATTTTATTCCCTGTGGCATCATTAGCAAATTAATGTGAGTCTGCAGTTTGTAATTGACTTTTTAAAAAAACAGGTAAACTGCACAGGTCTATATCAGTGATTCACAAGTTCTCAGTATGAAAGATGTTTCTTTAAGACGGCTCATTAAATGAATTATTAAGTCGTCCTTATCGTCTGAGTCAAGGGCGAAATCCTCCCTGAGACTTCGAGGAGGGACAGAGTGGGAAGGAAATGAAGAGTGTGTGTCTGTGTGTGTGTGTGTGTGTAAGGATGTGGGTGAGGATAATGCATCTGGTTGTGTCTAGATGCAAATCACTGTCATAATAAGTGGAACATACATTATCAGCAAATGAATAAGTAGTAAAAAAAAAGTAGATATTGAATCTCTATGGAACACTTGACATTGTCATTCAAATACCACAGAAATAATTGATTTATTATAAAGCCATCTCTTTACTCAATTGTTAAGTCATGCAATTTTAAAAAATTTATTTCCAAAACATATTTATTATTCTAGGGCTCCCAACAACTTCACATCGAAAGATAAATGTGCCACCATCCCCAATGTTCACATCTGGATTCTAGAATCTGAATCTGGACCAGATGTTTTTGAGCAACACCTTTTTCACTCAAGGAATTAACATTTTTTATAATTCAACAACTTAAATAAAGCTTTTAAATATCAGGGAGGTGAATTTTGTTGTGTTTTTTTTATATGCAATGATGATAAATGTATAGTGATACATTTTCAGGCTTGAGGTCTTGAGTCACTGCTATAACTCATATTATTACTGCAGTAATTCATTTGCAAAGTTGTGCATTCACAGAACTTGTGCCAAAACCAAAAAAACTGTCCATAGAGATAATGTTGAGGAATACTTTTAAAGCCTGAGGTGGAAAATCAGCCTTTATTCATAAGTACAGATTCAAGCAGAAACAAAATCTGGCTTCTTCTTCTTTTTTACAATACGTGACAATTTGTCAAATTTGTGTCACATCGGATGTTTAGTAAAAACTTCTCTCTCACAGTCTCTGACTACCCGTTACAGACTGGGTATTCCCGACATCCCTCTCTTTCCCCCAAAACATATTCCAGCTCCTCCTGGGGGATCCCGAGGCGTTCCAGGGCCATATGGGATGTGTAATCCCTCCAGCGAGCTCTGACTCTACTTAGACATGCCCAGAAAAAGCTTCATGTGAAGGCACCCAGGAGGGCTTTCCTAATCAGATGCCTGAACCCCCTCGGCCGGCTCCTTCCTCCTTAAAGGTTTGGTACCACTTCAGCGTTATTGCTGATGCCACACAAATGCTCCTGTCCATTTTGCACTTCTCCAAGTGTCACTCATAGACAAAAACCTGAGGCAGTTTAACTCCTTAACTCGGGTGCACAGATTGATCCAGGAGTGGAGGACAGGGAGGGAGGGACAACCTTGGAGGACTTCAACACACTTTGAAACAAGTTTGAGTTGATGTTGAGAATCTGGAAAACTCACACATTGCTTGCACGAGGACTGGATGGCTCCGGATACCGATGCCCATGATACTCCCCCTCCCATACTCCCTCAGCACCGCTCACAGAGCCCCCACCTCCTGGGACCATGTTTGTACAGTAGGCCTCATCCAAGTGCACAAACACCTGCAGACTTATTCCTCTAGTGTTTGACTGTTTCCCTGCTTTTATGAACTTTTGCTCCCTCCCTGTGGCTGTTCACCTCTTTGGACTGCTTACCTATCGACTGTATGACCTTTTGGACTCACAGTAAAGACACTCTTTCTTGCCTCTGGTGTCTTGTTGGCCGTTAAAGACTCAACACAGACCGGCACTCTCCACTCAGCTCTTCACTTTCAGACCGGCCATCTTCTGTCCAGACCCTTCCCAACCATCAACCTTCTCCTTGTTTACCCTGCAGAAAGAAGCAACGAACCAGGACATGCAGAGCTCCCTGGATACTGACATCATTACCGAACCTTCTTCCCCTCCCACCGATGATGTGTTTCTCTTCACTGATAAGAAGAAGAAGAAAACTTTATGGCCACAAAAATAAACGATGGTCACAAGACGACACAATATTCAGCAAACTAATGCATATCATTTTGTTCGCGTTAGGAAGGGGGATGAGTGAAAGACTAGTGGTACTTATGGGTACCTGGTGAAGCCTTCTAGCCCCGAGTTCATGATGTCATTCTCTATAGGATTAGGGTTAGGGTTAGCGGTTGGAGAATCAGCTGTTTGTCGAGGCAAAGACTTTCCACCAGTGATCACTCTCTTTCCTTGGATTCACTGTGTCATCTGGAAATATCCAAACCCTGCTAAGTTTAGTGCAGGTGTTGACTGACCTGTGACCTCAGATTAGAGATATTAGAGGTTTGCAAGAACTTCTTGGGCCTCAACTCGTCCCACAACTCCTGATTCTCCGTTTCTGTGGAGCACTCGAACTAAAGAAGCCAAAGTAGTTTACTTCTTCATGCATCCTCATGCCCATGCCAGAGCCAGAGAAACTTAGATCCATTCGAGAGTCATGAAGAGTCAGTTTCACAAAGCTTCTCCAAAGACAACATAATTCACCACTCTGCCTTCTTTTTCACAAAGTGGTTATCATATCAAGTTTAAACTCTTGTCAGATGGACGACAATCTGAAAACATACTGTAATACAGCCGCTCACAGCTGAAAACACCCGAGATATTTTCCTTCCAAACGAAACGTCTCCAGCAGGATCCTCGCTGTGAGCATGCAACACACTCTCCCTTCATATAAACGACAATATACACACACAGTAATGTATGTAAATGCATGGACGGAGTAATTCGCTGTAAGGAGTCACTCTTCATTTGAACATAATTGCGTAATGACTAGATTGGCCTCCGGAGAGACTTGTTATTCAAGGTGTTCGGGATTTAAATATGTGAAGAAAAATGATCAACATGAAGTCACCTAAGCTGCATGGCATCTGAACATCACATCTGCTGGCGTCACGACTACAGTAACACACATTCAGACTGCTTGTTGTGTGTGTACAATACACAAAAAACATGTTAGTTTTAATGAATTAATTAATTCAATGTTTGTTTGGGATAGTCTTTGCATTGGAACTCAATTATTTCCTCTAGTAATAAAGTCATAGCTTATGTTGATGCCACAGCACAGTATTGTGCACTTTCAGGGACAAAATGAAAGTGATGCGTTCAGGAACAATCAGAAAAAAACATCCTTTGCGTTTAAAACAGCATTAATCTGTTGCTGATAGGTGAAGTTGTTGTTGTTGTTCAGTGTTGTTTAGTGTTGTGCACCCCGAGGTAGCTTCCGGCTCACCACCGTTATATAAAGTAGTTATCAGAGTTACTGGAGCCGCTCAACTTGAACCAGTCTCCTCTGACCTCTGACCTCTGACCTCAACACCAGGGCCAGAGGCTTCATGTTTTCAGGTTGTCCATCTATCCATACATTCATCCAATTCTCATGACGGCAACGTGTCTATAACACCTAGAGGGAACAAACATTCACTCGGACTCAAGTACATGAACTGATTTCATTTTGGTGGTCAAAAGGTAAAGGTTGAGGTCATCGCACAAAACACAGTTTGGCCTCGAAGACCTCGAAGAAACTTCTTCGGTTTGGCACAAACATTTACCTGCGCTCGTGGATGAACTTGTGGTCGAAGGTCAAGGTCACTGTGACTTCATAAAAACACATTTCCTAAGCAGGTATCTCATGCACTAATTATGACACAATTAAACTTAAATATGTGTGACATTTTAGTCCAAATGGTCAAAGGTCAATCATAACGTCCTGCAAACACAGCTCTGGCCATTATTCAATGCTGAAACTTAGTAGGAGGGACTTTCCTCGGCTTTAAACAAACACAGGACAGCACTTTCAGTTTGTCTTTGGCACCTTTCACTTTCAGAATGACTTAAACCAGACAGACGGCCACAGTCAAGGTCACTGAGGTCACATTTTTCCCTCTGTCTGATGTTTGAGTTCATTATCTGAAGCTCCCGAGTCCGACCTTTGTGTGGTGGAGATTTCCTGCATTGCCGTCACATGATGAGCTGATTGGATAATTCCTAAAACTCAATAATCTACAGGGGAAACTAAAATGATCTGATCTAACTACTGCATTTATAAAAAAAATTTAGTTTATCTGAAACAGTTTTGTATCTCGAAACTTAGCTGCAAAATCAAATTTGTGCCCCACACGTGTGCGTACACACACACACGCACATGCACACACCCGCCGCCCACCCATCTCTTACAGTAGACAAATGTGTGTATGAATGGCAGGTGTTTTAAATGAAAACACTGGACCACCCAGGACTCAGTATCGCCCTGCCAACCTCCGCATCTGACGTATGAAGACCATTCACACAAAGCCTTTAACACCTTTAGTCCCCCCCCTCCCTCCCTCCCCCCTCCCCTCCCCTTCACCAACACACACACACACTCACATACTCAATAGTCAATACAAGCTCTGCACAATCCCCTAAGACAAATGGACAGACTTCAAACACGTGCATACACAACCTCCAAAAGACAGAGAGGGAGGGAGGGAGGGAGAGAGGTAACATCAACTCTGTGTCTCTCCACAGCCTCCCTCCCTCCCTCCCTCCCTCCCTCTCTCCCCCCTTTTTTCAAAACAAATGCACAATCCTCATCTAGAGGGAAATACTCAGTGTCAGGGCGATGGCTCCATTTACTCCTGTGGGAGTTCATTTGGGTCCTTTCAGGCACTGTGTGTATGTGCATGTGTGAGTGTGTGTGTGTGAGTGTGCATGTGGGAGGGAGGGAGGGAGTGAGGGAGGGAGTGAGGGAGTGGGGGGGTGTAGGGAAGTGAAAGCGTGGGGCGCTGTCAAATAGCCCCCTGCTTTTAATGGCCCAGCTGCATCATTACCTAGCACACACACTGGGCCCAAATAGACTGAGGGAGAGGGAGGAGAGGGAGGAGAGGGAGGGGAGGAGGGGAGGGAGGGGGGAGGATAGACAAGTCTATCAAACTAAGTATAAGGGGGAGGAGGGGGCGGCTCTCATCATTACCTTGCATACATTCTGCAGGAGGAGGGACTGAAAGAAAAGAGGGAGGAGGAGGAGGAGGAGGAGGGAGACGTAGCAACTACAAGGCATGTTAGTGAACTATACACTCACTGTGACACACACACACACACACACACACAGGGCCTCCAGGGTGGTTTTACAGCGGCTCTCTGTCATGAGCGGTGATGTAAGGCCTCTGTGGCTGTCAGGTGTGTGTGAGAGTGTGTGTGTGTGCTGACAGTACAGGAGTGTGAATGGCCACACAGAGTAAGTGAGGAGGGAAAGGAGTGATAGATGACCGTGTGACAGGTCTGCGGCTGCAAGGTGACTCATATAACTAACTCTCCTGTAGTTTCTGGGATGTAGAGAAATAAATAAATCCAGTTTTCTGTTCTGTTTCTATTTGTAGTAGAAGTGTATGACGGTCAGTTGGTCGGTCAGTTGGTCCACCACTGTGGTCCAGCCCAGGATGGGAAACTTATACTATCTCACGATTCGATTCGATTCGATTCGATTCGATTCGATTCTGATTTTTGGGGCTACGATTCAATCCAAAAATTTTCGATTCAAGACAATTCGATTCATAATGATCGGTGTGCAAAGCATCCTCATGATCTACTCCAGTCTGCTTTGCCAGACAGAATGACTAAGGTTTCTTTTTCACATTTGTTGAGTTTTAAACATTTATTCATGCTTAGATGGAATTGTTGAAACTGTTGCATGAAAGCAATATCACATATTGCTTAAAATAACATTGTAGACTTAAAATAATGTTTCCAGACTCATTGCAATGGTAGAAAAATGGTTAATAGGATGAATGGTGCTGCTGCTGCAGCCTGAGCCGGGTCGCATCGGCTGAAACTGCACTATGTAACTTCCCTGCATGGGTACGAAACACCGGGACATTTTATATCGATTCTGAATCGTATTAAATGAGAATTGCAGTTCTTATGTGAATCAATATTTTGGCACACTCCTATAGGTCCAGGGTGAAATATCTAAGGATGTGTTCCAGGTGTTTGTGTTGTGCAGAGTGGACTTATTCTGATATTTTCTCTCCAGTATGAAGTTGTCGTTTCCTTTCCCACCTTGTGTTAAAATGCTAAAACCGACTGCTGAATCATGCTGGCTCGTTAGCATGCGCATGTTCTCATCCAGCTCATTATAGTACTACACCTGTGCCAGAAACAGCCTCGCAGAGCAGCCAACATCAGTATCATCCATTTCTCAACACTTCCAGATAATCCTCCTGACTCAGTCTGAGTCACTTCACTGCCCTCCACACACACACACACACACACACACCGCGTTTATCTTAAGCTCATGTTTTAAGAAGCGGTTTTGGTGAGACGGTTGCTCAATTTAACCTTTGAACTCCAGCTAACATGTGAAGTGTGAAGTGTCCATAAAAATGCACAAATGCACAAAGTCCATCTGTTTATGAATGAAGATGTTAGTATAAAAACCTAGTCCCTCATTCAGTCTGCAGGACGTGTGCAATTGAAATCGTTCTGAAGATAAAAATGTAGATTTTAAAGGGATAGTTCAACATTTTGGCAAAGTGGTCCATTGCCATAATCCATAGAGTCATAGCAGTACTGTAGGTTCCAAACCAAACCAAGGGTTAGGGTTCTAAAAGTATATTACATGCAGCGATTATGGCAATGGACAAATTTGCCAAAATGTTGAACTATCCCTTTAAACTTCATACTCATAAGATTAAGATAAGATACATAAGAGTTTGTCCAGTGTGGTGGGTCTGACTTGGCTCTTGTAGCTGCGACACTGTCACTCACCAGAGCATCTCTGGGTCGAACGATCTCATGGACTCATCACAGAACTTCATGTTGCTTTCTTACTTTGCTTTTTTTTTCATGTTTGACAATAAATAATAAATCATCAGTTACCCACAATGCTCGTCTGACACCGCTCACTCCATGGTGCCAGAGCCCACTATACAACTCTCTTATCTGTATTGATTTAAACCAAGAAGTTAACATGGAAACTACACAGCAGCAATCCACTCTCACACACAAAAAAAATCATGTGTCAGTGCTGTTTTTGATATTATTGTGTATAATATCAAAGAAAAAAAAAAATACTACAGCAGTGCACGGTGAAAGTGCAGAGAGTGTTATGACTAACAAGACGGCGGCTTGTTCATCCGTCCTTCTTCTGGCAGGGACGTCAGCAGCAGCGACACCTACAAGCTCCACTGCCCTGCTGCTCTGCATCCTATTTTATACTCACACATTACTTCCAAGAACCCCCCCCTCCCTCTCCACTCCTCTCTCTCTCTCTCTCCATCATCTCCATCCATCCATCTGTTGTCGAAGCCTCTCAGCGGGGCTCAGTCTGTTGTATGCGAGGCATACTTGGGCTGTGGCGTCAGTTTGGAAATGAAGCTCGTTTGCATTTAAACACTCTGATCTCTGAGCACTTGGTAAACTTGATGAGAGGAGGACGAGGGGAATGACGAGTGGGGAGGTGGAGAAAAAGAGAGGGAATGGATGGAGATGGAGAGAGAGAGAGAGAGAGAGAGAGAGAGAGAGGAGAGTAATTGCGACACTAAGAGACAGAGAGACAAAGTAAAGAGAAAGGGAGAGAGAGAGAAGAGTGAAAGAGAGTGTGTGGAGAACACTGGCTAATATAAATTCATTATGTAAATCCGCAGCTCAAACAAATTGACAGGCGGGTATTACACCCGAGAGGAGCTGAATCAAGAGCATGAAAGCATTAGCTCCACTCACCCTTGACCTCCAACCTCGACCTGTTCACCGGAGTGTGCTTGTTATGCATACTAACGACTCAGTGGGGGCCGGACGGACAGTAACATCCCAACACATTGGTTTTCTTACAGTGGTCGCCGCTAATGAACTCTGTCCATCCACGTCTACGTCTACACTGGAACATGGAAACACACACACAAGTGGACACACAACATGTTCACATCCACAACCACCTGACACCAACCTGTTGGAGATTTCTGGGGAAAATCCTGCACAGCACAATCATGGTCATTGAGTTTGGTGTTATATGTTTATATATTCTATTGGATGAGATCTTTCTCAACAACTTTTGACAATAAAGAACAAATTTAATTCACCTGGTTCAGATAATAAATAAAATTTTAAAAAAATAGTGGTGTTGGACTTTTTCCATAGCTCGACTGGCTTTAGGTCAGTCATCAGCTTGCTTGCACCTCAGCTGAGGCGTCACCAAAAAAGAGTAGGTACCAGGTATCACTAATGGAAAAGCATAAACAACCCGTTCGAGTCGAGTGGAGCGAGCAGCGCTAGTGGAAAAGGTCCACGAGCTCCAAAAATGCTCCCATGATATTTATAATACAACACAGCACCAGCTTTGAATGGTAAATGTCTAATACACCATCAATAATACAATCAGGAAAACTCTCCTTTTTGATCCAACCACCAATACCAATCAATACCATTCACCTTTTTGCCCCGTTGAGCCAATAAATATACCATTTTTTAAAAATTTACTTTTTTTTATCACATATTCTTGGTACTGTAAACACGGTTTACGACTAGTTTTCCAGCTAAATATCAATCTGTCATTGTTGTCATTTCTGCACCACTCCTACTCCTAATAAACTCGTCACATCAAACTAAAATTAAAGTCAAACAAAACAGACTGTAAACAGATCCTTGTGGGACTCCAAATGGTCCTCATTCATTCAGATTCATAATCCTCCACTGTATATTGTTTTCTGTTTTGTAAATAACTACTTAACCAGTCCAAGGCGATTCCTCTCACACCATAATTAGAGATTAAATATATAACTTAAAGGTTTAACAATAGTTTTTTTCACATGTCTAACCCCATCACTGTCTGTTGATGTCTCACTCTTTATTTTGGCTTTAAATTGACTTTTTATCACATGTTCTTAGTAAACAAAGTTTACGAGTTTTCCAGCTAAACAGCAATCTGTCATTGCTGTTGTTGCTGCACCACTCCCAGGCCATAAGCTCATCAGATCAAACTGGAATTCAAGTCAAACAGTCTGTTTGTTTGGGCTTCAAAATTACTTTTTATTACATGTTCTTGGTAAACAAGGTTTACGACAAGTTTCCCGCAGCTAAATAGCAACGTGTCATTTCTGCACCACTCCCGGTACTAATAAGTTCATTACATCAAACTGGAATTCAAGTCTTGAAACATCATGATTGAGAGCTACTTGTTTTGACTAGTTTGGGAAAGGTGCTGGGGGGTTGACATGCAGCAAAGGGCCACAGGTCATGAACACATATTTTATTTGGTGATGTTTTCCCATCAAATTAAATCAGAAATAAATTTGAGTATTATAAATGCAAACTCCCAAAAACAAGGTGAGCCATCACAAAGAGTTGCTTATCTCCTCTCAGAGCCACAGAGACCAAAACAGGATTGTCTTCAGAGGCTAATCAGCTCTAATCTTCATGAGTAAAACTGGTGAAGAGCCCCTTTGATGCTGTTCTCTGCTTTTCTGTGTTCTTGCCCTCAGTTTACAGAACACATGGTCGTCTATTGAGGAAAAAACTGTGCAACACTTGAAGCTTATGAAATGCTCTCCAAACCCTTCAGTGATCTCAACAATGAATGACATCCAAGCAACCACAAGCAATGTTTCTTCTTGGTTGGCATTCTGGAAATGTGCATCATTTTGGAGATATGTTGGAGTGCACTCGATCCACTACGCACTCCACCGCCCCTCGGCACTGGCCGCGCTCTCACAAAGTAAAAACAAATCAGGCTCATCTCGTATGTTAAATCCTCATGAATATCCAAAGGATTCAACAATCACTCCTGCCACCTCTGCCACATCGCACCCTCCTCGTGACTCAATAGGTGGTTCGCCTTTGGAGTTGTCCATCCATATGGAGGCACAGGAGTTCAAGTTGTTTCCGTAAAACAGTGGTGGTGTGACAGAAGGGGGGGGTGGATGATGGCGGGAGTCGAGGTCTTGAGCGGCTGCAGCTGCTGTCAGCTTTACTGTAACTGGCCCTGCAAGACTTTACAGCCAGGAGACCACTCATCTCTGACCTGAGCACTGCCAGATTTTAAAAAACAACAAAAAAAACATTAAACAAGCTTCAAAGACGGGGATGAGAGGGTGAGAGACAAAGACAGAGAGTGAAAGACAGATGAAAGCCACTGTGGCAGAATGAGAGAGGGAAGTGAAAAGAAAGGAGAAGGGGGAGGGAGGGAGGTCTTGATGAACATGTTTATCCAGTGCTTCATCCAGGGCTCCTCATGTTGTGACAGCTCAGAGTCGATGCTCCGACCACATGGAGGCCGGGCTGCTCCATAGAAAACCCTGGGGACAACAACTGGACGACTCCACCGAGCCGACCCATGTTAATGAGCAACCCCCCCACCACCACCACCACCACCACGCAGCCCCCCGTGTCTCACATAATTAATCATCTTTTGTGACCTCGGCTCTGTGGCTCAGCGGCTGATGATCTGCCTCCGTGTTTTACTGGAGAATGAACAGCGAGGCCGCAGGAGAGGCCGAGGATGACGACTTCGTCTTGTGTCGGGATCGCACGTCATCAAAATGTTGTCTTTCATAATCATCATGTCAGGTTAAACAATCACAGTGGCGACACTTTCCTGCTGCGTCTTGGTCTGGAGACTCTAACGCTACAAAGATTTCAACACAACTAATCATCAATCACGACTGTGTGCGAGTTCATTGGCCATTCTTACAGTAGGGCGCTATGAGAAACTGTCAATCATCTCTATACCGAAGCGCTATGTGTGACGCTGGCAGTCTTTTGTTCGGGCATGAAAACTCATTCCTAGGTCCTGTCTGTCCTTACATTGCCTTCATGAAGCAAGCTAACCTCCCTTCACTGTATAAGAGCACCCTCTCATCCTATTGGTCAATGTTCGTAGGATATGTCCAACTACTTGAGAGTCCAATTAGGGTGAAATTCAAAAACATTTCTAAAGTTAAAGTTATGTTTTGGGTTAGAGTGGTGATGCTTCACAATAAAAGCCTTATATTTGGGCACTTTAAGGCAAAGAAGATAAATGGAAACTGGATTTTGGGTCTTTTTTTTTGTTATTAAATATACAAAGAGATTCAGGAGAAAAGCTCTTTGTGAAAATGCAAACTTTGAAAAATAAGACTTTTTTGCACTGAAACCATGAGACTCGACCTTTGCTGTTGTTTTATGTACTTCTATATGCAGCTGGCCTATGCATTGCATATGAGTCACATGAATTATAACTATGTTTTTTAATCAGAACACCTGCTTTTTATAATGATTTTTTCCCTCCTCAAGCTGCTCTTATCCTAAAGCTACACTTATAATCAAAATAATCAAATAATTTATATTCCATTACTTTGTTGCCACTCCCTTTGCCAAACCAAGTTTTAGCCAACAGCATCTGTCTTATACTTGACATTGGTTTCTGTTATTAAAACGTAATTAACATAGACGTAATTGAATTTGCATGACATGGATAACTAAGACATCTGCCTCTGTTTTGAATTGAAATACAATTTTAAAGTAAAACATAAAAGACATTTTGTGGTGGAAAAGCTCAGAGCACACATGCACATAATACTCTGCAGATACAGGCACAAACAGACCATTTCCCAGACACGTCACCACCACAGCATTGATCTACTTATCATCCATCCCTCCGCCATCAATGACTAAACCCAACTGCACATTCAATTAGCAGCATCCTGCAGCTACATTCATTTTCTGCCTAATTGACCCGAGTCGCAGTGGAGAGATCAAGTCGAGGCAACGGCAGCAGCTGCAAAGAGAGACACTCCACCACCACTGACACCCTAATTACACAGCAAGTCACCCAACATGGGCTTTGGGGTCCAAACTGGATGAAAAGAAAGATGAGAAAGAGCTAGATGAGGGCAGAGCGGATGAGTGAATTAGAAATAGATGAGGGGAAAGAGGAGGGAAGAGAAGAAAAAAAAAACAAGAAGACATCTGACCGGAGAGCGGTTCAGAGGGAAAGGAAACGGACACAGAGACAACTGTTCACGCCTCGGGTTGTTGGAGGACGAAGGAACAGGAACGGCACAGGTTACAGGTCAGAGCTGGAATCAAGATAATATTGTTCAACAGTGTTTGTGAACGGGAACGGCCACAGGGCTGCATCTGATAAACGGTTTCAACTTCAGTCACAGTGTTTACAGCTGTGTGCATAACTTTCAACAGGATAGTGACGTCCCAAATAAAGCATGCACGCTGTTCACCACCCATCACTGTGTCATATGACATGGTAGTGTAATGAAGCCGGCATCAAGGTGTCCTCCATCCTCAGTCTGGTGGGGGTTTTTTTTTACAATTTGGAAACATATTTGTCGTCCCTCCTGTTCATTGATCGATTGTTCTTGAACTCTTTTCAAACGAAAATCACAGCAGGATCGATTTTCAGCAAATAAAAAAATTAAAAAAACTAATTGTGAGTGCAACAATAAATCAATATAATGTTTTAATATATCAAATGGGTACATATGTGTATATGTGTGAATATGTACAGTCCTATATTATTATTTTTATCATTATCATATTATAGATTGCTTCTTCGTTCTCTTAGTTTTTTGTTATCTTAGCTAAACAACAACGAAAATTCTTAGTTTAAAGGCTAGGGAGGCAGCTTTTTTTTGACAGTATTAGGCAAAAACTTACACACTAACCTTGGGGATAATGTAAATGAAGTGATGTGAAAAAAGATCAGTTACGTCTAGTCTCCCCATAACGCCACCTGATGTTTTCAGCCTGCAAAGAATCTACCCGTGACGGTTGATTTTGACCAATCACAGAGCAGCAGCCCTTATTAACAAAATAATTGGACAAAACGTAATTGAAAAATGGAGCCATTAACAAGTGTGGTCTGGCTGAGGGGATGAGAACCATGTGGACTCAACTCAAAGCTTTTTTCTAGATTTCTGCCTCCCTTGCCTTTAACGGTAGAAAATGAAAATTCCTATGACCAGTATAGGACCTGCCGACAAACTAGATTGATATGCAGGTGGAAGAGAAAAAAAAAATCATGACCTTAAAGCTTAAAATGGGAGAAAAGAAGCAGGTACAACCTTCACTCCATAGCTGCAGTGACCTTTCTTCTTCTTAACATGAGGAAAAGGTGTTTTAGTTATCAGCCGTACACAACACCTGTGTTCAGTTATGAATGAAATCAATCGGTGGAGTGAGTCTGAAGGCCGACCCTGCTGCACGCTATTGAAATGCTGTTTCCCGACTGAACCCTGGATCAGAGGCTAAGCTAGAGTTGACCATCGACCCGAACCGTCCTCTGGTCACCTTCCCCTCTCCACAACACACTTCAGTGAATCCTAACAAGCTAAGAGCGCCGATACAAACCACGGCTGAGGGGGGGAAGCATTCAGTCCTTGATCTGCGGTGGAACGCGCTCTTATATAAACACATGTTCTTCCTCCAAGGTTCTTTGTCATTACTCTTTTACAAACATCACCTCGGCCTCTACGTGGGTCTTCCCCGCCATTTGGAGAGTGTAGTGTAGTAAACATTCTTCAAACGGCTCGATAATCTCCACTCACGACTGTCTCTGTGGTTTCCCACAGTGTTAACGCTGTGATCGCCGTGAACTGTTATTATACACCTGAAAGATCCTGTGTGTGAAATCTGACTTTGACTTCAAAAGAGGGAGGAAGAGGAAATGCGGGCGTTTTCATCCAACTGCTTTTAATGCAGATTTTTAATTTGCACTTCCACCGAGGTGGAAAAAAGTTTGTGCATCAATAAAATATTTAAGTGCAATGAAAACAAAACTTAGGATGATGCAAAACAAGAATGTGACTTGTGACGGCGTGTGCGATACATAGAGAGCTTCTTTTTCCACACAATTATATTGATGTTGCATTCAGGGCAACTTGGAGGAGGAGAGGAAACAGGAATCTACCTCCAACCTCCCTGATTAGTGAACGACCTGAAGAGAAAGTATGCAAGTCTGGTTGTTTTGCTGTTTTGCTAACCCTCCTCTCAGCCATGTGCATTTGTTTACAACAAAGCTGGCGAAAAATCAATACATGGAGTGGTGGATAATGTTATACGATGTTACGATGCGTATATCTGTGTCTGTGTGGCTAGGTATGACACTGATGTTGCAAGGTTGGTTTTCAGCCATTCTCACTCATTACAACTGAAAAGTCATGTAGTTAACTATCACAATTATTCAGTATAATAGAATAATTGTATAATTAAGGAGAAAATGTAGCATAGCCACAGGAGAAATCCTGCCTCTTTAAGTTCATTCCTGGTGTTCGACTTCTCAGAAAATCTGCTGTAAACTCTGAAACTCGCCGCTGACCACTGAGGGGGAAAATCACCAACCATTTAAAGAAAAATAACTCTGCTGCAATCAAGTGATCAGCTGTGCTCAGTACTCCATGGCCATCACATAACTTCACTTATAAAGTCAGTATTTTCAGCTATGCCCCCCATCAAGCCCCAGTCTGGCACCTCTACAATGTCGCATTTCTCATCATCATGATGAAAAGTCCCTGTTGAGGCATTATTAACCTCTATTACTTACATAAGTATTTCTGGTGGGTGACTTCTGATAAAGTTTGTCTAGTTTTTTCTTTTCCTTACCTTGAAGACTCGTCAGCTCAAACAAGCTGGTGTACTTCACTCAGGATGTTGAAGGAACCCTGTCCAAACAAATTTTTTTTGTCAGATATAACGTCAGTACTGATTCATCTTATTGTTATTAAACTATTTTAACTATTTCATATTTCTTAAAGGTTCTAAAGAAAGAGACAGGGCTTGATCCACCTTATAAATGTATGTTATTTAGTCAAATGGTTGGAGAAATAGATCAGAATGGACGATGAAAGAGATGTATAAGGACCATAACAACATATCCTGCTAGAAAATGGTAAATAACAATGACATACTGCTGCAGTAAGACAATATAGCAAGAGAACACGAATCTAAAATATTAAAAACAAAACAAAAACATTCTCCTGATCCAGACACTCAGGTAAAACTAGCAATGTGCACAGTTCAAATCCCCAAATACCAGCCCCATATGTTAGCAGTGTGAATACACATGCACTGTAAATCCAGAACGCCGATACTGTTTGTCTCGTACCAAAGGGAAAAAAAAGATGGAGGCCTCTCTGCAGAGCAACTACAGTACAGAAAAAACATCATGTGTGTGCATGTGCAACACTGTTGGATGGGAACAATTCAACACACAATGCATGTAGCCAGCATGGATTACTTTCAGGGTCATAACCTGCCAACTAGATTATTTAATTCACAAACTCTTTTACAGCTGCAGCCTGTTGACTGACTGCAGCTTCGTGCAACTACTCAGAAACTTTAACAGAAACAATGGGAAAGAAAAAAAACCCAGAAGCAATTAGGTGTAGCTTTCCCCTCAGCCTCTGCGCCTCACTGCGTACATGAGAGCGGTTGCCGTCGCTCATATCAATTCACTCTTTGGATCTTTGTATTTCAGACACACACCTTCCTCCTAAATGTGTTCACACCCAGTAATTTTCCCCATCACAAAATTAAACACTCAAAAGAACAGTGACATTTAAAAAAAACAAAACATGTGTTTACCACCACGACTACAGTTTCAGACCCAGGATCAGTTTCATCTTTTAAATTATCACCTTTACCAACATTGCTTTTAAGCAGGGCCCCTTGTTGAGCAAAGTAAACTAAGGGTTACATCTTCTGAGCTATTTCTGTTTTCCTGGTAGAAGTGCGACTTCAGGCCATTTTTCCATGGTTGCAGATTTAGTGCCAGTCTGCTGCTCCGCCTGCACTGATCAATGCTGTCTGGCCAACGTGTCTACTGACTTTCACTGGGATTTAACCTTAGACTGTGGCAAACTGCCCACTGTTTTATATTATCACACCCAAGACTGACTTTTAACTTTGTCCATAACTGAGTGCTCTTGAATGTTTTTTTTTCTCTCACTTTAATGAACCCTAATAACCTGAAAGTTACTTGTTCCCAAGTGTCCCCCGAGTACTTTGTACAACCAGCTCAATTTTATCTTTGATGAACACCAGACAAGCACCACAAGGTCTCTTTATGTTCCCCATCTCAAACAGCAATTCAATACAACACACGGTGATTTAAAGAGCAATGAAAGAGCTGAATAGTCTTCCATCAAAATCCACACAGTCAACAGGTAAATCAGTTTATTAATGTTTCTTTCTGTATAGGAGTGGTGTGTATTGTGCTGCAAACCTGAAACTGTTCTGTAACTATGTTGTTGCCTGAGATATCAGGAAGAATATTATTTTACCTATATTGTGAACTTTTTAAAGGAATAGTTCACCAAAAAAATGAAATTCACCCTCATGCTGATGAATAATGTTAAAGCAGATATCAGCGATCCGGTCGTTTTGGCTAATGCTGCGTTCAAGGCAGGCTTTTGAAACCGTAAGTTACGGCTTCAAGTCACGACTACGACTTTGTAGCGTTCCAGGTAACCCGTAACTCGTGTTTTTACCGTCCTGTTGCCTGTGAAAGTGCACTATAACGACCTCCCGTAACTTCCGACCCGTGAACTCGTACCAGATCGAACTGGTATGACTTCACAGGAAGGAAAAACACAAGTTACAAGTTTCCTTGAACGCACCATGAGTTAGCAGCCCCCGCCCTCGTCAAACATCTATTGGTCCTCGTCCCTACGTCACCACATTCACGCGCATCCCTTGGCTGCACACACAGCCCTTCATGCCGTTCTCTCTCCTCATTGGATAACACTTGTATCCCACAAGGAAAGTTTTCTCCTGGGTTACAGCAGAGCAGAGTGACGGAGGGACTCATGTTACGGCTGAAACACTCCATGTAAGTGATTGCTGATGGAAAATAGGACTATTTAGGACTTATATTAACAAAAACATTCAGCTGATATCTGCTTTAATATTCATCAGCATGAGGGTGAGTCACTAATGAATTTCATTTTTTGGTGAACTGTTCCTTTAACTGTCTTATGTAGTGTCATGTACTGTGCTTTTGATGCTATATACAGTGATGTAATTGTCTTGTGTGGACCAAATAAACAAGGCATGCTACTGACCTGTGTTACAGCCCATGTGTATTTTGGATTCTTCGGTATAGATGGAAAAAACCATCAACAAAGATGAGGCTGTTTGTCGACTTGTCCCCGCTACAACAACATGTCAGTGAACTGTTTGGGTTCGTTCGAAACACATTCAGCCGAACACAACTTTTTGAAACGGCGACAGCCCTGCAGAATATTGATCAGTGTTTTCTGTCTTTTTCAAAGACATCCCCCTCATTTGGTCTTTTTAACGATAACACATCCCTCCAAAATCCAGGTACGGCTGGGTTCAAGTAGTACCTTGAGAATAATGTATGTACTTTTCACAAACAACATCTTGATATAATGTGCTTTTTTTTTTCCTTTTTTCTTTTTTTGTCGGTGCTATATTGTGCTCTGGAGCAGCATCTCAACAACAAATCGATTCAGCTCAGCTCATGTGTTGAGTGCTGCAAGGTAAACCAAGGTACACAGCTTTTGTTTGTGTTGTGTATATGCAACTGACATACTTGCCGGTTTAGCAAAGAGATGAAGGACGGCAGCGGTTCCTGAGACACAAACAAGCTAACTTGGGCTTCAGATGTGGTTCAATTATGGCATAATGCTGCTATAGAAACAGTGCACAAATGGAGAAGAGTCATGAAGTGAGTGAACTGTGAGTGAACCGTCAGTGATGGTTGTTATACACTGTTTTCTTGCCATCATTAGTCAGAAGGGTATGTACTGTACTTTTACCGGTACTCCTGCTCTTATTGACACCACTTATCAATCCAGTCACTTAGAAATACCAAAAAGCGGGGTACGCACTACAGGATAATCGATTTTTCCGATCACGCATGCAGTCCACATTCCCGCCATCTCCATGATATTTTCCATTAGTTGTTTTGTTTTCTGTTGTATTTTTTCAGACAGTAACAACCACCATTGCATCTTTCTGATCGTCCGCCATGTTTGTTTACACTGAAGTCACGTTTGAAACACACGAGATTCGGAATATTGAGCAAAAAGAACCTGATAACTCTGCTGAAGAATCGGTTAAGATAAGATAAGATCAGAAGAGAGAGATCATGTGCGATCTGTATTTTGTCATCATCAAGTGTGTGGTCTCCAAATCTGTGAAGGTTTGAAGAATCATGTAGTCAAGTCAACCTGAGGCTGCAGCAAGAACACCTGTAGGTGCATTGGGTTGACCAGTGGCGTGTTCAATGTCTCATGATGAGTCAAACAACGCCACAGATGATGCCACTTGAACATCAAAACCAACAGCATTAATAATAATGACTGCGCTGAATTTATGTGAGAAAACCAGTAGATGCTGGGAGACACTGGGGAAGCAGCTGGTGTTACACCTGTGACTGTGGAGCTTTGATACGTCAACAACAACATCTCTGTCTCAGTGAAGCTGTGACGCTGCAGCAACAACTTCACCACAGCCGGGGTCAGATCAACATTACTGCTTTTAATGAGATATAATTACCTGAAGGAGAGGAAGAGGGGAGGAGAGGAGAGGAGAGGAGAGGAGAGGAGAGGAGAGGAGAGGAGAGGAGAGGAGAGGAGAGGAGAGGAGAGGAGAGGAGAGGAGGAGGACACGGAGAGGAGAGGAGAGGAGAGGAGAGGAGGAAAGGAGAGGAGAGAGGAAAGGAGAGGAGAAAAGAAGAGAAGAGAAGAGAGGAAAGGAGGAGGACACAGAGAGGAGAAGAGAGGAGAGGAGAGGAGGAGAGGAGGAGGAAGAAGGAGAGGAGAGGGAGAGGAGAGGAGAAAAGGAGAGGAGGAGGACATGAAGAGGAGAGGAGAAAAGGAGGAGGAGAGGAGAGGAGAAGAGGAGAGGAGGAGAGCGTCAGGCTGCAGTGTGTCTAGACAGTATTCATGATCCATCTGTCTGCCACTGCCACAGCAACAGCCAGCGGCTACAACAAGATGGCAAACTCCATTACTACAGAAACATTTTCTAGACAGTGTCCATCTGTCTGCCACTGCCACAGCAACAGCCAGCGGCTACAACAAGATGGCAAACTCCATTACTACAGAAACATTTTCTATGTCCCTCTCCATCTCCCTCCTTCCTCCCTCCTCCCTCCCTCCCTTCTCTTTCTTTTATTCCTTTCTTCCTCTCTCCCTCTCTCTGTGTCCACCTCCATATCTCTGCCCAGCCCTCTGTCTCAGTTCCAACCCCCGCCGGTCTCTCCTTGTCTGTCTGTACTCTTTGCAGTCCCCCGCCACTCTCCCTCCTTCCCTCCCTCGCTCTCTCTTTCTCTCCCTCTCTGTCTTTTTTTTTTTTCCTTTGGCAACCTCTCCTTTTATTTTTCTTTCTCTCTTTTCCCTTTCTCTCCCTCCCTCCCTCCCCTCCCTCTGCGTCTCTCAGGCATCACCAGAAAATATGCACCGGTTCAGAAAATCAGAATCATTGCACAGCTTTCCCACAACGCCGGCAGCAGACACTTACATTAACATTCACTCTAGACAGCTAAATATTTAAGCACCCAGCTCAGGACCAACCAAAAAAAAAAAGAAAAAAAGGAAAAAAAGAAAAAGAAAGGGTCATTTCCACCGGGCTGCAGGGGGAGGGAGTAGAAGTGTAGACACAGAGAGAAAGAGAGAGAGAGAAAAGTGAGAAACATTTACAAAAAAACAAGGTTGTGGGGGTTTGAGAGATGAGAGAGAGAGGGAGGGGACAAGAGGAAGAGATGAAGGGGAAGGTAAGGAACCAAGTGCCAAGGATGAAATTGCTGCTTTAAAAAAAAAAAAAAAAAAAGAGAAAAGTTTCCCCTCTTCTCCCTAAAAGTTGTTGAAAGAGAACACTGCAGCACATCAAAGTGGCCTGGCAGACAGCCATCAGAGCCCATTGGTGTCCTTCACCCTCACTCTTTATCTCTCTCTGTCTCCGTCTCTCTCTGTTTCCATTGATCGTGATGAGTCGAGGGAACACTCTCATCTTGTTCCCTGGACAGTGCCGCTCAGCGGGAGGTATAGCGGGAGGTGGGTGGGTGGGTGGATGGGTGCTTATGAAAGCAGCAAAGACACTCAGACAAAAAAAAGTGAAAGGAAATAGAAAAGGGGGTAAAAAAAGAAAAATCCTGTAATTTCCCTATAGGTGTTCTCCGCTCTGCTGTTGCATCCCAGCCTATGGCATTCTGTGCTATATTTACCTTCAGCTGCAGCAAGAAGAGGCTCTTAATGAAATGAACTTTGCACAACTTTATTTCAACTTAGGAGAATAGGATAAAGAAATAAAATAAAAATGCACATATTAGTTATGTATCATCCACATGCAACAAGGTATAGCCGACGCACAACAAGTCATAGGTGAGTTTTCAGCCCCTGTGGCACGAGCTCAAACCAAGAAAACTCTTCATACTGGAAAGTTTTGTTTGCAGTGCTATCCTTTAAATAAATAAATAAATAAATAAAAAGCATGTGGAACGATCCACTTCATCCACATCATACCTGCTCACTGGGGGGATCGACAGAGAGGCCTCAGGGAGAAGCAGAACAGGAAACAAGAGAGAGGAAAGACGAGCAGCGAGAGAGAGAAGAGAGGAGGGGATCTGTATCTGTGCTGTGTGATGGTGTGAGGTGCAGAAAAGGGGGTGTGGGGGGGGGGGGCAGAGAGGTGTACAGTACTGTAGCATCATCCTGCAGCAACTCACAGTTGAAGATGCCAGGTGGAGGGTGCTGGGTGACCACGGGGCAGTTCTCCTCATCGCTGTTGTCCCCACAGTTATTCCGTTGGTTGCAGATCAGCGAGCCCAGACGCAAACAATTCCCATTGGTGCAGTGGAACTTGCACTCTGTTCAGCAATAAGAGAGGAGGGGGGGGGGTAGTAGAAAGAAAAGTATAGTCACATTTCTTTGCACAACTATTCACATGTTCACTTCTCTGAATAGACATGTGTTCACAGAGCCACAGAGATTGAGATGAATATTGTAGCCGATGTGCCTCGTTGCATCCTGGGCAAACAAAATGCTTTGTTTATTCAAGGTCCTGGAGTCATCATCGCTTTTAAGGAATAATAAAAGGAATTGATCTGTTGTGTTTCTTCTCATGTAGGGAGTTTGTGGTACATATAATAAAAAATAAAAATAAAAAGTGGAGAAGACAAAGCCATTATAAATATATAAATAAGTCACATTTTGATAAAAATACAAGAGGTTCACGAAAAGAAAAAGTTTTTAAAAAAAGAACGCCCACACACATGAACCAGTGTCAGCGCACACAAAATGTTAAAATGTGTCGGAGCGCTGATAAAACTGTACAAACAACAACAACAACAACAAAAACTGCTATGTGAAGTTGGAACTGTTATGCTTCAGAAATGTGCAAGGTCATGTGCAACAATTTTTTTTGTGCGTTTTTTTTTTTTTTTTTACCTGCGAGTTCAAAACACAAAGCAGAGTTAATGTGTTGAGTTCACAGAGGAACAAAGTCAGTCCTGTTCAAAAGAACAAATAAACAAATAGATTTTTTTTCCCCAGCAGACCGTTTGATGATGATGATGTGCTGCTGCCTCCAACCACAGCTCATATAATATATATATATATATATAAATATTCATAATAAATCTGATTAGAACTATATCTGCAATAAATAAACCTATAGGGAAAGTAATCAGGATGAATGACAGCAAGAAGAACAAAATGTGTTTGATGCCGTGCAGAGGAACGTCATGTTAGTTATGTACTGTATGTGACCAGAGTGTGAGGTGTGAGGTTTCACAGTTAATCCACAAGTGTGTGCAGAGATAAGGAAACAGATGAAACGTGGAAGATAAAGAGTCAAATACACTGTTGTTTATTCTGAGAAAAATAAAGCAGAGGAGGAAAGTTTGCTCTGGTTTATTGCAGAATGCGTGCTCAGTATATACAAATGTATGTTCCTGTGTTCTTCCTGTAGAAAATAATATTCGGTATCCATGTATCTTCTAAGAACCTTTTATATACACATCAGAAATGTTACTATAGCTATATAGCGTCAGTCTGACTGTATAAAACTGGTACCAAATGACATGCAGTCTTCTTTCTGGTCTAAACCTGCATTACTGTACCTACAACACAACTCTTGACTTCCTTTCTTTCTCTATTAGGCTGACGTTTTTGTTTATTTGTTTGAGGACAGTGCACATTAACTTACCGTATTAAGCTTTTTTCTTACGTCGCAGCAAACTCTGTACACCACCTAGAAACAAACGGTTTTCACATGGTTGAAGAGTGACTTTTCAATGTGTTCCTCGAAAAAACGGCGAGTTTTTCCGCTGTTTCGTTCGTGAGGACGAAGGAGGAGAAGAGAGCAAAACATTTCTTTTGTGTCTTCAATCTGCTCATTTTACCGTGACTCTGCAAAATCATTTCTACAGCTAAATAAATATGTTTGGAGGTAAATCTGGGCGGATGGGGGTGGGAGGGCAGAGTGCAGCGAACCAGGTCTCTGGCCGCAGCGGAAAGCGCCGTGACACTACTGGGTGACTGGCCGCCGCTGAGTGCTCGGGGGCGGGGGCGGCAGATCACAGCGCCCGCTGTAGCGCCGGTGTCCCGGCTGCACGGTGAAAACAGCAGCGATAACGTTTTCAGCCCTCCGAATCAGAAACGTTTGAACAGCACATCTTGTTTTCAAGTTGCCAAGAGGGTTTAGTTAGTTTGGAAAGCTGCAGATTCAGCGAGGAAGTAAACTGTAGCAGACACAAAGCACAGAGCAGCGTTCAAGGAGACAAAACAAAACCAAGATCACACAGTTTAAAAAACATTTTTTTGATTTTAGTTTAAAACAGTTTTTACATATCAGAGGACGACCATATTCACACAACCTGAGAGTGTCTGTTATCATAATCCGTTTGTGAGATTAACTCGTCAGTGGTCGTGAAAAGGCTGTGACAATTCCATTAATGAACAGTGACACCATGGCATCCTATAAATGAGCCGGATTCTATCTTGGAGCTAATTTCCATCCGTAGCCTAGTTCTCACATACACTGTATATAGACAGATATCCATTCACACTCTCATTCACACCTATGGGCAATTTAGAGTCGCCAATTAACCTAACCTGCATGTCTTTGGGCTGTGGGAGGAAGCCGGAGTACCCGGAGAGAACCCACGCATGCACGGGGAGAACATGCAAACTCCACACAGAAGGGCCCAGTAGTATCAGCACATGCAATGATACACAAAACATCTTGTCTTATCGAGTCAACATAGAGTTCATACAGAAGAGAAAGTTCATATTTATTATATATTTAAGCCCCTTGAGTTGAACAGCCATCTTGTTTTCAAGGGAGTCCAACATAAAACACAAAGCACCTACAACATATAGCTAGTAGGCCTACACATTTACATTTTTTGCTATGGTATACAGTGTATAATGTATGGTTGTGTATACTATACACAACCATACATACAACGCCCTTCTGTCATGATCTTACATCACTGTACTTTTTTCACTTTACATAAATTTTCCCCCAAAAGTCAAATATCCGTAACTGAGTCATGTGCAGTATTTACTTTTGAGGAAACAGGGAATTTAAAAGACATTTTATAGCAAAACTAATATTGCCTATTTACAAAACTCACTTCATTTACGGCTGTGTAAATATGTGAAGATGTGATTCTGACAAGTTTTTTTTCCCAATTCTCTTTCCAATGTCTGTGAACGTAACTTTCAGGTGAAGATCAAGTTCTAAAGTTTGGTAAACCCACTTCTTTCTAATTTCACACCCAAAGACTTTTCTTTTCTCCAACTTGTAGTTTTAAGACTTCACTGACACTGAAGTGGAGCGACATCACTGGAGGACATTTATAAGACTTCACACGGTTCCCGGTGGAGGGGGAACAAGAGGCCAGTCTCTCTTCAGAAGGCTGTTAGTCTTCCAAACTGAACTTAAAATGTCCATGAGAGGTTGGATCGTGGGCAGCTGCACTTGGTTGGAGACACTTTCTCTCATCCGCGAGGTCTCGTCGGTTCAGAAACACGCAATTATAACGTAGCCTGGAGAGCAACAATATTAGGTGTGCTGTGTATCTGCTCTAATATTTTTAGATATTCTGGAAGCTGCTAGTGAATATAAACACATCATAAAGTTTCACAGTTGATAACAGTTTTTACTGTAGCTTAAATTTTTAACAGGTGTGTTTTAAAGGTGTTGTTGACAACACTGCAGTTCTTCTTTCCAAGAGAGAGAAGTCGTTTTTCTCAGGTTGATAATCAAGAAGAAGAGGGAGAGACTTCACACGTACGACTTGAAAACCCCAACACACCGGGGAGGAACGCAAGGCTGGAAGGATGGACAACAAATCCCAGGGGCCCCAGAGCCGCAGGCCTAAAGGAATAACTTCCATAATACCACAGGACTCACAAGAGATTGAGGAAAATAACACTGGTCTCAATGACAGCAGCAGCAGCAGCAGATATGATCCTGACTATTAGTCTCGGATGCACTCAGAGAGAAAAATAATGCTTCAGTTTGTTTGGATTTATTGAATATTGTCACTTCCAAAGCAGGGAAATCTCCCAGCATGCACCATGGCAGGCACGGGCTTAAAGTGCCTAAGTCTTTCTAAACCTTAAAGACGCCATGAATGGTCTCTATCCTGATGCCATTCAGTTCCACACGGCGACACGTTTTGCTAGCAGGGAGGGACTTGTTGTGGACATTGATTGACATCTACAGTTGCCAATGGCGACTTCTCTCCTCCACCTTCACAGATGAGCCGAGTGGCATTGAATCAGAGTATGACATCCATGAAGACGTTTCCAGAGTGAGTCTCTATACTGTATGTTTGAGCTAATAGCCACAGGTAGCAGTGATGCTAGCAGGGGAGAGTTTGTCCACAGTGAACAATGAAGGGTCGCCATTTATGCAAAGTTTGCAAGAGTTTGTACAACAGAAAATACCGTCAGTCGGTGCATATGCTGAAAGCTAGCCAGCAGGTCGAGCACTGAAGTTGAGGAGCAATGTAAACATTTGAGAAAGTGATTTTAATTGCAAAAGTAGGGCCGTCCACAAGTACACGATGAGTCATCAATGTCTAATTTTGTTTAAAAAACATGGATTTTGATGTAAAGATATTCAAATATTTATATATTTTTGACACAAATTTGGTTTTATGGAGAGATAAATGAACAATTAACATGGGGGAATCTAGGAAAAGACATTTTTCAATATTCCATTCTGTTGGGGGGTTTTATGAAACTTCTCAACGAGACTTTTACTTGGCTAAACAAAGGAAAATGAAATGAAATACCATTAGTTACTGAGAGTGAATGTCATTAGGACAAAAGTGATGTTGTATGCATGATTGGTGACATTCTCCACAGTGTCAGTGCTTCTATTGGAGTGGCTTAATTACAAAAGAGGGGCTGCCCATTTATGTAAATGATAATGACTCCTGGCTCCGCCATCTCAGTGAGGATCCAGGACCCAAACGCTGCGTTCAATGAACAGGTAAGTGCTTACAAGCATTGGTAGAAGTACAGTTTTGCAGTTTTTGAGTGGGTCACTGCTGAAAAACAGATCTATTACAATTTTAAAATGGCAAACTTGTTAACTTGTGAAATCCATTTTAATGAGTTTCATTCAATTAGTGCCAAGTTTGAATATTTAGTTTGATTCTTTAGAAGTTTAATCAAGACTAAGATGTTGTTTTTTTTTGTGAATAACAGTGGAACCAACATTTCCAACATGATACCGTCTGAAATAATCTTAATTACTGAAGTGAAGTGACTTCATATTGCCAATAACTGATCTTGATATCCTTAATTGGTGAATTGATTTGGTGCTGACATGATGAATATTCACAAATTAAAGGCACTTTGTGAAGTTTAATTGAAAACACTTTTTTCTTTTTTTACTTATGTTTACCATCGCTGTTACTCAACTTAAAAGCATTATGGGTATTCCTGTTCAATTTCATACTTTCAAAAAGTTGTGAAATTCACAACATGTTTGCATATTGTCGTTGGTGCATTGCTACGTCTTCTATGACATCACAGCCACATGATCAGTAAAGATGTCAGATGCTTAGGTCCACACTGCTGCTGCACTCTCAGACCCATTAGCATCAGTTTGCACTGCACCATGATGGTTTGTCGCTGCACCAAAGCAAAGCGCTTGCACAGCGCATTGTCGTGATGAACTCCCACGCAGCCAATAGAAAACGAGGCACCCAGCCAAGGCACACAAAGTAAATAAACAAACACATAGACCTTGACCAAGTCCTTCAAAAGCCTGAACTTCCCAAGCTATACTCTGCACCTGAAGGCATCCACAGCCTCGCCTTTACAGTTTAGTGAAGCTAATCCGAACACTTATTCTATAAACTCTGCATAAACTTTTCTAATTCCTCCTGCAAGAAGTTCAGAAAAAAAAAGTTTGCTCTGTCCTCTGCGACGCCCCAAAACAGTGCACTTAACTGAGCGGCAAGCTGCACCCCATTAGCGACACCGCCACCATCACTCTGCTACGCTAAAACGGCACAGAGACAGTGGGGGGATTAACAAGGACCCATCAGCTCTCTCTTGTTTTCTGCTCCCCCGGAGGTTTAGACACATGTTTCATGTTCATTTCTTGTGATCTAAATATGATGCCGACAGATTTGGATTTAGAGATAATTGCACACGACAACATGCTGGTTTGCACTGGATGCTGAGAGACATCCAAAAGTAAAAAAGTCTTGGAATGGAATCATTTCGCATGTTTAGTCTCATAACTGCGTCCTGTTTCGTCCGTGTGAGGCTGAGGAAACAGGAGTTAATCTTACAGACTCCCTCGAAACTACGTATTCAGTCAAATGATGTCTTCTCCATAGTAACAAATCAGTTTGACTCCTGTGCTCCAAACTCATTACTTAAATTGATTACACAGGTCTAATTGACTCCCGCAATCAAGTCTGAGCCAGATTCTCCACAAAAAAATCCAGCCTCTTATTTTTTTTTTTTGCGTTTTTTTTTTTCCTTTTCTTTTTGTCCTTGGCAAAGGCGATAGACGGAAGATGGAAGCAAATAGTAATCCTTCACAGAGAAAGTGGAAGGAAACATTTTAATGAAATTCATTAGAGTGGCTGGGGGAGTGTGTGTTTGCGTGTGTGTGTGTGTGGGTTAATCAACACACACACACACAGTTGGCTGCTACCTGCACGTACAATACGGATCTGTTCCTGGTGCGAGTCCTTCCGTTGTGTGTGTGTGTGTATGTGTGTGTCTGTCTGGCAGCGAGCGGCCTGGTGACAATGCACATTTTCTCCTTTTCCTCCCATAACAAGAACAGCTTGTCCTGCTCGTGTCTAGACGGAGGTGGCGGCGGGTGGAGGAGGTGGAGGGGTGGGTGTCGCTGGTGGTGGTGGTGGCAGGAAAAAGAGATCTGATTCAAAGAACACACCAGTATGACCATTCTTTGGAAAAGAGCCCTCTCTTCCCGTCTTCTGAGTGGCAATTAGTGAAGCCTGGGTGAATTGACCAGCCTGTCCTCTCCTCACTCTGACTTTCATTTTGTCTCATCTATTACTCTGATTGTCTGTCTAGCCACCTTTTTCAGTCTCATCTATTCTTGTGTCTATCCTGTCCTCTCCAGCTCTATTACTCCCTCATTACTCTGCGAACTTTTACAACCCCGTCTTGTCCTTCCGTCCCTCTGTCCATCCTCCCACTTTGTCTCTTTTGATTCTTACCCTCCTTCCTTCTTCTACTTCTGACCACTCCCTGCTCTCTTTTTTTTTTGCCCTACAGCGACAGTAAAACCCGTCCTCTGCCAGAATTACGCCGGCCCAGCCTTCTCCCACAAAACGCAGACAAAACAGGCGCACAGGTTAATTAGTATGCTTTCAAAATGCCAGCAAGAGTAGTGAGATTAATGATGTCTCATCTGAAGGATGAAGTGAGCAGGAGGCAAACAAAAGCACTCATAAGATCATCATCATCACACGAGAAGAGCTTTTATGAAATCATACGAGAATCCCAGTGAACATAAATATGCATTTCTTCTGCTGTTAAACACTGTTTCTTCATGACAATATGAAACCTTGACAGCGTAGAAACCTCTAAGGCAGAACCCGCGTTGTCCTTTTGAAATGTGCCGTTTCTCCCTGGTCGCTCATTTTCATACATTATAGTTTGCATAATGAACGACCGTCCAAGCTGCACCTTAAAGAAAGTGATACAGTACGAAAGGCCTCACAAAGAAAGTGTGAAGAAAATGAAAATGTAAAAGAAAACTGCGGAATAAGAAGTGAATTGGCCTGCACAAAAGCTGCTTTCAATATTACATTTAATCTTTTACCATCCGTCTGCTGCGAAGGAACCGATGCGATACATCAATTAAAAAAGAAAAACTTTTTGTTAAACTAATTTTAAAAGATGTTGTTCAAACCCACACAATTTCATTTTTAAATTGTTGTTTTAATTCATTTTCAAAGATATTTTTGCGTGGATAAAATTTTATGAGCTACAACAGTGATCATTTATTCGATCTGTGAAGCCGTGAGAGCAGGTTTGATTACATTATGTAGTTTAATGTACAGTATGTGACATGTAATTTAGTTGTTTTGATGAGTTATAAAACTTTTTTCATTAAGGAAAGTGAATTCTAAGTCTATTTCCCTACACAATTTCATACAACTCCCAAGCTATATTTGTAATGCTTGTTTAAAGATAATAAGATAACACTGACATGTGTTAATGATACAAAATAGACAACTTTATCTGTTTTCTTTTTTTGTCCTTTTATACTG
This sequence comes from Decapterus maruadsi, assembly GCA_030347415.2. Taxonomy (NCBI): domain Eukaryota; kingdom Metazoa; phylum Chordata; class Actinopteri; order Carangiformes; family Carangidae; genus Decapterus; species Decapterus maruadsi. Next base: position 6,123,969 of record CM064894.1, read on the forward strand.
TTTACAAGGCAGCTTCACACCTGTCACTCAAAGAGCAGCTGCGATTATGGAGAACTCAATAAAATGTAAACAAGTGAGTTAGAGAGAGACTTATTTCTGTACAGCTTCTCTGCACCTGGCTGTAAACATGTTTATTCTTGCTGTAATAGTGGATCATTTCTAAAAATGGGAGTCTCTGGGTAATTTATTATCTCTCACTGTTGGAGTCAGACTCTAGTGGTCGTTTGAGGAACTGCAGTTTTTGACACTTCAGCGTTGGATCCACTTTTCTGCATTGGAAGTTGCTGCTTGGTTTGCACCAGGATCACTTGTCTAACACGTGTTGGAGATGGGTTTCATGACTTCTACTGACTTCTCAAGATGCGTCTGCTTCACTTTTGCAGAGCTGTCGTGTTCATCTTTATATATATATACACGCACACATACATCTATAATAACCAGGTCACCAATTACTGGTTGTATGCTGTCAATCCCAAGCTTTAGGAACATGTGGTTGTTAGACCTGTGAACTCTTCAGATAAGTACATGGGCAGCCCTGAGGCAGAAAACTGTTGCATTAATCTTTCTGATAGAGCATCATATCTTTTTTTAATAGAAATATGTTTCTGGGAGAAGTAAATATAATCAAAAAAACTGAGAAGATTTGGCCAAACTTTTCTGTAAAACATGAGCGCTTTCTCCTCTTTCCTCTCTTACTCTACTTATACCTCCTCTCTGCTTGTCCTTCAGTTCCTATGATTTGCTTTCGACAGGTGTGCATAGTGAAAGGCAGGCAGGCAGGCAGGAAGAGGAAGAGGAAGAGGAGGAGAGGAAGAGCAGGAAGAAAACAAGAGGACAGATGGCCGCGGCAACAATAGAGAGGAAGACGGAGAGGGAGGGAGAGGAAGCAGGAGAGCGAAGAGTAGGAACAGAAAGACAGAAAGGAGATGATGAGAGGGAAGATGATGATGGTGATGGTGATGATGATGATGATGATGATGAGATTGTGGGTGATCAGAGCTCCGAGGATGAAGGTGATAATGAGGATATGATAAAGGAGGAGTGTGAAAAGGAAAAGAAGGAAGAGAATACAGAGGAGGATTATGAGCCATAAGGAGATGAAGGCTAAAAAAAACTACTAATATCAGCGCGTTAAAAACCAAACTGGGATGACCTTTCTGTTACGGCGCCAGTGGAGAATCACAGGACGGGTGATATTGACTCGCACTGCAGAACTGGAGTCTTTTCCTTTTCAAAGAAACGATTGCAGAGAGAGACACAGAGAGAGGCCGAGCTGTTTGTTTGTTATTGGTATAGTTCCTGTCTCGTTTCTTCTTCTTCTCTAACGAGGAGAAACCCGAGTCCTGCAGTGGAGACACCCACCGCTCATGCAGACTCAGACAGACGACGTGTGCGTGATTTGCACTCGGTGTGTGTGTGCATTTGTGCGGTTGTGTGCCTGTGATATAACAAAGTGTTGTCGTCGTCACTTGCCGGTGACAGACTGGGGGCTGGAATCTGTTTTTAGCAGTGTGTGTGTGCGTGACTGTGTGTGTGTGTTTTCGCACAGTGTTTTTTCGGGTATGTGGTGAGCAAAGTGTCCTTGGGGTGTCCGTTTTGTGTGTCTGTGTAAGAGTAAATGAGAGTCAGTGGGCTGCTTTTGCTTTTGCTTTTTCCTACAGCCGCTACTCTCCAAGCAGCAGCATTAAAAAAAAAAACAGGCAGTTTACGACATAACATACTGTAGCACACTTTAAAACAGCAGCGGCTGCATGAAGGCAATAAGTAGAGCCATTAAATGAAACATGGACCCCTCCACTGTTAATGCTTCAAGTCGGTCTATTTCACCATCGCACCAGACAGGCTGCAAGACTCCCAGTATTGATTTTCTATCTGGAGAGACCTGATTATACTGAGTCATTTTATCATTCAATGAAGTGCTGACATTAATGTTAATGGCACTAGGACTTCAAGTGATATTTCACAAGGAGCTGAATATGAACATTTTTATTTTATTATCCACCGCTGAAAAAGAAAAAAGAAAAAAAAAAAACTCTGTTAGTCCATTTTCTTTAATATATAATAAATCCCTCACTTGTCTGAGCCGGATCTTGAAGGATGTTGAGCGACAGTTGTGCCAGACGAGTTCACTATCACCATCGCTATCACTTTGGTCGAAACTGGAGGATTTCAAAGCAGGAAGTGCATCGAGGTACAGCATTTAGAGATAGTGTTAGATAGAGTTTGAGGGGGTGGGGGGTTTACTGATTTAGCCACTTTCCAAGAGGAAGAAGATGATAACAGTCTTAGAAAAGGACTGTTTTTACAGTATACGTTTGCTTTAGTCTCCATGTTGGGCGATCAACTTGGCTTAGCTGGAAATAATACTGTGATCCTTTGGGTGAGGAAACAACTATAAGTCAATGGGATGAGTCAGACTTTGAAAAGCCTCGGTCTATAGGCAGGAACATCCTGAAAAATGACTGTATTCATAAACATGACCATGGTTACAGAGGATTCATGACACTGAATATGACATGAAATATCTCTACAATCGATCCATCTACTACAATAATAACAACTTATGTTAGCAATTAGACATGCTAACATGCTAAGCTAATAAGTTGAAGCCAGAAAAAACACAACCTGCTCCACATCAAGGTGACAACACTGTCACTGTCACAGCACCATGCTAACAGGACTGACACCAACAATTACTTATTCATTAATTTTGACAATTCTTTATTGGAAAAAATTGAGATTTCAGTCCATGTCAGTCAAACCTTACTCATTATCTTTATGAATAAATATAATTAAAAGTATAACAGAGTCTTTGATTGACTTTGTTTTTATTTTTAGACGACTTCAAAACTTCACCAGTTTGCAAGAAAATTCAATATATTGAATTAAGTCTATTCAACTTTTCCTTGTAACTCAAGTATCATTAAAAAAAAAAAAGAAGAACACTTAGGCATGAAAATCCAGCGCCTATAATAAAGCTGCCAACAATCCCCATGTGTTTTAAACTCGACAACATTTGAACCAGGTTGTTTTCTTATTACTTTGAGGATGATGCACATTAAAATGCGGCTACACACAGCAGATGAGTCAGGCTCTGGGCTCTGCACTTTCCATGGTAACAGTGAATTGTCTGTCCCCTTGGTCTCCATCACGCTCTGTGTTTCAGCCTCTCTCTCTCTGCCCTCCAGCCTGCATCCTTGATGTGAGGCGGCGGCAGGTTTGCAGGGCAGTAAGGTAATAAATGTGTTGCAGATGCATCTCTGAGTCATGAAGAATTGGGGCATCTTTCCAACCTGCTGTTTCCAGCCGACCCTTCCTTTTTTTTCTATTTCCTCCCTTCCTCTATCTCTGCTCATCTCTTCTACGCTTGTCTCCCTTTCTTATGATCATTTTTTATCCGTATTAAAACAGTATTTTACAGCAGCGAGGTTACATGTTGATCAATCATAAAAACAGTAGTAACCACACATGGCCATGCATCAATCCGTAAAAATAAGAACAGAAAAAAAATAAGATGGAGCATCTCCCTCCCTTTGGCTTCCTGCCACCCCACCCACCCTGGACCTTATGGACACAGAGAAGAGTTACTCTAAGGATTTTATTATAGTGATCGCTTGTTTTCAGTGTGAAATGTTTTCTGTTTTTGGCTGGTGCATGTTGGCAGCCCTGTGTTTTATGTCAAGAAGCCATCTTTGTATATTGACAGAATGAGGAGCTTTCCATGTACATGCTATTAGTCACTTGGCAGCTGCAGGGCCAGCTAGCCGCAGACATATCTGCTTAACACAGCGCTGAAGTTGAAGCCGTCATGAAGTAACAAGACTTCTGGCAAATGAGAGCTGGTTTTGGACAATATGCTCGATAGCGTCCCGCTCCATATGGAAAAAAAAAAAACACATACTGAGCGCGTAGGGTGCAGTTTGGTGATGGCTGCGTTTTCTTTTTTCTTTTTTTCCTTTTTTTTTTGCACAATGCACAGGGAGCGAAGCATGTTCTGTGTATGAAATTAAAATGATTAACTTCATGGTTGGGGTTCCTGGAAGATGATTGCATGCTCTGGCAGATTAGTTTCTGATTTGGGGTGGGAGCTATTTTGAGGAGAAGGTCCGCCTTCCACCGTCTGTCAACAGACTGGGGCTCGCAGCAGACCTCATGCAAGATGGAATAAATTACAGACTGGTCCACTGGGGCGGGTCAGCGCCATATGAAATGGATGTACAGTATGTATGGCGAGAGCTGCAGCATGTACCCCAGCTTCACCGTGAGTGCATAAGGCAGAGCCGATGTAGTAATAGAAAAAAAAAGGGGGAGCCAGGTAGAATTAAAGGTCTTGGGCTGACTTGAAATGTTCACTCAAAGGGTATGCACCCCTTTACCGCTCCATCGAGGAGGTGAAATTGGTTCCCGATTGGATGTTGTTATGAGGAAGAGGGAGAGTGAAGACACCAGTTAGACCAAATTTTTGCAGAGCATTTTGGTATTTTCCATTTTCTGCCAGTCCTGTCTGTAGTGTTTCTCCAGTCCAAACTCTTAGAGATAACTATTATTTTAAGGCCATTTTCCACTAGCGCTATTCAACTCAACTCGTTTTTTGTTGGGGTTTTTTTTGCCTTTCCACCAGAGATAGTACCTGGTATTTTTCTTGGTAACGCCTCAGGCAAAGTTCCAAGTGAGCCGAGCCGATACTAAAATGTGACATCAACCGACTGTCAGCCACATCAAACCCACTATTTAGCGGCAACAGCGAGCACTGATCTGTACTGTGACTGTTGTTATTCTCAAGTGCTGCTGTGGAAAATCAGACCGTCGTCCATTGCAGCTGCACTATGACGACCCCGTCCATGCTGAGGAGGAACCACGAAGAGCGCTAACTTGGCTAACACCAGACGTCTAAGAACAACCCGTTCATTTTTTCGTGTTTGAGGCGTGGTTTACGAAAGCCCAGAGCTGTTTATTGGGCACTACATCAAATGCGTCTAGCCAATCGTATCAATCATACCCAATCACATACTGTATGTAGAGCTACTGAAATCCAATGAGGAAAAAAACACTTAACATTGCTCTTTTTTCAAAATAAACATGTAATATTTTCTAACCCTGCATCGAAAGGTAAAGCGTCTGCCGCCATGTTGGATCGACAAGCTATCAACAAAGTTGCTTCGGTGTGTCGCCATTGTCTTGCTGCCCCCTCCCCCATTCTGTGATTGGCTCCCTCCATTGGGGTATGGGTGTACCCAGGCTAGAAGAACTCAGCTGTAATGGAAAATGACCAAAAACCAAGTCGAGCCAAGTAGAGCTGTAGCTGTGTAGTGGAAAAGGGGCCATTAGTCAAACTGAAATAAAACATTTTACTCCTTAACCCCAGGGCTAACTCAGTTTTAAGACCAGTGTTACCATGGTAACATAATCGGCAACACATCATGCACCTGACGGGTATAGCACCAAAAACAAAGTGCAGGGAAACTTGGCTCATAAATTTGTGGTTTTTCTAACAAAGTTACGGAGCGAGCAGCTTTTAAGAGACCAAATCAGATTTTTCTTTCAAAATTAGATTTTTTTTTCTTCTTCTTCTTCACTTTACTGAATTTCCAAAATGAAATCAAACTGTTGAAATGTTCCAGACGAGACATTTTTCTGATGGGGGTGGTAGATGGAGCTGATCTTGGCACTTTTGTTTATTTTGGACATAAGTTTCAATTTACCCTGCTTAAAATATAGTTGGGTACATAAACGGTTTTGTGCGACAGATGAAATCTGACGTTTCTCATTTTGTTTTATTTTAGACACAGTTGGTCTGAAACACTTGAGGGTGCACCATTTTTTGTTATTGTTGTTGCTTCCACTGGCCTCACAGACTCACTAGAGGCAGGCGGTTTATAAACGGATAGTAGATAAACCTAGATGGGGTATTTTTTTTCCAGCGGTCTTCGGGTGGTGGCAGAGGAATCACTGAGCTCCGAAAGTCACATCCATTTTAATAATAGAGACGCCTGCAGTGCAACAATAACAGGAGAGTTTTCCATCTTTGTAAATCTGTCTCTACCTTGTAGCTGTTCTTGTTCAGCCTGTCCCGTTTTTTGACTCTAATTCCCCTCCTTCTCCTTCTCGCTCCCCTTGTCTCATCATCTCTTATCTCTCCCTTCCCCTCAATACCCTCGCTCCTGTCTCCTCCTCTCTCCTCTCTCCTCTCCTCTCACTGGCTCCACTAATTAAGCATGTCAGAGTCGTGCTGACTCGGCACAATTGACACTCATAGTGAAGGGGAGACAGAGAGGGATGGAGATGGAGAGACAGAGAGGGAGAAAGAGAGAAGTAGAGAGAGACCTTCAGGCTGTGTCTCCTTTCTGCAGTCCAGACAATGCATCACTACTGCTCTGCTGTGCATGTGTGTGTGTGTGTGTGTGTGTGTGTGAGTGTGTGTTGTGGGCAGGAAGTGAATGTACTTGTGTATGCCTCAGGGAGATGTGGTCACGCTATGTGGCAGCAAAGTTACACTGTGTTTGAATCCTCTCTATCTACTTTGTTCCGAGGCCTTCGGCTGGCCCTCTGAGCACACGCGCGCTCCGTACTTCAGGTGAATGAACGATCGCGGACAAGAAAGTCATGTTGCTCTCATCCTTCTGCTCCCTTTGACATCACACAGAAAACATGCGTCATGTTGCAGCAGGGATGACGCAGCACAAAGATAAACATGTTGGACATTAAAGACGACCTGAATGCTATGCAGCTCCGCATGCTTACGTTCATCCCCATGAGTTACCACAAGCTCATGCATTTTGTTAGCTCAACTAGCTTGCTACAGCTCCGACATCCTCAAGTGAGTCATCGTATATCTGACATCCTTTAGAACAATGTATTTTCTAAAGGATTTCAGAATTTTGATGTAAAAATACTCCGATAATAACTTTCTGACATGATATAAAGTTAAAGAGGAACTATTTAAGTCTGGTCTTTTCAGCTCTGTTGCTAACCCTCCTCTCGGCCATGTGCATTTGTTTTCAATGGAGCCGGCAAGAAAGCTATCCTTAGAGTGTTGGATATATATCATATGATGTTACGACGTGTATATTTGTGTAGTCTTATCCATCATAAACAAGAGATTACGGGTTATGGGAAAAACTGCAGGGCCTATTTGCCCAGCTAATCAACAGGCAGACTGATGCATGTCAAAACCAATTGCCCCTGGTGGGATTAATACAGTTGTCTAATGTATCTGTTACTGATTTAATCTGCTTCTGGAGACTGTTACCATCAAACAACTAGACATAACAGTAGCTAAATCCAAATCAAAAACTGTGGGTAAATGGAAAAGTGCATCATCTAAACACATTGCAACTTAAAAAAAACACATGCAAAATGTGTCGCCCATTCATGGATTTGAATTTCGGTTTTAGGATGTGGGCCAGCGGGCACTGTAATATAAAACCATTAGCCGTTACTTAATTAAAACAGGTGGTTTTTATGCAAATGGACCAGGCATGGGAATAAAACTTTGAAGGTGATGTTGTCCCTGAAATGTTTCCTACATTTGTCAATTTTTGGTATATACTGTGAGACTTCCCAGATATCTGTAACATTAGCTCCTATGTTTTCCTTAGTTTGATGTCTGTGGCTGCCGGCGCTGTTATATGAGGTTAGTTGGCATTTGCATTTTGTCTGTCACTCTGCATTGGAGGGAAAATGGTGTGCAGCTGTTTCAGGTATTTGAACTGTATGATGGTACAAGACATTGAATCGTTTGTCTGTCATGGAAACTGGGATTCTGATCTGAGACTTTGAACATTTCAAACAATATAATAGAGACACAGAACTAAATATTTATGTATTAATTTGAATCATCTGTTGATATGAGGATGAAAATACGATTTTAGATCAAATGAGATAAAAGGTGTTTGTTAAAATCCAAAATGGAAAAAAAAAGAGAATTATCATTTCAATTAAAGGAGGAAAATAACACATCCTTCAATTTTCCCTTTTCAGCCCTTCCACTCACACTAATCTGTCATTTGCTCAGCCTTGTATGCTAATAACACAACTGATGTTCACTCTAATTACACATGATGACATGTTCCTTACTTTGAAAGACATGATGGGACGCTGTGTCCACATTTCTCAAATCTCTGTATCTCTACACTCGTCTGGCTGCAAATTAAATCCCTTGCTTGTCCACATTTATTTGCTGGAAGATTAATATTTAGAAAAATAAAACAAACTTCGTCAGTCGATGTTGAAAGGCAAAACGGCACCTGATTGACTCAATGATTTACCTTTAGTACAGTTGAATATACATTAGGTGTCATTAAATGGCGATAAGCTCAACATCCTTGACAGTGAGTTAAACCCACGGTTCTGAATTCATGGCCTCTTTATACGTAATGGATAATAATACATGGATCTACATCCACTTACATACAAGATGGATGGTATCTCTATCATGAGGAAGTCATTCAATAGCCATAATGGCACAGTTTGGCCTCGGCCTCTTTCCATATTTCCATGCACTTCCCTCCATAACAGACAGCGCTTCGCTCTCACGAGAAAGCGCGGTTAAAAAAACGCTTCGTCTCCATGTGCTTCGCAGCTTAAGGTGGCGAGAGAGCATCAGGTTAATATTCACTGGTTAACGTTGACAGCGAGAAACCTCATAAATATGTCCTCAGGTTGCTTCCTCTGTGTCAGCTTTAACACCCTGCCCACGCATACGCCCACACGCATGAATAAGGTACAGACGCACACACTCGCACGCACGCAACGCAGACAAAAACGCATGACACGCACATGCACGCGCTCCGGCAGAAAGACATACCCATGCACACATAGTTGCACACACACACACACAGACACACACCCACACGCTACCTAGCCAAGCTAGCAGAGGATCTCTGCAGGCAGGCAGGCAGGCAGGCAGCGCCGACAGGCTGAGCCAAAATAATGTCTTAAACTCAGTAACCTCAGCCGCCGTATCAACGGCTGAATCAGAGCAGATACGCAGACGGACTGACTGGATGCTTGTTTAGCTAAACAAATCAAAAGCTGGTTAAATGAACAGAGCAAGAAAAAAAAAACAAGACGTGTTTAAGCTGCTCAAAGGACGACAGAGAATGTGTAGAAATGGTTGGAAATCTTTTTCTTTTTTTTTTACGCTGTTGTCCATCATCGAACTGAAAATGAGTCCAGTATCATATTTGAATGCATGCCTGAGGCCATTGTTAAAACTGCTGGCTAAGGTGAATCATAAATATTAAATTTTAAGATATTGGACAACCGAGGATGATGCATGTGAAGTTTTACTAAAACAATGTTGAACTCTGTACCGAAGCTGACATGTTGAGCTGCATGTTTTCATTTAATAATGTGGCAATGTAGACAATTGCAAGACCTTATGATAATGAGCTGGGCCCAGTCTAAAAACCCAGTGAGAAACAGAATGATTATTATCACTAATAAAACAGAACAAGGCTCCTCTTCTGTGGACTGTAGCTCCCAGTTTACACTCAGGTTATACATATTGTATGTTTAAGATTATAACTTTAAACTTCCATTGGTTAAAGGATGCTGAAGGAACTCCCATGATGCATTGAGCACTTTCACTCTATCACTCAACAGCATGTCAATAACATCTCTCTCATTACCACTCTCATGTACTTTTCTATTTTTTTCATTCTTACTATTAATTATCTCGTACACTATTACAACTATGATTATTATTATTAACATAATGACAGATTATTGGTGGTTTTCCTCTCCTCCACTATCGCCAAGTGCTTACTCACGACGGGCACCGTAGAGTTTCTCTCTTTGATATTGTAAGGTCTAGAGCTCTTATTCTGTAGAGTGCCTTGAGGTGGTTTATGTTATGTTGGTGCCATGTAAATGAAAATTAACTGAGTTAAGAAACAGCAAGAGAGACGAAGAGCAGGAGCAAAACAGTATAGTATAGTATAGTATAGTATATAGCATAGTATAGTATAGTATAGTATAGTATAGTATAGTATAGTATAGTATAGTATAGTATAGTATAGTATTAGAGGCTTCGACATCAACTCCCATACATAATGAAGCTGAGAAAAAGCAGTGACTGAAAACATTTTAAAGGCTCAGTTTGTCTCCTCATTGTTTGTGTCCATAGATCAAGAAAAAGATGTCAAAATGTTATGACCAAGGTCGATTTGTGATTGTTAGTGGTGAATGGTGATGATGCATGTTTATAGAAAAGCTGCATCACATTGCATATGTTTACCTCCAAAGGTCAAGTTTTCTAAAGTCTTTTTAAACAACGATTTTAATTTGTTTAAAGTTACTTGTGCAATGAAATGATTCTTTTACTTTTACAGGTTGATTTGTTATTATTCTTGTTAAAATAAATATGTGTTAAGCTCCACAGTCTCCATCTGTGCTGTAAAGACACAAACTGGAGTTCATCATATTTTAACATTTTATGTTAACATATTAACATAAATTATAATACTGAATTATAATACGCATTTGTCATATTCCACAGGTTTACTAGCTTTAAGATCAATACTGTAAGTGCCTCTGTCTGTACGGTATTTGCACCAAGTTCACCCTCTGTTTTCTGAGTTTTTATGTTCTTTCTGTTTGTTGTAAATATTTTACTGGTGTAAGACATGGGCAGCAGGTACAGTATATGATATATCTTTTTTATTATGTTTCAGTCAGCATTGCAAACCATCTGCTGCAGGTTTTGAGCAAAGATATCAACAAACAACTTTTGTAGACTTCAGCTGTATCACAGGATAAGGTAATTATACCATTCTTTTTAATACAAACCAATCTGGCATGTGGAAAACAAATGAAAGAAAAGAGTTCAGATCGAACACAAAACAATGGGTGTGAGTGTTTTGCTTTTTTTTTCATCTTTTTGAGTATGTTGCAATAACAAAAAACTATTATTCACTCCCACATTGTTTTGAAAGCGGTATTTTATTGAAAGGCTCGTTTGGACTTGATACAGATTCAAGGATGTACAGTACCTGATCTTTATATGAAGTGTATAGATGTTGCAAACAATGAATCTTTTTCACTTGTTTTCAGAATTCAATGCATTTTTATTTTTATCCAATTAGTTTTGACAAGTTGAAGATGTCTGTGTGTGTTTTTGTATTTGGTGGAAACATGAACACTGGTGTAAGAGCGATCCCTCCCTGTTGTCACAGCAGCTGCAGTTTTATTCTCCGAAGTATTCACTTACAAATTCAGCGAGAAGACCGGGTTAATTAAGAACATGTTAACAAAGCAACTGGCAATAGGCAGGTCAGGTGATAGCAGCAGCACAGGCATACACTCATGCCAGAGGAGTGTGAGGAACACTTCTAATTAGACTCATAGTGACTGAAGTTGTAGATGATGCCAGATGAAACATTAGACCAGTGGCTCCCAACCTTTTTTTTGGCGCAGGACCCCATTGTGACATCACAAATTTCTAGCCGACCCGTCAATCAAGATGCGCCTGGTTAGATATTTTTATATGCTGAGAACTCGAGAAGGTGAAAGTATAGAATACAGTTGTTTAAGATTGATAAAATATATTTTATTAGACATTTCAGGCCAACCCCATTTTAATTCTAGGTGACCCACATGGGGTCCCGACCCCAAGGTTGAAAAACACTGCATTAGACTGATGATGTCACATGGGAATCAAACATAACTCACTCTTTTTTGTTTTTTGTTGTTGTTGCCTTTTTTGACCAATCACACACCACAACCTCCTCCTGATACAGTTTCTTTATACTACATCATCATCTACCTTCTTCCTAATAACTGCAACCTGTTGCCTGGCAACAAATTGTAACCAACTTTCTGCATTTATGACCTCTGGACTTGTATGTGTTTTTTTTGTTTGTTTTTTTTACAGGAGGAAAGTCTCCTCTATTATCCACAATGCAGTTTTAGGAGGACACACTGGGTGAAGGGAATAATTGATAGAATAAAATTATAATATTTCAAGAAAAACAACATGATATAAATTTTAGAGGAGAAGCATCATCAGGTTATGGTTTTAACTTTTGGATCATCAGCATCATTGAAATAAATGTGAAGAACGAGAAGTATCTATTCTACTGTATTAATCCTCTGTCATGTTTATTTATGTGACGGTTGAGCAACGTGTGATGATTTAACAAACTGTTCAGTTCTGTTCTCATGAAGTGATGGATGGAGGTTTGCTGCTCTGATGAGAGGAGATTCAAGTTTTAACGTGAAGGCTGCTACACAACAACGACAGTGACAGCAGCTTCAATACAGCTATCGACTGCTGCAACACGCAAACAAACAAACAAACATGCACACACGGGTAAACAATTGCAGACATGAAACATACATAACAAACAAGCATACACACACACACACGTGCACACACACTGATCCACAAATACATTCACACTTGTAGTCACAGGTACAAACAGACGGGGAGTCCATCGCCCAGATGATGTGTCTATTTAGGTCAGTGTGAACGTGGGCTGCACCGACGTCTGACTGACGAGTAAATAAGCTGGATGAGAAGTAAATAAAGGGAACAAAGTCAGACTGCAGGCAGACACGCACGCACACACACACACTCCTCAGACAAGAGAGCATAGCAGCATTTACACACACACTTCTGCTTCATAAAGCTTCAACTGCACAGAATAAACATTTTCATCCTGAGACAGAAACACAGACCAAAAGAGAAAAAATAAATTAGGCGCGGATGATGAGTCACCGTCGTCTCTCGGATTCTGTGTTTTCCTGCCAAAGACACACGCACACACACGCACACATTTTGACCCAAAACATGTAATTATAATGAATAAATATGAATGCACATATGCACATGTTCACAGATACACGCCTGCAATTACCATGTTGCATATCTCATAATCATGTGAGCCCAGATACACGCACACAAACACTAATGTAATTATCTCATCATACACGGGGCAATTACATCAAACTCGTATGAATGCGCAATCTCTACGTCAAGCACACACAAACACACACACTCACTCACTCATCTCCACATCCTGCAGGCTAGCAACACTAACATTGTAGTTTAGAGTCAGGTTTGTCTCTGCTTTGATGAATATTCGTCCGATATTCACTTTCTGACTGTTGTTTACTGCTGGGCAGGTTGTGTATTGTGGGTTTTTCAAGTGTTTTTTTGTTGTTGTTGGAGAAGAGCTGCCTGTTGCCGTCAAAAAAACAAATGTTGTGGCGATGGGAGTTGTCATCAAAAGAGAGGAAGCCATGGAGCAGACAGCTAATCAATGAACTGAAACTCACTATAAGTCAGTCAAAGCCCAGTGGAGCCGTTTCTCTGCAGGTTCATCGCTACCAGAGACTTCTGTCACATTGTCGTATTGGTTTTTATTAGTGGTTATTTGATACACTGGAAATTGATTAGAGACCCTTTAAGTTATGGGGAATGTGCTGCACAGTTGGGATTACCATAATATATCAAAACACACACACACAGGTCTCCGCAGGCACTTATAGCACACACTATAAGTCAACTCAAAATGTATTACTAAACCCTGATGTCTTAATCAGCTTTGCATAACAAACATAAACAAAACAACAAAGGAGAACGGTGAAAATAGGAAAACATGTTGAGACCGTGGCAAAGAAAACTGCTGAATGTTCAGATCACATTCATTCATGCACACAACTCCTGAACTTTCACAGCTGGATACAAGAGAAACAACTTTCTAATGAGTCACCAGAGCTGAGTTTCTTAAATGTGGATATGAAGACATGATGCACGTGAACACTGTCCAGGTCCACGTGGGTTTGGTGTTGCAGCTACACTCCAGTTTATGATGGTAACGGTTGTGGGGGAATACATTAGTCATGTTTCCATCCACTTTGTATCGTAAATCCTAAGCAAATGTTTATTATTATTATGGGAAAAGGACGTTCACATTTGTACGTGTTTCCATTCACTAAGTCAGCTGCCAATCTGCAGGAGGAAGGAGATGGCGCCATGTCTGCTGACTTGGCTGTGTGGTCGGAGCAGTTCAGATAAGGTGGTTGCTACTGTATAACAACAAGCGCACATAATTGTTCGCTTATCCGTTTCCATAGCACTAAAATGCATTTATCAGTATCGATACAGCAACTTTTCCACCTCCACCATGAGCAAAAAAAATGGGATGCACATTTGAAAGTTGATGTACATTTTTGTCATTTCCACTTGGGGATTTTGAAACGCAAATTCAAAATGTGCATCATAATACTTAGATGGAAACATGACCATAGTCTAAAGCAAGGGTCATAGATAACCAGAGCCGACACATGTACTGTAGAAGATGAGATGTTCACCCAGTCCATCCAACAACCCAAAAACTCATGACCGACTTTGTTGAGTTTCTTTTGTCTATGTGAAGCTGTATTATTACAATGCACAAAATCATTTTGTTTTGTTTAAACTTAAACTTCAATATGACTCAAATGCACTTTGTTATTCTTGACTCAATGGTTTCCTTCAGGCTGAGGTACAACTGAAGAAAATTAGCAACCTTTGATTGATGATTTTCCAACGTGTATTAACTAATAGTTTGGACAAGTTCAATGAGATGTTGTGTGAGCCTTAGGTCAATAAAATCTAAGCTTCTTTTCTACAGCAAAGTCAGTAGGTAGGTCACAGCCAGGCCTGCTGTCCCACACAGAGGGAGAGTCCGGGTGCCATATCCAGGACAGGAGCGTTTAAGGAACAAAATGGGACAAGAAGACTGCTGCTTCTCTGGAGAGCTGGAGAACTACAGTACTGTACAGCAAAACACCTGCTGCAGCTGTTTTGATACGATAAACTCAAACGAGTCGGTCTCTGAGTGGAAGTGTGCTCGGCATGGAGAAGAGAATAATTAAAAATCTCAGTCTTAATCACAGTAGTTAAGGAATTGCAAAGTGTGATTGCATTGTCGCTAATAACATGTTTCAGTTTAGCATAACATGAGCCACAGTTGTTTTATGGTTTTTTTAAAGGTAATTAAAGGATCTTTTTGTTTTGCTTGAAGGACATTCCTCATTATTAATCAGGTAAACTGGATTCTTAGACGAGTCTGTATGAGACGCATTCAACTTAAAAATGTGGGAAATGGCCATTTTAGTGACGTGAATGCATCATAATAACTGCATAACTGTGCAGAGAACATGAACTATTCAAAGTTAGCTTATAAACTTGATGGATGTTTACACAGGCAGTTTCAAGTCTTCTATTTTCTCTCTTCAAAACGAGTTGAGCGCTATCTGATTGTTTGTTTTTTAACCATGCTGCTGCAGTGACAAATCTCAGACATTAACATGATGAATACAATATTACTATTAAAAAGAAAACATAGGCACAATGGCAAAAAAGTCTGAAAATATGCAGAGAGCTGCACCTTTATCTAATTTTGATTAAATGGTTGCACCTCACTCAATCTAACAGCTATGAAAGTCGATCTTAAAAATCAATATTACATCTCAGACTCGATTAGAATGAAGCATGTATGATTTCACCAATGCACAGACAGGTAAAGGAGGCACGCGCGCACACACACACACAGACACACACAGAGGCAGCAGGTGGGCAGAGGAGGGGGGGCGGAGGTGTTCCACTAATAACCCTGAGCTGTCAGTCACTTTATGGATGGGCAAAGGCTCCACATTAGTACAGCTCAATATGTCTCGACTGCAGAGGGAGACCACACTGCAAGAGACCGAGTGGAGGAGGGAGGAAAAGGGGGATGACAGACAGAGTGAGATAAATGGAGATGGACAGAAAAAGGTGACCACCAAGAGGGAGGGAGAGAGAGAGAGAGGAAGAGAGAAACTGCAGTGTTGTCTCTCTGCACGGTATATCGTCGACATCCAGGAGGGTTAGTGTTACTAAACTTTACAACAGGTCGGATTTAAAGAGAACGACAACTTTCCCACATTCAGATGACATCACTGCAGTATCTTCAACCCTCCTTTTCCTCTGCTGTGAGGACAAAAAAAGAAAAACAGCTGGACATGAAGATGATGATGAGCTGTGTCTGTACTTTAAAGGGATAGTTCAACATTTTGGCAAATTGGCCCATAGTCATAGCAGTAGGTTCATTACCTTTAATTGTCGGTGCAAGCTATTTTTAGAACGGCGGAGCAGAGCCGTGAGCTGCTCAGAGCTACGCTACGGAGGCTCATGGGATTTCTTGGTTTCCCCTTATCAAACTCGTCAAATACACAATCTAACAACTCCAAAACGCTCTGGGGGACAAGTTGTGACCTGCACATTCACCACGCTATGAGATAATAATAGAGACAGAGTTAAAAGACAGAGTTGTTTTCAAGGCAAATAAAGAGACAGCTTGCCGAAAAACTGCCCCCGACGGAAACATGCATCAGCAGTTTTGCATGAATTTGCCTTGTAACGTTCCGTTATTATCTCATAGCGTGGTGAATGTGTAGGTCACAATTTGTCCACTAGAGCATTTTGGAGTTGTTGGATTGTGTATTTGATGAATTTGATGAGGGAAACCAAGGAATCCCATGAGCCTCCGTAGCGTAGCTCTGAGCAGCTCGCGGATCTGCTCCACCGAACCTACTGCTACGATTATAGGGATTATAGCTATGGGCCAATTTGCCAAAATGTTGAACTATCCCTTTAACTGATGGTGCCATCTGTCACCTTCTCCATTTCCTCTGTGTGTTTTTGCTCATGTGTTTCTTTGTCTGGAGGATTATGTTGCAGCCACTGAACTAATTTGCACTAAACTTGGTGGAGGGACAGAGCACGAACCGGAGACAAACATTATCACTGAAATAATCACATCAACACAATCTCAAAGAGCAACTGCACTTGTCCTTTTCCCTCTCTCCTCCCTTTACATCTCACTTTCCACCACCTGTTTGTCTCAGGTCAGTAACACACAGGACAGGACGTGTTGCATGAACATCTCTCCACACCCGTGTTAACAGGATCGAGCACTAGCGCCTGTGAGACTCGTCTCTCACCTTGTGGCTGTGTTGCATGATCTAGACCTTCACCTCCTCTCCTGATTCACACACGCGACGCACGCAATCTATCCCAGCAGGGAAAAAAAAGAACTACTCATAAAGTCATACTGACATCCCATCAGCTGTGTTACATCAGACTTTCACCTTCCAGCTGTCTGTGTCTGGGTTCAGATCTGAATATGACACAGACACGAAAACATTCAAGTCATTTACTTAACTATTTGAGCAGATGCATGTGGAGACAGACGGGTTTTTAAAAATAAACGAAAGAAGAACTTGTGCATCTCTTCAATAGTTTAACTTCAATAGTTTAACTTCAGCCACAGCACTCATGCAACACCGTGTCACTGACAGGCAGGCAGGGCCGTACACAGGGTTTTCAAATTGGTGAGGTGGGGGGTGGGGGGGTTGAACTATGCAGCACTTTGGACCCCTCTAGCTAGTAGCTATTTTATAGGCTGTACATAATTACATCAAAATGACACATAATTACAGGCGGTGTTTAGCTCAGTTGGTCGAGCACCTGCCCCATGTGTTGAGGCTACAGTCCTCACTGCAGGCGACCCCGGTTCAAACTCCCATTTCCTGTCTCTCTCTCGACTCTCCTGTACATTAAAGGCAAAGAAAGCCCCCTAAATGACCAACAATTATATAAAGTAGACTTAGACTTTTTATTCTTATTATTATAGGCCCATTACATATGAAAGCTTGAGCTTTACATCGCTGCATCAGGACAGAAATGTCCTGTGGTTTTCAGTCTTTTATGATTATATTTAGCCTACCGTTTACAGCTGAGGACAGGTATTCAGGATCAGGTATTGTATTGTTCCGTCTCCATTAAATAAAGTGCAGTGAAAAAGTATTTGCCCCCTTCTGGATTTCTTACTTTCTTGCAGATTTTTGACATGATATCATCATTTAAAGCAACATCGCAGAGTTTATCGGGCTTAAAATAATGTTTCCAGACTGATTGCAATGACAGAAAAATGGTTAATAGTATGAATGGTGCTGTTGCTGCAGCCTGAGGCGGGTCGCGTCGGCTGAAACTGCACTATGTAACTTCCCTGCACGGGTCGGATCACCGACCAAATATTTGCTCAAAAGGCTGCACTGGTTAGCTCCATCAAAATGTAGGGATTCCCATAATTTGAAGGTTGTCAAGGTCTGAATACACTGGCTCCAAACCCATGAGACTATGCAATATGGCATCACTACTAATTTTGCTTTAAGCTTTATATCCCTGGTAGAAACCCCTGTTCATAATCCATACATATCGTATTGATATAAACTAGAGGATGTCAAGTGCCTGACCCCTGATTGTCAGAAGATCTAATAAAAAAAAAGCTTAATACTCCTGATATTGTAAAGAAATGTAAAGAAAGAGAAGAAGATTGGGGGAAAAAAGGGATGAAGCACTCATGGTCAGCTGAGAGGATGAGACCAACACAGGAGGAACAATAGAGAAGAGGAGGAGGAGGAAGAGGAGGAAGAGGAGGAGGAACGTGTGATGGAAGTGAGAGGTTATTTTCTAGTGTGGGTAACGTGGCCTTGGAGTGTGAGCGTCTCTCTCTCCTCAGTTCACCTGAGAAGACCAAACATACAGTAACAAGCTCACCATGGAAATCAGTGTGGATTCAATTTCACTGAACACAGAGGCAAACACACACACACAGACCCAGCTGGACCGGAGAGGAGAAGGCCAGACTGTGTGTATGTGTGTGCATGTGTGTGTGTGTGTGCTCTACTTGACATGAACCGGAGCATTAAACAGAACCTTACTTTAACCTTGCAGCTATCAATCACCAGTGTTTGCCTACATCTTAATGTTGCCGTGTTTGTTTCTTACCGCTCGATGACTTCATTATCCTCTTCGCCCCCTCCGGGCTTCAGCCGAGACTGACCAGAACTAACACACACACACATACGCACATGCACACACATGCAGACGCACACACGCTCATTCGCACAGCTGATGAATTATGTAACACTTGTGCTGTGAGGACAAAGAGAGAAGCCTCGGCTCTGGGCTGATTTCTCCACATCTGCAGCGGTTGACTACAGTATCAGCAGGATGTATACACATATTTACAGATAAGCTAGTGTGTCTGTGTGTGTGTTTGTGTGTGTGTGTTAAGATTAGACGCAAGTGAATTAATCAAAATGTTAACCACACAGTAAACACTGCATGTCAGGGTTGACGAGAAGAGTAATTACCTGTTGGAGACTCTACAGGAATACGAGGTTATTAAACCAGTTTTTTTGTGACTTGGTTAGAATGAAAGGCAAATATTGATACTTTAAATATTTTGGTTTTCAGGATTTTACTTTTAAAACGAAGCCATTCAAATGTATGTAAATGTATAACTTCTGAAATTATCAAGCTGCTCTCATATGAAATGCTTTTAAAGGGACAACGAGGAGAAGTGCTTTCACACTACATTTCCCATGAGCCTCTGCGCACACTGTGAAATTCTTGGACCGCCGCAAGACGGACGAAAGCAAAAACATTTGCCAAGATTGTTTTCATTGATCAAGAATGAAAGTCGGAGGTTGGAAGACGATTAGATACCGTCGTAGTTCTGACCATGAACGGCAATTTGCCGGCGTTAGCCTACTCCGCGAAACCGAAAGTAGGAAACGCTGAGCGAGTCGACCACTAAATAATAATATAAAAATAACGATAAAGACAAAACGATATATTTATCCAAAATGGACCTACTAACAAGTGGGTAACATAGAGTAGATTCATCCACATTAATATGAGCCTTGTTTATAACCAAATACCAACTCCTCGTTGTCTCTTTAATAATAATAATAATAATAAAAAGCCTCAGTGATTTTTGGCACTGTATTTCTTGGTATCACATTGAAAATAAATCCTGTATTCCACCTGTATAAATGCTACAAACACAGAATGATGTGATCACAGAGCTGGATCCACATGTGTGAAAAAATGGGAAAGCCGGCGTTTTGGGACAAACACCAACTCTGCTGCGTTCATGAATCCTCAGAATCCAGAACGACTGGGCATCAAACACCAGGGCAGCATGTGAGTAAGGGGCGTGAGGGGGAAGGGTCAACTAGTCCTGGTTTTCTGCATAACTGCAAAAACTACAAGACCCAGGGTGACCGTCCTCATCGAGCCGTCGAAGACGCTCCCTCTGCTTTTTGACTTGTTGCACCTTAAACCACTAATTCTGTGAAAGCTGCTTCATAAATACTTATTTTTTTAACATTATTACTCGCTTTCTTTACATGATTGGCGTCTAAAGCCGCCCTGTGAGTGAGTCTACTGCCGTCATCCTCACATGGAGTTTGGTTACAGTTCGTACATAGCTGAGGAGGTCAATCAGCCGTCACAGCTTGTGTGTGTGTGTGTGTGGTACGCTGAGCCTCTAACACACCTGTCAATCACTGTGGGAGTGACGGCAGGTTACAATAGAGCTTTTCTCATAGTAGCAGGATGGGGAAAAAAAACGCCTCGTTATTACAAATAACCTGAACAATGGCTCCGTTCTTTTCAAGTATCTGTTTACATCTGTGCTTCTCCTATGTGTCATATCATCACCTGTTCAATATGAAGTGCCTGATGACAAAAATAAAAGATTTAAAAAGTGGATTATAGACAACTGTGTGTGTGACTCAGTGCTCTTCAGTTATTTATTCCCTGTTTAATCCATCGTCTGTGATAATTCTGTTAATGCTGTTTCTCTGGTAGATTTAATTAAAAATAGAGCTTAATTCTTACAACTGTATCCGCGTCTTCATTTCTGGATGAACATCAATTTTTCTGCAGGTTGCACACTTCATTTCAGTGCATTTCTCCTTGATTTAGTCCCCAGAGATCTAAAACACTGCTGTGTTGTCGTGTGTCATGTTTTAATTTGAAGAAAAGTGAAACATGTCACAAGCGTCAGTAACATTTAGTTTGTTGAAGTGTTTAAAAGCTAAAAGGAGGGGTTATTACACTTTCCCACAGAAAGCGCTCAGCCTCCTCTATCAGCCCCGCATACGACTTTCTATTGCAACGATCATAATTAGAGCAAGTGATTAGGTTTTAATGAGAAATTGTTAAGCTGGAGTCTAAATACTGTCGGCTGCACAGTGAATATGATTTCCACCGTGGACTGATTTTCCCTCCGCAGCAGCAGCGATCTGAACTCCTGTGACCTGTCTGGTCCCCTCATTAATGTCCCACACACACAGAAACAGTAGAAGGTTGTAGACACAAGTCTGAGACACAAGTACTCCCATTCATGTGAATGGACCGCGCTGTCTGGCTGGTGATGCATTCTGGGATATTGGGGCTTTGCTTTGATTCTCTTTTCACTAATACTCTAACAAAACAAAGTATGTTTCCTATAAGTGATGCATGTTTTTGTTTTTCTGGACCCTTTATTGTGTTATTTTCTGTTTTCAGGGTCTGTCTGTCAGCAGCGCATTCAATTTGAAAAACAAAATTCCATGAACAGTAACATTAAAAGTCTGAACTTACATTTTAAAAGGTTTTTATCAATACACAAAGACCTGATGCAGCTCTTGTATGCAACCGGACCTGAATTCAGACAAAAATTTTGGTGACGCTTTGTAAACCCAGACCTTCACTTTATCTTCAGCTTTAGTCTGCTCTTCAATTTTTATATTTATTTATTTATTTATTTATCGTCCTCACCATGAAAAGCTCTTTTGTTAACTTCTTTGGCTGTAATGTTCAGGATGATGATGAAATGTCATCCAATGGGTTTTGACACATTTTGCTCAATCTGACCCTCACAATGCTTCTGTGCACCTCTGCATTCATCCTCCTGTTGCCTCTGTAAATAATTAATAAATACCACTGGGCCAAGCTTTGACTGCACCAGCACCAGCACCATCTTTAGCCAATAATCAGCTTCCTGGATTTCTCAAAGACATAATCCTTATTAGTGACGGTACTTTCCTCTCTAGTCACTTCATAGGCTTCTGTTTTCTTAGCCATTAACAACCTTATTTTTATGAGATTTTAACTTTCCGTAGGATGTTGTGGTTATCTGGCCGACATCTTCTCAAGGTCCGAAGGTCAAGACTTAATCTG
Source organism: Decapterus maruadsi (assembly GCA_030347415.2). Lineage (NCBI taxonomy): Eukaryota > Metazoa > Chordata > Actinopteri > Carangiformes > Carangidae > Decapterus > Decapterus maruadsi. The sequence continues at coordinate 6,146,020 of CM064894.1, forward strand.
TGAGCTGACGGTGTTTCTGCTGTCGCTGCACCTACAGTAAAGTTTGGAACAAGTTACACCCTGACATACACACACTATTACTGACCCAGCACTTTTTAAATGCAAACTTGAGAGTTATTTATTTAGGACGCCTTTTAATACCTTGTAGCATTAGAACTTCTTTCTGTTTATATGCTTTTTATGCTTTTTACGATTTAATCATATATTGCTCTCTCTTTACTTCACTGTGAAGCACCTTGTTGTAAAGGGCTACATAAAGAAATGAACTAATTGATTGAAATGAATATAAACACCATGTGTTAAGGTCAGTCTGTCATCCACTCTTCTTCTATAGACTCAACAAATTGATTTCAGAGAGCTTCTAATCATCATCTGCACATCTTCACTAACAGATGCAGAGTTGCCCAACTGTAATGTTTACTTCAGGAGAAGGTGCTGAATGGACTGTTAGCCGACACTGTTGTGTTTGAAATGACTTCTTTATGTCCCATTGTAGGAGGAGCTACATAGTGTTAGCATTAGCAGCTCTTTACTTGACAGTCTAATAGAAAGATTGAGTGTTCAGCATCATCAGCTGTCTCCTCCTAACCCAAAAACCGATGTTAACTCCTTGCTTCTGAAGTTAGCATGCTAACCAGCTATGTTGCGCTAACCTTTTGCATTATAAAGATAACCAGGTCTGAAGCTCTTGCAAAGCAACAATCAACCACCACCGGCTGCTGCCTACAAACAGAGTTCAGCAGCTCTTTAATAAAGCAACATTGTTGTTGTTGTTGTTGTTGTTGTTGTTGTTGGACTGGACTGAATAAAGAGACAAGATGAGGCAGTGTGGCCATTAGCACTAGATGGGATTGGACAACGCTGTCACTCACAATAAAAATGTAGCTATGTGCTTGCTCAATTTTATTATTAAGACAACACCTTTGAGGTCGATGATGAAATTTATTACGGCTTTCATCAGCTGAACATGCCCATCCGACTCCAGCTGGAAATACTTTTTCTGTTTGATATCAGGACACAGTTTTCCTTTGATGTACTACTACACACACACACACACTCGGACACACATTTCACTGTGTATTTTTGTGTTTTGTTTTTTTTTACCTTTGAAGGCATTTGTTGCCGGTAAGTCAGTTTCCTGCATACTGCTCCTTCCCGCACTCTGTCAGCTGCTGCCGATGCTGCGATGGATGCCAATAGACCGACCTCAACCAGTCCGAGCCGCGGCCACTGGGGGGAGGGAGGGTGGCCGAGAGGAAGGGGTGGCGCCTGCCAGTCTCGCTGCCATCTTTCTTCATCAACAGTCCATGTGTGGCGATGAAAAGGCTTCTGGAGTAGACGACCGTCTCTCCGACTCCGTACGGTCACGGTTTCACCAGGTGAACCCCGGCCTCAGCGATGGCGTAGCTCACTGTTGTCTGACTGTTGGCTGCTACACCTCAATGCACAACATTTGGGGTTTGCAGTGGGAGCTCAGAGGAAGAAGGGAGGGTTTCTTCAGGGAGGGGGGTGAGTTTTTAACTTGGGTTAAAGGAGGACAAATGTTAGTTTTGAAGGCTGCAGTGTGGCTGTGTTTAATCTGGACTCAGGCCGACAGCCATGGCCGCTGCCCTCAAGTCTTATTAACCTGTCTGACTGACAGGTTCAGTCTTTAAAGGAAATATCTACGTGTTTGCCTTTGACTCTTGGTGCTAATCAACATGCTGCCTCCTTGGATGCTTCTCTCTTTTCTCTGTTAACCGGCTTGTTCCCCGTGTTTTTCTTCTTTTTTTTTGCTCCTGTCGTCCCTTTTTCTCCCTCTTATGTCTTTTTGTCCCGCTTGCTTATGGTGTCGAGCTCAGCAGCACGGGGTGGTGAGGCGCTTTTTTCCTCACGTCGGCACGTCGACAGCTAAGAGAACAGAGAGAAACACAACAAGACAGCGATAGAAAGTCAGTGAATAAAATAATGAGATACCAAAAAACAACAGTTATACTGTATATATATATATACACACACATGCACCCAAACAGAACATGCGGGGCTCTGCAAGCCGCAGCCCCGGCAATAACCAAAACAACACTCTCATCCACATCCACCCACGCACATGTCCACAATCCCACACTCACACAGGCACCCTGCGTTTCTCTTTTTGTGGTTAGTGGCTGGCTGGTTGGCTGGCATGGCCCCCGTTAGCTCCTCTCAGCCACAAGGTTCTTACATGAAAGAGAAAAGTTTTTTTCTGAAAGCCAAGCACCGCCTGTGACCCTATTTCACAGAGCAGGCAGAGAGATAGAGCCACATGTCAATGTGCCACTTTGAAGTCTGCCTGATAAACAGGGCTAGAGGAGGCTACGGCTGAGGAGACAACAAAACTTTATTTACATTTCAAAAGTGCCAAGTGCCGCATTTTGTGTGCGGGAAAAGGAATGAAATCCAAAAAAACAGGAGGGGGAAGAAGAGGAGGAGGAGGAGGGAGGGAGGGAGAGGGGGTCGGAGGAAGACCAGTTTTGGTAAAAGAGTGACAATAACTGCTTGTGTTTTTGTTTCTGTTTTTTTTTTTCTTTTGCAGAGAACATGCGAGTTAAAACGAGGGCGTAGGAGAGATAGAGCACATGAAGGGATGTGAGTGTGATGAGAGGAAGGCGTGTGTTAAAAAAGGCAGGGAGTCAACCCACAGCGAGAGGAGAAACGAAAGGCAACATGAGAAGGAAAGGAAAACATGAAAGAAACGAAACAAGCAAAAAAGAAGCAGAAATCAATCATAAGATATATAGTTGCAAGTTTTACCAAAAAAGTAAAAAAAAAAAAAAAAGGTCAACAAGAGGAACAACGTGGGAAGCGAGACGGATGGAAGGAGGGGAGGAATCTGTCTGTGAACAAAAGCAGACAGACGGTAAACAAACACACGCCCTGTCTGAGGTTTGGAAAGGCTCAACAGATCTCAGTTAGCTTGTCTTATCTCAGCTCCGTTTGCCTGTTCTTATCAAGCCTTATCACGTTCTGGATACACACACACACACACACACACACACACACATGTACACACATATACACACAGAGCAGCTTTGCCCCCAACAAATGGAAAAGTAAAGAGAGAAAGAACCACGCTGTCGTGACGTCAGAGAGATATTCACTTTCCTTCTTATGATTCATCACTTTGTCTGTGTGTGAATAAACTAAATTAGAGTCTTTCAAAGTCCAAGGAGGAAGGAAATGGATTGAAATGATTTTGGGGAAGGGGAGCGGAGGGGGGGGTTAAATCCTGGAAAGAGCTTAAATGAGCCACTTTGACTTTGCAGAGATTAGCCTAGTCAAAATACTCATTTGGAAAGGAACAGAGTGGGGAGGAGAGGAGAGGAGAGGAGAGGAGAGGAGAGGAGAGGAGAGGAGAGGAGAGGAGAGGAGAGGAGAAACAAAAGGAAACATGAAAGGAAAGGAAAGGAAGTGCAGGAGAAGAGAGGAACGGTGGATGCTGCCATATTGGACCAATTACAGCATTAGAGCAGAATTATCACAGATTAAATCTGTGTTTGATATTGAGAGGAGCTGCCAAATCCTCATCAAATCTGAAGCTCCAACCTGGAATTGTTTTCTTTTCTAGTCAGGTTTCGTCTGATCTGACAAATGTTTGGAATAAAACCTGCAGGTTTTTTTTTTTTTTTTTCCCAATTACGTCTGGAACATACAAGGAAAACATGAACGACTTGTGTTTTTAATTGATAGTTTAAAACCGGGCAGCAAGATATCAAGGTTTTGTAGGAGGACGCCTAAAAGCAACAACAATCATATAAAAATACACTGTTTTCATAAAGCTGTCATGTCTATTGGTTTGTAACACAGCTCACAAAAGTTTAATGCAGCCAACAGAAACAGTGGCTCCAGGATGTACATTCACTGTTTTTGTAATTTAACATTTTCACTGAGAATCTCTGGATGCCCATTAAGGACCCTGTTGGCCTCGGGCTTTTGACGGGTTGCCAGTTACTTTCGCTTGACACGCTGCAGTTGTTAGCACCATTCACCTCACATATACCTTGATCCATGATTGTTGCCAGTTTTTATAGCACCGCAGCAGACAAAGGGCATCGCCATTCTTGCTCCTCGTTATTGTTTCTGGCCTGACTGAAGTATATATCTCAGATGAAAGGCAGGAATTCATAAATCAGGACCCAAGCTATAAGACTAACCAAAACCCAGCTGGATCCTCTAACCCTGGAGCATCTTCTTACGGCATGACACTTATTTTCTTACAGTCTCATTCATTCTGTCACTACCCAAACTCATGTCCACAGCTGAGGCCTGAAACATGTAAATTGAACAGCTTCACCTCAACAGCTACAGTACATTGCCTGCTGCAGGTAACAGTGTGGGACACCAACAGAATGACAATCTGGACAAGGCTTATAATGATACGATACGATACGATACGATACGATGCGATGCGATACGATACGATACGATACGATACGATACGATACGATGCGATACGATACGATGCGATGCGATGCGATGCGATGCGATACGATACGATACGATACGATACGATACGATGCGATACGATGCGATACGATACGATACGATACGATACGATGCGATACGATGCGATACGATGCGATACGATGCGATGTAATGCAATGCAATACGATGCGATACTAGCGGCACAGTAGTGCAGTGGTTAATACTGTGGCCTCACAGCAGGAGGGTTCTTGGGCCCTTCTGTGTGAAGTTTGCATGTTCCTCCCGTGCAGTTCAGCTTCCTCCTACAGACGAAAGACTTGCAGGTTTGGTTAATTAGCTCTAAATTGCCTGGAGGTGTGAATGGGAGTGTGTATACTTGTTTGTCTGTTCGCCCCGTGATTGACTGGCGACCTGTCCAGGGTGTACAGAACCCCTCGCCCTAAGTCAAGAAGCTGAGATAGACCATAGTAAGGCTATGACGATATGATGATACGACGATAATAAACTTTATTTGTAATGCACTTTTCTTAACAGAGTTACAAAGTGCATGAATACGACACGATACGATACAAAACAGTGCATTGTCCTCGCTTAGGGAAATTCTGAATTCCCAAAACCGGACGCTCGCCTCCTTTCTTGCTGCAGCTTGAAATGCTGCCCATAAATTTTCACAACCTTTCTTGCAAGCTTGAAACACACACAAACCTGCTTGTCCCGTATATTTTCTGTTTCTGGGAAACAGTCGACCTAATGTGGTTCTATCTGAACCTGTGACATGTTCTGTAAATAGACAACACTAGACTTCACTTATTGCCTCTTTGATTCACAATTAGATCCAATAATGGACATAAGGCTGCGAGGTGACCTTGAGCATTTGAACTAAGCAAAAGACTCACTTAGAGTTCCTTAACTGAGTACTGAGGCTTTACCTTACTGTGACCTCTGACCTCCACGGAGTGAGTGAAGAAAGGAAAGTTTCAATCATAGCAATTATTAGGACTGGACATCATGGATCTGTGTGAGTGTGTGTGTGTCTGTCACTGTAACATATGGGTGCAGACAGCTAGCGAGCAGCTCTGACAGCCAGCTCCAGCTCCAGCTCCTCCGCTGCACGGGTCACACTGGGACATGTGCTTATCAGTGAGAAAAGCAGTCAGTCAGACAGACAAACATGGGCTGGGGAGCAGACGATTTAACCATGGGGCTGGTCGCATCTGTTACACTGAAATCTAAGCATGCTAAGAATGTGATTGCATAACAGACCAAGAACCGGGGCCACTGAGGTGATTCAAAATTCTGCTGCAAGAGACACGGAGACTTAAAGCACAGCTCTCCTGGACTGTTTATATTTGCTCTGACGCTTATCTAAGAGTATCAGCTACAGGAAATATGAAATGCCTCGCTGCTGCTGCTGCTACTGCAAAATATAACTATTTGGATGCCTGCGAGATTCTAAATATCTAAAGGTGATATTTCATTCTGTTTGCTGCTTGGGTTCAAACAATGAGGCCAAGTGTGGACACACAAGTGTGTCCCTGTGTGTTTCTGCTCACATGGTGCAGAAAAAACATGTACAAACTGTTGAATAAGCCCTACAGGCAGCGTTATCCAATCTGCAATCTGCAAAAAAAAATAAAAAATGTTTTGATCCTTTTGCCTTCCCAAAGAGTGAAACTTTAACCAGACTGAGCAGCACACATCACGGCAGCTGGGACTCTCCTCAAATGGGACACTGAGAGCACGAAACGTTCAAAATATGGACCAAAGACAAAAAAAACAAAACATGGACGTCATTTCCTCAAGCGATGCGGTGACATCTACCCCCACAATTTTCAATATCCTCTTTTTTGTTTTCTTAGCTTTTACAGATTTAGAGTTTATTTATTAAAAAGTCTTAACTGTTGCCTCCAGAATCCAGATGAGGAAAGAAGAAGAGAGCGTCACCAAGTGTTTTGGCTACATGTTTCCCTTTCAGACAAACCTAGTGTTTTAATGGTAGGGCTCTGTATGCAGGTTGCAGGCTCCAAAAACCTTTTCTTATTTGTAATGTCTCGAGTCAGTAGGATATTCGGAAAAAAATCAAATTTAGACTTAGACAGAAGAAATCCTACTTAATCTTAACCTATATGGGCTTCTGCTCATGTGTAGTGATGTCACTGTGTCTGCAGACCCCCAAGGCCGGAGAGGAGGGGCCCAAATTGAATGTTGTGTTTACAAACTGCAAAAAACAAACCTACAGCACTTGTTTTATAAAGTTCATTACTACCATATAGTAGTAGAATGTGATGAGTTTTTATGAAATATATTGCTTTATCATCATAATAAGTTGTGTAATCTCATCATTCTGACTTACTTGATGATCTAGTTTTGAAAAGTCAAATCTGACAAAGAGTTTATGTATTTAAAGAGCAACATCTGCACATTTGCAAAAGCATCTGATAATGTACAGTACAGTATGTGCTGGTGGCGGATTTTAGAGGGTTTTTTGAGGACAAAGATTATATGAGGCCACAGATGATAAATGGAAGATGCACTTCAGTTTGCATCTTCGGTCTGTGCTCCACTTTGACGAGCTTAGCTTGTGGCCGGGCAGCAGTTAAAAAAAAAAAGAAGTCTTTTTTTAAGGTCGAGGCCAGCAGCTACTGTCTCACACCTCAGTGAGGGCTCAGCCTACTGTTCGTCCAACAAGGACGGAAACCAAGGACAGTGTGTTGGTATGAAGAGGTTGGAGATGTAGTTTGAAAACATGTTTATTTAGAGGGGTAAAATCCAAAATATATAGTATATTGGGTTCTATGTGGAACTATTTTGTCTAGATTGGATATGATTTGGACTCAGAGCTGACAGAGTAACTGTGTTATACATATTGTGGTGTGTATAAATGGGTTTCCTGGATATTGCAGTGAAGAAGCTCCTGTCTTTGTGAGGCCAGGAAAGGAGGCCTTGTATATTAGATAATGTGGTTTTGAGTTTGTGTCACCCACAAAGGGCTCGTCTCTCTAACTCTTCCATGTGCATGTAGAAGTTGGGCCACTGTGGGAGACACTGTTGATACAGGTGAGTGACATGCACATTCATGCTACGGTACCGTCTGTTAAACCCAACACAAACTACAGCCACATTAAGAGCATTTCTTCAGCTTCTCCAGCCTCTAATTCTGTGCAGATCGAGCCTCATAATGCAGCAGCGCAGTATGTTTTTGTAAAGTCAGAGTTCAGTTCTACCCTTGAGCCATGAGAGATTAGGACTGCTGTGTTTGCTCGGTCTTTTTTTTGTGTGTTGTTGCCAAGGCTGCAGCCCCTCCCCTTCCTTATAATTCTGCATTATGATTATTACAGATGAAAGATAAAACCACTAACAGTAAACGCTAATTGTGTTTTCAGTTAATTTAGAGGATAGATAGAAACCAGGGATTGGATTTTTGTGTTTTGTTTGTTCGCCGGTTTGTTGTCCACTAAATAACCTCAGCCTCTGTAAATGAGATGAGCAGAAGGTCCTGTTTATTTGTTATAAAGACACTGGCAGTTGTGTGTGTGTATGTGTGCATGCATCCTTTAGTTTCAGCCTATTAGTGGAAGAAAATGAATGCACATTAAGTACACACTGTGCAACCTCCATATATATCCCTTTGCAACCTGCACGTCTGGCCATCAAACTGAGCTGTTTGCAGGATTGTGAGTTAAAACATAATCTTATCATCTTTTTATTTGCACCCATTAAGAACAAGAGATGCATCATGGGGTGTGGTAGATTAGGAGCTGACATACAGTGATGACTGATATGACACTTTATTTTTTTATTGCTTAGGAATGAATTAGTAAAGTAGCAGAACTTTGTTTTTTCAGTTAGTCATTTGTTGAGTACTTGTTTGCAGTTTTGCAGGAACTGCTGGTGCATTTCATCTTCTACCTTTCTGAGGTAATAACGCAGAAATGGTTGGAAAAAAATAACCTATTTTACTTCCATGCCGCTGAAATTATCTAATCCACTGCAGGGGGAGGAGAGAAAAAAACCCAACAACATCTGAAAGTGTGAAATGATGCACAAAATGACTGGAAATGCGAGAATGAAAAAAACCCAAACAAAGGTAGGCCGGAGGCATCATTTGTCATATCCTTGTCTTATCTGGCTTTGTGTCACGCTGACTGCCAGCCAAGTGTGACAAATCTGACAGGCTTAATCTGGCTATGCATCAACTCTAGTGTCGAGAGGCCGGACGCACAGACAGGATGAGGGACAGTGAGGCTGACAGACTGACAGACTGACCGACGTCGTGCACCGCGGAGAGAATGGCAAAGAGACACAGATGTATAGCCTCGGCAGCGGCGGGCGGTGATGGACGCAGTCTACCTGAAATCTGACAGGTGTCTGAATCCGTCCGGACTTTAACTTGGAAACAGTCGGAGCAAAAATCAAACAAAGACACGGATGCACACGCTGCAATAGATATATTAGACAAATGGAGGAAAGAAGATATGAAGAAATAAAATTATTAAACAATGGTGACTGTGTGTTGTGTGGTACTAATCCGACAGTCCACACTGACAAGACGGTAAAGAGACAAGAGCCACACGACAAAATCAGTCTGAACTTCCTTAAAGAGACAACTGATCAAAGGACTTTCCTCAAGGGCTCTCTGGGGATTTGTTAGAAACGTCTCTTATTGCGTTATGCAGGTAGCCTCGGCCACTGGCCAGCTGTCTGCATCAAAGGCGGAAAGAGAGGGAAAAGACAAGAAGAGGACCAGAAATTAAGAAGGAGAATTAAAAAACTGAGATAAATCTATAGATAAGACTTGAACTCTGGGCACAAACAGATGATGATGGTGACAATGATCCACTAGCAGAGTGGAAGTGATGCACCGGCACACGCCTGCTTCTGGCAACTCTGGTACTGTACTAACTTCCTCCACTGGACTGGTTACCATGGCAACAGTTGGAAGGACTTTATGTAAACGTAATCCATCTTATTAGTTTTAAAAAAAAAGGGACAAAAAAAAGAAACAGTGTAAAACCACACTTTTGATTTTACCTGAATGCATTTCCACTGACCACTGTTCCCACCTCTCCATTCAAAAAAATAAAACTTACAGCAACATGCCGGAGTGGATTACAGCAGGTATCTGGATGTAAATCTGTGCTTCTCAATCTTGTTTTGGTGAGGTCCTGTTCCCATGACGAAAGCATGGAGGCCAGCCACCCACTGATGTTTTAACCACATTCTTTAACAAGTCGCTACCTGACCAGAACCAGTCCGTTGTTGTTGTTGTTGTTGTAAACTCTCAACATCTCAGTGCTCATCATCTAAAAACATCTCTTTCTTTCCACCCCCCCCCACCCCCCCCACCCCCCCCCCCGGCCAGTACAGCCTGATGTAACTCCATCTTGGTTCGACATGACGTCTTCTGCTGTTGTAGTGTGAATTTCTTTCTTGTTCACCATCAGAGAGGTCATCTGAGTCGCTGCAGCTCCAAACTGGTCATGGTCATTCTCCTCCGACCTCTCTCTTCATCAACAAGCTGCTTCCTCCACAGAGCTGCTGCTGCTGCTGCTCATTGGTTGATTTAGATTGTGAGTAAAAAGTCTCAGGAAATCCTACGATCGGTGATCTTAAGAAGGCAAGTTTATTTGAACAGCTTTTTTTTTTTTTTTTACAAACAATTTGTCTCAAAGGGCTTTAACAACATCCTCTGGCCTTAGACCCTCACATCGACTGAAGAAAAACTCCTCTTGAAGAAGAGGAGATCATCTGAAGTGAGTATGTCACTCATTTTCCCGCCATCTAAGAAATAATTACAGCAATGTAAGTTTTGTCTGCTTGTTTACAGTGGCTTGCAAAAGTTTGGGCACCCCTGGTCAAAAGCAGAAGATGAAACAACCTCCATAAGGCATAGAGTTAAACATGAAACACTCTTTTACAATATTTTAGAAGAAATACGTGCAGCCCGTGGGCCAACAACGTCCCAGCAGAAAGTCCAATCTGGCCCTCAGGATGAATTTTCCAAGTGTGAAAATTACATAGAAGACCAAAGAGACATATTGTTGAAATCTTGCACATGTTTTTAGCAAGAAATTTTAGTAAAAAAGATAGTTCACTAACTATAAACATCTTAATAATGCACTAAAACAAAGGGAAAATGTCAGTTCTTTTTATTTTATCATTATTTATTTCACTGGTCAGGTCCACTTCCACTTGAGATCAAATTGCGCTGTATGTGCCCCCTGAACTAAAATGAGCTTGACACCCCTATTTTAAGCAATCATTGTCAGTGTATTATTTTTGTTTTCTACAATTTTAGAGTGAAAAGGGGAAACAAAGCAGCAGCCTGCAAAAGAATGGGAAATGAGACACTTTGATGTTTATGTAGGTTCGTGTAGTTTACCTCTTGTCGTGTACACCGACCATAATCCTTTAGTCTTTTTGGCGCGAATGTATAACCACAACCAACGTCTCATGCGGTGGGCTCTCTTAGTTCAAGATTATAATTTGGTTATTAAACATAAAAAAGGGTCTGAGAACATTGTGGCGGATGCTTTGTCTCGTGCTGTTTAGCAAACTTGGGAAGTTTGCATTTGAGGGGGGGGGTGTTATGTGTGAGTGTTAGGTGAGTGTTAGGGAGGTGTGTGTGCTGCGTCTCCTCTCATCTTCTCCAGGTCCTCGGTGTGCGTGCTGCGTCATCGACGTCCTGTTCGCTGCTCCTCCTCCACGCTCCCGGAAGCGGAAGCGGCGGGCCCTTTAAAAACCGCCAGCTGAGCCAGATCAGCGGACACAGTCGAGCCCGTGGCTGTGATCCCCACGCTTTGCGTTTGTTTCAGTTCTGTTTGCATTGTTTATCTGGGGGAATAGGTTTAGATTTATGTTTCTTTTGGGGATTGATTTCTCCCCTCGTTTTTCTCTTTTGTTTAGGCTTATGGGTGGCGTCCCCTTTTTTCTACCTACGTTTGGTCCTTAGGGATCATCTTTTGTTTGTTGATTTAACGCCACCCGCTACTTCCCCCTTTTGTTGTTTGTTACTCTTTGTTTGTTTTCGATTGCACCAATAAAACCACTGAACGCGTTCCACAGTAGCACCGTTTTATTTTCTCTTTGTTACTTCCTCCACTTACCCCTAGACACCAAGGGGGTCGTAACACCCATGCAGGAGACTTGAGCTCTCATGAGGTATTTACATGCTGTGATAGTTTCCAAAGAGGGGGGCTAACTGTGCAGGGTGCCCAAACCTTTGCTGCGGATACTTTTCCCTTTTCTGTCTTTTAGTTATCATTTAATCTTCCACTTGTTTAACTGTTCACATTTACAGAATTTTTGACCAGTGGTTTCCAAACCTTTGCATGCCACTGTATATCCATCCATTTATTTCACTTTTTTTCGGGTCAGTGTGAATTTTGCCTTTAGTGAGGAAACAGAGGGCACCGAGACGACACCGACGTATACGTATGTCTATTTAGAGACCAGTATGGCGATGTGGGGGGGGGGGAGTGGCAGCCTGGGGGGATGTAATGCCCTACTTGACCAACACTTGTGTCCACCACACTGTGTCACACAGTCCTTCATGTTGTGACTTTTAAGTTTCTTTAATGTTAGACATAAATATAATAATGACCTCCTTCAGGTTGTAGAGCCTTCATCATTATGGTTATAATCAGGTTAACCTCCTCCTCCTTCACTCCCATCAACATGACCACTCAAAAACCTTTGACTCTTGAGTGTGAACCTGTTTGTATTTAGTTTAAAACTGCTGTTTCTGCTGGCACTAATTACATACAACAGTTGCATATAAAGCCTTCCACGGAGCAGATTGGTAAACATAGACATAAAGCCTACACAGCCTTTATGTTTATGTATCTGCGTCCTGAATTTTAATCATTGTGAAAACAGTCCTTTCATCGTTCTCATTAAAATATTTTTAACTGTGCACGGAAACAACTCCCGACATCTAACGTCTAATTTTACCGCTAAAAGCAAAACATAATCAAGAATTAGAAGCAGCAACGTTGCATTAATCAGATAACATCAGGGTGTGCACAGTCGACCTTTTGAACTTTCACTCACTTCTTCTTTTTTTTTTTTTGCACATTTGTGGAAAAAGTTTAGAGGAGATAGTAGCGGGCATTATATAAAACAAAAACCGCCTTTACCACAGTTTAACTGCAATTCTATCCTATAAAATTGAATAGAAATATATTTTGCACCAGCTAACACTGTGATTAAAGCACCAGAAAACACAGAACGAGCATCCAAAAGGCCAGATAATAAAGGAATAACTGTCCTTTAAAGTAACAATGGGAAGATCAAACATTTGACCTTGTTCTACTATGAAGACAAGTACACACAGTACACACATGGATCCAGCCTCGCATGCCTTACGGGAAGATATGTAAACTGAAAATATGCAGGTATATTTGAATACAGAGAGACACGGGGAAAAAAAAGAGAAAGATCACACAAAGAAGAACAGCATGTGCAGAGGCAGCAGGTAGAGGCAGCGCAGACATTACATCCTGCAGTCATGCAGCAAAAAATTCATCTTGTTCCCTCTGACTGGGGAAAAAAAAATAAAATAAAATAAAATAGAAACAAGTAAAAGGGAAATCAGAAAGCACAACAGAGCCAGACAGAGCGACCTGCCTCCCCAGAGAGAGAGCTGCAACCCACCGACTGACTGACTGACTGACGGACTGAGGAAATTAATTCCTCAGACCAGACAAACACCCACACAAAGCACAAAGCTCAGAGCACATGTATTAACATGTGTGTGCACGTGTTGCATTCAAATCCACTAAACTGCATATTCAGATGCACATCCCGCGCACGCCTGTCAAATCATGCACTAAACAGAAACTTCTTGTAATGTCCTTTATGGCATCATTTAGAAACTTTTAATATTATTTGACTTTCATGAGATGAAAATTACATTAGAAGATTTCCTCCGAACCACCCACAGTTTTCAAAGAGTTATTTTTTCTTATGTTCAGAAATTACATGTACAGTCGCTTTATTATTACACTATCTACTGATATATCATCGACCCAGCAGGTCCATTACCTGACTAATAAATCGTCTCAGCCGATACGTTGGTGGGTGTCAGACACACACTGCAGATAAATCACTGCACTCTGCGTGTTTACTCGCCAACAAGGAACAAAGATTTAACTCCTGAACACCACTTTCATCACAGGGTGTGGAGCGAGAGCCACATCTTTCATACAGTAGCTGTTTAATTTTATAGCATTTCCATAAATAACGTATCTCAATTAAACATGTACTCTATATCTACTTCATCACCTGATTTTTTTTTGTTCATATCAATATTGTGCTGTAAGAGCAAACCCAAAAGGGATACTGGAGAGCAATAATACCAAATGGTATTGGAGTGCTATTGGTTATCCACAGCAGTCTTTGACTCCATATTTAAAACAGGTGAAAGGGGTGTGGTCAAACTGAAGTCACATGTTAACTCACTTGGCTTGTTTGGAGCAGTTTTTCCAAAAGAGAAAGCGTTCAACCCCAAAGATCGGGTTTGTCTGGTACCCAAAAGTTGTGACTCAGATGCGAGATAAAACAAGAGCTCTGAAAGACGAGGGGGTGGTCTTTATCAGCTTGCTTTCATTCGGGCCCTGGAGCAGTTCATTTGCAGCAAGAACGTAATTGATTAAAAAATAATAATAAACTAGACAACCACGCTGTAACTGTTGATGCTCCATGGTTTCGCTGAGTTCAAAAGTTCATAGCCCATGAATCATGTTCTTACACTATACGACCCGATGCGCTGATGCTGCTTGACTGCTCACACTATACGTCCATATACCACACGTCGGACTTTTGTATCCAGAACTTCAATGTCAAAAAGAAGTAGAAGAAGAGGAATCTGGACGTGGGAGACGCACAAGGAAGATGCTCAACAAAGACAAATTCGCTGCCTTGGCAAATTGTGCCATTCTGTGTAAGGAGACATCTAAAAAGAAATGGCGACGACGACGTGTATGGTCAAGGAATTGGCCGGGCAGACGTGGTTCTTCAGGGAGAACTGGAGGTGAACAGCTAAACAGCTAAATTGCACTTTAGACCAATACTAGCTGCCTCCATTGCCTGGGTCCAGATGCTGCACCGCCAAGTTTCTCCATCTACTTGTTTTGAGCTCGCACATGCATCATGGCGCTGCTTCTACTGTGTGATACCTTCACATGGAGCGACCAGGTTTTCAAACAAGTTGGATTTTCTTGCAAGCACATGATTTGTGAGCACACGATTTGTGATCGGGAGCTCGTTGTGAGGTGTTAATCTCTCCTCGTTACCCCACGTATACTGCATTGCACGAAGCACGACACACCAAAATTCGCCAAATAATAGTCGCACAAGTGGCAAATCACTCAGTGCATGCCTGGCTTAAGTGTTCTTCGTTTTACAGTGGGCCCAAACCCGTGGATCCCCCCCGGATCCTGTGACCTAACTTTAGGAGCCAGCGCTTCCTGCCGCAGCCTGCGCTGGACCCACAGTGACATTTTAAACCAGACTTTAACAGAGACCGGGGTAAATAGGTCAGGTCTAATGGTTCATTCCCTTCTCCTCTGAAAGGACATTAGAGGTGACACTCTACATGTAACAACTTGTTATGAGTCCTTTATCTCCAAATTCAGTCTCTCAGCAGCCATAAAACCGCAGTGAAGCAAGAAGCTGACTAAGGAGAACGAGTGTGATAATAATGCAGTTAAAGTATTTGAGTCCTTTTGGCGCTTCCCAGTCACAGCGCATTGATCTCAGTCTGCATTAATCAGCCAAAGGTCACTGTTATATACATTAACAAAAACTTTTTCTTTTTTTTTTTCCTAGGATCTAATCAGCAGAGGTTATTCTCTGTTGCCCCGAGATCCAGGCTCATTAAATACACTATATAACCACTTCTGACCATATGTCGGTTTCAGCAGCACGAAGGATGAAGAAGACAAGTTAAATGTTCTCGCACGCTAAAGAAAAGAGAAAATCCTGACACCTTATGAACCTCCTGAACGTCTGTATCATGTTAGAAGCCATTGTGTCTGTAACTACATAATATGCAGAGCGAAAATTAAATGTAATAACTGAAAATCCCTCCTTCAAACATGGCTGCAGTCTTGTACCAGGAACAGACTGAGCCCATGTCTGGCAGCTTGAATAACACTCGTGTCTTTATGTAGGGAAACTGACTCATTATTAGAGGATCTTTGCAAAGTTTTACTGTGGCTGAGTTCACACTGACTTGCATCCAACGGCTCACAGGTTCTGGGAAGCACTGGTCCGCAGAGACTTGAGGCAAAAAAAAAATCAAAGTAAATCATGAAAATGCAACAATCTCATCAAGTCAAAATCAGCGTCGGAGATTAAAATAGTCGACTCGAACAATATAATCAATCAAAACAGACAAGGTCACTATTTTGTTTAATTTTTCAAGAGGAAAAAAAAAGTCATTTGTAAATTAGCACCTAGCGTCAAAACCCTCAGAGGAATTCATCATCACTGCGGCTTTTATTTGTTTTTTCAAAGAAGTTATTTTGGACAAGCATCGGAGATGTTTTCATTGTTAATCAAGGATGACAATACCGACTAATGACTAATGAGCGGTGATTGTTGTTGAACATTGCGGTCCTGATTGACCGCAGTTTACTGTTGTCGTCACGTCGAAACAATGACACGCATGACAGTTAGACAACCTGTCTGTCTACGGTGACAAGCGCACAATTATATAAATCCAGATTACTTGTCATGGCATGTATGAAAAACTGCAGTACTACTGTGTGTGTGTATGTGTGTGTGTGTACATGTATATCTTGGTTTTACTCAGCACAGCAATCTAATTCAATCATGCTCACTAATCGTACTGACTTGTGTTTGTCTTATGCAAATGCATGAAGCATCGTGTTCATGCCAGAACGTCATGGAGGATGTTTCCTGCTTTCCAAAAACTGTATCACTGCACGTCTGAACTTTGCCAAAGACAATCATGACGCTGCACAATGTCTCGACTTAATTAACTATGTTTACATTCTTGACTGGGAGGAGGGGGCTGCACATAACGCAGTTGTTTTCTTCACCCTTGATGATGTATAAGAGCTGTCAATCTTCACAGACAGATGACAGATTCCCTCATAAAGATATCAATGTTACAGATTATTGGTTTCAGATTCCCTTAAGCAACGGTTGCAGATCTAATCAGCGAGTCAAGTTCGCTTTGAGGGGAAAAAAGTACATTTACGGACCAATAATTGGAAGAATAAATGCATATTTTTGTTCAATTATTATTGCAAAGATTACACTTTTATCCCAGTCAATATAATTGTATTTTTCTACACCTCGAGACGCCTCACATGAAGGCTGCACAGACGCTCCCTTGCTCATTACGTTGTATAAATGTACTGTATGTATAGAGGCCTCAGGGGCCCCTGTGGTGCCAGCAGATACACAGAAACCTCCCAAGGCACACGCAAAATAAAAAAAAGAGAGAGAAAAAAAACTGCACACATGCCTCGATCACCTCCAACTAGAGGGAAAACACTGACTTTCTACTAACAAATTAGAAAGATATACTAAATTGCCGCCTATAGCCGGAGGCTGTATCACACCATTATCACGTCCTTTATGACTCATCCCGTTTCCTGTTACCTGATGAATGATACAGTTTGTGTTTCCAGTAACAAATACCCAGTGCAGTTTGAGTTTGATTCATATGGCTGTTGTGAAAAGCTGAACCTACAGGTCTGTTTGAACATTTCAGGAATATGAGACGTGTGAGACAGAATTTATAATGTCAAACATGTCACAGGAAAAAGTTCAGCAAGAAGTTGTGCAAACTTTTGAAATACTTTTTTTTTTCTTTTTTAAAGTGGACAATAAACATTTTTGTACTTGGTTGATTTTGAGATAAACAAACACCAAGACACTGGTTAAATGAAATATTTGGCATTTCAGAACCAATTATCTGCCATTTTTCACAATAGAATTAATAAATTTTAAAATGCACTCCTTTGACTCTGCAGCCGTCTCTCTGTCTGAAGTCTCTATCTTGGTTGTGTAACAATGTCCCACCCACAGCCCCCACTGAGCCAAGATCTGAGCTGGACTTTGTGTTATTGTACAAAAATGTAAGGTCTTTTATCACAAGAAACAAACAGTATATTGTATTCAGTCTAATCCCAGGTGTGCTATTAAAAAATTTGACACGAAAGTCCCTATTCAGAACTGACTGGAGCTACATTTTCAGCAATTGTCTCAAGTGAAAAACACTGATAATATCCTGATTTTATAAATGCAGCCTTGCCTTAAGAAAACCATCCATTGGCTACGACACTTATACATGCAGAGGTGCACCCATATAGAGGTGAAAAATGCACATTCACCTAAATAACCTGTAGTGTGCATGTCTTTGGACCATATGAGGAACCAGACTCAGAAACTGAACCCAGACCTGCTGTTTCAGCCAAGCTACCGATAAAACAAAAGCCTCACTTAATCACAACAACACCTGTAGAGTCTTAATCGAATCAGCATCTATTGTGATAGCAACGTAATCATCTAATATCTCCGCCTTATCACCAGAACACGACTACAACATGAACAAAATGCTGCTCAACTTGGCGTCTGATCCGTGCATTCAGCGTCGCACCGTTATCGAGCTCATCAGACGCGCTGACACGGCGTTTACAGGCTACGCCGTGCCAGCTTTTTTCTATCACCCTTGTCTCAGGAAACAGGATATGATATTAACAAGTGCACTCACGTTGTCAGATTACGCCAAGAATCATATGACAGCATCATCCTTCCAGCCAGGAGACAGACGTTTGTATTTTATTGGTTTATTTATGGAGCTGAAGTAGCATCGCCACATCCAAGAATCTGAACAGTGGAAAAATTAATATAACACATAATTTACTTCTCATAATCTAGAGTTATCTACGACTTGTCAATGCTTGTTCTTTTCAGTCCAAATTGAATTGGAATTTGTGCAGCAGTTTTACGCTGTGATGCATTTAATGTGGGTATTTCACACTTGTTATTTGCAAATGAAAGAACTTTCTTCCGATACACAATATAATCAGTCTTTTGTGATAATATAAACTATGTGAGGGGGAGGAGGAGGAGGAGATCTAAAAGGAAACAAGGGGTGGAAACATGTAGGAAATTGAACTCGAGTGTGAGACAACAGGAGGAAGCTCGTGTCGTACAGGAGTGTGGTTGGTTGATAAATGAAAAAAAAAAAAAAACGTGTTGTCTGGATGTCAGGATGCTGTAAAGGAGAGGAGGAACAATGCAAGAACACAGGGAAATGCCTCAGTGCATGCTGCTACAAGACACACAAACACCCAGAAGACAAGGCTGCAACCCTATTCCCATATTGTATACATACACGCATGCACAGACAAGTGTATATCCGCGCGTCAACACAACATATTCACACCGAGGCAACACACATGGTTTGAGGCGGTAAGCTACTTATACGAACAAGCCAATCCAGCTCAGACGGGGTGAACTGCAGAGGTATAAAAGATGGCACTGTGGAGACAGGATAGGATAAACACTAACAACAGAATAGAGAGGCTGCTGAAAATCTCATTAACTGTAAATTGAAAAACAGACTAAAAACGTCTTCCAGAGCAATAGCCGAGGCGCCTGCGTCGCTTTTTCATCTTCTCTACAACTTTCACGAGTCGATACACCCCCCCCATTTTAACTCGCTCGCCTGCTCTCCCACTCTCTCTCTCTCTCTCAGACAAAAAAACATATAATCTGTGTGTGTGTGTGTGTGTGTGTGTGTAGTTTTATCCCTCTTGAGTTTCATACCTTTGGAATGAGGATGTTTGTTACTGAGGCAGGTCATTCTGGCTTTTCTCCACTCACGAGAGTGTAGCACAAAAATCTGGGGCATGTGCATATGAAGGCCGTGAACACATCCTTTTCCTTCTCCTCTCTCATCTCAGTTTACTGAACAACTTTTACTATGGGATTGTTTTTTTTTATTTTCAATAAGTACCTAGTACCTATATAATGTTTTTTTTTTACTCCCTTGTGTTTATCATGTCCTCTAGAGAAAATGTCATCTTGACATTATCCCTCTATTAGCTGCTGTTTTATTTATGAAGTGTTGATCCATTAGAAAATATATTTCATACAGTATCTCCTCTCTCAGCTTCCCTCTGGAGCTCTAGTAACAGTGTGCCAGTGTCAGCCAATCAGAAGAGAGGATGCTCTGTGCCTCTCTTCCTATTGGCTGAATGTTTTCTGAGTGTTCTATTATAAATAGAGCAGCTATTTAGGTAAAGTATGGACAGAAACCAAATCCTGCAAGTGTTTTTAAAGTCAGATTTTACTTGGTGGGAAAAAATTTACCATTTTAAATAGCTTTAGTTACAAAGTAAAAAATATATAGGTATGAGCTTGCACTGCGTCTGGGTTGTCAAAAGTGCTGCTGTGCTGCCGCTTCTCTCTTTGTCCCTGGGCATGTCGGGCTTCAATACAAGAGGGACATTACAGAGTCATGGAGGTATTTGGATGTGTTTTGTGTGTCTTCTTGGACAAAGAAAGGGAGCACCATTGACAACCATTATATGGACAAATAGCTGTTTGCTTTAAAGACCCCCGTAACTTTCTGAATACAGGCTGACTCTGTGGACTGAGGCTTTGAAATCTGATTGGCTCTGGACAGACGTGTCTGAAGGCCAAAATCAAGTTGGTTCCACAGGAGCTAAAAGATGATGGAGACCAGTGTCTCCATGGATTTGGAACACAGAGACATGCATGGAGAACGTTAGGCCGATCTCTGGCCATTATACCCATAGATTATACCCTCCCACCCCCCTCAAAAAAAAAAAAAAAAAACCAAGTGAGCTTTACTTTTACTTGAGTAGATTTTTACACCAGTACTTTTACTTTTACTTGAGTACATTTTCATCAAGGTAACCTGGACTTTTACTTTAGATAATTATGTGACCTTTCCACAACTTCACCAAATCCTGGGTTATGGTAGGAGGGGCCACACATCACAAAGTCACAGGAAGTCCTGACCAACATGTCTCCCATTCAAGTGCAGCCAGTGACTTTTGCTGCATCTCATTCCCATGCTTTTCTCTAATTCCCGGTCATCTCCTAAACTTTAAATAGCCTTAACTACCCAGTTTGTCAGTTCATCTGTTTTTACATCATCACAGTGAACTGCGCAGGGTAAACGACTGAAAGACCCTGAAAATGAAGCTGCTGAGTGGAATTCATCCAGGATCCATTTAAATCATTTAAACCTGCTTTTCTTTTTCCACAGCGACGTGTAAAAATGTTTCTATAAATAAGGTCTATTCTTGGTCATTCATTTGGTAACCAACAATTATGACATTCGTATCAAGGCAAGGTTCAGCCTGCAGTATTAAACCATTTATTGTAAAAACAGTGATAGAAGGTTATGAGGATACTTGTTTGAGTTGAAGTACTGCAGTTAGCCTCTGGAGCATCATGACTGACTTGCCCCATGTATCCAGCTGTCGTCATGCATCAGTGGAAACTTCTTTGAGTTCCTTCTTTTCTTTTTTACTCCTCCATAGCCTGACATCACTTTTTTTTTTTTTTTTGAAAAGACATCATTATCAGCAAGTATCTCTTGGAGCCTCCAGCATTACCATTAGTGCAATTATCACATTTCAAATCAAGTGTTCACTCCTACTAGGTACTAGTGTTTGATTAGGGCATCCAAGACATCAGCTGTCAGTCACTGGTTCAAAGTGAAGCCAATTGATAGTCCTCATAGGGCCAAAGTATGCACTCCCCAAGAACACCCTTCACTTTCAAACCAGCATCAGATCTTTGTTGCATGTTTTCTATAAGATGTTGAAACTTTCCTCTGAGACTCGGCTCCATGTTGACTTTATTGCATGATGTAATTTTGTATAGTTTTTTTTTACATATTCAAACTGCCAAGCTCTTGTTCTGCTGCACCACAGAGTTTCTACTGAACCAGGTCTGGAAACTACTGTATGGAGGTCACTGAAGTTCACTGAAACCATCACAGAAGAAGAACAGAGTAACCCTTTAACTTACAGGCTGTGAATTACGTCACAATGTCAAGAAATAGCCAAGAAATAACAGTCAATTTCATAGTAATGTCATGTTTTTCATGAAGGCAGAAGATTACACATGCTTTTCATGCTTTGAATTTTTTGGGAAAGGTCAGAATTTTTCTCCACCAAGTCCTTGCAATTGACTGTTATTTCTGGGCTATTTCTAAGCAAGCTCGTTATTTCTTGGCTATACTGTATGTCTCGACATTACTGTGAAATTGACTGTTATTTCTAGAGATTATGGTGCAATTAATTGTTATTTCTTGACTTTATCACATAATTAATGGCTTGTAAATTAAAGGGTTATCAAATAGGAAAGCTGGAAGCCACCAGAAGGTGAACTGTTGATGTGTAGAGTTTACTGGTACTAGTAGATGGGAACCCAAAAGCACCATTAGCAGGTGAGGAGGTGGGCAGGGAAAAATGACAGGAAAAGGGTTAGTGATGAGGCGTGGTCACCAATTCAAATGAAGCCAAACTAGTTAACTAGTTAACTACGCTAAAGGACAGACTGTTGGTTGGTATTATTAAAGGGATACTTCAACATTTTTGGCAAATTGGCCCATTGCCATGATGCCTATAGTCTTAGGAGAAGGTTTGTTACCTTTAATTGTCGGTGCAAGCTATTTTTAGAACGGCGGAGCAGAGTCGTGAGCTGCTCAGAGCTACGCTACAGAGGCTCATGGGATTTCTTGGTTTCCCTCAAACTCATCAAATACACAATCCAACAACTCCAAAACGCTCTGGTGGACAAGTTGTGACCTGCACATTCACCACGCTATGAGATTTAGAGATAAACGCAGAGACTAAACGCAGAAAACTGTCCCTGATGAAGAGTATCACGTGCATCAGCGGTCTTGCATGAATTCACCTCTCGGCCAATTTGCCAAAATGTTGAACTATCCCTAAGGCCCAAGAAAAACTTCCCAGACTTTGAACACCTGCTGCCTCTGCACAAAACCAGATCCATCAGACCAGGTCCAGTTTTCAGGGAGTGGAACCTGATGGGGTTTTTTTCTTCTTCTTGTAAATAGTGGTCATCTAAGTGACCATAGTCTTTCCATCAGGTCCAACTGCCCCCGTCCATTCTCCTCTCACCTCTCTCATCAACAAGCCGTGACTCAGGCCTGCCCGACTGGATGTTTTTAGTTTTTCACACCATTCTCAGTAAAAAAAAAAAAAAAAACTCTCACAGACTGTGGTGCGTGAAAATCCTCCCGAGATCACGAGCTTCAGAGATTCTCCAACCAGCCGTCTGACACCAACGATCATGTCACGGTCAGCTTCATTGACTGAAATCCTGCTCCTCCTTCCTCGGTCTGGTGGCTCCAGGTTTGTATCACAGAGAACAGGATTAATATGCAGCAGGGAAGTTGCTCCTAATAAAGTGTATATGATTGTGTAGCTATCTGTGTGTGCGTCTTTGTGTGTGTCTGTGAGTTTCAAACGCACACACTGCAGCTGTGTTGTCAAAGTCTGTCAGAAGCTAGAGCTGTCAATCACACCTTTCCCTCTCTGTCTCTGAGATGACCCCCACCCTCCAACCCCCAACACCTCCTCCTCTCTCGTTCATCTATTCTCTCTCTGTCCATCACACACACAGACACACACACACAGACACACACAGACTCCTGTCTCTCTGTGGGCCGTCTCCACCTTTCTCCACCTTGCCTCCCTTTCACTCCGAGCCTCATCCGTCACACTCTGACCGTGAGTTTTATTTCTTTTTATTGTTCCTCTGTCTAGTTTTCTCTCTCCGCCTGACTTTAGTATTCACAGCTGCTCTTACTCATTTGACTTTTCCTCTCTCACTCCATTAATTTCCATTTGGGCTCCCTCTCTCTATGTCTCTCTCTCCCTTGCTGAGGTGGTCTAGATGGGAGATGAGTCATTGCAGCTTTTGCCACTCTGCAGATGATTTATCTGCCCACAAGGAAGAGGGGAGGGGATTGATGGAGGTATGTGTGTGTGTGTGTAAGTCAGACAGAGGGGTGGGGGCATTGAAGAGAAAGGAATGCGAGATGAAGGGAGAGAGGGTGGGAAGGAGAGAAGGTCGGGGGTGGAGGGGTGGAGGGGGGTGAGAGGCAGCCAACCTGCTGCCATCCAACTCCTTCAAATGCTGGAAACAAGAGTCTGTCGACTGTCGAGAAAAATGCTCCCGACGAATATTTAATTCATCAAAGAGCCCGAGATGTTTTAATAAATTAAATCTTTTTTTTTTTTCTCCAGAGGAACATTAAAAACACAGATCAGGACTTTATTTTCCTCCATTTTCTTTTTTTTTTATTTTTGTAAGATTTTTTTGTCTGTCATCTGCTTTTCACTTTTTCAGTGGACGACGTGTCGTCAGCAGAGCGAAGACGGAGCAAAGTGTCACACATCCAACATCTGCTCTTACTAATCTGTTTTAACACTGATAGGAGCAGAAGGTTACAGCAACATGGGAGGAGGAGGAGGAAAGAAAAGGAGGACAGGAAGTATAAAGAGGAGGAAAAGAACAAAGGTGGAGAGGAAGCAAGGAGAGGAAAGATGAAGGATAAAGGGAAGGACACAAGTGTGAATGAGAGGAAAGTCAAGAGCAAATGAGAAGAAAAAAGGAAAGGAGAGAAGGAGTTAGAGGAGAGGAAGGGAGGAAGGGGTGGTAAAGAACAGGGTGGGGGGAGTGCAGGGGGTTGATGTAGGAAAGGAAAGAGAGTTTGATGAAGGGACGCAGGGGAGGAGAGGAGAGGATGCTGAGAGAAGCAGCCAGGAGGGATTTTATTGCAATCATTACACTTGATGGACTCACTGAAGCTGCACTTCATGCACACTGTCTGGCTCCTGTTTGTGTGTGTGCGTGTGTGTGTGTGTGTGTGTGTGTGTAAATATGAAGACTCTCACCACACACAGATATATATATAAATATCTACACACACACAAACACTCGCACGCACACATACAGGCATACACACACCATCTGGTTGAGCATTTGTCTGTGTTTTCTTTAGCGTGTTAACATTTATGAGGGAGGGGAGGAGGATATGCAGCGAGAGACGAGAGGGGAGGGGGGAGGGAGGAGGGAGGCAGGGTGAGGGACGAGGGGGGAAACGGGGGAGGCATAGTCTGAGTCTCTCTGTCATTTTCTGTCTGGCCGCCTGTTACAACAGGGTTTTTTCTTTTCTTTTTTTTTATGTATTTATGTCTGCAATTTCCCTTTCTTTTCTACTTTATGCCATCATTTTCCTCCCAGACAGAAGAAGACGTAATACCATCATCACTGTCTGTCTGTCTGTCTGTCTGTGCCACCATCTTTGCTTATACACTGTCTGTTTTGTCACTAAATGGATCTGTCTTGGTCTCGTCGATGCGCGTGATACAGATACACAACGGCAGTGATGTCAAGCTGCTGCATCCAGACACAAATAAAGATACAAAATCTATTTATATTCATCAAGAAAAAAAACGCTGACCATGCACCGAGTTCCTTTTAACACAGCACATCTGCGCACATCTGCTCTGTTTTATACCGTCACGTCAACAGGGGGGTTTAAAAACACGTAATTGATTCATGGCTGATGAAGTAACTGCTGACGCCTCCAACACCTGATATGCTGCTGCACAGCGATTATTGCTAACGTTCAGCCCTGCTCCTCCTTCACACGTGCAGTGTAATCAATTACTCAAGGAAGTGGGAGTTTATAATAAGTCCTCTGCATGTCAAAGTGGTCGTCTAGTCTGTACTGTGTTAGGATAGATTATTGGATGGAAGTGCAGAAGAATCAGTGTTTATCTGCTGTTGTGTTCTCATGTTTAAAGTATTTTTTGTCAGTTTTGTTCCAGTAAATCAGAGCTTCAGTTCATTTTCATGCCGCCCTCTGGTGGACTATCTGCATTTTTCAATTCATTTTTTTGGGGGGGCCTCCTGTTCTCTCACACAGTTTTTCTGTTATCAACTTATAAAACAAATAGCATAAATATTCTCTGAACGATTGTCCATCTCTAGTGCATGATCATATATATTCTTTAAATTCCTCTTGGTGTCATAACCTATTCATCCCTGCATCCTCCACATGGGTAACAAGTGCATAAACTGAATAAAATCCACCTGATCATTAAAATATAGTTGACCAAAGTTATGTTTCATATTGTAAATACAGGTATTTATCGGCTCTTTTCTTTTGCAGCCGTGCTCCCTACTGACTCACAGCATGAGAACAAAAAAAGGGCTGCTGTCTCTGAAGCGGCAGCAGGAAGGAGATCTCCACGAGCCGAGCGACTGCATGTGGCCTCAACGCTTTTTTCTTCAAACGGCGGCGGCGGCGGCGGCGGCTAAAAGACCAACCGATGCTCTGAGGTCAGCACATCAGAGCACGGCACTGACACTGAACCGAACGAGAGCGCCGAGTGCATCTGCTGTGTTAATGCTAATACGTTTTAATACTAGTATATATGCACACGGTCTATATCAAGCTCCAAATGTACTTCACCTTTAATACTGGATCTCCAGACTACAGTGCTATCACATGGGTATGAACTATATAATGTCTCAGCCACAGATGGTATTCCTAAAAGAGGAGAGATGAAGACACCTGTCTGGAATCCGTTATGCAACATGACCTCATTATCTCCTAATGAGCCTATAAATGAGTCAATTTCTTGAAATATGGGACTTATACTTTCAGCTTTCTTTTAATAGACATAGTTAGACACACAGTTTTATCATTTGCTCTATTCAGTCTTTGCTATTGAAACATTGGTCTATTCATTTTAGCAGTGACTTCTGCTACACACACACACACCCATACACTGATGAACCCGAAACTCGCTCCCACACACAGACTGTTGGCACATTTAACTTTTCCTGTTTATTCAATCTCGCACTCCACAAACTCGATTGACTGCAATTTGCGCAGCTGTCATTACTTGAATATCGCCTTCAGTGCTGGCGTGCCATGTATATGGTGGTTCTTGTTTTTATTTGCACTTTATTTACGTAATTTAACTTTATCTGATCCAACTCCTCTGCTTCATGCATAACTGCCCTGTGTGGTTTTAATTGCCCCCCGGGGACAAATAAAGTCGAATTGAATTGAACTGAATTGAATTGCTGCATGAAGCAACAATGTCAAGGTTTGACACTGTAACAAGTTGGAACAAATAGTAAAAGGAGAAATAATAATACATAAAAAAAAAAAAGGTTGATATAGTCCAAGTGGTGCTGCGTTCACTGACAGGAGAATAAAAAGCATTATAAAAGATCATTAACACAGGACAAAAAAAACACTGGCTGCCCTCTTCCCTCCCTGGACGACATTGCAAACACCCGTCACCTTACCAAAGACATCGACATCGTCAAAGACAGTTCACATCCAATCACTTGTCTGACCACTTGTTTCATCAGTGCTTTAAACACCTACATCACAAGACAAACGCCATTTGAAGTTGCACTCTTAAAGGGATAGTTCAACATTTTGCCAACATGGCCCATTGCCATAATCCCTATAGTCTTAGGAGTAGGTTCGTTTCCTTTAGTTGTCGGTGCAAGCTATTTTTAGAACAGCAGAGCAGAGCCGCGAGCTGCTCAGAGCTACGCTACAGAGGCTAATGGCATATCTTGGTTTCAGATGCAAATGCAGAGACTGATTGCCGAAAAACTGCCCCTGAGGGGAACACGCATCAGTGGTTTTGCATGAATTTACCTTGAAAACAACTCTGTCTCATAACTTCCTTTATTATTTTGTTTCACAACTTGTCCATTTTGGAGTTGTTGGATTGTGTATTTGATGAGTTTGATGAAGGAAACAAGAAATCCCATGAGCCTCCGTCCTATTATATAAAAATAGCTTGCACCGACAATAAAAGATCAAAACTGGGATCATGGCAATGGGCCATAATGTTGATCTATCCCTTTAATTTTGTAATGCAATGACAAGAAAGGCTTTCTATTCTATAATAGATCATTGGACTAGAAGGAGTCCCATTCACCTCTCACTGCACAGACGACGACATCTGCCATGAGATGCAGCTCAAAACATTTGGTCTCTGTGTGAACCTTATTTGGATTCTACACACCGTCATGTACGATAAGTCTATGGAAATTGAACGCAACAATAAAAATATAGTTTCGTCCACAGAATAAGCAGCATACCACCATATATATATACATTTGTATACGCTGCATGTGGTGCAACAACAATGAATATAATGTTTCTATTCCGAAAAGAAATGAAGGAGCTGTGGCAGCATGACACAGGTTAGCCTCTCATTCAGTCAGCCAGAGGAAAAGCCCCCTCCACCCCCCGTCCCCCCCCACCAGGCAGCCTGTCAGTGTGTCCCAGAGCAGCAGTTACCCATCACTACTTGGGTGACAGGGCTAAGATTTAAAACCCGGCAGCAGCATTGTGTTTCTGCCCCACTGACTCTTCCTATAGGCAAACCAGGCTTTATCAGCCCCACACAGGCTGCGGAGAGCTGGATACACAACCTGGTGGGAGGGAGACGGAGACGGAGACGTGGTGGGGGGGTGGGGGGGGGCACAGACACAGAGGTGATGAGAGGAGGAAAAATGCAAAAGGATGAGAGAAGGAATGTGGAGGAAATAGAAGAAGAAGAGGAGGAGAGCAGACGTTAGAGCAGAGGATTGTGGGGGATGGTGGTGTGTGCAGCTCGTTCGCACTTGACTGTGGTCGTGCCCCGACAATGACCCCGTCATCAGTGTCGGTGTGTGCACGTGCGCGTTATGTGTGTGCGTTACTGCTTCCGACAGGTGTTCGATATTGAATCCTGCTACCTGACACACTGCCGCCTGCCAGACTCAAACACTTACACTCTCTCTCTCTCACACAAACACAAAACATGTCTTCAGATCAGCGATGGTTTTATCCCTCGGTGGTCTGGATGAAAAATCACGCCGCCTCCCCGGGATGCGTGTATATGTTCCACTGTGCGCAGGTTTATTCACGAGAGTGTGAGAGCGACTGAGTGGACACAAAGTCACCTTGACAGTCTGGCTGGTTTTTTCTCTCTCTCATTAACTACCATTGATCAGCAGAACTGCCTCGTTTTGTTGTTGTTGTTGTTG
This sequence comes from Decapterus maruadsi, assembly GCA_030347415.2. NCBI lineage: Eukaryota > Metazoa > Chordata > Actinopteri > Carangiformes > Carangidae > Decapterus > Decapterus maruadsi. The sequence continues at coordinate 6,174,592 of CM064894.1, forward strand.
GGTTTTTTTTACAGCAAAGTCAAAGATCCCGGAGCTAAAGCTACAAAAACAGACGTGAAGGAGAAAACGCTCTGCCTCTCCTGATAAATTCAATTAACCTGAGAGCTTGAATTAAACATTCATGAACATTTGCCTGAGATCTGCTATTAATCAGTTGTTGACTACCTGAGGGGTCCCTTGTTAATCTACATCACGTCTCTTCCTCTGTTAACCTCTTGTTCCCTCTGCACCCCCCCCCTCCCCTCGGTCTCCTTCTCTACACAGTTAAATAACACCATGACAGTGTCGGGTTGGTGGATCTTTCTCATGGACGGGGTGAGGATGAGGTGAGGTCTGAGCCAACGCTGGCGACATGATACTGTGACACTGTGGTTATTATTGTAAGAAGATACAAGTGAAAACTGGAATGGATGAAACTGAAAATGACACCATAAAATCCAAATCTGTGACTCACTGAAATGTCAAAGTAGAATTGAACAATGACCCTTTTGTTGTCATTAAAAACACTGTATTTCCCCCCATGCAGACTTGAGTCATCATCATCATCATCTCAGCAGCACAAATGCAGCTCAGAACTGGAAACGGACCGGAGCAGCATGAGCCAATAGCAGCTTATTGTAGATGGATCATTTTAGAGAAAAGGTCTTGCTATACAGTACAGTATGTATCTTGGTCACAGTTTTCTCATAATGACATTCAAGTAATCCTATAGTAAAAAATATATATTATGTATTTATTCATTACATAAACATCTGGCCTGTGTTTCCAGATACCAACATTATCATATCAGCTACATCATCAGATATTTTTATGCAAGCTCTTAACTTTGTTCTGAATAAGATCCAGTATGGATTACCTACAGTAAGTTGGTCTGTAAACTCTGGTGATTCTGTCTGTTCAGTGCGGGGCCACACAGGACTCGTGATAGTCCACAGCATCACAATGAACGTGTCACTGAACAGGCCGATTTATTTGGTGAACTGAACAACTCAGTTTGCAGAGAGTGGTGAACCCGAGCAGCATGAAGTCTCACGGTTCAGGAAAGAAAAAAAAAAGCCACCCATCAAAGAACTGTGTTTTATGACAGCAGAGATAAAGTTTCTAATGCATCTACAATTTACCTTTTTCCACTTTCTGCATAAGAGGACTGTTTTCTAACAGTGGTAAAAACATATATAAAAGATCCATTTGTTTTCTCTATGTTGACTAAAGTTGCATTGTGGGTATTAGATTCAAACAGAAGAGAAGTGACAACTAACACTAATCCTTATATGAGCTCAGATTCTTTGTAATTCAACATGTTAGAAACACAAAGAATGAAAAGTATTTCTAAGAACGAGTGTAATAATAAATAGATAATAAACAAACGAAGAGCCAGTCGTATAAACTTGTTGAACTACAGTATGTAATAAATAAAACACAATGTTAGGCAGCAACATTTTTATACCTTAATGTTGCACCAAACTGTCCTCAATGTCGATATTCTCCTGTTTCTTTGGGACACATGTTTTGGTCATGTCCATCTTTGCATAGTTTTGGGCAAAACATCGCCTATGCATCGTTGCATGCCCGCTGTCTGATACTGCTGAATTTGAGGGGGAAAACCCCCCTGCCTATGTTAATTGGATTAGAGAGGTGATGTTGGGATTGGCTTTAGAAAAAATTAGGTATACAGTTCATGGGTTGGAGGATAAATGACAAAACCTGGTCACAGTTCATAACTCATATCAGGAGCCTGCCTTGGGGGGCAACCGCCATTCTGACATCCCACCAGTAAGACAACTTCACAACCTTTGCAAGAAATGTTTAACCGATGATGTCAACGTTTTTGATATTGAAAAATGATAAACGCAGTGTCGGGATGAGCATGCGTCATCTGTACCCTGAGCGTCCGTTCACCTCTGTCAATATCAAATGCAAATATCTATTCAGAAGTATATTCATCTTATACAGCACTTTATATTTCAGATTACAGATCCATGACACGTTTGAAGATGACTCGCCTAATCCCTGCGTCCTGAAACACTTCCTCCCTCCTCTGCTCTCCCTCCCTGTCTCCCTCACCTCCTCACCTCCTCTCTCCTCCTCTACATTCAAACGAGCCTCGTTGACCTCGCCACACCCTCTCCCTCTCCTCAGACCTTGTTGTCTTTTCCTTTTTCTAATCTCTCTTTACGTTTCATCTCACATCTAAAAAAAAAACTTCAAACGAGTCTCTTTAAAGGTGCCCCTGTGTCTGGCAGAGACTCTTTTTTTTTTCTGAAGAGCTTGTGTATGTGTGTGTTTTGTAACATCCAAAAACACTGGCGGAGCGTAACAAAGCGCCGGGCTCGTTCGACTGACCTTTTCCGTGCCGTGGTGTGTGTGAAACCATGCAGTGATTGAAAGCAGCATGACCTCTGGACGCACACGCATCACACACTCTTGATTTCCTCCCTTTAAATCTCGATTCTCACGCCTGATGGACGAGTGAATCACAAGCTTCGGTCACACTGTCTGTTTTGTTTTTTTGTTGCTGTGAACTGTGGTATTACAGTGTTTAATGCGGCCTTGAACTACACGCACAGCCTCGGCCTCCCGGTGGCTTTGATCCTCAGCGCCACAGAGGATTTTTTACATGCTTGCACATCCAATCGCTGCTGAAATCAACCAATGTTTCTTGTCTTTTCTGCTGCGTTCACTGTCTCCGAGCCCTTCGCCGAAAATATGAAGTATGACTAAACCTGCACCGTGAGGCTGATGACAGGATTCCTTATTTAGAGCTGTTTCTCAACAATCTGTAACTCCTCTCCTCCTCCTCCTCCTCTCCAACTTTTCCCTCTCCGTCCTCCCCTCTCCATCTTCGCTCTGCTGTTGCATACCAAGGAGCTGAGAACAGGACGTGCCTCATATCAGCAGCCAAACCCTGGACTCTCCTATTCTGCTGCGGTAAAGAGAGCAAGCAGCTCGACTCAACCCCGGCTCTGCCAAGACGTCGACTGCATTCTGAAACGACTGAATAAATCACCCTTAAAAAAAAAAAAAAAAAGATAACGATTAGAACGGAGGAATGCTTCAGAGCTGTCTGTGCCATCTCTGCAGAGGGAGCTGATCTGTTCCTCCTCGTGCAGAGAGGCGTCATATTTATGAAAGATAAACCACGCAGCACCAAGAGGGAGAGAAGTCTCACTATCAGACGGTTTTCTTTACTTTGCTTTTCTAGGATTCGCACGCAGGTTCAAATGGAGATCTGATAGGGCCAGACAGGAACGCCCGAGCACTGAGACGCTTTTGCCAATCAATGTCATCATGAAACACGCACACATACACACACACATATGTTCACACGCCTAGAGACAGACCTACATACAGTAAATCCACATGTACGTGCTGGAGGAGCAGTGGGAGAGCTTCGTGTTGCTCCAGGTTTTTTTTTCTTTGCAGCCCGGTATTATCGGAGTTGTCAGGAAGGCAGATCTGCAGTACAGGAGGACGTGGCTGGGGTAGAAAACAGACACACTGTCAGGGTGAGTGTGTGCGTGTGTGTGTGGAGGAGAGGGTATGCATGTTCTCTCAGGGTACAATAAAGAGTAGGCCTAAGCGGTGAGAGCCTTTACCTTCATCTGATATAATAAGCACAATTTTAGTATGGAAATGAAGCCGTGTGTGGCCAGCATGCTGTTTGGGGCTCTTAAAAGGTTTTAAATGTTGGAGCAAACATCACATTACAGCAGGGATCAAAGCTCTTACATGTAGGAAGTATTTTATTTTGGCAACATTTAGAGGCTCAGTGATGTTGCTAGGTACGCATCTATCCATGCATCCCGGGGAAGTACAGTCTTCCCATGAAAAACGCTACAAATGTGAACACTTGTGTTTAAAATCACATCTCGCAAAAGAAACCTTGTTGTCCACAGCAGACCAGACAAGTGCTGTTTCAACCCTCTGTGCATCTACTCAGTGCAGACTTGAACCCCTGTCGTACACAGTATCGCGACATGCTAGCTAGTTTAGCCGCTACCAAAACAAGTATCGCGACATGCTAGCTAGTTTAGCCGCTACCAAAACAAGTATCGTGACATGCTAGCTAGTTTAGCCGCTACCAAAACAAGTATCGCCACATGCTAGCTAGTTTAGCCGCTACCAAAACAAGTATCGCGACATGCTAGCTGCTACCAAAACAACTAGCCAGTCACTGCGGATTTCATTTCAACAATTAAAGATACGAACTTCATAGTAAATAAACCCAAGTTTCCACTACTCCATGTTGTGCTCATTCGTGTCGATGATATTTTAGGGGACGTTCTGTAGGCTAATGAAATACTCCAGCGGTGATGAAAAATACTTTGAATGGCGGTCGCGATTTTGTTATGCCAAGACGGCATCTGCGCATACATCCAGCTTCCGACGAGATCCCGTTTTTTTCTGGGTTTTTTTATTGGGAACCCATTGAATTTCCCAGGGGCCCACTCCAATCACCACCTGTGGATCCCAGGGACTCACTACATACTAAATAAAAACCTATAAACATCACTGGTTGTAACAAAAATGACGGCAGCGATGCAGTTTGTTCTGCCTCGAGTCCATCTGCATGCAAACGATGACAAAGACACCGCGTTCTTCACTCAAGCAAGCAAGAGAGTATTTATTTGCAACGTTTGCTGGGTTAGACCTTCATCGGGATAATGCTGAAGGTCCAAACTAAATGCTGGCACAGAAACACTCCCACAGACAGTGTGTGCGTGTGTGTGTGTGCAGGATCTTTTTAATTGCTACTTGGGATTCACACCTGCCAGACTGTGTGTAGACGTGCAGTATATTCCTCTGTTCTGTGCTAGTATGCCAACATTTTCTAATTAGCACTAAACTTAATGCATAGCCGAGACCGAGGGGGAGAAATATCGTTTCATTCCATTTGCAGTTATTTCGTCATTAACCAAAGTGTTTCACAAATTGAAACGATGACGTTTCAGTTCAATTAACAGCATCAACATTAATAGGTTACTACATTTCACACCGGTCTATGTGGAGATATTCAAATGCTTTAGTGAGATCACTGAAAACTTTGACCACCACAGCTCTTCTCCTGGGGCAAAATGAAAGGTCAAGGGGTCGAAAAAAGTCACAGGGATTCATCCTTTGTGCATCTTTGGTGTCGTTCACAAATTTCATGACAAGACAATCACCATATATTCCCTCTGTCAGTGGCTCTCAAATTTTCATGAACTGACCCTTTTCAATATTAACCAGGTTCAGCAAATCCCTTTCCAGCATGAACCGTACATCAACATGAGGAGGACAGAGGTGACCATGCAAGATAAGAAGTTAATAATAAGGCTCAATCAGAGAGAGTTCATAGGTTTCACAGGAAAACTAGACGACTATCTGAGAGCCTGAATGTTGTAAGTTTTGTGGATGATGATTTGCATGGTGAAGAAAACTCCACTGCACAACATAAATACTCCCCAGTGTGTTGGTGAACAATCATGCATCTTATAAAGCTATCGAAAAGAAAATGTTAGAGCTCTTGAACAAGGCTTTATGGTTCAGAATGATGGAAAGAGGAGCTCATGAACTAAAATACATCAACCATGGTTGTGTTATGGCTTGGACACATGTGGCTGCCACAGGAACTGGCACAGTGGTGTTTATTAATTATTCACAGAAGCAACAGGGTGAATACAGAAACACTGGATGCTCAGATTCAGTCAAACGCATTAAATCTAGTGTTGGGTATAGTTCATCTGTCAGACACAACAATCCCAGCTCCTATCCCAGCTAACTTTTCTTTGTATGTACTGATGGAAACCTACTCAAATCAAATCCAAGCCTCGGCCTTTAGTTCACTTTCCAATTATTCTATATCGAATTCAAAGTGCTGAAGCACAGCAGCACAGAGCCTGAAGAGCCAAACACATTTCAAAGCCTTTAAATCATGTCAAAAACCTCAATATAAAGATACATATTTCTATCTTAAACTTATGGCTACAGTATGTCTCTGAGGGAATATTTCTTCAGTCAGTATGAGCAGTGCACGAAGGTGAGGCTGCCCGGGCAGAGAGCAGCGAGATGCAAGAGGAGGACGGTGCAGTAAGAAGATCATGAGACAGGACGGGCCGTAAATATACAGGAGGACTGAAGAGTCTTTGAGAGACGTGTTAGGTTGGATTCACCTTCAGCTCTCCCAAAAGACTACAACAAACCACGCAGCGGATGCAGGAGAAAGAAGCCGTCTGCAGTCAGATCAGCCGAATCAAAGACTCAGCTCAGCGGTCTCCATCCTAACGATTAGGACAGTACAAACATCCGCTCGCCGCCCGACACACACACACACACTGTACAAGTGAGTTAACACAACCTCCTCCGTAGCTGACTCCAGCGCAGCATTTAATCGGCTCGTCTTCAATATTTAATGCAGATTTTTCTAAACTTTTCATAAGTGTCAGCGTCGGTATCTTCACGCTGAGAGCTTCTAATACTCTCCAACACGCTGTATAACAACAGAGAGAGCCCTCGTTCTGTAACTGGTAACTGTCACTAAAACTATTCTCCGTGCTCCATCCTGTCATTGTGACGGCCGACTCCTCTCCGGCTCCGCAGCTCTGTAGAAGAACGTTGATCTCTGAACTCGTCATGGGTAGAAAATGTGAATAACACTTTAGTATATAATGAAATCAACAAGGCATTGGCCTTCTCAATAGGTACTGTATTTCTATTCAATTCAAATGACTGCCATTTAGGTCGGGAGTGAGCTTTTATTCTGAAAAGCTCTTTGTGTTGCATTGTTTGCATGAAAAGAGTTATAAAAAAAAAGTGATTGATTTTCAAATACTAGATTTATTCAATATCTACAGCAACTTAACTGACTAAAGTGTGATTACAGGTATCATGGTTCATGTGCTGGTGGAGGAGGATCAACTGTAACACCAACCATCTGTTGGATGTCTCTCCTCCTCCTCTCTGTCTTTCTCTCTCTGGACTCTGTTTATCTTTTACTCCTCTACTGTATGTCTAACGTTTGTCTGTTTATCAGTTTTCAGCCTGTGTCACTCCTTTCTTGGCCTTCTCCTTTTTTTTTACCAACATCTGTCAGAGAGCAGTGAGGTTTAAGAAAGACAAGTCAGTTTGCCTGTTTACATGAACATTGACTCTGGATGTTTGGGAAATAGTTGATTTTAATTTTTTTGGCTGAGGCTACAACAAGTCTGTAAAAATGTATGTGATGTCACCAAAAGTGAGGTACAGAGTTTGTGTTTCTGTATGCATTTTGAGTACAACTGAATATATGCCACATATTTGTCGGCTACTTATGGATGGATGGATGGATGGATGGATGGATGGATGGATGGATGGATGGATGGATGGATGGATGGATGGATTGACGGATGGAGAGTGGATGGATGGATTGACGGCTGGAAAGTAGATGGATGGATGGATGGATGGATGGATGGATGGATGGACGGACGGATGGATTGACGGATGGATGGATGGATGGATGGATGGATGGATGGATGGATGGACGGATGGAAAGTGGATGGATGGATGGACGGACGGGATGGATGGACGGATGGATGGATGGACAGATGGATGGATGGATGGATTGATGGATGGAAAGTAGATGGATGGATGGATGGATGGATGGATGGATGGATGGATGGATGGATGGATGGATGGATGTACGGACAGATGGATGGATGGATAGATGAATGGATGGATGGATGGATGAAGAAAAAACAGCAAACTTTCTTTTATCCATGATTTAGCAGAGTTGAATACACTGTTATTGTTGTTACCATGAGAAGGATTTTCCAATGCCAGGGAAAGTACCGTCTTCTAAATTTTCCAAACCCAACAACAAAGCCATGACCATTGTTACAGTACTGTAACCATGGTTTTGTTTACGGCAACCAAGGTCCAGTATGCCTATACGGTAGGCTATGTCTCCATCCATAGGTGGAGTGGATGTTCACGCAGTTTCAGGAGACAAACCGATGAGTTCAGGTTGGAGAATGTGTGTGTGTGCTTATGTGTGTGTGTCTGTGAGGGTGAGACTGAGATAATAAACCACGACTGAGGGTTTGATTACACACTGAAACACTCCTGTCAACTCGTCAGGACCCAAGAGAACAAGGATAGGAGGCAGAGGGATTTTTGCTCTTGTGTGTGTGTAGGTGTGTGTGTTTGTGTGTGGTAAGCATGGTCGAGGAGATTACAACAACAACGGAGACTCTCACACTTCTCATATTTAATCTACAGCCTCTGAGACTCCTCCCTCTTTCCAGTATCTCAGGTCTGTCTGGTTGTTGCAGGGGTTTCACCCTCAGCCTGCCCTTTATTAGAAACCTTTGTTTTATGTTGACACGACTGACTCTCATCAATCCTGCTGATTTGTCAGCTGCACATTCAAACTGCCAATCTCCTGTCATACACACCACACCCCGCAGACGTTCATCTGGATCCAGATGTGGAGGCTGTGGAGGTCACTGAACTCCACTGAACTCACCGTCATGTTCATGCATCATCATTTGAGAGACAACTTTATGATATGGAGCGTTTCCCTGAGGGGAGCAGTGATTAGATGATTGTAAACAATGGTTCCCCACACACATGCTCACAGCCTCCTGCCTGGACAGGTCGGGCCCATGATAACAAACAGTGATCCAACATCTGCTGCGTTGATTTACTACTGTATGATGCACGGAGCCTAAATGAATCTTTAAAATGTCTCTCAAGTGTTAAAGACTTTGGTTTTATCGCTCTTCCATCTACATTCCTGATTGTTAACACATGATTCAGGCCTACAGATGTTTATAATATCGTTCATTCTGCAAAAAAAAACATCTGCAATGAACCAATCCACTGCAGCGATACCCAGCAGCACGGCTCATGCTACCATGCTGCAGCAAAAAAAAACGGATGCTAACCCAAAGCTAACACATCCAACTCAGCAGAAACAAGAAAAACAGGTAAAAGATAACAAGAGAGAGGAAAGAAGAATTCAATTTCTTCTTTATTCTGCCATCGTATCAAACAGAAAGAATCACAAACACCTCGCTGCTTTTTCAAATGCCATCGTAAACAAAGCCTGGGTTACGAAGCTGCCAGACGTAGCCTCGAGGCCAAACCATAAATCATATTGATTTATTGAGTAAATTACATCTCTGACATGATTAAGTGTCTATTTAACTCTTTAGAAACAACTGGTTATCTGTCACAAATCTTCTAAATAACCCTGCAGTTAAAACACTTAAACACTAAATAGGCCTATATGCTTTTTCTTTCTGTTTCGTCATATTTTCACACGAGACTCATAATCTCATGTTCTGCAAAAAAAAAAACCAAAAAACATTTTCACAATACTACAATAATAAACTGATACATCTTAATCCTCACAAATCACATCCAACCTGTTTAAGTCAATATACGACCAATAAGCATTGGTTTTAAGAGATTTGACAAACAGTAAAGCTGCTCTGTACATTTAACTGGTGCATTACCATTTACAAAGTATGTGTATCTATTTTTTCATGTGCTTTTTTATTTGTTAACCAATCAAACGCAACCTAAAGTCTATATATAAATCTTTATATAGACCGAGCTAACAAAAACATTTAAGAAATACATAAAACATGAGATTTAATATTTAAAGAGTCGTTCCACAATGTTATTAATGTATAATAATGCTTAGATAACCTATGTTACCGCAGCAGATCGTCACGCTTGAACAGACAGAGCTCCACTCGTCTCGTCGGTGGCACAAATTTCCAGGGAATCTTCTTGCATGAAATGTAAGTGAGTAACTCTGGTGTTGTTAAATTTTTTATTTCTGTTCTTTTAAATGTTCCTCCAAAAGCTGAGTCAAGGAGCTTTTCTTTTTTTTTTAAAAACCATGTTCCTCTGCGCAGGAGGGTTTGAAGAACAAAATGGTGCCAAATGGATGGAGACAGAAACCGTGTGTTAAATTTAGCCGATCAGGTCCTGGGCTTTCGTGGAAGCAGAGAGTGAACAGTGTTTGGTACATTATAAAATGTCAGGACGTGTTACGTATATATAAGTTTTAGACTAACTTATATTTTCAACTCAATGAAAATGTTATATTTTACACAGCGAGAATAATTTAGCGAGACCGTATTACATTGTTTCATTGTTTCAACCTGACGTGGAGACTGGAGTGAGACGTGTTGTTTTATTCCAGCACCACATTGTTCTCCTTGTATTGAATCTGACATTCATCCCACTGGAGCCTCTGTAGCATCTGATCTTTTTCATTATAACATTTTCTACCAATTATAATACCCCAGCGTGCGTGTTGTGTCGGAGGAAACTGTCCTATTTCCACACTGACAGGACGGTGATGATCTTACTCCGAGGCGCTGTTGTTGAATCTATTTGATGTTTTTCTCTTGGAGTTACGTCTTTTAAGAGCAGAAAACATCAGAGACAGGTAGTTAAATGGTCCGGTGACGCTGATGAGTGGTGACTGACAGTTTAACCCTAACATCCTTTACAGTAGACAACCTGTAGACCACTCACAACAGTGGATTTTAGCTTCTTCCCTCTAGGAAATCATTCATATAGTCTCAAAAGAGCCAAGACGTTATAAGAGCTTTGTAGTCAATACCGAAACAACCCAAGACCGAGTCAACCAGACCAATGCGAGACCATTACTGTTCATAATAACCATGTAGCTTGACGTTTACATTATTCCTTTGCCAAAAAGTAAAGCATTATGTAGAAATGTTAGTAAAATACAAATGGATGTAGAGAATATCCTTAGTGCCAGAAGACAAAACTTTATGACCTTTAGAAAGGAAAAACTTTATTGGTTGCATTTGAATTGGTCAATGCAGCTGTAGTCTCGACAAGTCTTGAGTAATTTGATTTCATTTGTCTTTCTTGCTTTCTCTATTTATTCTATTTTAGTATTTTATACATAATTTGGATAAACACATGGATATGTATAGTGTATGCTTTCTAATCTCTGTCTTATATTACTTCTTCATGCCCTTACATTATAGGTATGTCTGCGCTACTGGATACTTGAATTTCCCTTGGGATCAATAAAGTATCTATCACAAGTAACAATGTATAGAAGCAACGTTTTATTTATTCATCCGTTTATTGATATTCACCTTGCACATACTGTATGTGTAAGATGATGCCAGTGCTTGTTTCTTTCTGCAAATCAAATTGACCTACACGTCCTAACTTAATCTAATTTTTAATCTAATTACTTTTAAGTATTCAATTGATATATTTTTTAAAATCTTTTTTTATTTTAATATTTTCAGGTTACTTCTGTAAAGTTGTTGTTTTTTCAGCGCCTCTATTTGTCCGCTGAATGGAGGACAGCTGTTAACCTCAGCATTAACAAAATACTGCACTCACACACACCGACTAAATGTCACTGAAACAGATGCAAAATGACACCGCTCACATCGTCCACTGCTGCTCACTGTCATATAATTAATTGAAAGCGACTGCTCCTTTTATACACTTTGTGGCTCAGGGGGTCACTCGCTCACAACACTCTGTGGACGGACGGGGCTGTGAATGTGTGTTTCTGACAGCTGTCATTCAAGAAGCAAACATCTGGACGGATGGCCTGATGTTTTAGTCTAGGACGTCCCCACGGTTTCTTTAGTGTCGGGGTGCAGATCAATGTCTGTCATTAGGAGGCAATCTCTGTGAATCTGGAGCTTATTATGATGTTTGCATGGCACAAAGTGTGAGAGCTGGTCATTCGCATGTGATAGCGCTAACAGAGCGGTGTGAGCAGATGAACTGTGAGCTCACTAAACAAGCAGCAGCATCCAGCAGGTTAATGATATGTCAGTGAGCATCAGTCCCCAGGAGAGCGTCGCTCTGCAGAGGCTCCTCTCAGGGTCGTGTGGTGTGAGCAGTGGGGTTTTTATTTTCATTTTATTCTAACAATATAATATGTGCGGCGTGCACTTTCAGAAAACCAGAGACCGTGTTTTCAAAGGATTTTTGCTCCTGCACTTTGGCTGCGTAGCGCCTCAGGTGAGGTCCGCTGAGATCGCCTGTCACTGTGCTGAATAATAAATCCAGTCTAGAAAGTTGTGTTGTGTGTTGGTTGGAGGTGGATTTGGGGACTTTTTCTGTCTTCACAACAGGTTAGCTATTCATTAAAAGGAATCTTGGATTAAAAATAAAGAGGCCTGTATTACAATGATGCAGGTGTGGTGAGTAAAGCATCAGCCAGACATGAAAAACCAGTCCAGTTTGAGTAAAAACAAATCAATGAGCTGTAGCTTTATAAAAAAAAAAAAAAAACAGGCTTCACAATGTTTTGAAAATTTACAAGGAAGGCTTTTCTAACTGGAAGCTTTTCACTGTAGCTATTGTTTAATCCCGTCATGACGCTGTTGGTAGAAATATGACGCTCATGTTGCACCATGTTTACAAAAGGAGGCACAGCATGAGCAGCAGCAAACACAGCCGTCCTGTCTGTGTCTACAAAAAGTGTTTGTGTCTCGTCTACACAACACACTGCGACTGCTGTCACGTGCATGAAATGTTACAGAACAGACGTGCAGCTCGCCGTCTTGCATTCAACTCCGCACACTTGTAAACACGCGGGATGCTGCGTGGCCACTGCAGAGCTGGATCGATAAAAATAGACGGCTATCTGTTCTGTGAGACGCAGCTGAAAAACCCCTCCTGTGCAGACACACACACACAGACACACGCACGCACACGCTGCTGCTGCTACGAAATAATCTACCAGGAATGTGAGCTTGCACTTTTAATTGGCAGCGACAGCGTCTTGCTGGGTGACATGACATTGCATTGCAGTAAAAAAAAAAAAAATAAAGTTGTGCCAGGTTCAACTTGTTCGCCAGACAACCTTGTGTTTTGTTGCTGAAGCTTTATTTAACTTTGTCTCTGTGACGCGCTGGCTATGACAGTGCAGACAACGAGCGCACTGCTACAACGACACTATATTTGCTGTATTGCTGCACCAGACTGAGACTTGGTTCAAAAAGCACGCAGTAATTTACTGTTAACACAAAATCACTGCTTTTATAATCTCCACGTCTCTTCACATCAAAGCATCAAAGCAGCAGCTGGTTATACAGGGGCCAACTCGGTATATCTCGGTTGTTATTCTCTTCTTAAAGCAGAAGTAAGTGATATATTTGTGTTAATATAAGTCTTAAATAGTTATATCTTCCGACAGCAATCACTTACATAGAGTGTTTGGACCAAAAGCAACAAATGTCACCTCTGCTCTGCTCTGAGCCGAGAAAAACATTTATCGTATCCTGAGTTTTTATCCAATGAGGAGAGAGACAGAAGCTCATAAAAAGCTGTGTGAAGCCAAGGAACGCATCAATGTGGCGTTACGTTCCTGCAGTGTGTTTGTGTATTTGCTTGTGTTGTACTGTAAGTAGCCTTGTGTTTTCTTAAATTGCAGTGCATTGAGCTTAGAGTCACTGTTAATTTCACCGGTAAAACAGGTCGGAGAAACACAAGTGGGTTGCCTGGAACCCACAAAGTGTTAGTTGTGACTTGAACTGTATTCAATTTCAAAAGCCTGCCTGGGTCCAGATTTTTAAACCATGAAATGTATCTGTTAGAGTATCTAAGTTTAAAACTAACACAAATTAATGTATCAGGAAGGAAAAAAGTGACACATATTCATTGTTTCTCTTTAAAATATGGTCACATTTGCAACAGACACATCAAAAAAGTGCAATAGAAACAATGAAAAAAGCTTTAACTGAACAGAAACTGAGGTAGAAGTAATACAATACTCCAGTTTTGAAATAAAAAATAAAAAATTTGTGGTCCTATCTAAACTCAGGTACACCATCAGTAGTTTAGTATTCATGCTCAGTATATTATATCTTTTATAAATCCTGGAGGCTGACTGGTAACGTTACATGAAGAAAACTGCGGCGCTTCCATCTGGATTCACAAGACGACATCGTCTCATTACATGACAATAAAAAAAAATAATTTCACTTGAACTCCATCACCTGGAGCGGAAGTGTGCAGCACGTCAGTCCAGACTCGACCTAAAGCTTTCAGCCTGTAATCACACTCCGTATCTCTCTCTCTCTCTGACTGGCTTTGCAGCAGAGCCTTAATACATCTAAAACAAAAATCACACTCTGCAGTTTAATCCCTCCACGCCGTAGTGCACGAGTAAGTCCACCGACCACTGTATGAAGTCCTTCTATGTTATCACCTCTGTATCTAAAACATGTTTTAAAAATGGTAACTTGATGGGAATTACTATACTTTTACTTGTAATTGTCTAACGCAGCAGCTCCATCAATATAAAAGACAAATCATCTGTGAAAATCGGTTCTCTAAGTGTAGTAAGCGATGATGTAGCTTGATCGGGTGCAGCTATAGACTCATTTAATGGCTCGTACTAAGTGACGGGTCTTAATTTATGTCTAGTGCTGCAATAGAAAACAGCCTTGATGGTCATTTAGCTGCAGCTCATGAGAATCCTTCATATGGAAAGAGTCTTTACATTCAGCAGGACGGCCTCTCAGCTCCTCACCGACTCAATATCAATCCTCTCAAACCAAAAAGATTACTGAACTCAGACCTGAAGCACTTGACAAAGCAGACTCACATACACACACACATATATATCCGCCCATGCACAGTGAGTGTCAGACGTACACCGCCACACGCAGATATCACATGCACAGGCAGCCAAAGTTTTCTCTTCGGTCTAGACATGTGGGCAGAATAATGACAGAGGAAGGCAGAGGAAAGTGACAGAGTGAGAAAAAGAGGTACTGAGACAGAGCAAGAAATAATGAGAACAGAAAAAAAAAACGGGACTGAGACGGTGGAAAACAGAGGGAGGGAGGGACGAGCAGACAGAGGTGGGTGTGAATGGACAGACAGGGTGGAAGGTGAGCTCCCACAGCCGGCGTGACCTTCCACTGTCATTAAGGAAGATGCTAAACTACTGTGTGCAGAGGTGTGGACGCAGATCACAAAACCTCAAGTTGAAACCAGCTGGAGAGACGAGTCTGAAGACGGCGTGACACCTGATGTAGACACTGACCGACTTAGAACTGCAACTGGACGCTGCCGTGTCGACTTGAAACGACTGTGTAACTCCTCAAGACCGAGTCTTAAAACCTGTCGATTAAATCAGTGGTTCCCAACAGGGAGGGTTTGTGGACTCGGGTCCTAGAGGCCACCAGCAAATAGGAGAATCATATATTTTCATTATAGAGGCGTTCGTAAGTTGACAGAAGAGAAAATGTTTGATTATTGGTCAAAGGTTTCATGCACTTCATGTGATAACAAGATACCAGACCATGGGATAAATATCTTATCACATTGGGGTCTGAGGTCCAATCTGTGTCGGTTTTAAGAGTTTAAAAAAGTCTGACACCCATGCTTGTGGATGAAAACGGCAAAATATTTCATTGGATGTGCCTTTCATTTAGACGGCGACGGCGTTTTGGGGGCTTGCAAACGCAAAAAAATGAAACCCTCCAGAAAACGCCCATGGTAAAGGGTGAACACGTGAAACTCAGCAACTAATAACAAACATGTCGGATTCCATTCCACAGACGTATGCATGCAGATTTCCACCCCAAAAGCGCTTGTCGAAACGTGAAATAAAAAGAGAGAACGCAATGGCACTTTTGCATTTTCTGTTCAGATCGTTTCTGTGTAAACGTAGTCTGAGATTCCCCAAAATCACACTCACTGACTTTTTAGGCAAAGAGATGCAGCGAACTTTCATCTTTTGGACACAAAACTGAACCAAGCAACACATTACATCCCTTCTCTGTACCTTGACGTCTTCTACCCAGGGTTTCCCCCAGTGCTTTATAAGCCTGGCGGGCCGCCAGGCTTTGCTTGCCCCCCCGCCAGGCTAGGCTAAGCGTCGCTTGTTTATTTATTTATTTATTTTTTAATGCACCAGAAACATGATACCAAAGACGGTATAGAGCTTTTAACCGCATCTAGTGATACGGTTGTACAGTGTTTCCTCTACATTCATTTAGCAGTGGCGGCGTGCAACACCTAAATCCTCGCAGCCGCTCCTTCAAATGTCTTGTTTTTTTTTTTTGTTTTTTTTTAATTGTCGCTAATCCACCACCGCCGCATGCCTCCACCTTCACAGCAGAGTCCTGCTGCACCTCGCGAGTAGCTACTAAGGTAAACTACAGATAACTATCTTGCTCAGTATCTACTCTTTGCACCCCCTCTGCACCTCGATGACAGACCACAGCGTGTTTTCCCGCAGAATCATTGAACTCAGGGGACAGAATGACAACAGACTCAGGACAGATCAGTGGTCGCTGTTGCCGGTGTGTTTTTAAAATGAGCGGGTTTGATTCTCGTGTCGGACGTCGCGCTCAGTGCTGGTGGAAAAGAAAAAAACCCAACAAGTGTGTGTCAGTCCGTTGGGCTTTTAATGATGTTATTGTAGCGCATACAGTATCCTAAGTTTAACAGGACATAGCCTCTACTGCGCCGTAACATAAACGTGCATGAGCTCCGCCTCCTCCCCGCGGCGGTCAGCTGGTGTCTCGGGGTGCGAGGAGGAGGGCGGGGGGGTAACGGCGATGACGGCGGCAATACCGACGACGACGAGACGGCCGAACGATCCTGTGAAGGAGCTGTCTGTGGGGTTAGGCTACTTAATCAAAAGTCTCTTGAAGTGGCCCAGGTTATCAAACTAAGAGAAATATGATCTGTGGTGGTTTAAATAGTCAAAATACAGACGTTATCATGACGTGAGGAAAAAAAGAAAAAGAAATGTTGATTCGGTGGTTTTCAGTCAGATGATTTTTTTTTTGACCCCTGAAAGGCCTGAGTTCCCTGTTCCCCCTTGGCCATGTTTGCACTTTTTTATTTATGTTAATTTATTTTACTTTTAATTTTGACCTGAAATGGCTTGTTTTCTTAGATTCACTTGGATTTTACTTAAGTTTAAACAATTGATTTAATTTTTTTTGTGTTTGTTAAAACTGTATTGAGTAATGTTAATAAATGGCTTACAATAACACACAATTTAAATTTTTTTTTTTTTTTTACAAAACCGCCGGTGGGCCGCCGGTGGGCTTCTCTAGCGGCCCTACCACCAGGCTTAGCAAGTTTTCTGGGGGAAACCCTGTTCTACCCATGTCGGAGATTGCTTGCCCCACCATCATGTCATACCTCCTTGAGAGATCATCTTCAGTCAGTCGGTCTGTCGGCTCATCTTCCATTTGCAGACTTTTTAATTCTTCTGCAAATGGTAGATGAGCAGTCAGACAAATGAATTTCCCTTTGGGGATTAATAAAGTAATTTGTATTCGTATCCGACGTCTCCTGATGTGTGTGACTGGTCCACACGTCTTCTAGTCTTTGACGAGTTTTGCCTCCTCCGCCTGACTGTCACCGACCACCTGTGTATCAACCTTTGGAGTACTACGTCATACTACGATGAACTTTTTACCTCTGTGGGTCCTGGCGACATCTCCTCTGTCTCATCCCCTTTACAGTCTATCTTATAATACTGTCCTCAGGCTTTTGAGCGTCCTCTAGCCTTTTGCCCCACATTAACATCCATCTCTCTCTGCGCGAGCCCTTGACGGTGTCGAAATGCCCTCTAGTTTTTGTTTTTTTTTGCACTCCCAACATCTGTCCCTGTCCTCTGGTTCGGTCTGGACTCTAACCTTCATGGCAGACTAATAGTTTACAACGTAAAGCGCGTGACGACCACAACAATCACAGGGCGACATAACTGTCAATCAGGCAGATGAAGTCGTTTTGCCAGCGAGAGCAACGTTTGCATGTTAAAATAAAGTTCCTTCATGCAGCTTGTGTGTCTGCAGCGACCTGTTTCTTCACCGCTGCACCGCTCCAGACGCTGACAGACAGATGGACGGATGAGACTGACAGTCGGCCTGACAGTCAGACATGGTGAGAGATGTAGAAACATACATCTTGACTCAGTCAGAGAAATATTTTGACATTTAGAAGATGATGTGACAGCAGTGTTTCCCATACAGTGACTGATTCACGGCAGACAACCACAACACTGGAATTGATCGCTACGTATTGACTTCCGATGTATTTTATTTGCAAAAACAGGAGATCCTGCTGCACCAGTGGATCCACAAAGTTTGTCCACGTTGTCTCTTTACTGAACAGGCGGCAAAGTCAAAAGTATTCAAAATGTCCAAAATTACAGAAGCCCTATTTCTGCCGTTTTCCCGAAATAGCAAGATAATTAATTTGCGAGATAATGAATGAAACGTGATAAGACTGAGATTACCGTCACATGTGACATGTCACAGACTGACATCTCCTTGGACACCAACGTTAAGCCTAGTTCTCTCACTAGTGAGCCATCAAGTGAGCTGACAAACAGCTGTTGTGACATTAAAGGATAACTTTCGTTTTTTACAACCTGGACCTTATTTCTAGCATCAAATACGATCATTTAATCACCCTGACAAGTTTGGTGTCATTTGGAGTCGTTTTGACGAAATTAGCCCCAATCGAGCGGCGCTTATATCCGTACAAACAGCTGTCTAAATAACATTAATTCATTTCCCAATATTTTGTGATGATACACAAACATGTTATCAACATCCTGCTCCTCTAGGTTGACCAACTAACCGCTGACCTGGATGATGTCATCTCCGAGGTTTAATGCTATTCCGTTTCTGCATGTTTCCGACTTCAGAACAAAATGAGCAGCTGGATGATGTTCAGCTTCAGCTTCCACAATCAGCCTGGATCCTCACTACAGCTCTGGCTAGTTGAGCTCCCAAATGCTGATTATTATCAGAACGGATTCGGAGATGACATCATCCAGATCAGAGGTTAGTAGGTCAGCCTGGAGGAGCCGCATGTTGATAACATGCCACCACGGGCTCGGAGGGGAATAACACTAGTGTATCATCACAAAATATTGGCGAAATGAACAAATTTTGCGGCGGATAATGTGTTATATAGAGGCTGCATTGGGTGCCCCGTGTTCTCGCATTAAACGGATATACGCGCTTGGGGCTCCAAAACAGACACCAAACTTGTCAGGGTGAGTAAATGATCGTATTTGATGCTAGAAATAAGGTCCAGGTTGTAAAAAACGAAAGTTATCCTTTAATTCATTCCTTGCATAAAACACAAACAAACAGAGAACTAAGCTGATGTTAGGCTTACATTTCATTCACTTAGAATCTGAGTTCATTCAGAATCAGCTTCTTATTGCAGGTGAACTGACGGGATTCCCTTCTCCTACATTCCCGATAGCCTCCCAGCATACAGTAACTAGATGGTCATTGGTTAAATGCTGGCATTTTGTTCCTTCCCACAGACACTCAGCGTCTCTGGGAGTGAATGGAGCAGTGGATGCTGGGATTCTGCATGATGATTGGAGGATGTGTCTAAAAGCAAATCCAGATTTGACTGACAGCGATTTGGAAACATTACACCGACACCGGAGCATTGTTGAGTTCAGTCCAAGTGAAGTCGAGAGACAAACTGCAGCTCATTTCTTGGTATTTGTTTGGCAATATCGTCCATTTCCATTGTGCACATGACAGACTGAAGATAAAACACAACTGTAGCATTTCTTTGTTTCAATTTAACATAATTCTCACATTTCCTTGTTCGAGTTTAATATAGTTTTGTTAGTCCAATGTATGCAAGATGAAGATTCTTGAAAGACCAGCCGCCGCCGCCACCACCACTGACTACAGTTCATATTCTTCTACACATGAAGAAGAGGCTGTGTAGGAGACGGAGGTCCATTGATTTAACTTTACAGACTGTGGAGAGGAGGACGCACAAAGAAGGGAGAGGATCACAAAAGTGCATTTGCTCAAAGACAAAAGCCGGCTTATACGAACAATTTAACCCCGCTCATCTCTGCAGGCTTTACATCTCTCCAACATCTCCTCCCCCAACCCCTACACACACACACACACACACTAAACTGCTATTAACATGGAGCACCACAGGTTCTGTTGCAGTTGACACTACTGTACAGCCATTTCTCCATCTGGGTCCCCTTGAACAAGGAAAAGTAAAAGCAGTGGTAGTGTGTTATGGTAGGGAGATAAGGGTGAGAGACAGAGTGAGGGAGGGAGAGGAGAAGAAGAGAGAGAAAGAGAAGGAGAGAGAGAGAGAGAGGGAGCAGAGGAGCAAAGAGGGTGACATAGTGCTGCATTGCAGTAGCAGAACCAACAAATGTTAATACTAAGTGAAACCAGGGCCCTGTTTGCTGTGGCCGTCCTGAGAGCGATCTAAAGATCCCGTCCCTCGTGTGTGAAGATAATAAAGTATGAGCCAGTGGAGGAAGAAGGACACTTGGTCAGACACATTATGGCCTGTTTATCAGTCTGTACGTCTGCCATCGTATCTCAATGTCATTTAAGCATAATAATGCAGGAGCGATGGGGGAACGAGGAGATGTGGTGTGTGTTTATGTGCTTTACGGGGCTCTGGAGCGCAGCGCTGCTCTTTCAGCGGAGATGAAATGTGGATTTTTTTTTTATCTCATCAGGGGCGATCTAAGCGTCGGAGGTGATGACGATAACTTTATTTTGTTTCGTGTTAATTGACGGAAGTTTACAGAGCAACAAAAAAGGGGACGCTGTCGCTGTCGCCGTCGCCGTCTCAAGGTTATAGGATAGACAAAGCAGCGGGGAGTGACAAAGACAAGTGAGGCTGGAAAAAAAAACAAAGTTGGGACATGTCTGGCTTAATTTTTTTTTGTTTTTAGGAAAAAAACAAACACTTCCTGTGCTGCACTGATGAAACATTCAGAGGAGAGATGTTGTTTCTGCTTCCACTTGCCCTGAAAAACAGCATCACATACAGCTATTAAAAAAAAAAAAAAGTCAAACCTTAAGTATTCTTTCTAACTTCATGCTGCATTGCTGAGAGACAGAGACAGAGGAGGAGGAGGAGGAGGAGGGGGGGCAGACGGAGACGAGGAGGAGGAGGAGGTGGAGAGAAGGGCAAAGCTGTGGGGACACTGCTGCATCCATTCAGCCAGGCAGGCAGGCAGCGAGTCAATCAGCCAGTCAGCACAGACACTCAGTCAGTCAGTCAGTCAGTGGTCGGGCTGTGGCTGTCAGTCAGTGATGCTGCTGCAGAGTGGCGCAGTGCCACAAACTCTCTTTCTCTCTCTCTGTCCGTCTGTGCTGTTGTCTCAGTGCTCGCTCGGCTCAGCTCAGCATCCGTCCCCTCCTCCGGAAAAAAAAAAAAAAAAAACTCACTCACTGCTTATCTTTCCTCTACACTTCCTGTCTTTCAACTCCTCCATCCCACCTCCAACTCCGACTATACTCCTCTCATCTCCACCGCCTCTCTCCTCCATTTCCGCATCTGTCCTGCACTCCCCTCCTTTTCCTCCTTTGATCTGCTTTCATCTATTTTTTTTTCCTCATTTTGCTATTCTGTCCCTGTCATCTTCATGGTTCGTGTCAAAACTCCTCATCTTCTCCCGTCTCCTCCACTCCTGCCCCAATATTTGTGTCTGCCTCTTTTCTGTATAGCCTCATAATGACACTGATGATGAGATGACATTTCATTTTTCTCACTTTTTTCTCATCATGTAGATTAAATTGTTATTTCTGTAAGTTGACTTTAAACAACCAGCCTTTCAATTCTGCAAACACTGTGACAATTTTTGCTTCCCTAGTTTTTTTTTTGCTTTGGCATAAAACTGCAAGGTGGGAGTGGCTATTTTTTTAAGGCACATTCTGTCCTCGAAGTTAAAGCCCGAGCTGGTGCATTTCCAAGTTTTGGATCATCTTAAGTCAAATCAATAATAAAAAAAAAGTTGTGCCCATTTTAATTTGCATGTAAACACCAAGAAAATCTCAAAAACAAAAAATCTTTTTCAGGCTTGGCCAAGGTGGAAAATGGCAACGGAACGGACACATGTGAATAAATCATCACATAAGTGACTCTTTTTCCACTCCACTTAAGAAATCTCCGCTCATAGAAAAGCAGATTTAGTGAGGAGACCACAATGTTCCTTAAATGAATAAGTAAAACAAACCTAAATGTCATACCTCCATCATGTTTTTCCACATGGCTTTGTCACTCGTGGCGTGCCATCGGGGCAAACAAGGCAGAGCAGTGCTCCAGTTAAAGCTAAAAATAGACAGCAATTAGTCTGATGCTAAAGTGGAAGCGACGTCTCCTTACAGCTGATCTCAGAACAGCCCGTTCTGTCCCAAGAAGGATCTGATGCATCCGTAACTTACTGCCCCCTAGTGGTGGCAGCAGAGCGCTGTCTCTGGGAGTTGCATTCTGGTTTCATGGGAGTGGACAGTAGCCTATGCGTTTTCCAGCTTTAATCCTGCATGTCAAATGTTCATTTATCTGTTGGAATTTGTCATAAAGTTATTACAAAAGTTAATACAATACCGATGTATTTTTTGTAAAAAAAAAAATCAGAACCAGAAGTCCTGTCAGTCACCGTTCGTCACGACCTACAGCTGTGTCTTCGGAGGTCGCATCTGCACGTCGATTCTACATCATAGCGTTGCAAATGTCTGTCCCAATTCAAAGGATCCCACAAATCCGGCCTTCTCTTGCCTGTTCCAAGAGGACAAACCGCACATATCCTTCGCATCCCAAGATTTTTTGCATGGCGTTAATTATTAGCCACCTAGCATGCTAGCTATCGGAATGTCGAGGCGGCTCCGCGCTATAGCTAGCCATGGTAACACTGTTTCTAAAATGTTACAAAGCCGCTACCTTCGAATGTTTAACGTACGGACATTGATTGCGTTCAGATACAATCAGGAAATTCTCCAAAGGCTAGATTTACCAGTGGTTGACGCAGCCGTAATTGGAGCTGCCTCGTCATTCCCCCTCTCTCTGCCTCCCCATTTCCTGTCTCTCTCAACTATAAAAAGGCAGAAAAAAACAGAGTAGCTAGGCTAAAGTAGTTTCACATTTAAAGTCAGTGTTTTGCTGACGCTGTTCATCAGGGAAGGGTTGGGAGCTCGAGACTGCTGCTAGCCTTTGTTTTCATTGTTTCCATGGCAACTTGTGAACCAGACATTCAGCAGGATTTTACCCGCAGCCGAATTTTCCACAAAGGTGTCGGACCAGGGAATCAAAACCAGTAGAAAGTCCTGTAAAGCTTTCCATAACTTACTGCTTACTCCTTCGATTTTACACACTTCCAGAGCTAAAACGAGTCAGACGCTTGTTGTCGGGTCACATGGCGTCTCAGACTAGACTCACTGCCTACCTTTGTTTCTTTAATAATAAGAACCAGATGCTCAGCAGGATTTTACCAGCAGTCAGATTATCCACAGGGATGTGTGTCCTCCTCTACATAACAAACAACCAGACCATGGAATTAAAACTGGTACGAGTTTCATTTTAAATATCAGTGGACACAGGACAGGATGTCTCCGGTGGCTGGGAGCTGAACTGAGCCTTTGATAACTTTAGACCAGGAAATCTTTCATCTATCTGATTTAAATATGAAACCACCAAGGTGTTGAAAGTGTATGACTTTTGTCTAGATGAAAATCAACTTTGACCCTGACACATGTAGAGTAGAGGAAATGATGTCATTGAATGTGAACAAATATATTTCTATAGGTTAAAAGATGGCTGAAAATCTACATCTGCTTGTTTTTAGAAACATCCAGATGGAAAGGTTTATTATAATTTAAAATGGGCACAAAACCAGACTACGGATTCAATTTATGACTGATTTTCTTTTGAAGTATCAATAAGCTTTTAGCCTGTAAGACGTCAGCAGGCAGTCAAGGCGACAAAAACAAAAGCAGCAAACGCCTCACATTTGACAAGTTGTAAATCGGAGATTGTTTGAGTATTTTCAATAAATGACTGATGATAATAATCACCGATAATCAAAATTGTTGGACACTCCTCCTCTCCTTACATTTATTCTCAGAAATTCTTCATTTGCTTTCTTGTCTGTCACACTTTGTTATTCTGTCCTGTCTCTTGCCTTGTTTTTTTCATTCTTCTCTTTTCACCTCATGTCCCTTCAGCAACTCCTCGTTTTTTTCTCCTCTCCTCTCCTCCTCCTCCTCCTCCTTCTCCCTTCTCCTCTTCAGAGAGCCACTCTCATCTCGTCTGCTGAAATACTCTCGTCTCCCCTCTCCTCTCCCAGGGCAGGGATCAACCACAGCCCATTTCACACATGACAGACTGTGCTGTATGCCAGTGATGTATGCATGCTGCTAGAGGTGGCGCTACTGATGAGTAGCAATGGAGATAGGGTAATGAGCAGAGAGCCCTGTGTGTGTGCGCGTATGCAAAGTCTGTCTGTACGTGTGTGTGTCTTGGTGACAAGCAACAGAGCTGACTGGAGTTTGAATCTGAATTTCAATTCGCTATGCCAAATAAACACATTGAGATTCCTCTCATACATTCAAGAAATATTCTCAACGAAAAAAAAAAAGATTCAGGAATTTCACCGTCCCTTCTTTCTGAATTGAAACACCAGACAGAGCAGGCAGCTATCGATACGCTCATTTACCCCGTGCCGGCAAGAAAGAGGAAACTGAGTAAGGAGGAGTGGTACAGGCGAGAAGAGAGGGGAAGGAAAACACAGAGGAGGAAAATGAAGAGGAGAAAACATAACATTTCTTATAGAGGCCACAAGGCGAGGGCAGGTTGCACCGCTCAATCGCACATGGATCAAATCAATCAAATGCATCAGTTGCGCTACAGGGCGGAAAAACCAGCATTACACATGTGCTATAGTTCACCGGCTGGAAAAGTATGTGTGTGCATGCGTGCATGACTGAAAACTGCATGTGTGTGTGTGTTTGTGTTGTACTTTAAGATTGATTCAGTTCCTGTTTGAAGGAGAAGTGTTGTGTTTCACAGTGGAGGAGTCTCACAGTGGACTTCACCTCTTGTCCATCGACTGCTGCTGTGTCAAGACCCACACTGACCTCAGAGGTGTCTCCACAGGTCATGGGAGCACTTACACTATAGGCTTCCAAGTTAAAGGAGGCACGGTGAGTCCATAACAAGGAAACTTTCACCTCTTGGGCTTTTATTTTGAAGGGTTGACCAGTATAGCACACCTACTGAGTTTTATTTCCCTACGTCCTGGAGCAAATTTAAGGTAGGGTAGTGTTTATGCCACCTGTTGTCCTGCAAAACTGGCTGTCACTTGTTACTATATGTACACTTTAAACATTGAAAATAAAAACCTTGAGAGTGTTAGGTTGTATCAAAAGGAATAGTTATATTTTTGCAACTGCATTAAAGGAATAGTTCACTTTAAACATTGAAAACCTAAAAAGTCTGTGGTCCTATTACTCTCATATAAAGTTTTTGTTGGACTATACGAACCGGCCTCCCAGGTCTCCAGATGCACCTTGAGGAATAAAAAACTACTCTGTATGAGGGTGAGTCACAAATGACTGAATTTCATTTTTTTGGTGAACTATTTCTTTAATGCGGTTGCAAAAAAATACAATATCGCACACAGTCCAGTCCGTGCTCCATCTTTGTTTGTCTATGTGCTGTAAAATAGACATCATGTCATCACAGCTGCAAACAAGTGGAAGATGTTGCTATTTTCTTTACAATACTGTGCTAGTTGTTTAGTTTGAGTGCCGTCAGCTGTGGTATGTTAGTGGTTTTTAACAGGTTGTGGTCAAAGCTGCAGTCATTTTTTTCTTCAAATGTCTGGAATGATGATCTATTGCCTCGATAAAAGATGTAAAACATTGATATTTGCTCTGAAATGCATGCATACTCAGATTTTATACTTTTGATGTGTGAAAGCAATTGAGTGAGAACATGTTCAGTACCAAGGACAGTGCCGAAGGTGACGGCGCTTCCACAGTGTTGAGAGGTATCTTATAATACAGTGACTTTGTGTGGGTATATTGTACAACTGAGATTTCGTTACAGTGCTGTCACATTATTTCTAAGCAGTTAATCTTTGACCAGATACATCATACAGTACATTCCTATGATGGTATTAAAAAAAACTATTTATTTGTGAATGCATCCAGTTTCATCATTTCCAGTTAAGTTAGCATGCTAACCAGCTTGCACCAGGACAGTTTGATATCTCTATAGTATTAATAAGATGTTATTGAGCCATATTATGATCTCTTGACTGAACGCAACAACAGCTGAAGCTCTTAGCAAGAAGAGAACAGCTGTTAATGCTAACACTAAGTAGCGAGAGCATAGCAAAACTCCTTTAAGCAGTGTTTTGGGATAGCATGGAACAATTAAGTGCAAACTTCACAGCACTTATGGAAGATTCTTATTTTTAGTTGATAAAAAAAAATAAAAAATCCACTTATGCAACCGTTCACCCAGACAGTCACTCGAGCTCACTCAAAGAGTCACTTCAGACAGTCGCTGCGTGGCCAGAAACGAGGAAACTACTTTTGTCTATAAGGAGCTTTTGTTTAAAACAAGTGTTAATCTGTTTGTGAAGTGCATAAAGAAGAGGACAGCTTGGCAGCTTTAGCAGAAACTTCACATTCAACCATGTTCAATCATGTCCAGTATTTATCCAAACTAATCAGCTTCACATAACACTGTGTAATCAGCTGAATTTCTGCAGACAGACTAGAGTTGAGCTATGAAACTGAGATAATAGCTGCATTTTGCTCGTTGAAATATAGCCTTTTCCAGAACCCTGGTTGAATCCACCTGCATACAGAGGAGTCTTGGCGTGTGTAGAGGCTCTATAGGAAAATCAGCCGCCAGGCAGGAAGGAAGAGCCAAGGTACAGGGACGGAGCAGGGCCGAGTATCTCCAGCAGCACAGTTGCTCTTCAGGGCCCAGTGAGCCGCCATCTGTCCCAGGGCTGCGGAGGCCAGGCCAGGAGACACGCTCCCCTGACAGTTACTGCCATATGCTGCTAGAACATGTACACGCACCAACTGGCGCGGCTGAGAATGGCATCGGATGGTATGGTATGGTCTGGTCTGGTCTGGTCTGGTCTGCAGCTAACAGAGCTGACCTTATCTGGTGTGGCTGATATGCAGGATAGAAAATGTGAAGTAAGACACGGACACGAGGCTTTCTGCATTATATGATCCTCGACTGCACTGCTTTGATTGTGTCATGACAAAAATAAAAGATATTTAAGGTGAAATATTATTGCACCAGATGTAACTGGACTGGCTGTGTCTTATTCATTTTTGTTTCATATGTTGTGTAGTGTTTTGTCTTATGATGAACCAGGATTATGTGCGGATGTCTGAATATTGCTTTGATGGGCCGCTGCAATTTCATGTATTTTAAATGCAGTGACTGACAATAAAGGCATCATGTCTTATCTTACCTTAAGTGACATAATGAAACTTTACATCTGCACTATCATTTATTTTAATTTATTTTATGGTATGTCACTGTGCTGTCTTTATTCTGTGTTAGGTTGTGTTCATTTGGATGAATCTGGAAGTGTGGCAGTTGTTATCTTTTTTTTGTTTTTGTTTTTTTTGTGATGAGTTCTCTGACATCTGAATTTCCCTGCAGGGATAAATAAAGTTTTACTCTACTCTAAAGCAACCAATCAGCCAATCCTGAAATAATATTAATCAATGCACCAAAAATACTATGTAATTCATGATCAAGGGTAATTATGCAACACCTGCAAAGCTGTAGCCCTCTAGCCTCATATGACGGCATATTTTCTCTTAGAATTAAAAAATTTGGTGCATTTATTGACAGGTTATTATTCAAGATGGTTAAAATCACAGAGTTAAAGACATAAGTCAGCATTTCTATGTATCTCCATTGCAGGCAGCCAAGTCAGCAGAGCTTTATGGCAGTCTGAGACCAAAAAAACCCAAACAATTTGCAAACACAAATGTGCTGACTAATGTTACGCCTCCCATAAATCTACATTGCGGATGTCTGCTCACTAAATCATAAAAACTCACCCTTATCTGGCATGAAAAAACACACCTCCCAAGCTTGACATATCAGCCACAGTGAAGCATGGCAGCATCTTGCTTTGGGAATGTTTCTCAGCAGGAGAGGCTGGCAGACTGGCCACACTGGAGGGACATCCAGTACCAACAGAGCCAGATACATAGAGATCCCTGAGGAAAACATGCTGGAGTGCACATGGCAGTCGCAGCAACAGCAGCAAACCATGCAGGCAACGCTCAGCTGCTTCGGGAGAAGTTTTTTTTTTATGTCTCAAAGCCAAAGCCCAGACAATGAAAATATGCAGAGAGAGAGAAAGAGAGGGGCCTGTTCACAAACACTGTCCACAGTCTGAAGCTTTACTGTGTTTCCTCTCAGTTAAATGGCCGCCAGTCATCCTGAAATAAATCTATATTCATTGCTGTTCTGAACGTATGCTCGCGCCAACAGGTGGACGTGAGCGAGCGAGTGAGCAGAGGAGGGACAGAGACAGATGAGAGGAGCAGGGTAAACAGACAGAGAGGTGCAGATGGACATGCAGACAGGATGGAGAGAGGCAGGTAGACGGATAAACACATAGAGGGAGGTGAGAGCCAGTCGCCACGCTGCAGGTCTTATGATCTGCTCACGTCACAACACAGTGGGAGACAGGAAGACTGCTACAGTAGCTCTCTGCTCTGCAGCAACACCACCGCTGACAGACACAACAAGAACAAGTGGGTTTCGACACCTTTCTCTATATCTCTCTATATGTCTGTGTGCATTTTGTAGTTTCTTAATCCTTCTCTAAGAGTAACATCTTTGATACCATGACAAAAACCCATATGCATTAAAAATATAATTTACATCGACCTCCTCTCTCATCTATTTGTTACTTCTTGCATCTGTGACTCTAACAGCATTCAGAGCCGGCCCTCCCTATAAGCGAACTAAGCAGCTGCTTAGGGCCCCGCAGCCAATGGGGGGCCCCCAAACCTGTCGGATGTCGCCAAAGTTCTATTCTGTCAAACAGCCAAAATAGGTGGATTTTTATATTTTGTTTAACCCCCACTACATTGTGGTGAATAAATATTTTCAGAAAACAAAAACTTATTATGTTTTTGTGGCGAGTATCCTACCAAGTGTTGTCAGCTGAGCCACAGAGCAGCGGAGCTGCAGCAGCAGCAGCAGCGACAGCGGAGAGCTGCCGTTTTCAGGTCTTGTTGTCATTGATCCAGGTGTCATTCACTGACCCTCGGAAAGCAGAGGGCCCCGTGATTCAGATGTTTTTTACAGTTCGTCTCTATCATAAACGGTTCCGAAGTTACAGTATAATGTTTTGATGATGTTTTGTAAAACAATGTGTAAGCGTCGCATCGCTTTCGGTTTGGTTTAGCATCGGCGCTAATTAGTTTAGCGTCTGTTTATGCCGATGGCACATTCAAGGACCCTCGGAAAGCGGAAAACCCCGCGATTCAGACGCTGTTTGCTGCTCGTCTCTATCATATATAGTTCAGAGGATATTTCATGTTTTGTATGTTGTTTTTCATGGTCCGCTCGTCTTTAGAATGTTACAGCACATACGTTCTAAGCCATTTTCTCACTTTTCAAGTTTTTAGTCATGATAGGCCTAGATTAAAATGACCATAACTTTTGATCTGGGAGGGCTTTCTCAGTAATTCAAACAGTTATGAACAGCTCAGAACTTATGGAAATATCAAAAAATGAAAATGTCAAAATCCCACCATGTGAAGGGTTTTCCCAGGCCACCACACAAAAATACATTTAGGCTATGGTTCAAATTTCAGTCTAGGCAGTAATAGGGTCAGTAATCACTTGCTCCTACTGTGCAGGCCAGGGTCAGAATATCAACTGTAGCCTATGTTTAAAAAAAACACTCAGAGGTAAAGTGTAATTTACAAGTAGTAGTACAATCTATCCCCCTGGACCTACATTCATTAGCACTATTTTCTGTAAACAATAATTGTAAAATAATTTTTACTGTCTCAGGTGGAGCAATAGGCTACTGTTTAATTAGTAATAAAATATCTCCTCACCATCATGTTGATAGAGGTAGGCTACAATAAAATACTCAAGGGTTGCATATGGCAGCTGTTTTTTTATTTATTTATAAATATTTGACGGTATACACTGTGAGGCAGGGCCCCCAATTTTATCCTGCTTAGGGCCCCCACATGTACAGGGCCGGCCCTGACAGCATTATCTCAGTGCACGTTGAACATCCACATATAAATGTAGAATATTTTCTGTCCACTACTTCTTTCTTTGTGCTCAAGATGAAAAACTAACTGCTCAGGCCTGTAGGGGTAAACAAAGCTTTACTTTAGGTTTGACATTGAGACTCGTTGGTGAGGCGGTGTGTCCGTGGTTTTGTCACGGAGGAGCCGTCAAGAGACGTGCACAGTAAGCGATGATGAAATAGACAAACATTAAGAAAGATTCAATTTCATGTCAGTTTATTGCTTTGGTTTCTTGTCCGATCAACCGTCGACCGCAGTTTGTGAAGAAACGCACCAGTTTATGGATCTAAAGGAAACAGAACTTAACAAAAATACATCAAAATTGTATTTCTTTGAAACACTAATACTCTACACGTTTTCTAGAGTAAGTTTTGGTCCTCGTAACAAGAACGCAAAAACGTGAGTCAGTTTCCATTTGTTGTCATATACGTAATTAGTCGGTCAGTTAGTTAGACACCATTACAATATAAAACATGTCTTCTTCCTCTTTTACAAATATCACCAAAAAGAGATACATATAGTAACTAAAAATACAAAATATATAAAAGGCTGTGGTGAAGTTTCCTGTAGGTTATAATATAAATCAATAGGACGAGTTCACGTCCACCATCTTGACCTCATGTTCCTTCCAGATCCAGAAGATGAGAGATCCAAATGAGCTCATTTGACGGTGGACTTGTGATAAATAATGGCTCTTTGACATTTTGCACCTTGCAGCAGCTTCTTCAACTCTGTGTTACAGTTAACTGACTGTTGCACCTTCACTGTAAAAGGCAGGTTTTTATTACTTGACCCGGGTTGTGGTCTTCTATTCATCAAATGGACGGACGGCTTCACCCAGCGCTTCAAGCTCTGTATGACTTTTATATACTGTGATTAACAAAAACGTTCCACGGTGGAGATTCAAATATGATGCACTTCCCTTACTTCAGCTTCGTCTATTGTTTTTTCCTTTAATTCTTCTCAACTCTTTACTTTATCTTAAGTTGCATCTCGATGGGGCTGTCTGGCGTTTTAGACGGATCATGAAATCAATCTTTCATAAAGGTCGTGCTTTAAAGTTTGTTGTTGTTTCCAATGCTTTATACGTTGCCTGAGTTTTAATTACAGCAACATGAACAGACTCAGAGTTTGTAATTAATTTTGAGTCTATTTCTATTTTAGCTGTATCCATAACAACAACAGTGAAAGAAAAGTACATTAAATGCTGCTGGCGTCCTTGATCATTGGCACTGAATGGTCAAAAGGGAGATACTTGATTATGTACCTTCCTTATGTATCTTATGTGCTTATCAATATTAATGACATTGAAAACATTGAATAACCAAAATGTCCTGACTGTTTGAGTCGCGGTGAGCTAAACGGTAAATCTGCAGGACTGTTGTCTCGTTAACGAAGGACATGGAAAGTTTATCTGAAATTCAATTTAACAGAAAACCATGATCATAAATTGCAAAGTAATTTTACGGTCATAATGACTGAATAAAAAAAAATGCAGGCTACACAAACACACTACACTCCCTCTGTGCAGAAGCAACTACTCCATCTACTGTAACTGCTTCACAATTTAACTCGCAGATGTTTAGTAGACACTGCAAATGTGCATGAGCTGATTAATCATGTTTTTAAAATTGTATTTGAAGGTTATACAGTCACTTTACTGACAACAACGGATATTAAGTCAAAGGAAAGACATCACACAAATATATATTTACGTACAGTACTGTGAAGTTTTAGGGTCTTTAAGGAAAGTGAAGATGCTTTCAAAAGTAACGTCTTTGTTTATCGATTAACTTCATACAAAGATTATTCAACAGAAGAAAATAAACCTAAATCTGCACACCAGTTCTCCTCCAGATACTTGCACAGTTTTTTTTTCTCATTACTTGACAGGTCGTTGAAGCATCTTGGAGAATTTGCCATGGTTCTTCTGTTCAGTCTTCTTACCCTAACTCTCACCCTTAAAATAGATATTTCTGACATTTGCTGTAATTTTTTCGGTCATTGTCATGCTGCAGAATAACTGTTGGACCGATCGGTCTTACTTGGGTAAGAATCTAAACATCTAAAAGTGCCTAAAACATTTGCACAGCACTGGATTCGGAGGTTCGTCTGCACAAGGACACGACTCTTGTGCATTATGATAATTTGTTAATGAAAATTTCTAAGTAAAAGGTGCGGGAAAGGTGAACTAGCTTCTATTCGCTGGGATAAAATTGCCAAATACACAAAATAATATGCTTTAAAAATCTGGTTCACCATGCGCTGTGGCTATTTACTACTGTGGACAAAGAGCTGTGCCGAACAGCCAATCACTGGACGGCCGCGTCAGGCTCAATTATGATTTCTGTTACCAGGAAAAACTTTTCAGACTTTTATTTCACGCACAAAAAAAAGAGGAAAAAAAACTTTGAGAGGAAAGTGTTATTTTCCATCAGCTGTTCCAATTTGATATGTCACGATTTACATAATAATACCAGGATGGAAACCCAGCCAGAGACAGACTGAGAACAAAACAGGAAGATAAGATGGAAAAAGGAAACTGCAAGATGGTGTCTGTGTGTGAGTGTGAAAGAGAGATTTCCTAAACGTGTTGCATGTGCAGACAGAGGTGTACACACACACACACACACACACACACACAGTTCCATGCGACAGATCGGCTTTTATAGTCCGTGGGATTTTATAGTGCACACGTCGTTGAAGAGCACACATCCCCCTGGTGGCACTAAGCTCATTTCAGCCTCGCTGACAGATTTATGGCATTTCCATCACCTCAGCTGTCTCTGTCTGAATGAGTGTGTGTCTATGCGTGTGTGTGTGTGTGTGTGTGTGTGGCGTTCAACTTCACGTCCCAGAATGTACTGTCACAGTTGGCCAGGTGCCAACTTCAAAACAGTTGGCAAGGCAAGACTGCAGAGCTCTGCACAAACCAGTGGCATCTCACACACACACACACACACACACACACACACACACACACAATGCAGAGATGATGAGATTCTTGGTGAAGAACAGATGTTTCCCCAGTACTGTAAGTTTGTGCTATTATTCTCAGGTCTAAGCTACAAACAACACAGTGAATCAGTGCTGGAGCTGGAGGAGGCTGAGGCGAGGAGCTGTGTGATGATGTATATGGATGCACACGTGTTTATTAAAAGAGGGTGAGAGAAGATATTTATCTCAAGTCAGCTGGAGTCTGGGTGCACTGTAGTTAGCCTACCTAGCCCAGCATTAAGACTGGGAACTATACGATTGGTTAGATTGTTTGTAAAAACTGAAAAAGCAGGAGTAATCTCTTGTTTCCTCCTCTACTCCCTGTCTGAGTGCCTGTCACGGTGCATGGAGCATACAGCCTGAGTGTGAACCAAGACTGGACTCACTGGATTAATATCACTACTCCCCCCTCCCTATCCAGCACAGTGGGTCGGTGGTTCAGCAAATGTAGTAGTAGGCCTATGGTATGCTGAGAGACGCACTGTGATACTGTGAACGTCACGGATTGCGTCCAGCGTGCAGCGCGGAGACAGTAGCTTACACACCTGTAGCTACACACAGACACACAGACGCACACGCGCGTCACACACCGTTCATTCAACGTCGTTAATCAATTTCACTTATAAACATAAACCTCCGTTCCCTCTCGTATCTGCAGCGCGACAGACCCTGAACGCCTCATACTGCCATTTCAATGCAAACATGTAAACTTACCTGCACCGGAGGTTTGCTAGTCCCCTGCTGTCTATGGCCAAACAGAGACACAGCACTTCCTGTGGTTTAACATCGTCATCTCGCGCGATTTTTTTTTTTTTTTTTTGAGGTGGGGGTGGAGGGGGTTCCTTTGGTTTGGTTACGATATATATATTTTTTTATAATTATAAGTTTTTACTGACTGAATTTTATGAAAATATAACTCAAATGTGATTGAAAAGAGAAAATATTTCTGGATAAATATCAAGCTTAGTGTGAGGAGCTGATGGATTTTCAAGGGGCTGCTTTGGTCTCTCAGTCAGAAAAGGAACAAGATAGACAATAAAGGAAGAGGGTATTCTCATAACCAAAAATCAGTTACCATCAAGTAGCCTAATTAAAAATAAGATATTGCTAGGTCTTTATTTTCTGTTTGTGGATTTTTATAACACTTGCAATCATGGTATAAACACGTTTTCAACTACAACATTCATTTATTTTGCCACAGTTTGAAATAGAAACCTGTGACACTCATAAAGAGGAGGTCGGGGGGGTTAAACCGATGGGTCATGCAGGAGAGCAAAGATTTTAATTCCCACATGAAACTAGTGCATCAGTCATAAAGAATATGATCATGTGGTCATTACTGTAAGTCTTTTGCTGTATATGTTCAGGAAATGTTTAACCAAAATCATGATCATGATCGGAGGTCTAAGTCTCAGGTTTGTTGTTATACCATAGGTCTGGTACTGTATATGACTGTTGCATGGAGACTCAGCTTATTGACAAGCGTCCGCACCAGTGGTGACATCCCGTTGCAAGACGGCCTCTATTAAATATCAAACAGAGAACAGCTCCGGTTTGATTTCCACGACTCCTGAGGGAAACATCTGGCTCTTCGCTGCACTGACTCTCTCAGTTCACAGAGAGAACAACGCTGCTGCTGCTGCGAGGATTTAGACGAGCGCACGACTTGCTGATGAGGCAAAATAATAATTCAGTCAACTCCATAACAGGCTGCCTGAAAAAAAAAAGTGCAAAGTGAATCTCCTCCAATCTACTGTCATAATGACTTCAGAGCGGTGCCGACTGCACCACCCACCTGTCACCACCAAGTTCAGGATGTAAACACACCCAGACTCTTTGATAGGGCGAGAAAGGAAAAAAAAGTGGGGACATGAAAAGACGGAGACGGAGAGAGAGAGGGATGGGATGAGAGAGTAGAAGAAAGGGAGTGAGTTAGTGCTGTCCCCTTGGTATTCACAAAGACTCTCAGCAATTAAAGCTGTGGATTCAAAGCCAGAGAAACTTCCCTGAAGGTCTTGGCAGTGACTCTGAGGCCATCCCTCCTCCACACGTCCAAACACACCGAGCCATGACCTGAACCGACCTCCAGAAGCCTCCACACTGGCCCACAGCAACACACACACATAAACAGTGTTGCTGAAGCCTCATTATACACCATTAGCATACCAGACATAAACACACACACACACACACCTATTCAACTGTCTCTCGCCCTGACCACTTCATTCCTAAACACAACCTTTACCTATAACCTCACAACACACCTTTCTTCTGACCTGCTACTCCACCTCAGATGTGACGCTTCGCCTCATTTGACTACGTCCCAATGAGCCGCGCTGGTCCCAACAGGATCTGTGTTTATACTGGAAAAGCTCCCGGAGAGGTCGGCTATGAGAAATATGTACACACACCTAACCACACACACACACACTGGGGATACTGGGGATAGGGATAGTTCAACATGTTTGGCAAATTGGCCCATAGTCATAGCAGTAGGTTTGTTACCTTTAATTGTCAGTGCAAGCTATTTTTAGAACGGCGGAGCAGAGCCGTGAGCTGCTCAGAGCTACAC
Source organism: Decapterus maruadsi (assembly GCA_030347415.2). NCBI lineage: Eukaryota > Metazoa > Chordata > Actinopteri > Carangiformes > Carangidae > Decapterus > Decapterus maruadsi. Next base: position 6,210,259 of record CM064894.1, read on the forward strand.
TATGGAGGCTGATGGGATTTCTTTGTTTCCCTCATCAAACTTGTCAAATACACAATCCAACAACTCCAAAATGCTCTGGTGGACAAGTTGTGACCTGCACATTCACCACACTATGAGATAATAACAGAACATTACAGTATGAGTCAGAGTTGTTTTAGAGGTAAATTCATGCAAAACCGCTGATGCACATTGCCTTCAGGGGCAGTTTCTCTGCAAGCAGTCTCTGCATTTACCTCTAAAACAACTCTGTCTGTTCATTCCGTTATTATCTCATAGCGTGGTGAATGTGCAGGTCACTCCAGAGCGTTTTGGAGTTGTTGGATTGTGTATTTGACGAGTTTGATGAGGGAAACCAAGAAATCCCATGAGCCTCCGTAGCATAGCTCTGAGCAGCTCGCGGCTCTGCTCCACCATTCTAAAAACAGCTTGCACCAACAATTAAAGGTAACGAACCTACTCCTAAGACTAAAGCGATTATGGCAATGGACCAATTCGCCAAAATGTTGAACTATCCCTTTAAAACAAGACAAATATTTTTACCCGCAGAGCTGCATTTCTTTTTGTCTCAATTTAATTTTGCACTCACAGCCCTTTGAAAAAAAATAAAACACTTTTATTTAGTCAAATTTAGTCATTTTAGTCACATCACATTATATCAAAGTATTCAATTATTCACTGGTTTGGTTTTTGTCGAGCGCTTCACACAAAAAAATAAAATAAAGGAGAGTGTTATTGAGTTTCAGATTGGTGTTTCCATGATTTGCACACTTGATTGGCCGCCATGCAAGTGGTTATTACCAGTGATGTACTGTGTGCAAATCCTCTTCATCTACCGTGACCTGGCGTTGCGGCGCTTCTGCTCTCCAAATGAGTTGAGCGTGTTGTCAGCACTGTTTAAACACGGTGTAATGTCCAGCTATGTTCCAGTATAAGGACTTGTAGCTGATAAATGAAATGGCTCTTACTATTGTAATAATTGAAAATATGTTCAGCAGCTGTTTGTCATTTGATAAATATTGGACACAAGTGGCGTGTCCGCAAATAAATAAAGATAATGCGTGAGGACTAGTGGGAGTGGGTCACTTTAACATGAGGGGAAATGGTTTTAATCATAAACCGGTGTACAAGTGGGTGCTGCAGAAATACGACAGAATAAAAACATTAAATTTACTCTGACAGAAAATGACCTTTTTTTTTCAAATAAAAATGGAAATGCATTTCTTCAGGAATGACAGTTCACCATGTATCTGTAATTACATGGTTGACGGTAGAGTTTGTTTGTGTGTCCGTCTGTTAGGAATCAGTTTGTCTGTAATTATACCTCTCTGGGAGCTGGTGATGTGTCTTGGTCGGTCAGGAGGAGAGGCTCTACATGTGTGCACAATTTTTCAGGAACAAGAGCAAATTGATAACTCTGATTTTCATGCATAGAAATGAGCCTATGCATGGTTTAAATACAAAATTTTGCATGCACATGGTTAATGAATGAGGCCCTGGGTCTCATTTTAAGAGTTCGAGCCATAGTTTCTATAATTTCTACTTTGGAAGTGAAGATATGCAGCAGCGGCATGACAATTTCAGGCAGTCATGGACTTGTTTTTAATCTCTCTTAAAGTTGTAAATGTCTGTTCAAGAGAGCAGCTCTGGCGTAGAGTCATGTATAGAGACAACAGCTACAGTAACACATGGGATCCCAGATGAATTTCACCATTTCATCACCAAATATGAATTATTAATAAGGGAAGAAATGTGTGGAAAGTATAAATAGATAGGTTGCATATCAATAAATAACATCCAGTCCAATCTTCTAGGGATAAATTTGGTTAGATTGCGTTATGTTACGTACTGTGTATCCTGCATAAAAACAGTGATGAGGGATTCTTGACAGAAAACAAACCAGCAGATTTCCTCTGATTTTAAAATGTCGTCGTCCTCCTGAGGGCAAAGTGGCATCATCTGCCAACTTTCCAATTTACCAAGTTCAATGTCTGCAAGGGTCTTCAAGTCGAATAACTTCTCCATGTCAGCTGGAGTTGAATAAATATAAGACATCAAAGCAACTTGTAAAGAACGTGTTATGTTGAGGGTGACCAGATCCCCCTAAAAGACAAAAAACAAATGTGGGACAAAGACAATTTTTGTGTGGGACGATCAATACTAATGAGAGGTCTTCTGAAATGTTTTATCTAAGTTTTAGAAAAATAAACACAAAGATTTAAGTTAGTAAAAACTAGAAGTGAGATTATATAAACGACAGCTCTGAAAACTCGAGCCTATTCTGAAAACAAGCAAATAAAACTAGAGCGAATCAAAATGCAGGACACGGTCTCAATGTGTGTGACGTACAAAACTGGACTGGGAAAATATGTGCTAAGAGAGTGTATAATAACTTTAACAAGACCTTAAGTTGAAGAACGCTAGTACTTGCACTGTGTACTTGAATTCAGGCATTTATTATTTAACCATAATAAATGATCCAAAGGTCTGAGACAAAGCACAAGTCAGCAGCAGCACACGGTGAAAACACAAGGCATGCCAGCTGATTTTAGGAGATATTCTGTGTTGTGCAGTGAACCTGCAGCACAGCAGGAAACAGGACGGATTATAAGGAATACATGATAATAGGTGGGATAGGTGTGATATCGGCTGTCAGTCCCTCAGGACAAAACCAAAACCACTTTTGGAAAATAGGACTTTTTTTTTTCTGACAATTTTGTGGTGGGAGAAAAAGTCGCCCTGCCATGACAGATTTGTGTTGTTGCAACCGAGTTGTAAAATCTATCACATGCAGGTAAATGACATCAGATAGAGACGGATACAGTCTATATTTTTATATATGAAGCTAGAGCAGCTCCCTCCATCCCTCACTCATGGTATACACAGACAGGGAGTGAGTGAGCAGGCTTGTCCAACCAGCTGCCGCCTCTAGCTTCATATTTACTGCACTGAAAGATGAATTGAGTTTCATAATGAAAATTGTAGAGTCTGGTGTTCTTGAATTTGGGCCCACACATCTGTTGCTTCAGATTCGTTTTAATGTCACTTGACTTTAATAAATTCTGAGCCGCTGCTGCTGGAGTCGCTTTAATTCAGAAAAACATGACTTACCTTAAAAAATTAACCGCGTATTGACGACAAGATCGCACTGAACGACTGAGTCAGACGTTTAATTGAATTTTTCAGAGCTAATTAGTGGTGAAACTTTTTTTTTTTTTTTTAATGTAACCTTTGTATCCACTGAAAAAAACACCAAGTGCAGCTCAGGCCCTATCTAAAGCTAGACTGTCTTCAACTTTTCTGGCCCATGAGCCAAATTTAATCATCTTAGTCCACCCCCCGGGACCCGGGCTCATTAAAATGCACTGGTAAACTTGTCATGTCACCAGAATGAGGTCGCCTCTCCAGCTTTCCCCAGTTTTAAGAAACTGTCTGTGTCAGACTGGAGCCCGAACGGCCCCCCGTCTCAACCCTCTCCGGCTGAATTCCCCACGAGTTCAACGGGAGTTCACTCCACCTTCTGATTTTTTTTTTTTTTTTGTAAGTCGTCGTAGCCTATGGCCCATCACAGTCTGTATCAATAATGCAGAGACCGCAGAAGGCTAACATGTCAGCCTTTAGCAAGAGGTCTGCTTGACAACGCAGCACTCAAACAAAGGCATGCAAGGCTGCAGACGTCTCAGACTAGCACCAACACACACACACATGGGCTATTTTAGGTGCACAAACACATACACAGACAAGTGCAGATAACGCTCTGCAAGCTGTGTAATATGCACTTGTACGCACTCGCAGACAAGCACCCACAAGATGAATGTGCATGTACGCACGCATGCAGACACAATCAAGAGTCTATGTGAGGCTTATGTTAACAGTGTCTGCAGTCAAAGTCTATTGAATTACCAGAGCGGAGCAGGAAGGGTAGATCCACCTCACACACACACACACAGACACACACATGCTGCTGGATTTCATCAGGATACAGGGAAACATCTCAGAGCACCAGATCAAAGCACGTGTGAATATTCAGGAATCCAGGATGACGTCTGCTCCTTTTTCCCCACTGACCAGGATGTTATTGTTGAAACTATATATGTGTTTTTTTTTTAACTTTTCAATGAAATTCATCGTCTGCTCTGCTGTGAAATACCGTGCATAAGAAAAAGCACGTAAATCTTTAATTTGAGTAAAATGGAAAACCCTCAAAAGTGGTAGGTTTTAAAGGGGAACGTCATTGTGAAATGTGTGTCTCACTCTCCAATCTTTCCTCCCATGCAGAGACTTCCCCCTGAATTATTAAATCTCTACTTAGGCTCCGTGGTTAAATGAAGCTATGCAAACAAGGATGAAGCGTACTAAAAAGCAGTCTAGCAGTCAGCCGGCGCGCTGTTTGACAAAAATGTTTAAATGTCTTTCTGCTGAAACTGTGAACCGATATAAATGGCTGTCTCCAGCACTTTCCTGCTCGCTTTTCTGTGGCGGCTCCTCGACAATTTAATCAACAACTTAATTCTGCCGGCGCTCAAACTGCCCCTGATCACTGTGGGAACGGCGCAGCAGCCATTAGCCAAATGCTGGGGAGTTTCTCTTCTCTGAGGCTTCGGGGGCTGTGAAATCTGGCAAGTGTGTTCCCACAGAAGCAAAAGGCAAGATAAATGAGGACGGGGAGGGTTTAGGGGTGGTGGTGGTGGGGGGGGCAAGCCTGGTGGAGAAAGGAGTGTGTTTATTCTAGGGCTGTCAAACGATTAATTTTTCTAATCGCGATTAATCGCATTTTTCCCGTCGTTAACGCGCGATTAATCTCTATTAAAAATACACACTAATATTGGTGGGGAGGGGGCGTGCGGGCGGCGCAGCGCGGACCGCAGGGCAGCAGGGACAACTCCATGACACTATTGTGAATGCTTTAGGACGGCTGAGAATGTGAGAAGTGGCGTGTTACTGAAGTTTGGTTGAATGAGAAGCAAGGTGCCAGGTTTTGGCCACACATCAGCTGCTCAGGACAGGCAATGGCTAGCTAAGCTAAGTTAGCTTCACAGACGGCGAGCTAAGATAAGTTCAGGCTGCAGCCCCTGAACTGGGCTCCAGACACACACAGCTCCAGCTCCAGGGTCACAGCAAGCACACATACACATGCACACACACACCTAAGTAGTTCAATCAAACCCATAGTTTCAAACAACGCTCAAAACAAACACAACTCACAACTAAGCATACAAAGTTCGGTAGCTTAATGCTAACGTATATGTAAAATCTCATAGACAGGCTAACAGTAATTAGCATTCGCTATCGCCATTCCCTCGTCCTCCCGGGGTAGACAACGAGCTAACTAACGTATCCGCACGCTTTCAGAGGTTTACTGCCGGCTGGTTAAATTCTTTTTATGAGATTAATGTTGGTCTCATTGATTAAATTTAACAACTGTGGTGGCAGTGGCATTAGTTTGTTTGCATGAAAACTGGGCAGGACCGAGCAGGACTGCCTCTGTGCTCCGCTCTCATTCTTCTGAAGGCTCCGTACCGCCACCTGCTGGACTGGAGGTGCCACAGTCCAGCCTTCCAGTCCAGCAGATAGATGACAAAATGAGCCGCGATTAACAACGATTAAAAAAACTTAACGCGTTATTGTTTGTAATTAATCGCATCGCGATTAACGCGTTAATTCTGACAGCCCTAGTTTATTCACCATCACCGTCGAACACATGGCGTCGCCGGCCTCCCTCGTGCACTCACGACTCCCGCGCAGGACCGGCCGTCCCACCGTCCCTCCGACCTGCGTGGAGCTGCACTATCATCTGTCTGAGTCAGTGTGATGTGAAGAAGCCAGAACAACATGAGACGTATCATTCAGCCAGCTTTTCTCAGAATCCAATTATTGCTATCTGAGATAGCGCATGTGATACACGTCTGAGCAAATGATGTAGCTCCCCCCACAGACCGGCCCGAGCAACAGCGTCACTGAACACGAGGAGGAGATGCATTTCATGAAAAGAACAGAAATCTCATGTGTGACGGACGAGAGAAAGTCAGCGTGGTAGAAAGACTTCAGCAGACTGAGGCCAGGGCTTTGGCATTAATAGATAGACAGATAGATAGATAGATAGATAGATAGATAGATAGATAGATAGATAGATAGATAGATAGATAGATCGATCGATCGATCGATCGATAGACAGACAGACAGACAGACAGACAGACAGACAGACAGACAGACAGACAGACAGACAGACAGACAGACAGACAGACAGACAGACAGACAGACAGATAGATAGATAGATAGATAGATACTTTATTAATCCCTGCAGGTAAATGCAAATAGAAATGCTATGGCAACTGCAATACACCCATCAGGCACCTGTTTCTGAGTGCATAGAGTTATTTAAAAACATTTATTGTGTTAAACTGTGATAATCAAAGAAACTCCTTCTGCTTTAAATTGAGAAAAACAACTTTTTTTTCTTCATGAAATACAAGAAACTCAAGCTGCACAAAGTCAGGATAAAACCTGACTTCCAGTAGAGCAGGACGGGAGGTTTCTATAAAACACAATGAAACTCCCAAAATGCAGAACTAGTTCAAAGTAAGAAGTGTTTACCTTTGTTTTTGTGTTTTTGTTTTTTTACCATTTTGTTCGTGCCCTTCAATCCAAAAGTCGAATCGAACTGAAAAAGTAAACTCACGATGAGTTAACTCATAACACTCTGGTCTGCAGAAAACCTCCTCGTACCCTGCAACATGGCCGTCTGCTTTGACCGGTCGCTTCTACAACAGTGAGTCAGGTAAATAAAAGCCAGCAGTGTGGACAGTTAGTCGTGTTGTTGTGTTGTTTGTGTTGCTCAGCCTCGGCGCTGACAGCAGCAGCTCCTACAGGTGATCAGAGAGGGAAACATGTGTGTCAGCCGCCTCCTGCTTCAGAGCAGGAGCACAAAGCCACTTCCTGGCCGAGCTGCGTGGCCACTTGAGGGAAACGGCCTCCTATCGTCGCTCCGCCATCGACCTGCGGCGCTGAGCGGAGGGCGACAGGTCGAGGGTGCAGAGCGTTTGTCTTCAGCCACCCAGACTTCTCCCCGCTGACTGTCTGTCTGTGGCGTCTCCGTCTCTGCAGCCTCTGCTCCTTCTGCAGCTCCTCTTGTCGTCGTGGAGACTTCTGTGTGGATGTTGCCTGCCTTTCTAGGGGAGAGACTGAATCTCTGCACTGCGGCTTTGATTTGGTTTCCCTGTCATCCACTCTCTGTGTGTGTGTGTTGTTGTTTTCATCTGCTACAGGGTCAGAGTATTTCTCATTTCATTACTGGAAGATGGCCCTCTTCATGTCCTTTGTCATGTGTGTGTGTGTGTGTGTGTCATCCTGAGCTGGAGTCGGTCCACTGTTATTGAAAGGATGGAGCAGAGGTTTTACGCTGTGACACACTGACATATTCCTCCACAGACTCAATCAGGCGGCCGAGGGTTTTGCTCACTGACTGCGCCACATCCATCTTCTGCCATGTTCGAGGCTTTAAGGACCCGGGATGTGGACTTTCTCCTGCTCAATCACCCCTCTGGATCATTTCCTGTTGAGACCCCCACCTGGCTGACATTTCACTGATGAGAGGGTGAGGTTGGAGAGGAGGAGGTGGGAGAGCGGGGGCTTCAGCCTGTGCAGCGGCCACGTCGGTCTTTACCTTCCACATGTGGGAAAAGTCACTCACAATTCCGCTTCACATGTCAACTGCATGTCAACTCTGTAGAATTCCAACTCCTATCTTAACCCTCAATCTCAAAAATGTGCACCCCCTCAAAGTGCTAGTGCTGTCCCAATTCGCAGTATGTTAAGCTGAGGGACAAGTTTATGGGCTGTATCGCCTCAATATTGAGATTCTCCGACACCACCCTTTGGAGCAAGGGCTACCCAGAATGCATTGCGCATTTTCAACAAACAAAGATGGCGCCAAAAGCTGCAAAGAAAGCGAGCTACAAATCTAAGTATTTTCTTTGTTAATAATAGAAATATAAATATTAGGCAAACCATTGTATTATCTAAGTTTAGGCCCATTATTTACCTCATTGTTGCATAAGATTTATTTTTAATTTCACGATCGTTTGTCATTGGCCAGCCGGTGTGGACAAGCCATGTTGCTATTAGGGATGCACCGATATGAAAATTTTGGCCGATACCGATATGAATTTTTCTGTTATGGCCGATAATCGATATTTTCCGATATCGATATGTGTTGTTGTTTTTTTAAGTTTCTGAGATGATACATTTTTGTACAGACTGAAAATCATGCAAACTGATTTTTTGAATGTCTTCCTTTATTTTCAGAATGTATTTTACTTCCAAATAACAAGGTTACAGGTTACACATGGCCAAATCCCCCTCCCCCTCCCCCTCCCCCTCCTTCTCCCTCTCCCGAAACAGCAACTAGACGGATATACATCGGTTGTGCATATCGGCCCAATTTTACCGATACCGATATGTTAAAAAATGATGAACATCAGCCGATACCGATATTAATGCAGATATATCGTGCATCCCTAGTTGCTATCGTTTAGTTCTCAGTCAAGATCAAGACATCAGCACAGCTGCATTGTCGCTGATTCTAACACGTCAGGTCTATATACTTCAAGTGTAATGGACGACTACAGATGACGTTTATGCATTGTTCTTCTTTTTTTATATTGACGGACTTAACGCAGCTTTGGCGTAATTCTGCCCCCCACAGTCTGAAGATGTATCTGCATTTAAGGGGTGTCCCATTTCTACGTCACAAAAGAGTTGAGCTTGAGGGTTAAAATAGGAATTGGAGTTCACCCAAACATGCATATTTACAAAACTCCACTAAACATCATCTCAAAGAGAGGAGAGATGATTTATTCCAGATTTAGCCATTTGCTTATATTTCTATCTGCAGTCCTTGTACACACACACACACACACACACAACAATCACCAGACACTTTCATTTACATGCAACACCACTGCACAGTCTGTCGCACCAACACTTAAGCAGACAAATCCACCGGCGTACATCACCATACAAGTACAAGTCCCATCACATTCATCCAGTGTGGAAAAAAAAAAAACTTCTTCTCAATATATTCAGTCTTCTTTAACACCACGAGAAAAAGAAAGAACGTCTGTGTAGCTTGTAAAATGTGTGGATATATAGTTGTATAATCGACCTTTATGATAAATATCTAGTGCAGTCAATGCAGCTTCTGATTCATTTCTTTCAGTTTCAAGTGCCATAGAAATAAAACGATTCATTATGCACATAGTAAAGTGCAGAGTTGAGGCCTCCAGGTTACTATCATGTAGTTAGAGAGCACGCAAGCATGTTCCTTTACATCTGGAGGGAGTGATTTGGAGACTGGGGCACATCTGTTGCACCACACTGCTTCATTCATGCTCTATTTTACCTTCATCAAAACAAAAGTAGCTCTTGGCACTTGGCCATAATATACAGTCACACACACACAATGTGTACTGGAAACTTCAACTGGTTGTGCAAACGCATCAAAAACAGGCACTACAAGATCAGGTTACATCTGGACTGCATATATGTTTCCTATCTCTGGACCTTTCCGATAGTTGGTTGGGTGAAGCCTGTGTGCTGTTCTTCCATGATTACACAGCTCCCACTGGCTGGGATGTCAAGTCTCCAGGGTGATCATCAGGGAAACATGAAGATAGAAACATTGAACATTTGCTGCCTCCCACTCATCAAGCACAGGGTCAGGCTGATATGAGGTACCAATCCACCACACGCCACAGTGTGAGCTCTCTCCACCTGCTCATAGACTTTACTGTAGAGGTTTATGTTTCAGTTATGATGAATGTGATAATGGAATCTCGGATCCATCGTTTTGATTGATTGATATCTTTAAAGGGATATTTTGGCAAATTGGCCCATAGTTTTAGGAGTACAGTAGGTTCGTTACCTTTAATTGTCGGTGCAAGCTATTTTTAGAACAGTGGAGCAGAGCCATGAGCTGCTCAGAGCTACGCTACAGAGGCTCATGGGATTTCTTGGTTTCCCTCATCAAACTCATCAAATACACAATCCAACAACTCCAAAACGCTCTGGTGGACAAGTTGTGACCTGCACATTCACCACACTATGAGATAATAACAGAACATTACGACACGGAGTTGTTTTAGAGGCAAATGCAAAGACATTAAGAGACTGTTTGCTGAAAAACTGCTCCCTGACAGGAACGCACATCATCAGTTTTGCATGAATTTCCCTCTAAAACAACTACGTTGTGTTATTATTTCATAGCGTGGTGAATGTGCAGGTCACAACTTGTCCACCAGAGCGTTTTGAAGTTGTTGGATTGTGTATTTGATTAGTTTGATGAGGGAAACCAAGAAATCCCATGAGCCTCTGTAGCGTAGCTCTGAGCAGCTCACGGCTCTGCTCCGCTGTTCTAAAAGTAACTTGCACCGACAAACCTACTCCTAAAACTGCAGGGATTATGGCAATGGGCCAATTTGCCAAAATGTTGAACTATCCCTTTAAGGTTTGTTCTATCAGCTGCTTCAGAAAGATCCATCTCCACGCATGAGAAAACTATGAGGCTTTTGTTTTGTCATTTCCCATTTACTGACTTTTTGTCTCCTCAGGAAACTGATGTACTGACTTTCCTGGTCCTGCTGGATTCACTCGACGTTGGATTTGTTTTCTTCTCTCATATTCAAGAGCGTGTCTTGATTGGTGGTGATAGCAAAGATTGCTGGTAGCCTACTACCGCCCCACCTAACTGCTGTCATCCACCACAGTTTGCAGATGATCATTTTCTGCTTGTTGTCTGACTTTCTACACCCAAAAACTCATTTTCCTATAATAGAAGTTGTTGGGTTTTTGTTTTTTTTTCACCATCTGCTCCTTCTCCTCTGCTTCATTGTGTGCAACACTTTCAGCCGTTTCTCCATCTCCCCACAAAGCAGCATGGGCTCTCATGTTTTCCAGATGATTCGTTGGCACGGGCTGATGATGACAAAGCCTGTGGCGAGTCTTCTTCTTCTTCTCCTTCTTGTTTCTGGCACACAAGGAATGGTTTAGTGCATCGCTACCTCCCGCTGGTTTTATATATATAACAATGTTTTTATCAAGAAATAAGAAAAGAAAATATATTAATCTAGCATACAATTTAAAATTAAAAACAAGAGATAAAGAGAGATTTGCTGTGTCAAACTGGCTGCAGTCCTGAGGAGCCGAACAGAGATTTATCTCTATAAAAGCTGTTGGCTGCGTTCACCGACTGTCTGAGATTCATTTTGCACCTCGCTGCTGTGATTTTTTTTTTTTCTTTTTCTGCAGGGTAGCTCAGAAAATATACCATGTTTTGGCAAATAAGTTCTTTGATCAACTTATCATGTTGTGCCAACTGGGGTTAAAAAAAAAAAAAACACCAGCAGCTTTTATCAGAGGGTTTCATGCAAAACTTTGATCTTCCATTTGAAGAACACAACATATTTGAATGTGTTCAGTCAGAACTCAGAGAGATGATTTGGTTCTGGGCAAAATAAAAAAAAGAAATGTCAAAAATACCAAAAATGGAATAGAGATGTTAAAAAAAAAATGTTGGGTTTTTTTTGGACAGAATATGAAATTTTGGCTTGTAGTGCTTTTCAAAGAATATGCTGCACTTCAAACACCTTTTATTAAGAAAAAAATATTTAACGCTGTGCCAAATTGCTGGTATCGAACAGGTTCCCAAGTCGCTGTGAAGCAGAAAACTTTGTAACAGCATCAACTTATCTTGATTATAGTTCGGGAGCAGGAGGATGATGATGATCGCACGTCCACACATCACACTCTTTACATTATAGCTTTAGTCCAACAGCTTCTGGAGACGCACAATAACTGACAGTGTATTAGAGACAAAGACACACAAGCACGCATTCCCGTGTGCACAATCCAGACAAAGACAAAGACACACACACACACTGGCGCAGACTGGCACTCGTCTTTGCCCGTCTCGCGCCTTTGCTCCACCAACACAATACTGTCCGATTTTGGCGCATCACATGGGCTCGGAGACAGACAAGGCTGTATTATCAACAACTGACAAGAGCTCACGTCCTGCGAGTGTGCGTGCATGTGTGTGTGTCTGTGTGTGTGTGTGTGTGTGTGTGAGAGGGAGAAAGAGAGTTCAGGTTGAGGCTGAGCTGTCAGCGGCAGACAAGCCCCATCAAGTCTTCCTCCTCTGTCTAACACACACTCAGCCTCTCGCCTCGGGAGGTGAGAAGCCGCTAATTGGCAAAGGGTGAAACACACACATGCGTGCGCTCGCAAGTACACACACAATTGAGTGACGGTCAGTTACAGTCAGACACACACACACACTGGGTGCTGGTTCGAACAAAGAGACAGAAATACAAACAGACAGATGGACACAGACGTCTGGCTCTGAGAGGCAGTACAGGGAGCTGTGTGAAGCACACACACACACACACAGTAACACACACACACACAACCTGGTAGACGAGAACACATTACTGTGGCCAATAATGCAGCCGGCCTGCTCCCCGACTTTCTCCTCAACTTTCCCACTTTTATTTTATGACGTGATGGTTTTTATTCACTTATGTATTAATGGATTCTATCTTTGCAGTTTAGCCTGAATGCGCACAGAGCTGACCTTAAAAAAAAAGCGTTCATCGCCCTCTGTGTGTTCTCCGCAGCGCCGTAGGGAGAGACCGATGCAAAGCATAAATACACACGGTATATATATATAAACACTCTTCACAGCACAAAGCACTCAAACTTTTTGCTTTTCAACCATTTTCAACGCATGCAGCCTCACTGTGGACATATATATAGGTGGGATGATAAAAATGTGCAAGGCAAGCAAGAGCCCGACTGAATCCAATCACAATCTGTTAAAGCACCAACTCAACTTCTCACTCAGTATTAAATGGACCCATGTGGAGGAAGGAAGTCTTCTTCACTGTCTTTCCTGGCACGTTGCTGCTTTCTTGGCATATTAGTGCCATCAACTGTCAATCAGTGGTATAGCACGAACCCGGCAGCAGGAATGTGAAGTGCAAAGCAGACATACATCCACCAAAAAAAGAAAATCACTGTATATCTCTTATTCAGAGGTCAAAGGTCACAACAGGTGCCTTAAAGTTGAAAAAAATTTGATCTCAGCATCTATTTCCTATACGTAGCTGCAGATAATATGCTGTAACATGACATATTTTCTCAATCGACTTCTCACCATCGAGCAAAAAACAAGACAAAATGATGATGTCACAGCAGACCGTCCAATAATATTTATAGTCAACAGTCTGGATGAGTGAGGATGATGTAATCAGCATAAATGACAAACTGTCAACATCCTGTTTACATAACATGCACGCCGACGCCGACGCCATGCCCTCGCACTTTCACTCACCCAAACAGGAAATAAGTTATTAAGTCATTTAGTCCTTGAAAGGACTGCTGCTGCTGCTGCTGCAGGTGGATGTTTATAGTAGGATGACTGCATGTGACTCAGCATAATGAAATAATCAGTTTACATCATTTTTCTAACATTAGATAAATAAAGAAATAATCAGATTCATTCTCCGCTCCATTATAATAAATTACAGCTTTCAGTTTGGCCGTAATGCACGATGAAGCCGGTCGAACTTTACGTCTAATATCGTGCAGAAATAAATTACAGCTGCTCGACTGTGCCGTCTGTGCTAAATGCAGTACAAGGAGCGGCGTATGGGGAAAAAAGGTCAACCTATATATGACGGGCAGTGAAAGCAGCACGGGTGTTATTATCACCGTCATGCTGTAATTCATCTTAAATAATCTGTTCAATGATTCCACACTCACATCCTCATCATTATGCACAGGTGTCCTTTTACTGAACCCAACTTAACAAGCTTTACTTGCACAGCTCAACTTGTCAGCATGGCAGCTGGCAAAAACACACACACACACACACATTCAGTAGCACCTGCACCAGCACCTGCACCAGATACCGACGTCTCTCCGCTGCCTCGGCCAATCAGTCCAGCACAAGCATCCACACAAACTCCACAAAGGACAGACATGAGGAGGGGGGGTTGTAAAGTACATACATGAGAGGAAGAGCGTGTGAACGACACAGAAAGGGAGGAAAGTGTGTGTTTATGTGTGTTGGAGGAGAGGGTGGAGATCAGAGACAAATAAACAGAGACAAAAAACACCCCAAAAAAGAAAAAACGCTGGCAGCCAATACTTGAAAACAATGCCTCAGACTTTGGAGGAGGAGGACCCTCCCTCATCTGTTGATCCCCGGATGAAAGCCTCACAACTGAACAGTAGAGGTAGCTGGGCGGAGGGCATTGGTGTGTGTGTGTGTGGCTGTGTGCACCCAGCTGGGCGGCCAAAGAACAAAACAACACCTCAGCAGGCACTTGTAGTCTCTCTAGTAGACTCACACAGAAAAAAACTCACACACACACAAGAGAGGTTATAATCAAACGAAAGCCGATCAAACAGTCTGAAAAAAACAGCTCGTTATAAATCTCATAACGATACGATATCATAGCGATTTAACGGTCAACAATTCAACATAAAAACTCATTTTAAATGAGGTACCGGTGATCGATAAGAGACGACGTCAATCAGGCATTTAAATGAAAAACAATGTTCACTATAAAGTGTAATAATTCTGATTAACTTAGAATTACAAGAAAGAACATTAAGTTTCTATTTTAGGCAGGATTTTAGTCTGAAGCTTAATCCGACTTAGAGTTTCAGACAAAAATATTTTAGATCTTAGTTATTAGCTACTTGCACAAAAGGATGAAAATGTTGCATCAGTGCTATTGAATCATTGATCCTTGGCGCGATTTATCACTTATAAATCAGTGCTTTTATAAGAAACTTTAAACCATGGGTGTGCAGAGAGGCATCAACAACTTATGGATGGGAAATGAATGAAAGAGGAAGTAGCATTATTGAAAAATGGGTCAAATAGATGTGTTGTAATAAGAAATTAAACTATGACATGATGTTAATCAATAAATGTAAGGCTCAAGTCCATGTGTGTGTTTGTTTTAAAGCCTCGTTATCTTTTATAGTCTTGGAGAAGATGATGATGGTGATGCTGCCTTCAGGTTCTGCAGGAGCAGGTGTGGTGTGTTTAATAAGAGGATGATTATTAGAAGATGATATTGATGACGTTCCCCACTGTGCTCCTCCTCCTCCTCCTCACCCTATAACACCCCACCCTACACAGCCACAACAACACTGCACAACAACAACAACAACTCTGTGACACTTCATAGTCATCATCATCTTCTTCATATGCACCGCGTGCAAGTTGTGCTGGCCCATAGGTGGCCATATAGGATCAGATCAGGCTGTTTTAGGTTTGGTGATGATGATGGTGCCTTCAGGTTCTGCAGGAATTTCATATATTTTTTAAATTCATCATTAGAGGATGATATGACGTTTCCCTGCCTGTCCCACTGTGGTCCTCCTCACCCTACACCCCACCCTACAGAGCAACAAAAACAACAACAACTCTGTGACACTTCATCATCTTCTTCTTCATCATCATCATATGCGCCGCGTGCCTCATTTGCATAAAAAAGTTGAGGTGGCCCATAGGTGCCCATATAGAATCAGTTTCTATTCTAGCTCTTCCTTGCTAGCTTGTAATGTTCATCAAATCATCACCACCACCACCACCAGCACACAGGGCAGGACACCAGCTAACAGCAGCAGCGGCCACACAGACAGATAAACACCTCCCTGTCTCTGTGATAAAACGCTCCAGCAGACGCCGAGGTGGCAGTGCTGCTGTTACCCCACAGGGACGCACACATAGCGGGCTGCTGCTGCCGCGGCTGCCGCTATGTGCTCTGGTGGTGCTGCAGACTGATGAGGAGCCATGCAGCAGGCAGCAGGGGCTACTAGCCGGCTTGCTTGCTTGCCTTTGCTTGCTTGCTGCTAACTTAGCCTCGTTAGCTTAGCTGCTGTGTGCTGGCGCAGCTCGGAAAGCGGCTCCAACTCTTTAACACAGCAACTTCCACCGTCTGGCCCAAAGTCGCAGCCTGCACCGGACCAGCCTGACCAGCGTGTAGCCGCGCACATAGCACCACCACAAGCACTACAGTATCCCTCCTGCAGCCGCCTATGACTCAGACATCATTCAATTTAAATACAATAAAAAATAAAAAAAATCCCAGTGTGCAGTCAGAATAAAATTAATAAATAAAAAGCATAACTCAGAGAATATCACAGGAGGCGTCCTACCTGTCAGTGCAGTCTGAGCCGCCGTGTCTGCTGCTGGGTTTTTCTGGGGGGGGAGGTTTTTTTTTCCTTCTCTCTCTCAAAGTCTGTGATGATGATGTTGTTGTGATGTTGTGTTGCCAGACGTCAGGTCCAACTGCACCACAGCGGTTTCCAGTCTGGGAAGCAAAATAAAGCCCAGCTGCCTTTTTACTGTAGTACACTACATCGCTGCTGCTGCTGCTGCTGCTGACAAGCCGCCGCCGGTGGTGGTGGTGGTGTTGGTGGTGCTGTGGCTGAAGCTTTGGCGACACATGCAGGTCCCAACCCAAATAACAGCCCAAATAACCAAAAAAAAAAAGAAGAAGAAAAAAGAAAAGGGGATCAGGAGGCAGAAAGTACAGCAACACCACTGTTTGTTATGATGGGTTTTGATGATCAGGTGCACGTTTCAGAAATATGGTGGTGGTTTCTTCCTCATACAACTGCTAAACTAGGACAAAATAAGTTATTACAAGTCACTTGAAAACCAGAGTTATAAGTACAGTGCTTCATGATGAAATGTAATAAAATAAAGTATTTTGAAAAACAAACAAACAAACTAGTGTTACATAGGTTTTCCTATACGAGAAGGTGTGATATCACAGTCTCCTCATCTCTGAACATCAGTGATAATAATAAACAGTGAGTCAGGACAAAAGAAATGCAGCTATTATGATAATTATGTGGTAAACCATCCGACCACAAGCTGTTTTAAACCTGAGTTATAAAAATGTTGTTTTTTTGTCCTGCACTTCCCAGCTGGTTTGAGCTCATCATTTTATTTCACTCAACATATCCTGTATCTTTTGTAAACATTGCTTCATCTTAACATGTCCATTTTACCCACAATTATTGATGATTTAAAACACTTCACCTATAAAGGCACCTGTATTAAACACTTCTTTTCACTGGACCACACTCAATAATTAATGAAAAAATACCTCCAAAACAAAATGCATCATAAATAACAATGGTACATATTTACATCCCCTATAGTTCTCCTAATGTTCGCTTTTAATTTGTTTCTATTCGGAGCCAGGAAAAGGAATGAAAAGACATGCATTTCTTTCATAAACCCCCATTTAGAGTAACTGAAAATAAATTCAAGGAAGCAAAGCTATTTATCACAAACTTTATTTAAAATGTGTACATAGAACAATATATTATATAATATACTATTTAAAGCATGTGCAAAACTGTAAATGAAAGTATGTTAGGCTAGCTGTCAGTTCTCGTCGAGTGCAGCCTGTGACAACATACTGCCTTCGTATTAAAACTTGCTACTCTAGCATGAAAACCTTGTTCGACACTAGTGTTCTCTTTTTTTTTTATTGTGCTGTCACAACGTGTGGCATCGTACAGGTTACAGGTTTCCCCATGTCATTCCAGTTACAAAAGAAAAAAAAAAAAATGATGAAAGGATGTGAATCCAACACCTCAAAGACAATTTGGGCAATTTGCCCCCAGAGCCAAAAGAGGAAATGGGGAGATAATTTTCTGTGACTTGAACTGTAATTAACACTGTTTTACCATGGTAACCATACTTAGCAAGGCCTGGCAGGCTACCGAACACAAACCCCACCAGAGAGAAACTCTTAAAGCATGTAATAACAATCATTAACCATCCTAATGGGCTCGGAGCTTCCCTGATCATGACTGCATCAAGTACATCTGGACTGTTCGGAGGGTGCTGCAGGAGTCAAACACATGGTGCACTGCAGACAAAAGGCCACGGCCCAGGTGGCTTCTGCAAGATGAGGATCCATTTCCACGGAAAAATTTGATAAACTGAGGAAATGTAGAAAGACCTTGAATGTGGAAAATCAGAGCTCATGAGATTCCTAGAAAACAGAATCTTTAAATCTCGCCTCGTCTTTAATAATTTGCCTCGGCCACTTTGTACAGATTTATAAAATGGAAAACAAAAACAAGGAAAGAGAGAATTGTTTTTCTTCCTACAGGCCTTTCCTTCATGTTCCCAAACAAGAGACAAAGGCATCCCTGAGTGTCCAGCTCCAAGAAATCCCCAACGTGTCCCAACTGGTACTGCTACTGTGTGACAGAGGCTGCGCTACAAAAACAAAACAAAAAACAATACGGCCTTGTTGTTATCGACGGACGGGCGGACGCCAGGACAAGGCAAATACCAGATCCACAGTCAACAGGCTGAAAAATCATTAATTCTCTGAAATGCCAGCGTGGTGCAGATTTAATTGTGAGCCAGTAAAAAAAAAAAATGTTCAGGCTTCAGGCACAAATATTTTTCTCTGGCCAGCTGCAAACACCTGCAGAAGGGGCTGTGCTGATCCACAGTCATCTCCAGTTATAATCAGCTGCAGTCTACGGCTCCAAATACGATGACAAGGGATGATTTAAGTCCAGAGTTGTTGTTCTTTTTTATTTCATCCTTATCACTTTGGAGTTTTTTTTCCTCTTCCCCCCTTTCTCCTCCTCTCTGTTCCATGATGAATAGCACAGAGAGAGGAGCATCCACCCAGAGCCAGTTAGCATGAGGAGGTGGCGTAGGCTGGTGGGATGGTGAAACTCAAGGCGATGCCTCACCGATCAGCTGAATAACAAGATTTCCACTTGTTTCTGACTGGACGAGCAGCAAGCCTGCGTGTCTGCCTGCAGTGGTGGGCTTGAACTGGACGGGGAGCTTCAGATAGTGCTGCGATCTAATGGGTGAGACAGAAGAACGACAGTTAATACATAAAAAGAAGAAGAAGAAGTACTTCAATTTGAAAATCAAACAGTCAGGGTTAAACAACTAACAGACAATAAATGGGGCAGAATCAGTGCATTGTGTTAAGTGTAGACATGGATACAGTGGCATCATGCAAAAGTTTGGGCACCCCTGGTCAAAATATCTGTTAATATGAACAGTTAAGCAAGTGGAGGATGAAATTATCTCCATAAAATCAAACATGAAACACTCTTTTGCAATATATAAACTACAGTACATATAAAACTTTGCTGCAGGCCCTTTTCCTTTTCTGACATTTTGGAAAGTTGAAAAGTTGAAAATAAAAACAATATACAGTGTATTGTTTAAAATGTAAAGGGAATGTGTCATCTGTAACTCTATGTCTTTTGGAGATAATTTCATCTTCCACTTGCTGAACTGTTCACATTCACATGAATGGACATTTTGAACAGGGGTGCCCAAACTTTTGCACAACACTGTATGAGAGTACGTGGTCACGACAAGGCTACAATGAAGCCACACAATGCACACAACACATCTATAGCAGGAATGGGTCAGGTGCAGGTCACAACTTGTCCACCAGAGTGTTTTGGAGTTGTTGGATTGTGTATTTGACGAGTTAATGAGGGAAACCAAGAAATCCTATTAGCCTCTGTAGCTTAGCTCTAAGCAGCTCACGGCTCTGCTCCGCCGTTCTAAAAATAGCTTGCACCAACAATTAAAGGTAACGAACCTACTGCTATGACTATAGGGATTATGGCAATTGGCCAATTTTCCAAAATGTTGAACTATCCCTTTGAGAGCTTCAATTTTACCTATGTCATTGAATGCATCTGAGTATACGTTGTTTATCTGATTTAAAAAGCACTAAACATATGTTCCGCCCACTCTGAGCACAGTCCCTCGTCAGCACAGCACAGCACAGCACAGCACAGCAGAGCACACACAGCTACTACCTGTGGCCAAGCAAAACCCTCCCAAAGGCCTTAGTTAGACAAAAACACCAGCACTCCTCCTCGAGGCCTCAAGTGTGCACCGTATATAGAAACATCACCCACCGGGTCCCAGCAGCTCACGGGACCTCCCTCCCATGGCGAGCATTTGCGATGGGAAAACGTTACACAGACTAAAGTTACGTGTTTTGACTAAAACATTATCGTTTAGCATCAAAGAAGTTGAGCACAGTGAGAATAAACCACAAACAGACCTAGACAGTGATTATATAAAAAAAAAAAAGTTACTAAATACTGGGACTCCCACTGTGCATCACATGGCTTGTACTATCACAGGTGCAGAGTGAGAGAGCGTTTCAGCTCAGGAATAAAGACCTCTGGACTCACCTCAGGGAGTATTTGGAGTGCTTGATGTGGAAGGGCTCCTTAGAGTTTACAAATTTCAGCTGCAAGTCAATTAGAGAAGCCAGACAACAAATATCAAGTCCATGCATTGCACACAGTCACAGTTGTTAGGGACCGTTATCACATCAACAAGTCATGCAAATCTCTATTTACAGTCTGGAATAACAGTATATACAATGGGAGCTACAGGCAAGTGGCAAATTAAAGGAAAACTCTCATAGGATAGGTCTTCAAATGAGTTCAGATCTTATGCATGAAGCCCTCTAAATGGTTTGAGTATGAAAATTATGTAGAGCATATGCAATGAGTCCTTGAGCCCTATAGACAGGGGCATCGTCATTCACTTTTACATTTTACTTGTCACTTGTCTGCACTGGTCAAATCTCATCTGGAAGCAGTTGCATTGAATGAAAATTGCTGAAATTGAATTTTAAACCATCCTTTCTTCTATAGAGCTCCTGCTTTAATTCTCATACTCATAGATGTGCATGTATATACTGTATTTCTGTCCGTCTGTATTGTGTCTCGATAGGAATCAGGGCATGCCTCACCTCGTGCGTGTTGGACGAGTTGTTGCGGATGCTGACCTTCAGAGAGCTGGACTCACCCACCCGTGTGGCTGGGAAGGTGTACAGATCCTGTGGAGAGTACACACCCCTCCGCACAGCCTCCTCCTGGCTGAGAAGTACAAAGTGTGCCAGTTTAGACAGGACATAAGGCATAACAATTACCATCAGAATGAAACGCTTCTCCTGAACAAAGACACCCCATACATTAAACTATGTTTTTTCTTTTCTTTTAATATTGTAAAATAGTGGCAGCTTTGAAAAATCAATATATAAATGACTTTTATACACCGAGCACTGGAGCTATAATTAAATTTCATGAGGAAGACTGGAGGCAATTTAATATGCCACAAATTATAAGACCGCCCTTTTATTTTACGTATCAAAAGTGCATCTAATTTGTATTTCTTTTTGTTCTTTCAAGGCTTTTTATCATGTCTCGCACAATTGAGAGATGACGGCAAGAATAAATTGAGTTTAACATGCACCAACATCACCAACTGGATGTCGCAGTGACTTAAATTCATAGTCCACGAGGGCCCTCCGCACTGAGCCTTCCTTTACACAAGATAAATGCCACATGTCTCCCCTCTGTGCTCAGTCCACAGTTATTCTTAATCTCTCAGTAGGTCTTACCTGGATTTGCCTGCTGAGCCTTCAGCTCTCTTTCTGCTCTTGACTGTGGGCTCTGTTTTCACTAGAGAGTGGTCTCCTTCCTGTCGTCCTTCCACTGGTCCAGACTTTATTCCCTTTAGACACACAGATGAAAACTTTAAAGTCTTGGCTTGTAAGCTCCTGAAGCGCTAAGGAACCTGCGCCAAGAACTACCAAATCACAATAGCATAACATAACTAAATGTAAAACTTCTCACAGAGCCAGTTCAACCCAGACTGAGATGCATGAAACCAGATCTGAGGTTTTCAAACTGGGAGTCACACATTAGCGTTTAACACTGATGAATAATTTAGCACCAACTGTAGCATCTAAGAAATACGACAACAATAACACTAAGCAGCGCCCGCCATCCTCAGTCGCCACTTAACCTGCCTAAGTGGAGGCGTCTATCTGACACCCACTCGCTGTGTTATGTATGCTCTTAAGTTAACTGGGTCTGTCAAAACACTTCACATTAAAAGCAGCAGACATGCGAAACCCGCAGGGCCTTTTCTCAGCGGGGTGCCTCTTCTTCCCATCCCAAACCCACTTTCCTCATTTGTTAATTCTGTCACTACTAGCACTACAAAGGAATAGTTAAGGTGCAACCACACATGCAGTTTCTTTTAAACCAGTAGGTTTCAAGTTAATGACACTGTAGTGAGCATTTTCCCCTGTGTGGCTATAGGCAAAGCAGCTCAGTGAGGCGTTGGAGCATTAAACAACTTAATTTATACATGCATAATAATTTGCCATTTAGAAATGTCTGATAAAAATGGTTGATATGGACATCACAGCTATTTAGGATGATATTAAATCTCTGCATGTGCCCAACTTGTGCTTGTATATAGTCCTGCAGTGTAGTGTGTGGATCCTGGGACAAGTTAGAGTAACACAATGACTAAGGGCGTATTCACACCAGGCTCGTTTGGTCCGCTTGAAACGGACTTTTCCTCTGGTGCGGACTTTTTGGGGAGGTGTGAATACAAACCAGCGGACTCTGGTGCGGATCAAACAAGTGGACCGAGACCACCTCTGCAGGTGGGACTCGGTCCACTTGTTTGATCCGCACCAGAGTCCCAAACGGACCCTGGTGCGGTTCGCGTATGGTGTGAATGTAAACCGAACCTTTCCCGAACCAAATACAAAATCCAAGCGCCTTTTTGGATTCAACAGGCTTCCGTTGTTGTCAGAAAATGTGTAAATTATCAATGAGCCGTGGGTCGATGGAGCACAGATAGACACGCTGCCTCCTTGACATTTATCAGATGCTGGAGGACTCCAAGTCCCAACGATGCACATTCTTTTTTTTTCTTCTTTTTTTAAAACTGATAACAGAAAGTCGTTATCCAATTAATAACCATTAACAGAAATAAATGTGACTATAGGCTTATGCCGATCGCCAACGCAGCATCCTGAGAGGATGATTATGTTTTTTGTTTTGTTTTTTACTGTGCCGTCCTTTTTTTCTTCCTTTTTTTTTTTAGCGCACCATGCTTAGGGGTGTCAACATCTACACGTGTAAACGGGTACATGGATAACAAATCATAGCCTATCCGTTTAGAAAACTCAATAACCTTAGCAGTTTACATGTTTCAGATAATAGGCCTGATGGAACTGCGTGTCAATCCCCCCTCACTTTATCTCCGCGTAGCCTCTCTCCAGCTGTCCTTTCAAAATAAAGGCTGGCTGGCTTTACAAGTGTAGAAAAAACTGTAAACGTTGACACCCCTACTTCAGACGCGCAGACATCTGTAGGTATGTTGTCTGACTTTCCTTCGCCATACACGGGGATTGCTGCATAACGGCCACGTAGCCTCCAAGTGATGAATAAGCAGGACAGATGAAACTGGAAATACTACCAAATTGAAAGGGCTTCATGCCTTTATTGTGTTTTTCGTGGAAGATCCCGCTGATAGGCTAATTCTTATCCAATGATTGAGACTGTGGGACCCACGACAAAGTTGGTCCGCTTGTGAAAAAATGCAGTGTGAATACAAACCGTTTTTTTTTTTTTAAAAGGTCATATCGGACTTTCCTGGTGTGAATACGCCCTAAGTGAGTCCTCACAGTGCCACAGAGTTGGAAGCGGGTTTGGGATTTCTGCTGAGGCTCCGACACCGGGTGGCACTCCAAGTCCCAGAACTGTGCGTAATCTCCTCTGTCTCTGGGCAGGAAGGTAATCGGGACCTGGGAGAGGAAGAAAAGATAAATTATAATTGTTTTCTCTAATGTTTGTCAGCCTTAGAAGAAGGAAAAAAGAAAAGTCTCATAGTCTGAAAGCCAAACATTTAAAAATTACAAAACCAATCAAAAAGAAAAGAAATGTTATTTATTTTCCTTTTGTTTTGTCTTAATTGCAATTATGTCCCTGTTAGTATCACTTTCTATGAAAGCAGCAGAGAGAGGAGGTGAATGTGATTATGTAAATGTTGAAAGTGAATTAAAAACAAAGAAGAAACAGAAAACAGTCACATTTTGACATTACAATAAACAAGCCCTGGTGGGGTTTTGCTTTAATTATTCGACACAGGTGTCCAGAGCACGACTGAATTCGCTGAAGCGCTCTGAGAAACTGTAACATTTTGAGTAAATCTTACCTTGTCCTGTTAAAGTGAGTGTAGCTGGACATGAGTCGTATTCATTACCTGCATCTTCTCATGAACTCCCAGAATCCCCGAGACCCTGGAGCATCGGAAAGCAGCGTAGGTGGCCCGGTACACATCTCCGCTGTTGTCAACCCCCTGAGGAAAGACGAGGGACAAAAACCTTAACACGAGTCATTGCTATGACACAGTTGTCATGAAGATAAAAATATAAGCAACTTGTAGTGAGTCATGAGACAAAAGAAAAGACTTCGGGCAGACTAGTAAACCTAAGTAAGGCAACAAAAAAAATCTAAGAAACTGGGGGGAAAAGCATCTGGAGATGATAAAAGGAAACAGGAAAAAACAGAAGACAGGGATCAGAATTTAAAAAAGGCACCTTGACGTATGGAGGGGCAAATGAAGACAGGTACCACCTCACTTCCTCCTCCCCATTCTGCACCTCCAGGTGAGCCTCTGCAGCACAGGACAAACAGAGAGTCTCAGTCTCTCACAGGGACATAGACGGTGCAGTGAAGACAACTATAAACCTTAAAGGGACACTTCACCCAAAATCGATAATTCACCAATTTTCTACTCACCGTCATGATTTCATTTCAAACAACTTTCAGAGTCATCAAAACGCTCTAGGAGTTCCAGGGCGCGTCCGGCTGGCAACGGATTTTTTATAAAATGGTGGCAGATAGAGTTGACTTTTGAATCGTCCAAAACACACACTATAAAATTATTTTTTTCTGAACAACAACTGAAAGTTCTCCAAACCCTTCCTTGGCATGACAGTGAGCAGATGATTGGTGAATTGTCGATTTTGGGTGAAGTATCCCTTTAACAGTATTTCAACTAAAGCAGATTCCAGTTCATACCTGAGGTTTCCCCTGAAGGGGTGCTGGGGAAGATGATGGTCTTGCTGCTGATCTCCACTGGTGCCTGAGGTGACTGTGGAGTCTGCGGGGTCTGCAGGGGCAGCGAGGGCTTGGCGGCGAGCCTGGCCACAGGCAGCACAGGGGTGGCGGCGAGAGGAGGCAGCGCCGACAGCGACCTGTCTGCTGGGGCCGCGGACACGTCCAGAGCCAGGTCCTGACGAATCTGGACCTTAATGAACTGAACCACACGTCACATCGCATGTTAATTCTCATAATCCAACGTGAGATTCGCTCAAAAAAGTTGCAGTATGTGTCCTGTTATGTCGCCCGCACCTTCTGTTGACCATCACACTGGACATAAATCTGCCCACTCCATGGAAGCAGGGCAGCTTTATTTGCTAGGGAGGGGTTGGGGCTGATCAAAATCTGCAAGTGGCACCTGGGAACAAAACACAAATATGTACAATTAAGTCTATGTTTAAAGCCAGACAGAGTTGTTTTAGAGGTAAATTCATGCAGAACTGCTGATGCGTGTTCCCATCAGAAGCAATTTTTCGTCCGTAGCATAGCTCTGAGCAGCTCACGACTCTGCTCTGCTGTTCTAAAAATAGCTTGCATAGGGATTATGGTAATGGGCCAACTTGCCAAAATGTTGAACTATCCCTTTAATACAAATATTGCTTATACAGTGACTTTAGCCAATGCATCTTTGACTGAACAAGCAGATGTGCTCTTACTGAGGCTCGATGACTCCATGCTGGGGGGTGATGGTGAGGCAGTGAGCCGGCCAGGACAAATCGAAGCTCAGCTCTCTGGATGTGTTGTTCCGGATCTGGACCTGACTGGTGGCGGCTGCACCATCTGGGAAACAAAAACAAAACACAAAATCACCACCAAAATATGAGCTGCTGGTCTCTCAGTTGTGGTCTGAGTCTGGTGTTAAGCTTAAATGTTAAAGCGGAAGTTGAAAGCAAAGGTGGATAAAAGTTATAACATAATGAGGTGCTTTTCAAAAACCTAGAGTCCACTCACTGATGCTAGGAGTTGCGAGGACGAGCTGCTCTGGGTGGATGGTCCAGGACTCGGACTGCTTGTGTTGTAATGGCTCTGGAGTCTGAAGGAAGGAAAAGAGTCGACCTTTACATTAGAAAACTAAACATTTTTTATACCAGTATATAATTAAGCAAAACAAATGTGGATAGAAACAATTAAATTTCATAGACAATTGCTCGTGGTACCTTTAAGGACGGTTCTGTCACTCTCAGTGCTGGACCCTGAGGACCTTTGACCGGCAGGACATCCAAAGACACACTGCCATTGGCCAAACCACTGGGAATCACACAACAAAAATTAACTCTTTATTATGTTTCACTTTCACACCCTTAGACTAGAGTAGACCATTACTTTTACCAAATCAGTTCAAGTGTTCCTTAAAGGACAATTCCGGGCAAATCCAACCTTGGGCTGTAGTTTCCTAATAATTTAGGTCTAAAAGAATGAATCTGAAGTAGTAGTAGTTGTGTCTGTCCATGCATCGCCACAGCAGCGTATAATGGGAGCGGAACGGATCATAGGCTGTTTACATCCTACAAAACTGCATTTTTTTTCCCCCACAGACAACAGATAGTTTCAAACATACACACTGAGCACTTCAACGTGATTCTCATGTGAGACTTCATGTGAGATTTTGTATTACAGCTCCGTTCACAAACATGGCGGCTTTCTTGAAGTAAACAAACCCTTCTGTGTTTGACAATGTCAGATGGCTATAATTCAAACAAACAGCCTATCATCGATGTGGCGATGCAGGGACAGACAGAACTACTGCAAAACAGGAGACATTAAAAAGAAAATCTTCAGATTCATTTTTTTACACCTAAAATATTAGGAAAATAGAGCCCCAGTTGAATTTGCCAGGAACTGTCCTTTAAGTCAGAGACAGTAATGAATGAAATCGAGTGTGTTCAGTAATGCTACGGTACCTGTCTGTCTCTGAACCGTGTCTAGCGCGGGGCAGCAGCAGCTCGGTGTGGTCTCTGTCGTCACAGTCTGTGCTCTTTGTGCCTCCCAGCAGCGACACCACCACCTTACTCATGTTGCCATAGAAGATGTGAGCCTCGTTGGGCCGCTGGGGCAGGTCACAGGCTGCAGGATTAGTTAAACAACACAAGAAATGTTAGACATTGACCAAACAACCAAAATATTTAAGAAGAGAAAACTAGCTTTCCATAGCCTTGTAAACATAAGAGAGCATCAGTAATGTTTAATTCACTGATAAGCAACAAAACAGCCAAAAATAATGTCTGTATTGTCCTTTTAACAGTCAATTTTAACTAGATTTCCTATTCAGAGTGAAGCCCAGACAGATCTTTGGCTCATCACAGTACTGTGCTGTCTTACCCTCTGTAATATTTTCTTCTCCCAGGAACTTCTCATTAAAGTCAATGTTTTTCAGCAGACTGTTCTCAGACAGAGCTTTCCGTGCAGCCTCTGGTTTGTTCTGAAGCAACCTGAAAGAACAAAAACACAAAAGCTCTGTCAGGGGAAACAAAAACAGCTTAAGCACAGCCATCTGTAATCAGATCTATAAACTCCATCAGCTTTTTTTTTTAATTATCCACAAACAATGTGTGTTGATTTGAAACAATAGCGCAGTAAACAAATCATTTGTAGGCAGCAAATATCACAGGCATTGCTTTTTGTACAACTGTTGTGTGGAGATCTGACGGTGGAGAAAATGACTTGGCTTATCTGTTTTGCTTTTTTTTTTCTTTCTCTGATGACTTGTCAACATTTCCAGCTCCTTTGTTTTGTTTCTTTATGCTGTGCATAATCAAACCACTTTAAAAGACCACTGATTCTTTCAAGGACAACAGATTAACACTGGAGGTCTCGCATAAGCACAACGGAAATTAGGTAAAGAAAGAAAAACTTACAAAACAAGAATTTTGAGTGTCAACCGTGTATGTGGATTTAAATGACTTTCCCCTTTTTGACTGGTAGCACTTTAAATTATTTAAAGCAGACTTGATGTGAAAATAATAAGTGGAGTTTGTTCCCTCTTCTCTTTTAATTGGCTGTTGCTGCACAGAGCAGTATTTTTATTCAACAAAGTGACATTAATACACTCGGTAACAAGAAATCACGTCGGTCCAAAAATCATTCAAATGATGAAAAAACAGAAACAATCACTGGGAACAACGTGTTCAGGAAAACATAGCGTTATAAGACAAGCTTTCAATAATCCTGATCTGTGCATGGAAGTATGTGACATCATCTTTTTCCTAAACGTCTTGTAAAATCATGGTATAAACTGTTCCATCCAGTAATAACCTGAATGAGAAGTAAGGCTTTGAGGGCCTTTAGGGACGGTACATCTACAGCCGGCGTCTCTAACTGCCAACAATATTACCTCAAAAGAATAAACAAATTACTTTATGAGGCTCGACTAAAAAAAGGTCTCACCTTCTGTACTGTTGCCTGGAGACCTCGTCTCCACAGAACAGACAGACGGTAGCCAGCAAAGCATTGGCTGACTGACACAGGCTCTGCTCCCTCTGGGTCGACTTCATGAGCACAGTTATCACCTGAAAACAAATGCACACACACACAAAAAAAAGAAAGGGTGAAAAAACACAACTATTTATATACATAGCAAAGTCAAACTGAAGCACAGTCATTATTAAAGGGATATTTCACCCAAAATCAATAATTCACCAATGAAAACAAATGCACATACACCAAAAAAAGGTGAAAAAACACAACTATTTATATACAACAAAGTCATTATTAAAGGGATACTTCACCCAAAATCAATAATTCACAAATTTTCAGGATTTTCAGGACACCTGGGTCAATATGGACGAGCAGTATGTAGGTGTTTGGATGTTTCATAGTGTGTGTTTTGGACAATTCAAAAGTGAGCACTATCCACTGCCATTATATGAAAATCCGGTCACTCCAAAAGCGTTTTGATAACTCCAAGAGTTCTCCAAACACTTCCTTGGCATGACTTGAATTGAAAATTGGTGAATTATCGATTTTGGGTGGAGTATCCCTTTAACATGTATTATTCCCTTGTTTTACTGCATCTATAATCGTGTCGTTTCACCAGGAGATGTATCTACAGTCCTACCTCTTGTGTTCTTTCCTTCAACACAAACTGTGACGGGGCGAGGCTGATGACCGACGACTCCAGAACTGAGCGAGTCTGCATGTCAGAGAAGGCGACGGCTTTGATGAAGGCCGCTCTGGAGCCGGTGTTCCTCACACAAAGACAGACTTTGCTGACGTGGCCGACAGCGATGTCAGACAGCGTCGCCACATAGGAGTCCGCCTGTTTCCTCTGGTCCTCCAGGATGATGTTGCTGGTCCCACCGTAACCAGACAGTGGAATCTGAGGATGGGAAATAACAGAAAGTTATTGAAAAAACAGCCAGTCGTTCATATTTTAATTGACAAGGGACAGAATGGCTGACTGAAGACACATTAAAGGGATATTTCAACATTTTGGCAAATTGGCCCATTGCCATAATCCCTATAGTTTTAGGAGTAGGTTAGTTACCTTTAATTGTCGGTGCAAGATATTTTTAGAACGGCGGAGCAGAGCCGCAAGCTGCTCAGAGCTACCCTACGGAGGCTAATGGGATTTCTTGATTTCCCTCATCAAACTCATCAAATTTACCCCGAAACAACTCTGTTCTGTTATTATCTCATAGCGTGGTGAATGTGCAGTTCACAACTTGTCCACCAGAGCGTTTTGGAGTTGTTTGATTGTGTATTTTATGAGTATGATGAGGGAAATCAGGAAATCCTATAATGTAGCTCGGAGCAGCTCACGGATCTGCTCCACCGTTCTAAAAATAGCTTGCACGGACAATTAAAGGTAACGAACCTACTCCTAAAACTATAGGGATTATGGCAATGGGCCAATTTGCCAAAGTGTTGAACTATCCCTTTAAGGAAAGAAAAGAAGGTCGAGCAATAAAAGATAATGATGGGAACAATCCTCACTGTGAATTTGAGCCCTGGCTGTGAAGGCCGGACCCCAGACTGTTTGATCTCCAGCTTGGCCAACATGGAGGCCACTCTGGTGGGTGCAAAGAGCAGGTGGACGGCCACGTCCTCGCCGGGACGGATGGACAGCTCGCCATGTCGGGTCAGCCGCTCCTCTGGACTGAACATACTCTGGAGCTGTACAACACACGACACGCTTATATTCAATTCACCTTTGAACAGTCATGAAAAGGACTAAGCAATCATGGTTTTATATAATTTAGTGGAGGAAGGATGTAAGGAAACGTAAAGGAGTGATAAGGATCATAACTTTGAACTCTTAATGGCATATTAATGTGTTCATCTCTGTATTCATGTTGCTACGTGACTGATTAAATACAGGCAAGAGGCCAAAGAGCAAAAAAGATTTGATGAAGTAGACTTTTGATTCACTAGACCAAGATATGAGGGAAAGTAAAATAAACTCCAACAAACAAAAACAGCATTTGCAGAAAATCAGAGATGACACAATTGCCATTTTTGAAATATGGACATGCACGAGTCCTGACCTGAAAACAATCCTGGTCCTGACCACGGATGAGCAACCGCAGCTGCTGCGTGGCGCTGGTGGAGTTGTTCCTCAGCACCAGCTTCTGTTGGCTGAATAACAATGGAGATGTGAGCGCACCAGCCATATTTCATATCTCTCAGAAATTTTTGCTTAACTGCAGTTTTGAGACTGAGAGTTGTCATCGTGATGTTGCAATTTCGTGAAGAAGATCAAGGTCAAACCTGGATCTAGTTAAACCTTTGAAGAACACATGGGACTCTGCAGGGATTTAGTTTTCTTACAGCTGTCTTTACTTTACCTCCCTTCGATGAGTATAAATAAATTGTGCATTATGTTGAAATAGCTTCTGAGGAATAACATTCCCAGTAGATACCCTCTGTCCCTTCTCATGAATAACATTATACAAACCTTAATAGAATAAGATGGACCACTGGGCCTTGAATTTTTTTATTGATTACTTTCCAATGAATAACTGATATCTAGAGTGTTTTTGTCTGTGACCAAGAAAGAGTGAAATTAATGGAGAATCTGAAAAGTTGCTTACACAGCTCGTCCCAAAGTGACTCCTCCCCAAGCTATGAACTGTTTGTTGGAGAGAATCGGGGGGATGTCTCTGGCCAGGCCGGAGCCGGAGCCTGAGACAGCAGCGGCAGAGGGGATGGCAGCTTTCCCAGAATCCTCAGGGATGACTTCTCCTCTCAGGGTTACCTCGTACTGAGGGCCCGACGGCGACACCAAAATGGTGAGAAGGCTGCAACACAACAACGACGACAATGTTTAAGTGCAATGAGTGAATTTAGATAACCGCCAAGCATGATGTGACACATTCAAGGATACAATCCAAGACTGACACTTTATGCAAATTAGGACCAGTTTCAAAATCAAAAGCCAGGATATTGAAACTCTTCAGTCTCATATTGCCTCAGGGGGGAAAGGGAACTCTGTACTGCAGTCACCTGGAGTCCCCACATTTACAGGATGCTGGTCATTAATCCACGTTAACCCCCCGCAATTTCAAACCATTTTTTTTTTCATTACAGGTCTGAGATCAGGCTTATAGAAGATTTCAATTTGGTGTGGACTGGTGTTGAAATGAGAGAAATGCCTATTTATTAATGCTGTGTACATGGTTTTCCTTGCAATGGCAACGTGTAGAATTAATTTAGATAATCTAACCTAACGCTTCCCTCTCTGAAGACTAAAGCATGGCATGAGGTTCCTCCAACATAAATCTGGTTTCTTTAATCCTCTAACCTAGATAAAGAGAATAAATTGTTCTTCCTTATTTACTGGACCTTGAATATTTCTAAGCCCAGAAAAATATATAATCTTAAATGCATGGAAATGAAATGACTGTATACCTTTCTCTGCATTTCCTGTTTCCCTGTGCTTTGAAGGAGACAATAATCCCTTGCTCCTCTCCTTTCCTCAGCAGCAGTTCCTCAGGTGTCACAGAGAAACTGTCCTCAGCGTCACTGCACTGTAAACACAGGAATGAACGAGACGGACGAGGTCAGAGGGAAAGATTGAGGGAGTAAAGAATAAATAAAGAAGGAGAAAAAGAAGAAGGTAGAAATCGAGAAAAGAAGAATATGAGCAAAATATGAATGTAGCTACGGTACGCTGTACGTGCCACAGTCTGAGCCCAAAATGTCATGGAGGCTTACACAAGCCCCACATCTAATAAGAAAAGTAAAGGTCAGATTTACCTTGAGTTTCAGCTGCACGTCAATGTTTCCCGCATTCTTCAACGGCAGCGTCTGTTGACTGGATTTACCCAGAGGAGCGGACAAGCTGACGGTCTAGACAGGAAGACACACAGACGTTAGTCGACCTGCAACAGCTCTCACTGGTCTTAGCACAGAAATCTGCCATGATTAGTTTAATAATCAGAGTAGATAGTCAGAAGAATGACTGTGTGCTTCAAATCTTCTCTTTATCTTCTTTTAACATAGTTATGTGGGTAAACTCAGATATTAATGTGTTATATGTCTTCTCAGCTTTTACTGTCATGTCTTTACTGTGCTGAGTTCTTCTACCAGTGTAAAAACAGCCATATGGCAGCTTGACTACCTGCAGGTCTTTGGGAGCATGGACCCTTGCAGTTCCAGATCTGGCCACGATGGGAATACTCCAGATCACATGACTGGGACCAGGGGAGTCCAGCTCAATGTCCACACGAGCAACATACTCATCAGCTGGACCGAGCTCCCCTGAAAAACAAAATTATTAGATTGAAATACCTCCAACATGCAATAATGCAAAAACTATTACAGGTTCTGTGACCAATCAGATCAGTCAAGGTTTATTACCTGAAAAGCTATATTTCTGAGGGGCCTTGAAGTGCACCCAGACCATGAAGCTTGCTGGATTCTGAGATAAAGAAAAAATCATCAGTTATTCATCAATTTAGCTACACAGAGAGGGAAAAAAGTTTCTCCATAATGTCTTAATGTTCCCTCAGTAACCTTCACAGAGATTATTAAACAAAAAGATGCAGCATGTGATATTGACAGAGGTTGCAATGAAGGACTTACCTCCCCATAGCTGGCGTGCATCACGTGATTCAGCACTGAGGGAGAAGACATCGGGTTCATTTGTTCAGCCTGTTGCGTCGCCTCAGCCGTCATGGTGCCGGGCTGTTTGGAAAAGGTGAAGCATCGCCACGCTGTCGCGTTCTACAGGAAGGAGATACACAATGTGTGATACAGTTCAATATCATCACTACTATTTTTTTTTCGTTATATTGCTTAAGTATGAGTATTTAGGAGGAAATCACTAAAAAAAACTGATATCCTTCTACTTTTCAACAAGTCATAACAGTCAAAAAGCTCAGTTTGCTTTAAACTGCATGTTAAACTTAAGATGTGGTTTATGCTAATAGGTCAAAAGGTCATAATTCAAAACCCAGACACTTTAATTCACAGAGAGACATTTAAAATGCACCAGTTTCCACTGTTGAACCTTGTGGGAAAAAACCACACAGCTGCCACTGGAGGTCACTGCATCACCGCTGTAGGCAGTGTTACCAAGTGGTTTAAGAAAACTGTAGACAAGTAGTGTCGACTCACTGCACTGATAACCAAGCGGATGGGCACTGTGGCATGAGTCCTGTTGAGCAGTTTGAGAGGAAGAGATTTGGCGCTGCCTCCCGGAAGGTCTCCGAAATCCAAATACCCAGATTTACTCGCTTCAACCTGAGAATCAAAATCAATTAAAAAAGACACAATCTCAGAGATGCACTACATACAATTTTATTCATGAGTCATTCAGCAGAGTAGGGGACAGGCTGTGTCACACCTAGCCTGATGCATCAGCCGCTAATTTCATTACATTTCATATAGCGTCTGAACACGAGCCATAGGGATTCGTTTGAGAAATTTGCTTCAACTAATCGCTGCTGCTTGGGGGTCAGATGACTCATAGGTTAGCTTGAGCGCTTGAGTTCAACGTCATCGCCTTCACTTACCCATCTGTTCGCTGATTGGTCCGTCCGTCTGGACGGACGGAGCAAACGGAAGAGTGTTGCTAGTTACCTGACTACATGGTTGAGGCAAATGAAATGCGCCGGAACCAGTAGGCGGCGCTAGCCTGGCTATGTCACACCTGCATGATCTGAGAAAACCATCTCTGCAGATGACTCTCAACCCTCGAGAGGTTTGTTTTTGGTTAAGAAAGGACTTGAAGAGGAGGCACTCACCTCAAGAGCAGGATTCTCCGCTATGGCAACCAGCACCACCCTTTTAGCGAAGATATTGGCCCGGGCGACCACCTCCGTCTCAGCAGACGCAGGCCAGGAGCAAACGGAGAGGAAACACTGATAGACGCCCGGCCGTGGAGGTATGAACAACACCTTCTGCTCCTCTGTGCTCTTCGGCCCAATGATGGTCTTGTTCTTTACTATCAGCCACTGATAAGGCAAGCTATCCACCTGCATCGAATATTCAGCACAAAGTGTTGTCAGTCGGCTTTGATGGATCACTTTCTCAAAGTTTTTTCAAGGCATTTTATAAAACACAGGCCTTTCCTTCAGCACTGTACTTTGACATTTTTTGGAAATGCTTTCAGTGCGTGCGCTTTGATGCTGCACAGAACCAGTCGGCATTTAAACCTCCGCTCACCTTCTCTCCATCAATAGCCAGACTGGTGACAGTGATTGACACTTGCTGCCATCTCTCCGAGGGGTTGAAGAGGCTTAGAGAGGTCTGTGAGGCGATGCCTACGCAGCAGGCATGAGGGAACCGCAGCTCCCCTGGTACCACCACTTGGCCTGAGGACGAAAGCAGAAAAGAGTGTGGGAAGACTGATGCGGGAAACCTCTGCTCCTCCGTGCAGAGGAAAAGGCCAAGTAATGTTCTCACAACAAGCAAAGATAATGAGATGCAAAGACTTGAACATTATAATTGACTGCGGTACTTAGAAATTCAGATTTAAATTGCTTGTTGCAATTTTCCGCTATGCACAAGAAAATGATTATCTGCCTTTTTTAACAGACTGTTGCCCACAGATACAATTAGTTAAGGTGTGGAGAACAAAAACAAAACAACAACAGTGTAAACTCACAACCATTCTAATTCTAACAATGCACATAATATGATGAAATCGGTAACTACTTATAAAACACCAAGACCGTCGCTACCTCTCAGTTCCTCAAGACCATGTGCCACCAGTGGCTGCTCATCATATTGATAGCGTTTCCCCATCATACCCATGTCCTGCTGGTTCTGATGCGGTCTGGGCAGGTGATGAGCGCTGGCAGCGCCAGGGATTCCCAGAGGAGCAGATGTAGGATGGATGTGTCTCACTGTTAGTTCACCATTGGGTGCACCTGAGTTTAAACAAGTATATTAAAGAGATAGTTCAACATTTTGGCAAATTGGCATAATCCCTATAGTTTTAGGAGTAGGTTTGTTACCTTTAATTGTGGGTGCAAGCTATTTTTAGAATGGCAGAGCAGAGCCGCGAGCTCATCAAATACACAATCCAACAACTCTGTCTGGTAATGGTCTGTTATTATCTCATAGCGTGGTGAATGTGCAGGTCACAACTTGTCCACCAGAGTGTTGTGGAGTTGTTGGATTGTGTATTTGTTGAGTTTGATGAGGGAAACCAAGAAATCCCATGAGCTCCGTAGTGTAGCTCTGAGCAGCTCACGGCTCTGCTCCGCCGTTCTAAAAATACCTTCCACTGACAACTAAAAGGTAACGAACCCAACCTACTCCTAAAACTATAGGGATTATGGCGATGGGCCAATTTGCCAAAATGTTGAACTGTCCCTTTAAGAGAGTCAAGCCAGTGTGAGATAATTTAATAACTATCCTCTCTTTTTAATTGTTTTTTGACAAGGCTCGGCAACTGTGTTAATTAAAATAAGAGGATGAAAAAGTCATACCTGTAGAGGACACGCTGTAGAGGCCGTTTCCTGTCGTTCCCAGGTGAAAGGCATTCGGATGCAACGGCGCTTCGGATCCCAGATACTGCTGAGCCAGCTGGGAGTTGTAGACGGAGCGCCCGGCGAGAAGTGACTGCACGTCTCCTTGGTGGGGAAGGTCAATGAGTCCTGCAGCACACTGGGGCTTAAAGCTGGGGATGGGCACGTAGTGAAGTTCCTCTGACGAGTAGGACGACGACGACGGAGGCACGCCGAGGCCGCCGGCGTACACGGACGACGACACCGAGCTTCCAGCGCCCCATTGCTGGGAGCTCTGAGGAGCTGTGGCGCTTCTGGCTTGTTGAATGTTCAGATTGCTACAATAGCCCGAGTCCACTTTAGTCAGCTGCCTTACATTGGCCTCGGTGAGGTGATTGTGAGTCTGGCAACCCGCTAAGAAATCGCTAGTCCTTTCCCCGGGACAGTGGTAGTTACATTCACTCTGACTGCGAGTGCAGCTCAGAGCAGAACCGCTGCGTGAGGCCTCGGGGCTTTTACCCTGAGCAGCCGGTAGTGCGTCCAGACTCTTCGAGTGCTGCGGCTGCACCTGGTCCAGGCTTTTAGGAAATCCAGGCGCTTCTGGCTTAGATGGTGAATCCGGTTCCACAGGTGGAGTTGGACTGAATCTGATGATGGTGGTGCTCAGTGCCATAGTGCAATTGCTCTGTGGAGGGAAGGCAGAGGCGTTGCTTGTAACAAACCCATAAGTTCAGAAAAGAAGACTTTGCAACCAAAAGCAGGTATAATTTATAATCATGTCACCTTTTTTCTGTCGGGTGTAGGTACGACGGTGCCATCGTTCATGGAGATGTACGTGAGCCTGCTGAGACTGGGGCTGGAGCAGATCGACTGAGGAGAGCAGTCGAGGCCTGGACGTTTGTCTGCCGGACCGCCACTGGACCAAGGGGGCGACGCCATGCTGGGCAGCCAACACAGAAACAAAGTAATATATTAACAATAACTCAAAAACTGGGGGAATTGATTGACAGATTGGCTGCTGATGTTTTTTTCTCTTCTTTTCTTGTTTTGCTCCTTATCACAATTTACTTTTTTAGCTGTCTTGCAGTGTTAGGACTTTCCTGTCTTGTGCTATGCCATGTCTTTATGTTTGCTTAATGTTTGTCACTGGTATTGCACAAAAAAAAAGTCAAAATGCAAATGTGCTGGTTGTGGCCAATCACATGCATCAGCTAGTCAACAGAGTACTGAGAATAATGAAGTAGCTACCTCCTTGTCTGGTAATGATTAAAATTATTTGTGTCTGAATTTAATATGAATAACAACTATTAATATTTAATATGATTTGCAGAAACTTGAAGCATTACCAATCAGCACTGGGAATTGAGGTCTGGCTTGGAGAAGAGTGGGTGAGTGGAGAAGTGGACGGTCTGAAGTTGCACTGCGTCTCCTCCACACAAGGCTCTGGAAAACCCTTAGGGAGTTCTGGGAGACAAAGTAAATGTTAACATCACTGCTTCATGATGGTATCTCACAGGGGCAACACTTCCCTTGTGACTGAAGTTGTTTGAATAAGTCCTCTGTCCACACAGGAAACTATACGTCTCTGACTCGTTACTCACCAGATGCAGTTTCCAGAGGCGGCTGGAAGTTTTGGCTGACATGTTTCTCCACGTTGCTACAGGGTAGAGGAGCAGCCGTGGTATTCCTGGCTGCTGGTGGTGGTTTGTTCTCTGGGGAGTTCCTGGATCGGTCCTGCTTCTGCTGGCCTGAACTCCTCGTCCTCTGATTAGGGGGAGAGTAACCTTTAAGGCAAGGCAGACTTGACTGTCCCTTCTTCCACCCTGGAGGGGTTTTAGGCCGGTCAGATGAGGCCGCAGAGACACTGTCGCTCTGTTGTGTCGGTTCTAATGAGGGCTGAGGATTGTTGCACGGGTTTAGTTCCGCTGGTTTGGCCACGTTGACTGTGGGAGTCCTGACTTTGGACCCAGAGGACTTGGTAGAAAAAGAAGTAGTGTTATCGCAGGCTGCAGGAGTCCTCTGTGCAGAGGACTGGCCTGATCCCACAGACCTCCTCGCAGAGCTGAAAGATGCACGTGGACAAGGAATCAAGCTCCTTTTTGTTTCCCCCTTGTTACCTGGTGCTAATGCATTTGAAAGAGAAGCTGCAGATGAACTAGTGTTTCCTCTCCTGTCTCTCTCCTCACTTTTTGTACTTGTTTGAGTCTCACTGTCCACTTGTTGCGATGAGCTCCTCTGTTCCTCGGGGTCTCCCGTCTGAGGGTTCCCAAAGAGGTTGTCAGTCCAGCTGGTCAAGTTGAAGGTAGTGTGCGCCACGGACGCATCGCTGACGTTCGATAACTCAGTCTTTTTCAGGTATTTCTCTATGTCGAAGGCACTCAGCTCTCCAGCACTGGTGCTCTTCTGGAGAGTGTCCAACATGGCCCTCTCGTCTGGATCAGAGACCATCTATGGAGAGGCAGACAGTGTTTTTTACTTTAGGTGTTGATTTTAAGCTGAAGAGGAGAAGCTAACATCAAATATCAATATCAAATCCTTACTTGTTCAGGTAAGTGCGGCTCCTCTGAGCTGCAGGGTCGATTCCTCATCTTACTCCTCTTGGAGAGCTCCATGATCATGGCGGCCAGCTGCGACGGGTCGGTGCTGATGGATGCGTCAGCGATGGCTGAAGCGATCGTGCTGATACTCAGCATCAGCTGACTGCTGTTATTGTCCAAGTGGGCGCAGGTTTGGTTGCCTAGGATCGACTCAGAGCCAGAGCCCTCGCTGTGGTCAGGTGGTGCAGCACTGACATCATGATCCTGAAGAGGAGAAGTGATCGAGTCAGAAATCCTCTAAGTTGTGTAAATAATCCTTCATCGAGTATCAATATATTAAAAACATACTCATACCTCCTGTTGATTACATTCTGGATCAATGTCACCTTTTGGCGACATCCTTTGACCTGGTGCCTCCAGAGTTTTGTCCAGGTCCTCTGTTGGACATAATCAGGAGTAAACGTTAGCCATTTTTAAAACCAAACTAAACATGCATTGAAGATCTGCTAGTGCAGCGAACACACCTGGGTTCAGAGTCTTGTCTGCTTCACTGAGATCCGCCGTGTCATTGAGAGAAGATTTGACTTCAGATGAGAACTCTGAGGGGTGAATCAGAGCAAACGGTTCCCTCTTCTCTGGAGAGGTGATGACGTAGCCGAAGGAAGGCTACAGAGCAAAAAAAAAAACAAGCTTTCAACACACTTAACATTTCCCTCCCAGTAGGAAAATTGGCACAGGCAAATACAAGCTCAATCTGTTATTATTAGATTAAACAAACATGGCTGAGAAAATATATCAGTAACATCCAGACAGCAGCTCCACTGACCCGTTTAACTCTGTCCAGATCACCGGTGATGCCCAAACAGCCCAGGGCCTCGGAGCGCTGCTCAAAGAACTGCCCTAGAGAGAGACGCAGGTAGCTCTGGTCCCCCTCCTTAAACTCTGAGGACACCTGGGAAGCCCTCATCAGGATGTGGCTGTTGGCCGGGACCTTCCAGGATGAGTCGCTCTGAAAGGTGCAGTTGCTGCTGGGCGGCTCAATCTTCTCCTCCTTTATGGGATAGCAATATATATATTTTTTTTTTTTCATCATCATGCATCAAAACTACAGGCCAAATGCATTTTGTATGAAAGAAAAACAGCTTATACACACAGTACATGACATACCTGAATGAACTGGTGCTCTTTCTCAAACTCCTCTTGATCTTTAGCGATTTTTTCTAAAGCAGCATCTTTAAAGGAGGAGAAATGGGTTTTAAAAAAGTCTCACTTCATTAAAAGTATTTTGCACAAACAACTATTATCTCCTTGTAGTAGGAGAGAGCTGTGGAGTTTTATCATACCAGCATTAACAAAGTCTTCAGTTTGAAAGTTTTCAGCGCTTTCTGTCGTTTTCCCATCAACCTCTTTCTCAAAAGAGGAGTAGTAGGCCAGGTCCGTCACCCACTGCCCCTCTTCGTTCTGGTACACCACACCATGCGTGGCATTGGCACCTGGACACAAGCAATGTTGTAAACATATGGTATCAAATATCAACTGAATCTGTGATCTAGAAACTATAGAAAAAAGTCATCCTACCTTGTTGAAACTCCAGCGCCATGTTGTCCGGGCAGTTGTTCCACATGTCGTCCGAATCCTCTTGCTCCTCGTGGAAGCTCCGGGAGAAATATTTGGGTTCCAGGGAGGTGGAGAGGGGATTAGCGTCGTCCTCGCTGGTGCTGCCCGAGGCGTCTGCAGCAGTGACATTACCACAGGGACCGCCTCGGAAGCCCAGGGAATGTCTAGAGCCATCGGGTTCGTCTACTCCACTGTTCCCATTATCATCATCATCATCATCATACTCGTCTTTGTCATCGCTGTCCTGAAGCAGCACCTGAGGGACGGTCGAGTTCTATTACAGCTAGAAAATTACATTTGTCGTACTTCTCAGACTCATTTTAAAAAGGTGTCAAATCAATCTTCATGTCTTTTGATAAGGAATTCAGGGTGGAACGACTACCGTTTTCCTATGAATGAGTGTAACGGATACGTTGGAGATTGATTTTCTATCTCATACCTGGCTGAGGTGGAAGCTTCCCTGGGTGCCATGAAGTTGGGAGACAGTCAGGTTTGTTAAGTCCTGAGGTCTCCTGGGTCCAGCTCCACTCCTCAGGTAGACTGAGTCCAACATTCGGTCAGCAGTGGGCTCTGTGCTTTCCATGGCATCCTGGGAAACAATCACATTGATGTCCTTGATGATTATAAGAATGATAAACAATCACCTAATCAATCATAACCCAAATGTGTATGTGGTGAAGATGGCATGCATATGATTGTTTATTTGCACTTTCTGGTTGATTTCAATTGATTTTGTATGATCTTTTTTTATTATAACTATATTATATACCTGTTGTGAAGCACACTGAGTCTGTCTTATGCATGAAATATGCTTTATATCAAGTTGAATTGAACTGAATTGCCTGATGTAGTCCCCACAATCTACATAAAAAACCCAAATGAGGCAATATACTGTATTATGGAGGAATGGTTCATCCCTCCTGTAAAGTTCAGAAACAATGCAGACTGAACATCTGGTTACATCACATTCATGCATCTGTCCGTTCTCACCAGTGCCTCCTGTCGGTCCAGCACCATGCTCCAGTTCACAGGAGACAACCTTTGTGCTCCCGTTGATGCCCCCAGAGTGAAGGTGGCCTCTCCTGTTCCTACAGGACCCACGCGGTCGCCCATCTGCAAAACAACAAATGTGTAAAGATCTAAAAATGTCTTTAGATGTAAAAACCTTATAGGATCCACTGGGACACTGTGCTACTACATAGAGCAGTGGTTCTCCCGTCTGAGGGTTGGAAATATTGTACAGAAATTTCTGGAAGTGGTACAATTTTACTAAAAGTGTTTTTACAACAAAAAAAAAGTGGTAGAAATTCTCGAAAAAATATTCTAGAAAAAAAAGGTAAGATTTAAAAAAAAAAATGTTAAAAACCTTCTAGAAAAAAAAAGTTGTATAAAAAAAAAGAAAAGAAAATTAATTCTAGAAAAAAAAAGGTAAGAAAAAAAGTTAAAAACTTTCTACAGAAAAAGTTTAATAAAATAAATAAATTTTAAAAATGCATGAGACTTCCTAGAAAAAAAGTTGTAAAATTATTTTTTTTTTAAAGGAAAAAAAAAGAAAATTAATTCTAGAAGAAAAAAAAAGGTAAGTTTTTTTTAAAAAGTTAAACTTTCTAGAAAAAAAAGTTTAATAAAATTCTAAAAAAAAAAGTTTAATAAAATCAATAAATTTTAAAAAAGCGGGATTAAAAAAAAAAACTTCCTAGAAAAAAAGTTGTAAAAAAATTTTTTTAAAGAAAAAAAAGAAAGAAAATTAATTCTAGAAGAAAAAAATGGTAAGATTTAAAAAAAAAAAAAAAAGTTAAACTTTCTAGAAAAAAAGTTTAATAAAATTCTAAAAAAAAAAAAAAAAAAAGTTTAATAAAATAAATAAATAAAAACCGTGAGATTTAAAAAAAAAATTTTTTTAAACAATTTTAGGAAAAAGTGGTAAAATTTCAAGAAAAAGTTGGGGACCCCCTTGGACCCTCTCAAGAACCCCACTTTGAGAACCACTGACATACTGTAGAGCACAGGCATTATTGATATTATTAGTTATGCCTGTGAGTGTCAGTGTTCCTGGAGTGAGCCTTATTCTCACCTCAGTGTGTCTGGAAAAGCTGTTCCTTCCATGTCCCGCTAGATTATTCAGATCACCGTCCTCCTCTTCACCAGCAGCGCTGCTACCCACAATCCCTAGCCCACGCAGGACGTCATACGCGGTCTGGACATTACTCGATGGAAGGGGGATGCTCGAAACGGCCCCATAAGTTCCGCTTTCCTCGCTCCCACTGCTCCCATCTCCTCCTCCTCCATCACCTGGAGTAAAGCAATGGCACAGAACAGACTGAAACTCTGACTGTGACATCAAAAGAAGCCGCTAGTTGTTGAAGGCATATCAAGTTTTATTAATATCAATAATGTGAGAGAAAGAGAGAAAAAAAATAAGGACGTAAGAGAGCGATATCACACCTGTGACAGGGGGGTTGATGACTTGTCCCTCAGCAGATCGTCTGTGTTCGATCCCAGAGGCAGATGGACCGTTACGGCCACTGAAAGACTCGTCATCAGAGCTGCCTCCCTCTAAACCAGGTCTGAAACTGGGACGATTACTCTCTCCAACCTGGACCGATACAATAAAAACATAAATACATAAAACTTAACTTTGTTTTCCAGCATATTTTTATAAGAATAATTATATTTGAGTGTTTTAAAGCAAGACTAGGTGAAAACCTAGTGTATAGCTGATAAAAAAAACAGTTTCCCATCTCTAACCAGTTGTCTGGAGGTGCTGGGTAGAAGCCGTGTCCTGGTGGCACTAGTGTTTCTTCGTGCAGACTCCAGCTCATCCTCAGTGTCTTCATCACTGGCAGGACACGAGTCCATACCTGTGGCAGCCAGACGCACATCAGGCATCCTGAAGTCCTCCTGAAGTCGTGGTGAATAAGACATTACAAAACCCACACAAAGAAATGTTAAAATATCATGTGGCAAGCCTGGGGAAACTACTCAGTCAGTTTAAAAACAATTATCACCAGCTATTGAATGTCATTGTTTAAATGTGTTCTGTTGTTTGTATTTTTTTCCCAAACTATATTCTCAATATCATTAAAGGGATAGTTTAACATTTTGGCAACTGGCCCATTGCCATAATCCCTATAGTTTTAGGAGTAGGTCCGTTACCTTTAATTCTAACGCTCTTGTGGACAAGTTGTGACCTGCACATTCACCACGCTATGAGATAATAACGGAAAGTTACGAGACAGAGTTGTTTTAGAGGTAAATTCATGCAAAACCACTGATGCGCGTTCCCGTCGGGGCCAGTTTTTCAGCAAGCAGTCTCTGCATTTACCTCTAAAACAACTCTGTCTGGTAACGTTCTGTTATTATCTCATAGCGTGGTGAATGTGCAGGTCACAACTTGTCCACCAGAGCGTTTTGGAGTTGTTGGATTGCATATTTGATGAGGGAAACCAAGAAATCCAATTAGCCTACAGTACGTAGCGTAGCTCTGAGCAGCTTGCAGCTCTGCTCAACTGTTCTAAAAATAGCTTGCACCGACAATTAAAAGGTAACAAACCTACTCCAAAAGCTATAATGAAATGTCGAACTATCCCTTTAAAATGAGGATATGCCTTCGAGAAACCAGAACTGTTTCATTTCTGTGCTCTGATATGAGTAAGTGTTCTCACCTGATCATAGTTATCAAGGAACTGGTGTCTGTACTGGTCTGGCTCTGCAGAGCGCAGGTTTGACAGGTCATCAGCAGCACCAGGCAGCCCCTGTGAACAATAGATTAGCTGTATGACGGACGACGGACTGCAGATGCCTCTGCTGATACACATTCACGGGATACTTTCCACATAAGTGCAAAAGAAAACACAATGGCGACCTCCTGACAGAAAAGAAGTGCTCCTTTGTTTTCTGAATTTGACGAGGCTGTGAGAAAGTCACAGCTTCACTAAACTTTGTTTGGTTTTCATTAAAGTCAAGTTGGTTAACTACACATTACAAGCGCTTTGTGTGTGTCTTTTGTGGTTTTGTTGGTCCTGGCAACACCCAACTTGTGATCTGGTGAGTTGGGAGAAGCAATAAAAATCAAAATCAATATGAATGTGTGGTCAGTATGTATGAGACGGTCCAAGAAAACAAGACAATCTCTTTCAGATGCGGGGTGAAACATCTTCAAGAACCAGCAGAAAGACCAGCTGCCGTTAAAAACCTCTAATAAAGACAGTAACTTGACTGCAAATCAGTCATAGGTACGATACAAGTTATAGTTACGGTCTTGATCTTACTGTTGAAGGGATCTCCTGGCCCTCCACTCGGCCTCTCTGCATGGCAGGAGGAACCAGCTTATTGAAGTACAGCTCCAGCTTATCGTCCGGCAGGTTGTTCAAATCAGCGTCATCGTCTGAGAATTAAACGAGAATACGAGACGGAATTAAAATATTTTTTTAAAAAGCACATTAAACTGGACAGAGGAGAAACGGATGAAGTCAAACCTGTGATATCGCTGTTCATGCTCTCCACAGACATGAGCTTCTCATTGGCCAGGAAGCTTGAGTTGCTGCCACTGAAATGGTCGCTGTCCATCCCCTCACTCTGCACGCCGTCCTCCCCAGCTGTACCTGGTAATACCTGTACCTGGAGGGATGGCAGGAAAAAAAGAAAAGAAAAATGATGCACAGAAGTTATTGATAATAATTCCAAAACGGCTTGAAAATAGGATTCATCTTGAGGGGAGACTGGAGAAAAGAGACAATTTTTTACCAAATGTGATAATGGAGACAAACAAAGGACATACAA
The DNA here is from genome assembly GCA_030347415.2 of Decapterus maruadsi. Lineage (NCBI taxonomy): Eukaryota > Metazoa > Chordata > Actinopteri > Carangiformes > Carangidae > Decapterus > Decapterus maruadsi. The sequence continues at coordinate 6,255,173 of CM064894.1, forward strand.
GGAAGAAACAAAATGGTCAACCTATATGAAACCAAGATAGGTACCTTTGCATCTGTCATATCAATATGTCCATAGTGGGGAAGCGTCAGAAGCCCTGTTGACAGATCTGTCAAAAGAGACGAGAAAGTTTAATAGCATCAACTAAAAAAATATCTTTAATAACAAGAATTACTTGTCTCTATAGAGATCAAAAGCCTACATGTGGATACAGAGTCTCAGAGCGGACAGTGGATGCTGTAACGATAGGCAGGAGAAGGAGATCTTACCCGTTCCAAGTTCTGTGGGCCAGCAGTGGACCGAGTGAGTGGGCAGCTGCCCCGGCATGGAGCTGTGGTTTCGTGAAGCAGTCTCATCAAGATTAATCTTCACCAACATGTCTGAGAGACGGTGAGCTGCAATGAAGTCATCCGCTTTGTCCCTGTGACAAAGGTGACGTGAAGAATATAATTGAAAGCAGATGAAATGTGACATGGAGAAAGAAAATGTGGTGGAATAAGAAATGAATATAGAAATGAATTCCTCTGCCAAATGCACATAATTATGAAAGTACAATCTAAAATAAATGGGTTCATTCACAAAAAAGATTTACAGAATTACTTATAAACTGACAAACTTCTGGATTACGTTAAAACATGCAAAATAAGTCAACAAGTTCTGAAAATACAACACCAGGGAGGAAAATCAGCAAATACAAAACAATTCCTGGAGTAACAACATAAAGACAAAAAACACTGACAACTCTGCAGAACATAATATGCAGTGTGATCTAAATGCATGTCTGTCCCATACTCACATGTCATCTTTAAAGCTGAGAGCAAATTTGGGCTTTTCATCAACCGACGAGTGTGAGTTGATATGATACAGCTCTCTGCCGTCCAAATACGACACCTCACCAGGATCCTCTCTGCGGAGCAATCACACATCACACTGCTGCGTTCACAAAACAGCTTTTTAAAAAGGTCTAAAATGTCACATCAAGTGTTGTTAGTGCCCAAAATCTAAATTTAAACAGCTGGATCCTGACTCAGTATGACATCCTCAGGGTTGTTCCTGAATCTTGCATGGAAAAAGAGATGCAGCAGCTTCCTTTTAACACCAACAAGCAGGTCTGTTGCATGTTTGAGAGTGTACTGATAATATGTATAATTTATGTATCCATTCTCACATTCAAATTGCAAACAAACAAACAAAGTCAGCCCAAAGCAGAAGCAGTAGCAGCAGCAACTTCCCACCTGTTGTCAGGCCCGGGTCTAATTCTCGCCACTGTGGAGGCAGCTACTGGTAGTCCTGGGCCTGAACCCAGGGTCACATTCCCCAGTGTGGCACGGCCCATGGTGCTGTTGTCCACAGACTCACAGAGGAAACTGGGGAGTACCTCATCTTCCAACTTGTAAAAACTGTCTGCCATGTTTTGTTTTGTTTTTGTGAATGGGGTTGGAGCAGCCAAATGTGGCTTGACCTCAGATCAGGTGAATCCCATCAGTAAGGTCTAGCAAAAAACACAAACAGGAGACAATGGGAGTTAATACGTTAATAGTGAACTTTACCATGCTGGAACAATGTAAAGCATGTGTCTGTTTAAAAATGCCCAGTTGTTTGATGCTATCTTCTTACAACCACGAGAACCAGTAAATACACACCGGTAACTGTACGCATAATGCAAATATATGTATTCACACGTCTGTTTTTCTCGCAGTTATACAAATTTGACCTACCTACACAAAACAAACGTGAGCAATCATTTATCGGTAGTTATGCTAGGTTGGCTAACTTTTGAAGCTAAAAACAAGTGGGTTTGTCAAACTCACCAGCACGCTTACTGCACTGTCTTTGTTTTATAAAGTTTCAGTCAAACCAATAAGACAAGTTATCGACAATATAGTAAAGTTAACGTCTATTTGCTAACGTAACCCACTTTTTAAAAAGTGTTGGTGCATTTCATCCATATCCAGAGAGTTAGATCTTAACGTTAGTTGTTGAAACCTCAACTCACATTCAATAGTCCCAGAGTCAGCGTTTGTTTTTGATCCAACTGCGAGTTTCCTCTTTGCAAAAACTTGTGCAAACAGGTTGCAAGACGTTCATAAGTTGCAACTGTGACTTACCCAAATGTGTATGTTTTTCCAATCACGCTTCGAAATCGGGCATTCATGAAACAAGTAGTTCAACAGTTCACAGCACACAGGACCCAAGTACCGCCCGCCCGGAAACTACAGGAAGCCCGCCTCAGCGTCATTGTCAAGGGGGCGGGACTTAAGCAATTTAAAGCGCTTTTGATTGGACAAGACAACCGAGAGGACGACACTCTCAGCTCTGATTGGTCGGTGGTTTTGTCTTTCTGTTTGATTGCTGGACACTTGGGACTCTTTGGAAAACAGCCTGTTGATGAATGAAAAACAGGGTGATGCTAATCTTCAGGCTTCAGAAAAATGACTTATTACTATGAAAACCTTTTGGTACGGTTTGGAAGTGACGTATGATTACAAAAAGATAGATAAACAAACAGAAACGTAAACTATATAAATTCCATTCAATGTAGGCCGATAATTTCGGCTATATGCTATCACTGTGAAAAATGCAACTTTGCAATTTATAAAAATTGAGGCCTGGGTGGCATTAATAAGGAAAAATAAAATGAAACCATGTTTTCTTTTATGTTTATTATTTAAACCTGATCCTATTGTAATAAAAGTTGTACAGGAAATACAGGTGGTGAACAACAATTGAAAGACTAGAATCAAACTGGCTTTAGTCACTGACTTAGAAAACATTTGTCACAAAAATAAATTGAAAAGAAACAGAGGGACAAAACATGACCAAAAGGGACACGGTTTCAGTCATTGATGATGAAAAACTGTTGGGTTGACATCATTTTTCTTTTGGCATAAATTTAAGACAGGTCAATTTGTCCTCAATAGAACATAATGGTTAAACAAAACACATTTTTCTCCCATACAGAGGAACATTAGGGAAAGATGCCAGACCTGTGTGTAGTCCTGGCATGTGTTCTGCAAAGCAGCTGCACGAACGCCTTGGTTAACACACAGCTGCCTGCTGAGAGAGCTGCTGGCCCATGCATTCCAGTTTTTCAGAGACAGAGAGGCATGTGAGCCATGAAATGAAATTTTATCCTTTCTGTCAAAACAAATAATACACACTGTTTTTCCCCCAATTCTAAAGTGATATTATGAGAACTGCCTTTAAATCATATTATGACTGTTGTGTTTGTTGTTCCGCTTTTTTCACTTTACAAAAAACAAACTCATCTACAGCAACAATCCACCTATAATAACCTCACCATCATTCAAATGTGTCAGTAACTTCCGTCCTGCAGCAACATGCCGTCCCACCTGGCTAGTAGCAGAACATGTGTCCAAACCTTTGGAAATAACCAAGGGTAACATCTCTATCTATTTTGTTTTGTATTCCAACTTCCAATTTTTGCATTTTTTAAAACCTCTGTGACCATTCATGAAAAAAGACAAATATACTTTTTGCTGTTATTGGTGGTGGAGATTGCCAGTCAGTGATCCAAATACATGGAAATAAAGACAAATTAATTTTTAATGCATGTTTACTAAAACACAAAGCTAAATATTTGCAGTGTTACATTCATTGATCAGAGCATTAGGCTATTCAAATTGTCACAATCACTGACAAAATCTGTTCCAATTTCTGCACAGAAATGAAAGACTAGGAGGAAAAAATGAAGGTCTTTATTAGAAGTGAGTGTAGTTTAATGGCTCGTCGCCAGCCCCCGGTCACGTCCCTGTTTATTTCAAACACGTATGAGCCTACTGTCCTTCAGCCTCTGGTAAGGGCAGCAGCGCTCTAGAGGAGTGTCTGTATGAAAGAGCCTGTTGTTGAGGCTGAATGGGCTCAGCATCACAGTGCTCTATGAGGGAGGAGGGAGGCAGCAGGTGACCATACCTGGTCCCTGCTCTGGGAGGGTCCAGAGGCGGAAAGAAATACCTGAAGCAACGAAGGAAGGAAGGAAACAAAGACGACAAATACATGGACAGGGTGGAGACAGTGACGATGGAGTACAGAAGGTGGGAGGGGTGGGGGGGGCACATGAAAGGAAGTAGAGATGAGAAATTAAAGAGGAAAGGATGATTTGTGCCCTAAAGTTTATATTTTGGTGTCTATTAAAAAAGGGGGGTGTGACTCACTGGTGAAGTGCAACATCATGCTGTGATCAAAACAAAAGTGAAATGTGAACACAACAACAACCATGCAGCTCCGGTGTCAAAATCAAGCCCTCGTATCAAAGTGCTCATCGGTGACATGACAGACAACACACTTGCTATCAAAATGCATTACCACGGGGGGCAAATGGGAGCTGATGATGCAGGGGGAGACATTAGTAATGTGCAGGATGCTGGTATATCTTTGGAGAGGTCAGCTGCCGCAGGGGAGGGGCAAACGGAGCTCTCTTGCCAATCCTGCATGCAACAAGCAGTACAATATCACATTACTTCAACAAAGCGCATGTCACACACAGTTGTGTCAACCACAAGATGGAGCGCAAGACAACACATTTATGCAAAGTCATTTCACCAACTGCAAGAACAGAATCTGACGTGGTTGCCAGGTTGATTATAATTCAGTAACAGGTAAGTTAACATCACACAGTGGACTGATCCGATGTTACAGGTTAGCAGTGATTACAGAGTTAAATCAAAAACAGTAAATAAAGGGGTTTTGTTAAGCCAGAGGTTATTATATTTAACATAAATACAGCCACATACAAAGTGAGCTTTTACTCAACTGCAGTTTGTTTCCTGACACTTTTAATACCCATATATGATAAATAAAATATCATATTTTCTAATCTATAACAGCAAAGAAAGCCTTTGTAACAAATTAATGATGTTCTTCACACAGACATTTCCACCTACACTTTGCTTCCTACATTAACTATTGGTTGCACCTGATGAAGAAAGGCTGTATCGACAAAAGCCCTGAGAAATTGCGCATCTTATTACTTAAATTTTACATGTTATCTATTAAAAGTTATCTCCTTCTTTCACAAAACACACTTAATCAATGTCAATGGCTGTATTTATGCCCACACTATGTGTTTATACCAATTTTCTAATGTTATTATAGGTAGTTAATGAGATTAATTCAAGCCGTCCTGCTCAGCAAAGAGTTTGGCAATACATTCAGAAGACTGAATATAATAAAATTATGTGGAAAAATTCAGAAAAAAATTCACTGACCTTCATTTAAAAAGCTGAACTGAATCAAATTTCTTAATATATACAAGATGCTGGTTCCCAACTACACAATGGTTTCATCATACATCCCAAAATAACTAACATTCAAAATAACACTCGCATATCAAATTTATATAAACAGCTTTATTTTACTTTCTATACCAAGAAAATGGTTAGCCAATGCAAATTGGAAACATGAACCCACTCTTGTAACATGCATCGATACAAATCGAGGAAATTCCTAAAAAAAAAAAAAAAACACACACACACCATGACCCACTGGGCTCCACAGGCTCGATGCCCACAACTGGTTTGCTGGAAGCCAAGCTCTTTGCATGAGTGCAACATTGGGTCAGTGTCGACCCGGGAGTTTGTCAGTGAGCAGCTGCAGTCCCAGTCAGTGTGAGGCATTATGAGTTGTCAGTTCTGACTGGCTCGGGGGGGGAGCTGAGGGTGTGAGGAGGGGAGGGGGGGGGAGTCGGGCCTGGGTGAGTGGCGTCGGGCGCACCACACCACCTACCTTCCTGCAGACATCCCGTTCAGTGCATTCTGGGAGGTCTGAACAGAGGAGCCCACCACGGTGCTCATGGCCGTGGGCTGACCGGACGAGCTGGTGAGCGGGCTGCCATCTCCTTTCAGGATGCCTGTGCACTTCCAGTTGTCCATGTAGTTGGCTGCAGAGACACACATTGTAGGGGGGGGGTCGGAGATCAGACTGCTGACTTCACTTTACAGAAATAAATGCACACACACACAGACGGGAAGGTGAGCAGCAACCTCGGCGTTGCTCTCTGCTTCTTTTGTCTGCGCTACTTACTTTGTTTATGTGTATTTGTTCAGTTTCCACTTCATCATTACATGAGTCACTGGGGAGGAATTGTTTAACTTTTGACAAATCACTCCACAAGCTTTCTGCACAAACTACTTCCCAGAGATTTAATTTGAGGAGCAGCAGCTTTCTATAGGACGTACGAGACCAGCAATGGGGATTTCAACCTTCATCCTTAGAATATAATGATTTATGTTCTACTAGGGACACATCACCACAGTATGTATGTAAACAGATTAAAGCAGAAGTGATACAAGTAAACACAAGCAGAGAGCAGCAGAGGAGAAAATGACATCGAGTGAAGTGAAGCATATTAGTCAAGTTTTCAACTTTTCTTACAACGTACAATAACACCTTCATGAGGAAAAACAAGAGTAATTCATAGAAGAAATTGCAGAAAGTTGTATTTTCCCATTTGTCTTAACCATATAGTGAGATCAAAACAGAGTGAGTTCTTGTCGCCTATCCAGCTGAGATTAAAGCCTCTGCCCTCACATCAGCATCTCAACGCTTTACTAGTTGTAAATGAGCAGCGGTTAATCCACATTAAAGGTAAGAGCCCCCCTTTGGACCTGACATTTAGTCAGTGTCTCATCTTAAAGGACCTATGCATGTGTGTGAAGTCGCCTCCTTCTCCATAAACATCTTTGTCTCCAGGAGAAACATCCATCCATCCAACCATCCATCCATCCCTAGACTCCGTGACAACAAGCCTATCACCCTCAGGTCTATGTTCATCCACTGATCTGAGAGACTGGTGTCATCTGAGGCCTCTGAAGTTTCCCTGATGAGCAAACACACGTCACTGGATTGCAATTCTTCATGCAACACCATCAACTACCCAGGGACCATACTGTATATCCCAAAATCCTCCTCTCCGAACTCTCCCAGCTCCACCTGCCGGGGGGATCACCACCTCCCTGACAGACAGGAAGCAGCAGGTGAGGCCTCTGGGAAACATCATAACCAGAACCAACGGATCAGTCTGCACTAGCGCCCTCTAGGGATGTACTACAGCGTTCTCCCCACTGCTCCTCTTGCTCTAAAAACCAAACACCTGCAACTCAGGAGACACATCTGTCAACACCTGCTGAATGATCTCAAAACTGTGACAAAACCTGGATTTATTCACACACGATCATCAGTTTATGTCCTTACATCCTCTTTCTTATTCTTATTCACAGTTTCCATAGTTTGACTTGCATATAATAACATCTTTTTTTATCACCTACTCATATGCACATAATAGTAAAATGTTTTTGTTGACCTCCTTCATTCAGCTTAATTTAAAATTCTTCGTAGTGCAAATGCATATGTGCACTGAACATATACACATGTATAAACTGCAAATCTCATTTTCTGCTTGTTGGAAAAGCAGAAGAGGGAACGCTTCAGTTAATCTATACTATTAATCAAACCCAGACACAACACAGACAGATGGCTGCGTACAGTAATTACAATGAGAATAGTATCCTCACTAAGTGTCTATTATTACATTATTAATGAATGTCTTCCACATGTGCTTTAATTAAGCGGGTAGAAGCCGACCAATGCAATACAGTCTGCATGTGAGGCATTCAGGAGACATCTGTTAACTTTATAATTACTCTGCAGTGACGATTCAAATACAATTTGTGCAATTTTTTTTTTTTTAATAGTATGTATAACTTTTTATATTGTGTATCAACTGTCCATTAGTGAAGTGAAGTGGTAGATTTTGGTCAATATCCTCCAGTCACAGCCCAGGAAGGATAAATACTGCAGCTAACAAGTGTTCCCACCTTTCCAGAGACGCACACAGCCGTCGTCCCCGGAGGAGGCCAGCAGGGTGCTGGTGATGTTCCAGCTCACGCGCCACACCTGGGAGTTATGGCTGTCGAACTGAGCCATGATCTGAACCTCAAACTTGGTTGGTCCTGTGGAGGTGCTCTCCTTCCTGACACAGAAAATCAGATTTCATTCATCATTTTTGATTCGACACATAAATTTACTGAAATCTAAAATGCAAATAAATCTGCATGGCTCACCTCATGGGAACAAGTTTAAAGATCCGGACGTCTTTCGTTGCGATGGCCAGGACGTGGAAAGATCTGCCCAGATTTGGAGCAAATGCGATGTCATGGACTGCATCAGTGACGGTCATCAGCGTCTCTGCTTTAGCATATTTCCTATTTTAACAAAGGCAAAGGAGAAATTCAACAATTAAAATTATAAACTTACAAAAAAAAAGCTTTGGTTTAAGCACCACGTCTTGTTGTGTTGCTGTATTTCTACGTGGCACACGCAGCGCCACAGGAACACCTACCTCGTGTTTTCATTGTACTCATAAATCTGAACTTTGCCTCCATACGTTACGTTGTTGTCGTCACTCCCCACTGCAAACATGGGCGGGTGGGCACGAGAGCTGTAGGGAGAGACAAATGTTTTACACTGAAAGACATAGACCAGGTGATAGGAGGGCAACGGAAACTTGGTGAGTGGGAGATTTCTAGAAGATGAAAACTATGAGATTTCAGACCAAACGCAGAAGCCTTTTTCACAGCAGACACTTTGAGTCATCACTGTGTCCCAGGAAATCAGGACAGAGTGAGTCAGTCAGCACAATACAAGTTAACAAGGTACCATAATACATTTATAGGACTTCATTCTATCATTTACACCTGTGCTTTTTCTTCTGCACAGCTCCTAGCTTCATTACAGTCAGCTGGTTAATGTGCACCGTGCATTGGCCCTTTACAGGAGCACAAGCAGATCATTTAGGGAGCACACAGTTAATGAACTTGCAAAGCAAATATTCACAATTCCTTTTCATGTATGATCCTCACATACATTGGCCTGACACCTGTCATGACAAATACTAGATTCTTTGAGTTGCCCCTTCCATGTTTCAGTATACCTTAAAGACCCCCTAAACCAAAAATCGTCTTTTTTAAATAATTAACATGTCAATTTAGTGTGTGGGCTATGCTACAAGGCATCTCAGGAGCAAAATTGCTAATCCACGCAATAATTGAGCATTTTAGACTTGAAAATGCAGTTTTAGTACCAGAGTCTGAAAAAACTGAATTCAATTTTTCAAATTGGACTCCGTTTTTCCTTTTCATGCAGCCAATCCCGTTGATTTCCCCCCCATCTCATTACATAAAATACCCACAGGGTAGAAAGCGGGAGTAACGTACGTTAAACAGCGATGACGGCGACGTTGCTCTGTGTTCGTATGAGGAGCGGGTAAGGACAGTGATACCAGCCTGTAACCAGTAACTCAAAGACTGTGGGCATGGCCGCTGGATGCCAGCACCTAAACAACTTTATAATTCACAGCAGCGGCGGCTCTTAGGAGCTCATGCCGCTGTTTGTTGTAATAATTCACCGCGATAGCGGCACTTCAGTCCTACATAACGGCTGGATGCACAACTAGCGAGGGTGTGGCTGCGGTGGCTCAGCGGCAATATCGCCGCCTTGTAATCTGTAGACCCGGGTTCGGATCCCGCTCTGATCCGCTTTTTTTTTCTCCGTCTTTGTTATAAACTTTAGTCGTATTTCAGTTTACTTTCAAATTTACATTTTAATACAAAGACTCACCAGAGGAAACACAAGCTTGCACTTGAAACCTGACGTGAGCTTTGTGTTTTCAAATCACCTTTCTGTCTCCCTTGCCCCTGACGCGACCGCCGTTACCTAGCAACCCTGACCAAGCAAATCATGCATATTAATAGCATGTGAATTTTTCAATGAGGGAGAAATTGGACCTTTGGAGAATTATTTTAAACAACTTTGTGTGGGTAAGCAATTTTTATCAACAAATAGTCATAGCAGAGCATTTTTACACATTTTAAAATGCCACTTTAGGGGGTCTTTAAGACAGCAGACCTTAAGAAATGTCAATGCTACTTTCTAAAACTAACCATACATACAATATAACCTGTACTCTGACTATTCCAAAACCTGTGGTCTGACCTGGACGGGTTCCATGAGATGCAGCTGCAGCTGAGCTTGCAGGAGATCTCGTGCTGCAGCGACCACTGACTCAGGTTCATCACATCCGGAGCCTCGTAAATCCTCACCACTCCGTCCGCAGAGCAGGTGGTCAACATCAGGCCCATGTGTTTGGGGGCGAACTTCACATCAGTCACAGATGTTCTGCTGTCCACTAATGTGGTTCTCTTTATCTGAAACAGAACAACATGAAACACTTGGATCAGATCTTGCGTTAAAACAAAAATGTAGCAGCGGTCAGAAACAGGCAGACTCTCGGACTCGGTCTCACAAAGTTCCTGTTGGAGTTGAATCTGACCCAAATTATTTATGAATTAAAAAGGAACTGAATTACTGACACCCACTTGGTGAAAAGATGAATAATATTCTTTTTCTCAACTGCTTTTAACTGGATTTTAGTTCAAAACAAACAATTATGAACTGACAAATTATTTATGAATGCAAAATTAATTATTGTCACCTGTTAGTGTAAATAATATATTAAAGGGATAGTTCAACATTTTTGGCAAATTGGCCCATTGCCATAATCCCTATAGTTTTGTCAGTGCAAGCTATTTTTAGAATGGCGGAGCAGAGCCGTGAGCTGCTCAGAGCTACGCTACGGAGGCTCATGGGATTTCTTGGTTTGCCTCATCAAACTCATCAAATACACAATCCAACAACTCCACAACGCTCTGGTGGACAAGCTGTGACCTGCACATTCACCACGCGACTACGATAGACCTGAGCAGCGTCTCTGAGGTTTCGTCTTGTGTCTGTCCTGCTGGTGTAGAAAGGTGCTACAGCTGTTACTCACCCAGTGGCTCAGTCCTCTCTGTTTGTCGTTCGACTCCCCGACTATCTCTTCCCAGACGGCAGCTGTCCTGTCGAAGGAGCAGGAAGCCAGAACCTGCCCGAACTCTGGGTGAGCCCAGGTCACTCTCCACACAGATCCACTGTGTGTCTGCAGAAAACCAAAGAAGAAGAGGAGCTCCTGTCAAATCAAAGGTCTTCATAACATAACAAGCTCAAGCATCAGACTGCAGCAGTGGGTGGTTCACTGTACCTTCCAGCTGGCCGTGCAGACCCACTCTCCATTTTCAGACTTGTCCCAAACCTGAGGAGAATTACATAATATGTTATAATAGCTATCCTTCCTCTTTTAATTAGAGGAAGGGGTAGGGATCCAGGTGTGTCACCAGATCTACACCTGTCCCCAAAAAATCTTCAACTCAGAAAAAGAATTAGTAGTTCAGTTATTTTTTACACATTTCCAAACATAGTTCTGTAATATATCTGATGTTTTTGTGAACAAAACTGCAAATTCACTTTGCAACATCTTAAGGCTAGTAACCAGACACACAGTGGCATTCCTGAATGTAGTGAAGTCTCTACTTTTAGGTCTTATAAATGGTTTGCTACTAAATAGATAAGTTATTCCCCACATGCAGGAGTTATGTTTGTGTGTAGTTGCTGTGTGCTGTAGTGTTTACATTAAAACTGCTGCTATACCACTTCCTAACAACTCCCTATGTCATGTAGGTGCAGCAGCTATAGCAAACAAGCTACACTCGTGCAAATATAAAGCTGTATTTATAAAAGCACGTGCATCATAAAACCACTGTTTCATCTGTCAGGAACCGGTCTAACGCGGGAGTTAGTGACTTCAACAGTGAGTTGAAGGTTTTTCACATTAAAGTGGTGTTTTTAAAAAAAAAAGTAAAGTAGCTAGCAGTCACAGCTAATGCTAACATGTTCAGAGCGATGCCGGGGTTTCAGGTGGCTTTACCTTGACGCTCTGGTCGCTGGAGCACGTGGCCATTCTCCGGCCGTGGAAATCATAGGAGACATCGTGGATCAGATCTTTATGATCCGCTGCAATACTACGCGCTACGAACATGATGACAGGCCTGCTGTCATGTGTCTACTGTGTGTGTGTGTTTGGCGGGTCCTGTAGTGTGTGTACAACAGAGTGTGTTCTTCTTCTTTTGCTACTCATTTCAGGGAGCGTTACCGCCTCCTACCGAGCAGGAGTTTAGGATGAGAGTTGAGGAGGGGTGTCAAACTCAAATATTAGGCCTATAATAACATAAATATCAATAACTCAAAAATGTTCCCTTCGTTTTAGTGTAAGGAAGAACAAGTAGCTACAATATTAAGATGTTTAATTGGCCTTAGGACAAAAAAAAAGGTGGGTGAGTCCTCCTCTGGAAAATCTTTACTCCAGAAAAACTTTTAGATGCTATTTCTGCCTCCAATTAAGCTTCAATCAACCTCAATGCTCTAGATAGAAAAAACTTAATAATAATGCCTATAAAAGCTGCAGGTGAACAAATGTTTGAAGCAGCACGGTCCTTACAGGTGATGGACTGCATATTGTAGACAAGTCTTTTTTTAATCTTTATCTTCCCAAAGTAATGCAAGGAGAAAGGTGTCTGATGGCCACATTTTCAGGTGAAATTCACATGGCTTCCATGTTATAATTAGGCTATTATGTATTCTACTTACCAAACATTTGAGACCCAGCCAGGACACACTTTTATTGTGAGTTTTGTTTCAAGTCTTTTTTCTGAATTTGTCTATGCACGTGTTTTCTTAATTTGCAGTGCACTGAGCTCCCAGGGTCAATGTAAATATCTTTCTCTTGACTGTTCTTTTGACTGTCATATTAACCCCCCTGTACCACTGTGTGATCAAGGACCCAGAAAAATGCAACGGTGCACAGTGTTAGATGCCCAATTGAGCACAGTCAAAATTTTCAACCATTAGATCTGGTCTGGTGCCACATTTCACACCCTTCAGTGCAATTAGTTCTGCAGGAGAATGTAAGCATATAATTATGTTTCCTGGCCTAAGTTTATCCTTCTACTCAAGTGACCAAAAGATAAGCAGTGCGGATTTACACATGGTTTCATGTTGTATATGTGTGATCTCTTAAAACACAGCTATTATTATCACTTTATCATGTTTTAGACCATTTCTGTGTAATTACTGTGTGATGGCAGTATAACCCATGATGCTGAGCCCAAGTCCACACGGCCTCGCAGTGCTCTCTGAGGGAAGCTGGGTGGTTGCAATAAAGAAAAGCTTTCTTCTTCTTCTTCTTCTTCTGCTTCTTCTTCTTCTTCTTCTTCTTCTTCTTCTTCTTCTTCTTCTTCTTCTTCTTCTTCTTCAGTCCAATGGCATTATCCAAAGAGCTCTCCGTCTGGATTTGTCCAGCCCTCAGCTCTACCAGTCAACACATTTCCCCATCATAATGACTCAGAACACGTTCACGGAAAACTGGTACTTGTCACATCCATTCATTAACAAGCTCACCTGGATACTGTGGAAGGAGGCTGGACCTTCTTGCACTTCCTCTCGAGGTGGAGTCGAGTGAGCGTCATTCTTCTCAGGGATTCGGCTTGTTAAAGGGAAGTATTTACTCGCCACCGCTGCCAAGAGCTTGCAGGAATTGTTGTGTCACTGTAAAAACAAAAAAAGTCTAGACCTGTTTTATTTGAAAAGTAGCCTAAATAAACATCATCATATCTTGACAGGAGGTGCACACACATCACTAAATCTTGACTAAGTTAGTTCCTTGTATTATTCACTGTCACTCATTTTTAAGAGTTAGCCTAGCCTACTGCTGGTTGCACATCCTCTCCTGCCTTTAAGCATTCATACACTGGAATTTCAATATCTAATAGCCTACTGCTTAATCTATATCCTCTATAACAATTCAGGTTTCTCAATAAACCTTTTACCCCTGATTCCCTGACCACTGGCCATCAGTCACTTCCCCCTCATCTTTAGGCCTTGCTGTCTACCTGTTGCCTTCCTGCACTTACTTGCACAGATTTGAACCACAAGGGGGCGCATTTATACTACTTGTAAATCAAATACATTTCCTGAGGAACTTTATATTAACGTTTATGTTGAAACTCCTCACTATACCATACTGGAAAAAGCATTAACCGTAGAGTAGGCTAGTATTAATAGGTACGCACAAACATCGTTACATTATTTTTTTGGTCAACTGCCCTGTTACTAGGGTTGCCAGGTTTCACAGAATACTTTTTTTTTTAGGCTACTACAGCTACACTGACACTCAGATTGAACAACAAGACTGGATGAGTCATGTTTCTAAAATATTTATTCTGTAATTGTTTTGTTTAATTCCGCTTCCTATCATTTAATATGAATAGATTTTTTTTTATTGTTACAACCAAGATAATTTTACAACTTTTCCTCAATAACATACCTAAACACCATACTTTCTTATTCCCTGGTTGGAAAGTAGCAGGGAGAGGATACATCTTATATTGCCTGCCCCTCACTCAATACATACTGTAGGTCTCTGTCAATCACTGAGCATCAGTCTTACAATGAAGTAAACAAAACAAACAAAAACATAACAAACAAACAAAATTCAATCTGTCATTTTTGCATTAATAAAAAGAGTTTGTGAGTCATTAATTACTTGTGTCACAAGTTCTGGTGGTTATTTCTATAGCATTTTCTTGAATTTGACTATGTTTATATAGGCCTTGAGATCATAAAACTTCCATAGTTTGACTATTAAGATGCACTTTCAGATTGTATTTGTCATTTGAACGTCTATCTATCTATCTATCTATCTATCTATCTATCTATCTATCTATCTATCTATCTATCTATCTATCTATCTATCTATCTATCTATCTATAAAAAAGGAAAGAAGAGGGGAAATAGAAAAACAGGTGTTAAAAAACTGAAAAAACAACAACATAAATACATTGTATAACTACATGAATTTAGTGGGGAAGGAGAAACAGAAAATAAAATAAAAGATTAAAAAAGAAATAATAATAAAGTTAGGCCTAACTTTTATTGCTAACTGGCAATCATGTTTCAAATTTAGAGTTACTGCATTATTCATGCATGCCGATATATAATTAATCACCCACAGAGCAAAAAAAAAAAAAAGAGTGGCTGTGATTATTCACCGTGCTGCGTTGAGACAGAAACGCATAACTGGCAACCCGAGTCAGTCAGTCAGAGTGCATGCAGACAGTGTATTGTGCAGGAGCAAGCAGCAGCAGCAGCAGCAGCAGCAGCAGCAGACTTCCCGCAGGGATCCCCAGGATTACACACAACAGACTGCTGCTGCTGTTTACATGGCTGACAGAGCAGCAGAGGACTAACGAACTAATAAACTAACTTGGTCGGACGGTGCTACAACAATACTTCTGTGACACATCCGGGGGAATTTTAACAACACAATGGAGCAAGAATTTGAAGATATAGACTCGTCCGGGGGATGGCAAAACCTTTACAATGTAAGAGTCCGGACAGTGGCTGCTGGCTGGGGCCTCTCGTGTTTCTATGACGATCGGTTGCTAACTTACTTAGCTTAGCTTAGCTTGAGTTGATAGCCAGCTAGCCCCGGTTAGGCACCTACTGTAAGGTTAGCTTTAGCCGTATGGGTGACACATTCAACCTCACAGACAAACAGCAACATATTGTGTAAAGGTTAGAATAATGATGATGATGGTGTTGTGTAGCACGTATTTATTGAAGGCGGCTGCAGAGCTTAGAAATAAATCGGAGCGCTAAGTGGTGGCTGACTTCCGTAGCTAAGAAAACGTGCAGCATAGTTGAGCTCATGTTAGCTAATGCTTGCTGACGCTAGCAGACGTCAGCTGCAGTTTCTGAGAATTCATCAGGACTTCCAGAGAAAAGCGCATGTGTTGTGTTTTACCAGCAGAAGCAGCAGCAGCAGCAGCGGTCCGAAGAGAGCACACAGCACACCGTGCACTTTATATTTCTGCTCCGGTTTAACTTTAGGGTTGTGATGATGATGACCCTGAAATACGCAGCCAGGCTTGGCTTGGAAGTTTTTGAGAGAAAGATTTAAACATTAAAATACTAATGCTGCAGAAGTTTGTAAAAAAAATAAAAATAAAATCATCTTAATTAGCCAGATAAATAATCTAATTGGGGGAAAGTAAAGTTAAACAATCCAACTATGTGTGTGTGAGTGTATGCAAAGAGGTGTAAAACTATTCTGACATGTATTTTTTTCTCTTTTCTTTAATTGTGTGGGTGCAGTAAAACAGTTAAAGTTGACCTATAAAGAAATAAAGAAAGTTATTGTGTAGCAGAAGCCGGGATATCATATTTGGCCTCACCTTGTACACACAATGAGAAGTATTTGTAGTAAAAACAACTGCTCTCATTGCGATAGTTTGACAAATGAGAGAAAAGCAGTAGAGCAGAACATGTCTGTACAGAAGACACTTCCAAGAAAACAATGCATATGACACCGTCTGCACAAAGGCCCTTTATTATTATTGATGCTTGCCACCACTTCTCTCAGGTAGATTGTAGGTCATGTGCTGTTCTCATGTCTTCCACTCATGTTGCTGAATCAATGTAAAGAGATGCACGACACATGTTCTTCTTCATCTTGTCTCAAAACAGGAGATCCGCAACCAAGCCAGCGAATATCCTTACAAAGTGGCAAAACTTCCAGTGAATCGGAATTTGAACCGCTACAGAGATGTCAGCCCATGTGAGTCTTATGACAAATGAGCTTGTTAATGAAAATTTTGAATGACGTCTTTGTGATTTGCAATTATCTGTGTGGTCTCCCTCCTCCTCCATCTGCTTTCAGATGATCACAGTCGAGTAAAACTTGAAAACTCTGAAAATGACTACATCAATGCAAGTTTAGTCATGATGGAAGAAGCCCAAAGAGCTTATATTCTTTCTCAGGTATGATTGCACCCACAGTTATCTAAATGACATTGTATGAGTGTACACTGATATGATCTGTAGGTCATTTAAAGGAGAATTATGCATGAAGGATTTCCCATTGATGCTCTGTGAGGTGTTAATTCCTGTGTCTTCTGCTTCCACAGGGGCCTTTGAGGAATACCTGTGGTCATTTTTGGCTAATGGTTTGGGAGCAGTGCTCCAAAGCTGTTATTATGCTCAACAGAGTTATTGAAAAGGGATCTGTAAGTACAATTCTCTTACATTAACCATAGATGTGCATTACACAGAGAGCATTTAGCACATGATTCTATTCTAATTTAGCATTATTCATTGGTCCATTGATGGTAAACCTCTTCATTATCCAAAAGAATAGCTTATCTTAGCATAAAGACTGGAAACTGAAGGTCAAAACTAGCCTCCATCTCAAAGCTAACATAAAAACCAGGTTGTTTGAGAAGCCAAGGCAGGAAAGGAAATGAGTGTATTTCCCAAACTGTTGCACCATCCCCTTTATATCTGATCTTTTTTTTTTTTGTTGCAACACTTGTGCATTATTCAATTAGATAAGTCAAACAT
This sequence comes from Decapterus maruadsi, assembly GCA_030347415.2. Taxonomy (NCBI): domain Eukaryota; kingdom Metazoa; phylum Chordata; class Actinopteri; order Carangiformes; family Carangidae; genus Decapterus; species Decapterus maruadsi. The sequence continues at coordinate 6,272,516 of CM064894.1, forward strand.
GATTCACGTATTTGACACATCGTTTTCTTGTTTCTGTGCCATCTAAACATAGTGTGCTCAGTGTCTTTCCAAAGAAATTCCACATTACAAACTCTCCACAACAGGATGATGTCAGCTTCCAGTCTATCGTTTATGCAGGGTCATTAGGGTTAAGCCGAACCCTTTGTAATGCTTTGTCGACGGTGTTTACCACTATTTATGACTTGAGGAAACATGTTGCTAAGGGCTCTTGTAGTACAGTAACACAGCAATATTGGCTCTCATGACTCAGAGGATAAATATCATAATCAGATGTGTTTGTTTGGGCTCAGAGAATTCCTATACACGGGTAATGGTGTGTTGCTATTGATAAAGATTGATCAATTGCATTGCCTCAGTCAACACACCCCTCTGAGGGCTCAGAGCATGTGGCTTCCCATCCAAGACTGAATTAATTGATTGTGTCTTAACAGGAAAAGTGTGCACAGTACTGGCCGACCACAGAAGAGCTACAGATGTCTTTCACAGACACAGGGTTTGTTGTCAGGCTACTCTCCGAGGAGGACCAATCTTATTACACAATCCGAGTGCTAGAACTGCAAAACACAAAGGTGAGCGTGCACGAGAGACTATTAGGTAATGTAACCTTTTCAGAGTCTGGAGTGGTCCAGTGTATCTTTGTGGTGCAGCTGCTTTGTGTCCACTTTTGCTTCAAAATCAGCAAATATGCTCAGTGTTAAAGGGACAGTTCAACATTTTGGCAAATTGGCCCATTGCCATAATCCCTATAGTTTTAGCAGTAGGTTTGTTACCTTTAATTGTCGGTGCAAGCTATTTTAAGAACGGCGGAGCAGAGCCGCGAGCTGCTCAGAGCTACGCTACGGAGACTAATGGAATTTCTTGGTTTCCCTCATCAAACTCATCAAATACACAATCCAACAACTCCAAAATGCTCTGGTGGACAAATTGTGACCTGCACATTCACCACGCTATGAGATAATAACGGAACATTACGAGACAGAGTTGTTTTTGAGGGAAATTCATGCAAAACCGCTGATTCACGTTCCCCTCAGGGACAGTTTTTCAGCAAGCAGTCTCTGCATTTACCTCAAAAACAACTCAGTCTCATAACGTTATGTTATTATTTCATAGCGATGAATGTGGTGAATGTGAGGTCACAACTTGTCCACCAGAGCGTTTTGGAGTTGTTGGATTGTGTATTTGATGAGGGAAACCAAGAAATCCCATTAGCCTCCGTAGCGTAGCTCTGTGCAGCTCGTGGCTCTGCTCCGCCGATCTAAAAATAGCTTGCACCGACAATTTGCCAAAATGTTGAACTATCCCTTCAAGCGTAGTTGCAGTCACACCCGTCTTCTACAACTCAGTCTTTGTGCATGCAGAAGATAAATGTTGTGATTTCATGGTGTGTGTGGTGTTTGTTCTAGTGACGAGTCAGGCCCAGTCATGTACAACTCCATCACTGTCAACGTCACATGCTTTCTGTCTGCCGCAGACCGGGGAGTCGAGGGAGATCTACCACTTTCACTACACCACGTGGCCTGACTTTGGTGTCCCCGAGTCTCCAGCCTCCTTCCTCAACTTCCTCTTCAAGGTTCGGGAGTTTGGCTCGCTGAGCGCGGAGCACGGGCCGTCCGTTGTGCACTGCAGCGCCGGGATTGGACGCTCAGGGACCTTCGCCTTGGTGGACACCTGCCTGGTGCTGGTAAGAACTGCGAGGGAAGTGGGGGCGGGTTGTTACCGCACACACAGGTGGCATTACAGAGAAATGCTGCCTAGTATGGTAAGGGCAAACAGGGTTGAAACATTACACAACATGTTCAAGTTTTGGCAAGAGGGTAAAGCGAGATGCAGTCATGATCTCGGTGATACCTGCAAAAGGGAGAGGTTGGGGCATGTTGATGTTACGCTTGTGCTGTCAAACAATGATGTTTGATTGTTTTAAGCACTGAAGCATAAATTGTACCTGTCACTGATCATCTGGAAAATTAGTTCCTTCCAAGGTATTATGAAAAAACGTGCTGCTTTCCCATGCATGTGTGAGTAAACTGAAAATGATATGGAGGTTTTGAATTCTTGATAAATGTTTTTTTTTTTCTGTGTCCTTCAGCCTGTATGTTTATGTCAGGAATAAGAACTCGAAATCACTCTTAGGGCAGGGTTGAAAAAAAGAAAAGGACATGACATGTTCAGTATGAGAATGAAGCAACATTTGATTGATTTTTTTTTCTTAATTTCAGTTTTCAAATAAGTTTATCTGAATGGTGTGAGTCTCTGTTGAGCCGTCTCCTATCTCAGCATGTAGTGAAAACACAAGATTAACTGAATGGCTGTCTTTGTCTAAACACCCTAATCTGTCCTTCAGATGGACAAATCCAAGAACCCATCATCGGTGGACATACAGAAGGTGCTACTGGACATGAGGGATTACCGCATGGGCCTGATCCAGACCCCAGACCAGCTCCGTTTCTCCTACATGGCCGTGATAGAGGGAGCCAGACTCGTCCTGTCAGACAACTCAGCAACTCAGGTAGCTCAGACACACGTCTTGAGGAGTTAAACTGCTTTCCAAAGCTCATATTTTCACTGTTTTTTTGTGATTATATTGCAGAAATGTGCAACTCTGAGGTAGTTATCAGTCTCAGTCCAAGTCCTGCAGCTGCTCTTAAGATCATTACACAATGGATAACTGTCAGTCTTAGCAAAAAATATAATGAATCATAATTTTTCATTCGTCATGCATCCATTTTATGATGCTAATCTTTGTCCAGGTGATATTAATTCACAACTGATTATTATCCTGTTTGGAAATAACTGAATAATGTGCTGTAATAGTGGCTGGTGTTGTGGAGCATATTGTCCCTGGCAGTTATCTATTGTAATTTTATACTTTGGCCAGTTTTATTGTGAAACAGGGGTTAGATTCAGTTGCATTCTGTGTGGCATTAGGGAAGTCTTACAGCCCTAAGCCTGCAAGCGTTAACCCTGTAGAAACACCTGTTTGACCGGTGTCGCAGGGCAGTAAAAAATGTTTTTGTTGCTTTTTATGGAAAATTTTTTGTCGTTTGGGAACTGGAAGGAAATGTTCATTTGTTTTCTCGTGCGTCTTGTTTCCTGTAACAAAACAGAGAGTGCTGGCCAGAACTGCCCTCTCCGCGGAGCCAGATCTGCCCCCTCCGCCACCGCCACCCCGACCTCACCTCAACGACAGCAGGCCCAATGGTCAGCCAGCACCCTGTGGGGATATGCAGCCTCTCGCAGGAGACCACCAGATGGAAACGGAGCCAGATGGCCTTGACCACAGTGTGGCTGAGCACTCTGGGTAAGAAGCACCACCCAGGAATGCTTCAAGTGTTTTTTTTTTGCCAGGCTGATTTTGAAGAAAGCATACTGTGAAAGTAAAATGTGAAGTTTAATACCTTGATTCTCGTCTGTTCTGTTCTGATCTCCAAAATCCCACTTCAATGTTCCATGAAATTAATGTGTTTTTCAGACTGTTGTTTTCTGGCTGCTTCCCCCCTAAAACTCTTTTCAATTTGTAGTGTTAGAAAGCGACACCGGGAGGAGAGGATTGCCAGCACTGCACAAAAGATCCAGCAGATGAAACAGAGACTGACCGACACAGAGAGGAAACGAGAGAAGTGGCTGTACTGGAGGCCCATCCTGCTCAACGTCGGCGCTGGAGCGGCTCTGGCTGTCGGCCTGCTGGTTTGCTGGATGTACTCCCAGTGAAACACTTTACTGGGTCACTTACAACTGACTCTTACTTTGCACCAGTACCTGGAGTTAGGTACTTCTCTAAGCAGATTTAGACAATAAGATGTGCATAACTGAGGGTATTTATTTCTTAAAGGTCAAAATGCGGGAGCGCTAGATCAAAATGAGTGTGTGTATATTTTTCATGTAAGATCTTAACAAAAATAGTAACATCTCAGGATCTTGGTGCCAGCACGATGATTTAATTTCCCTATCCTTCTTGTCACTGTTGATGAATGTACTGTATCATAGCAAATGGCTTTGAAAGAAACTTACTAAAGGTGCAGTACAAAGAAAAAAAAAATTCTGACAGGTTTATTTTTGCATTCTTTATTTGTAATGGTCAGATGTGTGTTGATCATCTGTGGACATGTTTTACATTTTGCATTTCAAAATAATGTTTGTCGACTTGTCCATCCTACCATAGACACGTAGGAAGATTCCACACCCTAGAGGTCAGCTATGGGATATTTTCTTTGTTTGTTTTTCTGTAATGAAATTTTGCATTTCATGCATGCATTTAAGGTTTACCAGAGTACCACTTGTTCTTCCATTCACATTTAGCAGGGCATCCCGATATGTTTCAAACTCTGCTGGAATGTTAACCTTTAATTTTTCTGTTAAATGAGCACATTTTTTCCTCCATAGGTTTTGGTTGTGGATCATCGTGGCTGTCAGGTCCCCCCCTCTGCCCCTGCACCCCACGCGCCCTCACAGTTTAATGTGTTTATATTCACCCACTGGATGGGTTCATGTCATGTGTGTTCAGGTTATCCCACTTTTAGGAAACCAAAGGAAAGCTGTCCATTTTTACTCAAATACCAGCCAGGCAAGCTGTTCAATAATACTCCCGTTATGTGGAATGTATGTTCTGTTGGAGCTTTGACATAACTGAATAACTGACACCTGAATTACAAAGTTAAACTAGTCATAGCATCATTTTTTGTTGCATGTGACTTTTCTCTCTTTTTGTTTTGTTTAAATTTAAACCCATAGTATCACCAATTGGTTTTCAATGGACTGGGACCAATCTCTAGCTATAATAGTGCAATGTAGAAGCCCCCCAGGGAGGTAGCAGACATGTGTGTACCTGTTTGTTTGCTGGTTTGAGATAGCTTTAATGTGCCTTGAAGTGAGTTAAATCAAAAAGAGAAAAAAAAAAAAGCGTGCTCCAAGGTTTCTTAGCACGATCAGTATGGGGAAGAAAAAAGAAAACGTTTTTGGGAGCTGTTGCGTCCCACTTAATAAGAGCAACATTATGCTGATTGATTCGTTTGTAACCGCAGGTATGATACGAGGAATTGTACCAGAGTTGATTGCACACCAAATGTGACATAAGCATGTACTGACTCCTGAGATGACATAACATGTTAGTGATTGGCTGGTTAGCACCGTTGGATTATGGCTTTCTACTCATTTAACCCAGAAACGATAGGCGACGTTTGACCATGACATTCCATTCATTCTAGTTTCCACATAAGATTTCAGGGGAGTTTTATACATTGCAGAGCTGCAGTGAGAATATGATAGATGGTGTTTTGAAAAATGCAAACAAAACATGAAATAATGATTAAAATAAAACATTCATCTTTCTTTTCTTTTTCTTTTTTTTACTTAAACCTCCGAGTCTGCTTGTGTCTTTTTAAATTCTGTCAGTAAACCAGTTTTACAGCAGTCACTGTTGTCGATTCCAGTCCATTGATTCAGTATTTCAAGAAGAGACCTTTTTCATATTGACTGCTTCAGTAATCTAAATTGTTCCTATCCCTGGGATGGCACTTTGTTAATACCTACCTGTAGTGTAAAACTGCCTACTAGTTATACACTTTACACCAGGGATAACAGCCCCGGGCTACCAAAGCTTTCACATTGACACAGCCTGGCTTGAGCAATAAAAATCATATTAATGCTATAATTTAACTTATTTTAAGAGTGGGTCATGATAGTATGACACTGGATGATTTGGCTCAAAGTGGAGCTGCTGCTTCACATTCACAACAACTGAGACGCCTCTGGGCATGTGCACCTGGAGAGATGCTTCACCTGCCCTGGGAAAACCTCAGGTCCTCGAGGAGGGACCCACTACCATGGATGTATTAAAATAGATCCATGCACTTCACCTCTACACTTCACTTCACCTGCTGCCATCAGCATAGGACCTCAGCTTGAGCAGTCACATATAAATAGGACCAACTAAATGAACTCGCTTAATATGAAACATAAAAAAAACATACTTGAATACTCACACAAAAAACCTAACAATAATTGGGACAAGAAAAATGTGTGAATGAAAAACGTGGATGATGCAGAGGAAATAACCTAAATGAAAATATTATAGTGCCAGCATAAATTATGAATTTTAATAACTTTGTGTATACTTAATAATGTGCAACCTCACAAAAAATATGATGAGGTTGATGATAATTCCCTCCTATTTTGTAGTAAACGTGAAGAACTACAAAGGGGTCCTTTCGTTGTTGTCGCAAACCTACCGTCGTTACAGACGATGGAAGGGGCAGCCACGGCGATGCCTGTGTAAAAATGACCAACTGATTCTTTCAAATAAAATTAAATAAAATGTAAATCTGAATGTCAGTAACTTATAAGTGATAAAACACTCTACATATATTATTTTATTGAGTATTAAGCTTATAAAGGTCCGTATTTTACTTTATTTATAGACAGGCATCTATACAGTCGCCTTCACGCTCGCTTTTCCGCCACAGTTTAAACTGTCAGGATGAGAGGTTTGTTGTTTCCAGACGACAGACGATTACAAACATCAAATAAAGCCAAATACAGACAGATTTACTCACATTAGTTTAGGTTTTTTAAGGTTTTAAAGCTGATCGGAGTTCACCGGCGGCCATGTCTCTGCCTCCAGAGAAAGCTTCAGAGCTCAAACAGATCATTCACAACCATCTGGTCAAGGTGAGTTAACTGCACAACGTTAGCTTGTGTTTCTCTACATAACGTTGCTTATTAGACCATATCCGTCTCTACGGTTCCTAATAACCCTGTAATAAGTGAAAACGCACATTTGACGTATAGAGATGGGAGCGGTGCTAATTTAATGCATGGCAAAGTAATATCCGCTGTGTATTTGCTGTGGGGCTGATGGGAGTTGGTGATGAGAGCATTTAATGTTTGATGTGGTGCAAAAATCAGATTCCCTGATCATGAATTTACTGTGCTGTAGCCAGGCCTAATTAAAAAGATGATAATCAGATATAATCACAGCAGAGGATGGTTAGAAGGCCTCTATAAGGAAAGTCAAAAATATATCACTGTGTTTATGTTTGGACTGCATGAATGAAGATGATTATTCAGTTTTCTCTGGTTGTCAGATGGATATCCATGGGAGGATCCGGGAGGTGCTGGCTGAGAGCGTGAGGGGGGACCAAGGCCCGGCTCATCAGTCTCTGTCTGAGGCTGATTTTCTACGAGCTTTGCAGAGCCGGGGCATCGTGGATGATGTGATGAAGGACCTGCACTTCGCCCAGGTCGGCCAAGCATTTTGCATTTGACTGGGGCTGATGCCAAGTTTCTCCCAACTGCACATCAAAAAATAAATATTTGAATATAACATTATTGAAATACTAGATCCAGATAAGAGTTTATCCAGTGTCTGACTTCAGTCACCTCACCTGTTGACCCTTCTCTGCTTCTGTCACGTAACAGGAAGCGGCTGCAGGTGCAGAAACAGGACCTCATCCGAAGCCTGCAACTCACTTTGTTGACAAAGACATTATTCATCTGAAGAAATGTAAGACATGTTATTCACAACGCAAATACACCAATAGAAGAGCAAGGCCTGTTTTCACACAGTAAAGACAGCTGTGAACTTTAAAGAGGCAGGAATACTTTGACAATGAGTCACAGATGAACATTTTTAAGGGCCATTTATTAAAGATGCATTACCTAATATACTGCATTTTATTTATCTTTTAGTTGCTGTGATCGTTTCTCAGTGGTAGATTTACTATATGTATGAGCTGTTTAGTTAGTTATATAAATATGTTGCCGATTTTATTGACACAGACTGTCATTATATATGATTTGCTCTTTAAAGGGATAGTTCAATATTTTGGCAAAGTCTCATACAGTTGGCCACACCACACCTCTCTACAGTTTTGTGTTGGCAATAAAATAGATTTGATTTGTTTTGAAGTGAGGACATTCTGTCATTTCTTTCAGCCAACATTGACCCGTCAAGACGGTGCCTGTACCTCCAGGTGCTCGGAGGTAAGGCCTTCCTGGAGCACCTGCAGGATCCAGAGCCTTTACCCGGGCAGGTGTGCTCGACTTTCACGCTCTACCTGCACTTTCGCAACCAGAGATTTCGCTCAAAGCCGGTGCCCTGCGCCTGCGACCCCAACCTGGAGGAGGGCTTCCTCTTAGAGATACACAGAGATGGAATAGGTACCTACCTGGTGTCACTCAGTCTGAGTTTGTATCTCTCTTTTCTTTTTAGATGCACTGTTTTAAAATATTGCAGATGTCCGCTCTCACCCGACCTGTTGTTTGTCATCGCTTTTTATCCCTGCAGGAGACGGCAGTAAAATGGCAGACGCAACCACCATGCTGTCCATGTGTGACCCGGTTCACTTGGTCCTGATCAAGACAGACACGTCCAGTGAGACAACGCTGGTCTCGTCCTACTTCCTGGACTGGAGGACGGTCCTCAGCTCGCCCAGTGGAAAGACCTGCTTCGCTGTGGAGCTGATGGGAGTCGGTGAGGAGAGATTGTGCTGCAGTGAACGCTGACTGAGGCTGGCACATTTTACTTTTGTGTTTTTAACCATCATCTCTACAGTTAAGAGCTAAGAGGAATGACCGAACTTAACGATTTTCTGTTTTTCTAATGATTAATGAGTCGTGTAGATTATATCAGTTAATCTAAACCATTATTTTTCCCCTTTAATTTTAATCATCTACAAGGACAAAGGATATTAAAAAGCTCTGTCTGCTACTGAACAGACAAGACTTGTAAATTAAATAATTCAGACCATGTCTATGACTGATCTCACTGAGGATTTGGATTCGAACTCTGATGTGTGATTATTCTCAGTCAGACACTAACCAGCTGTTGAGATGTGTATTGTTAGGATTTAATCTCAGTCATATCCATTAACGTATTGATCAGGATTGTGTTATTACTGGTTTTTTTAATGGCTGGACGAGAGCTGGTTGGACTTGTTTCTCTCAACCACTTGTTCAGTTTACAACAATCTGCCTCATTTGAAGATTGATGGTGAGCTAAGATAATCATCAGTTGGACTCGCATGTAGCAGCTCTCATGTGAGCTTTTCCAAAGAATTTACTGTCAGATTAACTACCTACCAAACAGAAACAATACGAATGAAAACATGTGTTTTCAGTTTGTTTCTTGTCGAACCGGTTGTTTGACAATTTGTTCTTTTACTTTATTGCATTTACAGTCAAGTTCACTAATAGCTGTGTTACTTGCACTGCAGCCCACAGAGAAGCAGTGCAGTCATAAAGAATAAATATATAAAATACATATATGGTTGTTAAAGGGATAGTTCACCCAAAATTCAAATTTCACATCTACTCACCCTCATGTCGACTAAGGGCTGGGAGAAGTCCTCTGTGCTTTCTCTGAGTTACGGGGGGGGCGGGGGGTGCAGCAATACAGTATTTGTCCATATAATGGTTGTGAATGGTGCTCACTTTTCTTCATCCAAAAAGACACACCAAAAAACATTCAAACGGAAGACTCTGAAAATTCTCCCAGCTCTTAGTCGACATGAAATTTTGGGTGAACTATCCCTTTAATAGTGAGTGGTATCCACAAATGAATCAGTGTATGGGAAATGATTGGTTGCTGCAGTTCATAATGCAGTTCCCTGGTAGCATAGTTGGTCATCATGTGATGTTCTTCCAGTGAAATATAAAACGAAAACAACACCAGTCTCAGCTTTTAACTGGTGACCAGTTACATGACTGGTTTTTAATGTAGACACTTGATCCTCCCTGTTTCACTGGAAGCCTTTCACAGACAAAACATGTTTTACTTCACAAAGATTAAAGCTGTTTGATCAACCAGTCTGACTGATAATGAATGAATGTGTGCACAAACAGTGAGAGGTTTATTGAATAACGAATAAAGTAAGAGACGAAGACGATGCAACGTTCTGCGATGAGGAAAGATCAGAGAAAAGTAATTATACAGTTATCTGTGAGGGACAAAGCTGTGTCTCCATCTGTATAATTGTATGTTTGTACGTTTGTGTGTTAACAGGGAGTGAATGTAAAGTCCCAGCAGGTGTGTTGACCATCAGTCTGGAGCTCTACCCTCCTCTCACAGAGACTCTGAGCGGTGACATCATCAGCACACAGGTCAGTTCACTCCCTTTGTGTCTGTCTGTGTGGCTGCGCCGTTTATTCATCTGCCTCATTTACTCATGAATGAAATAAAACCGCTGTGAATGAGCGATGTGCTCAGTGCAGCTGAACGCCGCTGACGATCGATATTCCTGAGATACGATACCGAGGCGAGAAGAAACATTAAGAGGCTCTATATTTAGTGCGATGATGTCACTGTGTTTCCCGTGCATGCAGCAATCACTGGAGAGGCAGAGGACGGCAGAGAAGGAGAGGCTCTTCCTGGTCTATGCCAAACAGTGGTGGAGGGAATTCCTCGAGATCCGGCCATCGCACCAATCCAAGATGGTCAAGATATTTGCACAGGTTTATTTATTTTGAATATTTTATTTTAACTTTTTAAAAGACAAACAATACAGAAAAATAAATAAATTAGCAATACCACATAGCAGCCTGATTCATACTGTATATTGGTCATTTAGGTCTCATCATGTAAGGCCAAAAATGGTTTCCATGTTTCTCATAATAATTGGGTGCATTCCTGATCTAAGTTTTATCAACAATTAATCTGTGTGGATTATTTGCATTTGGCCACAGATGCACTGGTTTGTTTTATTGTTTATTTTTTGGATCCCCTGACATCAGATACTCTTCCAAATGCAATTAAACACATTTATATTAATACATAACATGCGTCTGTACACATATTTGAATACACACAGTCATGCACATCCCATTCATCATGTTCACAAACAGAACAGACCAGTCAGAAAATGTCACAACTGAATAAAAGGAATGTAACAGACATCATACAACATTATTAGTTGAGTCAACCGATCAAATCTCTAATGGTAAATTAATCTTCTTATAGCGTTTTTTAGTTTATATCATGATCCTAATATGTTTAATACCTTTTCTGATGTAGGTTTAGTGTAATAATGCTCATATCTGGCTGCATGCTGTCACTTAACCTCTCTATGTGTGTGTGTGTGTGTGTGTGTGTGTGTGTGTGTGTGTGTGTGTGTGTGTGTGTGTGTGTGTGTGTGCATTGTGCAGGATGAGAACGCCATCAGCAGACCGGTGTGTTCCTATGTGCGTGTCCTGCGGGCGGGCCGGCTGCTGGAGAGTCCTCGCCAGGCGGCCCGCTTCGTCAGCCTGCTGGCCCAGGAGAAGGCCCCGGTGGTGGGAGGAGGCGGAGGCAAGCAGGAGCAGTGGTGCACGTTGATGGCTTTCCTGTGCAGAGGCAAGGTGAGGAGAGTGTATTTCCTGTCAAGTGCTACGCGGCGCTCCAGTCGTCGTGGAGTTAAATGTGTCTCTCCACAGGAACATGCATTTTACGAGTCTGTTTAATTATGAATCCAATGCATCAAAGGATGAGGAGGAAGTCTTTATCTTTATCTGTAGCGGAGCTGAAATCTAACTGAGACCTGATTGTATTTTCCGACCGGTCCTGTGCGATGTTTCAGGACGTGTCGGCCATGTGTTTTTGCCTTCGGTGATTTACTGCCTTGTTTGTGACATAATGTCTGCGAGTAAGTACAGGGCGATCATCCAAACTCTCCATTTGGCATCTCTTAAATTGCCTTTGTGTTATTCCTAGTACAACCTTTGCTTTGCTCTGTGTAAACGGTTTGGACATAGCATACCAGTGCTGTAGTGCTAATGAATAAATCTTTCCAAGGATAATAATATTACCATGATAGATGGAGGTAACGGGATCGTAAAGTCGGGAGATGATCCTCCGTATTTTTTATTACCATTTCCTTTTTTGTTTTCATGCACTGGGAGGTTTATTTTTATTGAATAGTTGATTGAGTTAGTTTTTATTCCTTCTCAGCTTCTCCTGGACTGAGCCACTGCGATGTGAGAAAACATGTGACACTATAATAACCTTAGCTTCAAATCGTGTGCAGGTTATGGAGATCAAACTGAATATAGAATCAGTCACGACAGAAGAGGTTACTTAAAGAAGGAAGCAAAAGTTTCAGAAACAGTAGAGTTCATGTTAAAGGAATAGTTCACCAAAAAATTAAATTCCTGAATACTCCAGAGTAGTTTTTTATTCCTCAAAGTGCATCTGGAGACCCGGGAGGCCGATTCGTAGTCCAACAATAACTTTATATGAGAGTAATAGGGCCCAACACAAAGTTGTCCATAAAACTACACAAAAACCTCGTAATATTCCTCCACACTGCTCGTCCGTGGCATTGCAAGTGTCCTGAAGGGATATAGTCCAGAGTTTACCCGAAACGACATCACTGAGGCAAGTCCGGTAACGTCTGCGTGTGTCACACAAGGCAAATTCAATACAGCACTGTTTAGGTTGTAAAAATGTCCCAAATGATGTCGTTTCCAGTAAACTCTGACCAAACCATTTCCCTTCAACACACATGGATTGCAGCAAAAGAGGAGTAACGAGGAATATTAAATTGTTTTTGTGTAGTTTTATGGATGTTTTATTAATCTCATATAAAGTTTTTGTTGAACTACAAACCAGCCTCCCAGGTCTCCAGATGCACTTTGAGGAAAAAAAAAAAAGAATTTCATTTTTTGGTGAACTATTCCTTTAACATGAACTCTACTGTTTCTGAAACGTTTCATTCTTTCATTAAGTAACTTCTTGTTCTTCTGTTAATTTTTGGTGAACTATTCCTTTAAGGGAGCACAACATGCCGCTTCACTCACCAACACCAACCTCCTCATAACCCCAAATTCCTGGGTCACGTAGAAAACGAGAAGAAAAAATAAACACGAGAAGGAAAGGTTTAGAAATAGATAAGCTTCTATAAACTGTTTCTGACTAAAACGAATTGAAAGACCAAAAAAAAAAAAAAGAGGAAATAATCCTTAGTTTGATTGTGAAAGTTTTCTAGGAAAGCTCACCACACCTTCAGGAACTCATTGTATGATCAGCAGATCTTTCTGAGGAAGGACATTGCAGATTTAATAACAGATTTCACACTCACAACATGGATTCGTGGTTTAAACAAGACGATCCCTGTTCCTCTGGTCATGTTTTTACATTCAAACAAATGAGATACTGGACTCCCAGACAGCCATCTGTGCACAGGTTTGCAGTTATATTGTACTTCACCTGAAGTTACAATGACTATCTGTCTTTTTTAATTCAATAGACACAATTTATATGTTTATCAGAGCTTGTTTTTTCCTATTTTCTTCAGTTAATAGAAGCTGTTTTCCTTTATTTGACAGTCGGTGCAGATGATATGTGTCGGATGTTTTGCAAACCTTGTACACGAGTCAGAGTGTAAAACAGCATCGGTAGACATGCATCAAATTAATGGAGAAAAGCTGTAATCCCATTTCCCTCTAAACTTCCCCCCTGAGAGCCACGTAACCTCGGCCTGGCCCTTCTGACTGTCATGTATGTTTTGAATCAATGTCACAAGTCTCTGTTGCACCACACACAAAGTTTCGTTCCACGAGTCAAACAGAGACAGTGAGAGAGAGAGAGAGCTACATAAACTTGGCCCCAGCAGCCGTTTATACACTCTCTCTCTCTCTCTCTCTGTGTCGTTTCTGAGCACAGCTGATTGTGTCATTTCTGAGAAAGAAGGATTCGTTCCGAGTTGACTGACTGATGCATTTTCATCTCACGACCAGATAGCGCGGAATTTCCCAGACCACCACAGGATAAATGTTTCCTGCTCTCTCCTCTGCGAGCGGCTGGCAAGACAGACAAGACACCACTCTCACAAAGTGGCCCTTGTCAGCTGTGATTTATGAGTTTCATTCCAGGGAAAATTAATTTAGCCTCATCAGTCCCCAGCCTGTTCTGATGCCGCCGTCCATATTAGCACTTCTGGGGAACATCTATCATTCTGACTCGCCCGTAGCTCGAGCCATCGCACAACAGCAGCAACAGCAGCAGCAGCAGCAGCAGCAGTAGTGGTGGTGGTAGCAGGAGCAACAGCAACAGTCCCTTCTCTGTCCAGGCCTCTTCACTGGAAAATAAAGTTTGTCAGGGACAGTTTGACATCTGCAGAGCTCGTTTTCTGTCCAGCTAATTTTATTGGGCTTTCTGAGAAACACAAACAACAGTGTATATTTGTATAGAGTATAAAAATTACTAAAAATGTCAATTGATTGGTTATTTATTATATACACAAAATGTTTTCCAGGAAAGCTCCCCACACTTCCAGGGAGTTTTTGTTTTAACAGCTGAGTCATTTCACAGTAAATTCTTTTTTTTTTCCTCAGAAACCCACTTATAATCTAGTGTTATTTTAAGAATCATAATATTTCCGGGGAAAAATGTTAATATTTTTGAGAAAAAACGTCTAAGTGGTGCTAATATTTCAAGATTAAAGTATCAGAATTTGAGCGTAATGTCATAATATCATTAAGATATTTCAAGAATAGAGACGTCATCTTGAAGATAGGAGATGATGAGGTAATATTTTGAGGTTAAAGCTAGAATTTAACATGTTTTGCTCTGTATTGATCATCTGAGAAATGAACATGGAGGACAGCTCTCTGACCTCTTTGCAGCAGTAAATGTAACCAAATGTGTAAAAACTTAAAATAGCTTTAGGAGCGTTGAGCTGCCTGTCAGTGAATGGAAACGGCTCAGGAGGCTAATTGCTTATAAGAGGTTTCACCAGGATTAAAAGAACTTAACCACTAACTAATCCTCTTGTTTTCTATAAATAACTAAGTTAAAATTAAATAAAAATGGTGTAAGTATGATGATAAGAGAACCGTAAACACATGAGAATAATGTCAGTCACACTGTATCGTGACCGTGTTTCAAACTTGAGGTGTGTGTTTGTGTGTGTGGTGTGCAGGGAGACTGTGAGGACCACGCCACCCTGCTGTGCAGCCTCCTGCTGGGCTTTGGCCTGGATGCATACGTGTGTGTGGGAACCAAAGCCAAGGGAGTGCCACACACCTGGGTCCTGACCCGCGGCACCGACGGCAGCATCACGTTCTGGGAGAGCCTGACGGCGCACAGGTCTGGTTAGATGTAATCTGTAATGTAATGTGATGTAATATGACTGGTACCTTTTAACGTTTTAAACAAGAAAAGAACTGTGCTTCATGATATTCAAACATTTACTACTTATTTTCCTGTAACTTCTGCAGCCAGATGAAATCATTTGACTACACTGGGTTTTTTGTTTGGGCCTCATTAGACAGTCTTTGTGTTTGTCGGCAGCAGCAGCAGCAGCAGCAGCAGCAGCAGCAGCAGCAGCTCTCACAATCCCATGAATGGATTTCCATGAAATTTGGAATCCAGGCTTTGGGCCAAAGAAGAATTGATTATATTCCGGTGTTTATCCACTTCTGGGATTTTCTCCATTAATTACTCTGTTGTAGCCAAAAGAGTTCCGAGTAACAGATAGTAGGACCTTTACTTGTCAGCTAACACTGATGTATTAGTGAGATGCATCTGAGATTGTGCATCACTTTGATCACAGAAACCTTTTAGTTTCTAAGTTTGCGCCTTTTGTTCCACTCGTGTGGTCAGATACCTCCACAGGCCGATAGACCCGGACGCCCCGCCCCTGGCCCCCCAGCCCAAGCCCACATCCCCCTACCGCACCGTGGGCTGCGTCTTCAACCAGCAGACCTTCCTGGCCAACTGCCAGCCGTCCGACGCTGTGGAGCTGTGTGTCTTTGACTTCCAGGTAGGAGCAATTACATTCCCCCCCACCATCACCACTGTATCTATCATTATATGTATTTATATTGTCCATTGTAGTGTTGATAAAGTGCAGCTGGAATATCAGTGTGCCTAGGTTTTTGTGTTTATAGATATTCTCGGGTCTGTTTTTTCCTTCAGAATCAGTCCCGGTGGAAGGCGATGAGCGAGGAGGCTCTGAAGTCCGTTTGTGCCCCGGGCTCCACCACCTCTTTGCCCCCTCTGCCTCCGCTCTGTGCCCCTTCTCTGGATCCTGCTGCGTCCAGCAACCAGCTGGAGCTGGAGATGCGCTACCTGGTGTCTGAGCACAGGAAGGTAAAACCCTGTCTGGCTGATGACAGCTAGGATCAACAGTTATTTACATTTATGTTTGAGTACCTTTTACCTTTAAAGGAGACATATGATGCCCCCTTTTCACAAATTAAAATAGTTCCCAGGTGTCTCAAAGACATGTCTGTGACATGCTTTGGTCAAAATCCCCCAAGGATCAAACATCACAGCTCTCTTCATCCTCTCAAAACAGTTCTGTACAGAAAGGCTGATTTCAGTGCCTGCCCCTTTAAATGCAAATGAGCCACTGCTCACCAGGCCCCGCCCCCTTCTACTGGTCCCAGGTAGGGGTGGTATTATGCAAATTTGAATCCTAGTTACATCACTGGAAGACATCTCATAAAACTACGTGGATTTCAACCTAGGGAGCTTGCACATTACAGATTTTTTTTAATCAATTCTCACATTTTGAGGCCGAAAGGAAAGTTAAACACCCAAATATATGATATTTCCATAATATGTCCCCTTTAACTGAATATAATACTATATTCAAAATGGTATTTGATGGTGTAACTAACCCCTGTGGTGCTCTGTCCTCCAGGATCTGGATCTGGCGACGGTCTGGGACGACCACCTGTCCTACCTGCTGTCCTCGGCCTTATCGGCCTACGAGCTGGAGCGCTGCACCGGTGTCTCCTGTGGCAACGAGGAGTTCCAGGACGCGGTGAGGAGGGCGGTGCCGGACGGACACACCTTCAAAGGCTTCCCCATACACTTCGTCCACCGCAACGCCCGCAGAGCCTTCGCCACCTGCCTCAAGTGAGACACGTTGCTGGATATCATCTGTGTTTGTACAAACTTTATTTGCCATTTCCCCCTTTTTGTTCTTTCAGCTCTTCATATTTCTCGTGTCTTGTGTCTCTCGTCACTCTCTCCGCAGGTCTCCGTTCTGCCAGGAAATAGTTTGTTGTCGTGGAGACCATGTGAGGCTGGCGGTCCGTGTCCGTGTGTTTGTGTACCCAGAGAATGCGTGTGCAGTGTGGCTCATGTTTGCATGTAAATATCGCTCGGTGCTCTGAGATATGAGGAGACGGTAGCTCCCAGATTATGCTGCTACCGGCAGGTATGTTCATTTTATAAACATTACACATGATATATTTTATTTTTATATACATTTGATGATACATGATTTTTAAATTAAGTAGTTTTTAGTGATTTTAACTGATGTTTTCTACTTTTACTACCTGTTGACTCATTTGTACAGACCTTTAAGATCAGATTTGTATTTATTTATCCATCCATTTTTGAAAATAAATGGAGTACTTTTACTCTTTCTTGTTATCATGAATACTAAAAGATTGTTTTTTTTTCATTGCACGACAGATTTAGCTTTAAATGTTTAAAAACTGGTCTTATCTCGGCTTAATTTTCACCACAGTTTCAACAGACTCACAACTATGCTCACAACACTCTGACCTCAAAATCTCACATACTGCAAACAGAAAAAACTGTCTGTATTGAATTAGAGAGCAGAAGCAGAGAGTCTATTAGCATCACAGTGTATTTGTTCCCTTAACAAAGGTTTCTGTTTTCACAATGCCACTGATTTAATGGTTATAATTACATAAATGAGGCTGTCACGCAGGATTATACACATGTCAGTCAGAAAGAAAAAAAACTACACTGAACTAGTTTATGTCATTTGATCATTAAATATACCAAACTATACAATGCAATACAATACAATACAATGAAAATAGTCTTTGGCTCACCACAGTTCATTAAGATGAGACAAACATAAGAATATAAAATCCAACAGGGCATATATTTGAGAACTAATAAACAGGGAATAAAACACAATAAGAACCAGTTCTATGAAATAAGTACATAAGCATTATGTGTTAATTACTACTTAATTGAATTAAGACGGTGTAAATATACAAGAATAAATATACAATCACCAAAAATCAGCTGTCTGTAGTCTGAACATTACTGTCATCAAGGGAGTTACAGCGATACTGTAATTAAAACAAAGTTTATAATGTTGCAATATTGTAACATTTTGATTGTAATCAACAGGAAATTACATTCGTCTCATAAGCACAGTATAGAATAATAATTTGTTATATTGATGGCTATAACTCTGATTGTCTTCAAACCTGTTGCACTGATTTAGTGCGAGTGTTTTGTGCTTAAAGGCCAGAATTATTCAGTAAATCAGTTTGGCTCAGTGCATTGCACAGAAAACTATATTTACAAACTGAGTCACAGTAATCAAAGGTACGTTATTATTCGCTTGTAATACACTAATGCAACACTAGATGGCGATTTAGGACTAGTATTTGCAGAGTGGATGCAGCAGCAGCAGCAGCAGCAGCTCCCCCCTCTCTCTCTCCTCCACCCATCCCTTGTCCATAATAAACACCGGAGTCGTCTGCTCTCAGCTCCGAGGAGCATCTTTAAATGCACAACGTCCAACTTGACTGTGGTCACTTCACTGGTCTGTTTCCAGCCAGTCACTGTGTGGTCAAATATAAACCCAGTAGGTGATCATTTCACCATCAGACATGTATGAATATGGAGCAGCAGTCATTAACACAAGCAGCACCGTGGAGGCCACAAACGGTTAAAATCTAATTCCACTAATGTTGTGAAATCCTAAAGCTATTTCTCATGTTTGCCAGGCCGCGCAGAAATCCCACAGCCGAGTGTTGACTTCTAATTCGAGGCTGACTGGTTGTGAAATTGCAGAGAGGGTGAAGTGACGACGGGAGTTATTGTGCAGTTTGGGTGAAGTCGACTCAGAAAGTTTGAAGTGCTCTATTAATTGACACGCAGAGGGTATAGGGTTTTGTTTTTGTGGAGTGCTGCTTCGCTCTGCTCCTGGTTTTTTTTTGTTTTTTTTGTTTTTTTCTTCCTCCCACTCTGCTCCATATTGCACCGAGCTGTTTGGAGCCGTTCAGGGGGAAATCGTTGACACATCAGCCCCAAACTTTGACTAGAAGCCTGAGAGGACGACCAATTAATTCGATTTTTTTTTTCTTTCTTTCTTTTTTTTTCTTTCCGGGAGCTAATTTGCAATTCTGCATTTGCCCCAGAGTTGTTGAACACGGGGATCAGGAGGGAGGCTGAGAGAGTGAAATAGAGAGCTAATGAATAATTCCTCCTTTTTCTCTGAATGTCTCACACACACACATGCAGGCACACACACCTTCCCTCCGTTCATTACTGTATGGTACCACAGGAAAAAATAGAAAGTACAGCAAAGGAAGTGTTTGATGCTGAGAACTCAGGTAGGTTTTTCAGCCCATATTAAACAGCAGCGCTCAGGTGTAATTGACTAATAGGCCCTGTGGGACGGCAGCGACTATTTAAAGCAGGAATTGGAGGAAAAGTGGATGCTGGTTTCTAGCAAAGAAAAAAAAATTGAGTGTAACAAACCCATCACTCACACCTTGAGTCCCAACACTGCTGCTGACAGGCAGTGTTTGCATTCAGGTGAGAGATCCTGTAAAAAAAAGTATCTGTTGGTGCTTTGTGTGAGTGTCACCTCTGGTATCTAGCGTGTACGTGTCACTTCTAGTAAACAAAATAATGAATCGGCTTCGTAAAGCGACTAAAAGACCAGTTTCACGCACACAAACGGAGCCGCAGCCTCTTACTTTAGGTCGTTAGTGACGCTAACAAACTGGATAGAGATGGAAATTACATGTGAATTATCGTGCATGCTCTTGTTTTTCACACGTGTGCTCGTCATCCTCCTCCTCCTCCTCCTGCACGCTGGCATGAGCTGCTAATGAGTTTTGTTTTGTCCCCCCCCACCCCCCACCACCACCACCACCCATAAACAATTCACCTGCAGTTCATCAAGTATCGTCAATAACTGTATTATCAGTTGTAATGGTGTTGATTGGGAGAAATATATTGTAGCTTGCAGCAGTCTATGGCACATTATCCCTGCATGTTGTTGTTTATTATGCCTCGGAGTGAAGATTCTACATTTGACGAATCATCATCAGAAATAACGGAATCTGAAATATAACTGGAAAAATAGTTGTTGGAAAATAACCAAAAAACATGCAAAACTGCAGAACTGTAGTCCAACTGAATTATCAATAAGATGAAATAAGCTTTTACATTTGTAGATTATTATTATTATTTCATATCAAGTACATCAAAAGTGCACTATAGGAGAAAAATAAAAAAATTCTATAGTGATCTTCACAATATTTACCATTAACTGACAGTGACATTTTATCAATATGCCTCTCAGACCGGCTGCAGATCTCGCACATAGAACACAACACAAAACAGTTTTTAATGTAAAACTGAAAAGCAGAACAGAATTAAAAGACTTGTGTATTAGGTTACATGGTGTAACTGTAAATATGTAATTGTGATATTTGTCAGGAGTGTTAAATGTGTTTATTAACTGTTAATTATGACGATGATGCATGCATACTGTTTATATTAGGGTTGTTTGCTTGTAGTTGTACATGTAGGCCTAATAGTTTTGGTCAGCATTTTTTCTTTTCTTTTCGCAAATACAAAATAAGAAAATGCTTATTAACCTTTGAAAATACACATTTCAGTTCTTTCTTTCCTGGAAGTGAATAGGAAATTATAGACTCCTCACTGATATTGATGAACAGTAACCAGACATTATCTCAAACTTTCTTTACTCTGAAATAATGCAGCTACCTTCTTAGACACTAGTGGTGTAACTGTGTTGCTTATTGATCAGCATCACTGCTCCAGGCTTAAACATCTTGTGCTACAAGCTAATCACATTCACATCAACCCCAGCTGCAGCCTAGTGTATTTAATACAAATTAGCAATTGTTAGCATTCTTCCAAAGCAAACTAATAGAGACAACATGGTGGGTATTATATCTGCTTAACATCAGCACTGATATTGTGAACATTAACACACTAACATTAGCATTTAACTCAGAGCCTGCGGTGTGTGTGTGTGTGTGTGTGTGTACAGCATCACAGAGCTGCTAGCATGGCTGCAGACAGACCCACACACACACGCTCACCCTGCAGATGTGATCAGAGGAAGGACATGGACACGATGCTTCAGCCAAACCACACACTGAATGCATGTACGTGCATTTCTCTGCCTGCTAATTAGAATATCCTTCATCCCTGGTGGAGCACAGTTGTAGCTGTCGAGCTTTGCTGCGTCCTCGGGTCACTCAGTAAAAACTCTCCACAGCTGGTTTCCGTATATGTTGAACCACTTTTATTATTTCATTGTCACATGATTCGAAGTTAATTCGAGGCCCTGGGCTCTGCTGGAGTTTTGTCAAGTAAATGAGAAGACTAATGTCGCGTCTCCTCATCAGTGCTGCTTTTTTTCCTTTCTTTCAATGTGGTAATATGCTCACTGACAGACACTGATGTATCAACTAATTACTGTATTTCAGCCATATTAAAAAAAAAAGGGGAGGGTTTACACGTTTAGCTCTGCAGCAAATTTCACTGCTTGTGTGTATTTGTGTGTGTGAGTGTTGTCATTTTCCATCTTCGACAGAGTTACTAGTTAATTAACTATGTTTAAATGACAGAATGTCTATTAGTGATGTGACAGAAATAGCAACAACCAAATATTCTTCGTCTTCTTTTACCTCCAGACATGATTACTTTGACTAAATGACAATTTGATTATGTTTTTTTTTTTTTTTTAATTCATTTTCTGGAAACACCCCCACATACACTGTTTATACATAAATGACTCGGAGCTAATTGTTAAAGTAGTCATTAGGGTGCACCTGTAACTCCATATCTCTGCAATTATCATATTCCTCATAATATCTTCCCACCACCCATTGTCAGGTCTCCGCACCTCTCTTTTCTCGCGTCTTATTTCTATTTTTGAAATGTAAAAATTCCTGCAGGGGGTAAAAAAAGAAGGAGTGGGAGAGATACAAGAGAGGAGCGCTGGGCACTGGAGAGAAATGTGTTGCATGGCCTGGAGCCTATCGGGTAATAAAGTCATTAATTCAGCTGATTAAGTTGGCCTTTGGGTTAAAGAAAAATCATATCCATCTCCCTTTGAGATGTGACTGGGGAAGCACAGAGGAGGGAGAAGCCAGCTAATTAGTGCTGAAAAACAGGAGGGGGGCCAGAGAGAGGGAGATGGGAGATGCAGGGAGACAGAAAGAGAAAGAAACTGTTTGTGTGTGTGTGTGCATGTGCGTGTGTATGTGTGTAATAGGAAGGAGGAGAAGGACATGGAGGGAGTGCAGATAGGTGTTTCGACTGAACTACTAATGAGGCATGTTTGGGGTGAGGGAGTGACAAGCTCATCAAAACGCTCGCTTGCCAGGCGAAGCCGTTTCTCTCAAAGAGTTTGCCCGACTACCTTTGAGCCCGACGCTGCCACTTAATGATGTAAAACAAGCGCGAGAGAGGGAGAAGTTAGGGTGAAATGTCAGTTTGCTTGCAGTTTAATGAGCTTGTTGTTGTTGAATGCAGGAGTAGAAAGGACAGGGAAAAGAGCAACAGGAGAGAAGCAGGCTCCCTCCCCGAATCCTCCTCCGAGCGATGACGCCACCTTCATGAATGCATCGGGTTGTGAAACTGCGGTGCTGTAATGACTCTGGGTCACAGAGACACAGAGAGACGGCACTCGACTCTTTCCATATTCAAACTTTATAGATATCACTCTTTAGAAATAAAGCAATGAAGTTCTGCTCCACAAAGTAATGACGGCAAACTGTACACACATAGAAAACAAGATCCATACGCTCTTTATGTAGAAATATATACTGTTAAATAGATAATATACTCAAGAATAAGTGCACAAGTTATATTATAGAATATTAGCAGCACATTTTCTCAAAATGGTAAAATACAAAGTGCACTGTTTTTATTCACCAAAACTCCTGAGAGGGAAGTCAAAAAAAGAAGTCATATTTTTCCAGGTGATTTCTAATTTGCAGTCTAAACACAAGGTGTTAGTTACTATCTCTCATGACTTCATGAAGCCTTTACGGCAGAAAGACTTTGCTGATTAAAATACAGTTCTACACAAAGAAACATGATTGATTTTAGCTCCATGAAAAAACAACAACAACACATATTCAGGCTTCAGTTAATCTTACCAAGGACAGAAGGAGAACAGTCAACAACCCTGGAGCAAAGAGAGCGTTTACGAGACCCAAAACCTCAACTAAATCAAATTAAACTGGAGACCAACTAAACATTACTGAATATTATCTTGAATATGCGTTCCAGTCCAGTCTTTAGGAAATTAATATAAAGATACATACACAGACTTTTGCTTTAAAGTTATGAATGAAATAAAAGGTTCATTCCTTCCAGCAACTCAGTCAGGTAGTGAGACAAACATTACCTTTTTGCTCTGAGAAAAGCTGAATACAGTCCACAAATTGACGTCAGAGCTGCTGAGCTGACCCCCCCACCCCCCACATGACTTCAGTCCATCTCTGGATTGTCCTCCATTGTTTGCCTGAAGCAGCGGGACACAGAGCTGCACAGAGAGCAGGTGCCAGGATCGAGCCTGGAGCTGGATTATAGACTACTGCAGCTACAGCACTGAAGGAGACAGTGACTCATAATGGGAATAATGATGGTGATGTCTTAAAAAAACTGAAGTCTTTTATTTCTGGGAAAAAAAACAACCAAAAAAAAATCATTTAACAATTACTGCTGATTATGGGCTTTGAATAGGTAATGATTCGTTTTTACGCTTTGAAAACAAAGGAGAGAAAATGCACATGTGGATTTCTACCACTGTGACGGTCTCAGCTCCTCCAAAACCTTCAGATGATGCAGAGTGCTCGGGAAAAAAAAATACACAAAGCTTCTTGATGTTTTGCATGCTTGACAACTGAGTAGGGAGAATAAATGACACTGAATCCCCCAAATGTGCAATGAAACAATCCTATTATAACAACACTACAACAACCCACCTGCTGCTATTTCTCCCTGTTTACTGCTAACAGTCAACATCATTTACTTTGAATCCATTGCAATCTCTTCCTATAACCTTCGCTGAATAGTTTTCTATGCCCAACAGAACCAGACCTTAACCTCTGCAATAGCCCTGAGAGGCTGCAATGTTGTCTACTTCATAGAGGCATCAGATAAAAAATAAAAACATTTGTGTTTTGGAAAAGCACTGACAAGCAGCTTGGATTTATCCCTTTGGTTTGGGTGCATCTCTCCTGGATCTCTCCTGGAAATTTGGAGCTGATGCATCATCATTATCATTCTTTATGTTAACTCATAGCTGCCAATGTGCAAAGCTGCAGAGTGCTGCTGCCTCCAACATCCCATATAGCGTGAGGAGCATAAGTGTTTCCAGGGGTTAGCATCTTGTCTGGTGCCGTGGGTACATCTGGTCTCGTGTCAAACACAGAGAGCGTCCTTTGTCAACGTCTACAAAGGCTGAGAGGGAGAGGAAAGAGAGAAAGAGGGACTCCGCTGGCCTGCTTTTTAAAACCCCAGTTTAAAAGACTCTCTCTTCTCGGAGTCCATTAGAACAGCAGAGTCTCTTCTTCAGTTGCAGATTGTGGATAAACAAATGTGCTCTGTGCTCTCTGCCAAATAACCTTGGCCACTGCTATTGAAATGGCGGTCAATCAAAAGAAAAGGCGGCAGAGAGAGAGAGGTCGGAGGGGACGGAGGGCTGTGAAGCAGCCGAGGGAGGAATGAGTGGAGGAAGAGAATGAAAAGAGAAGAGGCGAAGGTGAAAGAAATGGAAATAAAAATTGTGAAGGAAATGCTCAGACAAAGTAAGAGTGAGCGAGGTCTGATAGAAAGACACTGATTCAAAGACACTGCTAAAAAAAAAGTAAAGTTTTTCACGGTTGCACTTTGGCCAAAAATATAACTTTTTGTGTTGATTTTCTAAACTTAAAAAATGTTAGTCATGGGAAGAACTAAGAAAATAAGACAAACACCGTGACTTAGCAATAAAAACAACCAATCAAAAAGTCTAAATCAGTGCTAACATGCTAGGTCGACAGGTTTTTGAACCAGAACTTCCACTTCTTTCTGAGTAAAAGCTAATTAGCCGCGACCGCACAAACTTCCTCTTCCCAGGTAAACTTAACCAGATGGATTTAGTGAGACAGTGGGTCGTTTTGTGGTGTCCTGTGTCAGTTCAACACAAACCAAAACAAATCAAGGCTAAATAACCTTCATTTGAAATGATTGTTGTTGTTAAAAGAAACAATGCAGACGGTTGGAAACAGGAAGTGAGAAGCTGCGTCCTGTGGTCAGTGTTTTGTTGACCCGTTCATCCTCAGGTAGATACGCTAACGCTGCATCACCTGACTTCCTCCTTTTCACCCGTCATAATTAGAGTGATTTAAACTGACACGCGGCCTGTAGCATAGCTGCAGCTTATCAATGAAAAAATGTAATAAATACAACATACAGTTGTTGTTTTTTAATGCGATGACAGTCTCGACACCTTCTGGAGCAGTGCATTTTCTAGAAGGAGAGACGTATGTGTGTTGAATCTCAATGTAAAACTATTGGCGCTGGCCGGGCTGCTAACAGGTGACAGCGCTGGTCGAGGGCCAGAGATGTGCCAGTCGAAATAAAAGGTCAAGCCAGCAGGGACAGAGACGCTCTCTCTGTGGTCCCGGGGATTGAGTGACATAGACAGAAACACAGAAAAGGAAAGAGAGAGAGGGATGGTACCAGAGCAGAGAGGATCAATAGATGCCCTGAAAGAAGTTTCAATTGGCCTTGGCATCAGAAAAACACTGAACTTTAGCTGAGGCCTTAAAAAGGGATTGGCTGCAGAATAAAGGAACAGATGGAGACAGAAGAAGAAGAGGAAGATGAAAAGGGAAGGACCGAGTGAGTTCAGAAAAATTAAAGAAGAAGAAGAAGCTGAGATTGTGAGGAAAGTGAAATTTAAAAGAGCTGTGCAGCAGCAGCCCCCCCCCCCCCTCCTCCCTCCTCCTCCCCCTCTCCCTCCACTTCCCTGCCCTGCTGCAGAGGGGAAAGAAATGACAAAATGTTAACGGATGAAAGATTTCAAATGAACCTACAGCAAAGTTGTTTTTTTTTATTTTTTTTTTGCTCGTGCAGCTTGCTTTATATCCTCCTCAGCAGCAACCCCTTTAAGAGTTACCATGGCAATTAGCAGTTTATATTTTCAGGGGAGTTTTAATGCCATTTCAAAGGAGGAATTAATTAACAGTCGGCTTTACATTTTTACACTAATTTGACACACCTTCAATGACAGTAATTGCTTCAGGGTTATATGAGAAATGTTCAAAGCACAATATCTTGTCATATAATTAAAAAGGAAGCTATTTTAGTTGTTTTTATTATATAAACAACTTTTGTTTTTGTGGCAGATGTTTGCGCCGTGTGTTTATTTATTTATGTGTACAACAGCACACGTCAGTGGAAGAGCCCCGCTGACCTCTGATCAGCAACACAAAGAAGAATCAATCAGAAAATCCACACGGCGACTTATCCTTTATTATGAGATCACAATAAATATGCATGAAGCTTAACAGCAATATATGCGCTGCCTGTAACAATAGAGAGGTTGCACTGAAACAGATGGAGTGTACTGGGTCAGCACTTGGGCAAGTCCTTGTAAATATAATTATGGCTGAACTGGAACAGACCACTTGTATAATTATATGTCTTAAAAGAGAAGACAAATGAGAATAAGTGCCCATGTTGTTGATAATACCTTATAGTGTCCAGAACATCAGACTTAATAGTTAAAATACCATTCATTAAACTTCCTGCAGCTCACCTTCATTTAGAATAAAGACCTTCAAAGCACAGAATCTCTGATAATAATAAAAATGTATGCATTTAAAACAAGGATTGGTCATGTTATAGTGTGGGAGCTCGAAGGATAGACCTTTATGACAATATTCATGTTTCATACCCACTTAAGACTCTACACCCAGAGTTAAGAGTCCTGTATCATCTAAGATGTGATTGCAATAATGTTGAGTACACAAGTAAATCTTTATTCTGCTTCATTCCTACACTAAATAATAATTCCACATCACAGTTATTCACCTTTAGACTAGTAATACTAAAGATAAGCTTGTGGAAGCAGGGGAAACGTGGTTATAGTGACATAAAACATGAAATTTGTTCCATGAAACACTCTTCTTTCTTCACACTTCAGTTATTTGTGCATCATATCAGCACATTACGTGTTTCAGGTGCAAATGTTTTTTCTATGAAGCACTGGAGAAAGCCCATTTCAGTTTTAGCAAACTTATACATTTGTGGAAATGACAACTGGCTGCTGGTTGTGGCCTTAGAGCAAGACGACGAAGTAGCTCAGTGATGCAGCTGGACTGAAAACACTGAAATAAAATTTTATACAAAGACCAGACTGCAATTCCACTTGAACATTTTGCAGGTCTGCCTGCCTGTTGTTTGAGGTTAATGTTACCAAAGGTTCTTCTAGTTATTAAATCTAAATGCTTACTCACTTTTTCCCTCCCACCAGTTTGACAACTGTGTTCAATAAAGACACAAAAACAGTTACAGTTGTTTGTATGTTATCATCTTTAAGCACATGATGTTTGTCTATCACATCACGTCTTATCACCAATTAATAGAGAAAACCAGCCCACTGTGTTTTTAACATGAGGGGTCATGAGAGTGTCACTGTTCTCATGAGACACATAATAAGGTTTGGACTGGTCGCGTACGCTATGCTGAACATTTTAGCATTAAAAACACATGACACTTTGTCTTTGTTAAAGCCTAATTATTACACAATAATGTGCTTTCTTATCATACCTTTACAAAAAAAAATACAAGGCTTTATCTGTGTGTTGGGTTATCATTTTTCATCCTTGTCTTCGTCCTTTTGTTTAGATACAAAAAGAGACAGCGGTTAATAGGACTTCTTTTTCTGATTATCCCAGAAGAATCCAATTACAGCACTATTTGGAGATCAGTGAGATTACAGTGTATCTAAGAGAAAACAATCAGAGCCTATCTGATTTTTTTAGCTTTAGCAGAAGACACGTCTCTGTAATGAAGTCTCTTATTTCTCCTCTTTCTACCCCATCTCTCTTCCTTGTTTTATCTCCTTACCTCCATCTTTTGCCCTCCTTTCTGCGTTTCCATTTCTCTTAGTCCTTTTCCCCCTCCCATTTTTTTGTATTTTGCTGTTTTTCTCTTGTGCAATTTCTTTTATTCTTACTTTCTTTTCCTCCCTTTTAGACTTTCTCCACCAACTCCTTCCTTTACTCTCACCACATACACCCCTCTTCTTCTTCTTCTTCTTCTTCTTCTTCTTCTCCCCCTTCATCATTCTTACCACATACTGTGGCCACTGGGGGATTACCGTGGCAGGCCTGAAGGTGGTGCACGTACACAGAGAGCTGAGTGAGGCAGAGTGGGTGTTTTTCATCTCAGAAATGAAAATATCATAGGAGACCCAGTGGGTGGTGATGACCTTTGGAGAGCACTGCAAATTTTTTTTTTTTTGCCTTGCTTGCTCGCTCTTTTGTAAAAAAAAAAATGCCCGGCCACCCGTCTCACCCAGCCCTTTCCTCCGCCCCTGGGCGACGCGGCTGCACTATACTGTACTGCACCACATGCAGAGCTTGTAGCTTGTCCATAGTCGCAGTAAATAATTTATCACTGACTGAAAAAGGAGAACAGGAAAGAGAGCAATGCTGTGCAAAGAGGGGTGACGATAGAAGAGGGAGAGAATAAACGACTATAAATATATAAAAACATAATAAGAACATGTCAGATTAACTTAAATAACTCAATATGACTTAACAATACAGACTTTTAATGTGAATATCAGCGTATTGTAATGCCACATTCCTATTAGCACAAGATATAAAACCCATTTTGTCTCTTTGCCTTCCACAGTCGTCTGTTTATCCAAATGCTAAAAGTCAAATGTTTCTCATCATCAGCGCCGTAGCAGCAGCAGCAGCAGCTCCAGGTCCATATCATGTCACTCCTGGCTATCACATCTAGTCCTGACTGCTGGTCCATCAGCGCTGAACAGATGAATGCATTATTGGCACCATTATGTTGAAATGTCAGTGTGTCTCTGTGCCATACAAAAGGGAAGCATCACAGCGCACGTCCTGTCAGCGTCAGCTCTCCTGCAGGTAATGAATTGTCTTTACAGCTCAGATTGTCACCACGATGGCTCTAAATATTGACTGAACCATGAATTTTTTTTTTTCTCCTGCAGATATTGTGGTTATTATCTATGACTCTATAGTTTTTTTCTGGGACTGTGTCATTTGCAGGTTCTGCTGCTCCGCTCGGATTCATTTTGTATTGTATTAAAGCCAAAGAGCACAGTAATAGTTTTACAATGAACATCACACACTTTTAGAGCAAAGTCCAAACTGACAGGATGTGTCAAACACTCACGTAATGGTGAAACAAAAACACATAAGTAGTATTAAAATATATAGAGGCAATATATATGTGAAGGTGTTGTGTCAAGTGTGATCATCCTCTTTGCATTAATGTCTAATTTTCCTATCAATTACTGAATGATTAGTGCACAGAAATATTAAAAATAGAAGAAATATGCATTCAACACTAACAAAACAGCAAATAAAGTTTTGCTGTTGTCACACTTTACTTGCAAATTTGGGTGAAAACAACTCGGCTATTTGATTAACTATGTCAAACTCAATCTGCTCTTTATTTCTTGGATTAATTGATTACAAATTGAGTCAATTAAACATCTGAAAATTATTTAAAAAGGCTAATAACAAATTCCCAAAACCAAGTTGTCGTAATTATCCGTTCTGTCCAACTAACAATCAAATATCCAAAGTAGCATTGTGCTTTAGCTGCTCATTAATTGTCTCACAGATCATTTAATCTCCAAACAAGTCATAACCAGAGTTTCAGTTATGAAATCTGTGCACAATTTATAGCATGAAATGTTACATATATATTATATGTTTATATATTATCTCTGCTCAGTTAGAGTAAAAGTAGTTTTGCCTTTCCTGTCACTGAAACCATTCCCTTTTATATAATTATTTGATTTTGATAATGGTAATAAATCAGTCCAGCCGTCCTTTCAATCCAATTTGCCATAATGCTGTTAGATGCAATCTGTTTGTTCCCAGGGGCGACCTGCGGAGATTGATCGCAGCGCTGATGCTCGGCTCTTCCTCCGCTGATCAATGTATTGTAATGTGGAACACAGGGCTCCATCAGCGGGAAAGGTCAGAGGTAGAGGATCACTGCCAACGAGAAGTGACAGAGATGAAAAACATCTTCTCCTTCTCTTCTCTTCTCTTCTCTTCTCTTCTCTTCTCTTCTCTTCTCTTCTCTTCTCTTCTCTTCTCTTCTCTTCTCTTCTCTTCTCTTCTCTTCTCTTCTCTTCTCTTCTCTTCTCTTCTCTTCTCCTCTCCTTTTTTATAATTCAGCGTCCTCAGATTCCACTCCTGTCCTGAATGCACATGTAAAAACATATTGTGTGATGCCGAGCTTCATCCCTGGGTAGTTATCTTCCATTACTATGTAATGATATTCATGAGCTGGGCCCAGCATACAGCTGTGTGAGTGTTGTATGTGTTTCATGCTATAGATCCAGCCGGCGTCTCCTCGGGGGTATTTGGCTGAGGCCTAATGACCGAGGCCGAGCTAATCCCCTGGAGGAACGCACACTCCACTCTCCTTTGTAGGCGAGAAAAAGGCTCTGATGAGGCCTTTGAAGGAATGCCACACTGGTGTCTCACTGTATGTTGCCTTTGGCTCACCTTCATCCCACACAACACACACAAACACACATACGCTCGGCCTATCCTGCAGACATGCGCATATACAAAAATGCACTTGACTATGAGGGGGGAAAAAAATCTTTCTGTCCCTTTTTTGTGTGTGTTTGTATTTGCATCTACACGCACTCACAGATAAACACATGCAATACAAGCACACACACACACACACACACACACAGACACACACAGACACGTGCACAAACACAGTGGGGCCCTCTCAGTAGGGGCCGCAGTAATAGGCACCCTGCCATCTGGAGACCCTGTCCAGGGGGCTGTAAACAATAGAGTGCACTCAATATGGCAGATCATCAGTGTACATGAATATATATATATGTGTGTGTGTGCGTGCGTGTGTGTTTGTGTGTGTGGTTAATACAACAGGGGACATCATCGGATATTCCCCACCTAAACCAATGTTTCTTCACCCCCTGCATCCACCCTGAGGCTGTTGAGGTGCTGCTGCTCTTAATGGGACGATCGGCACATGCACTCTGAATAATGTAAAAACTCATTTATTCAATACTGGGAAAAAAAAATGTGTGTGTGTTTTGTGAACATATGCCAGCTTTTGTACAATATGTGCTGATGAGGACAAAGTTTTTAAAACCGAGTATCTTTTCATTCCCGTTCTTTTTTTTTCTCCCTCCTTCTATTTCTCTGTCTTACTTTCTAATTGTTTTTAATATGGCTCCACTTCAGAGCGCTGCATTTGCTGCCATGGTAGCCACTAATTACAACAAAGGAATCATATTGCAGTGGCGCAGCAGTGAAGAGAGTCAAATGCAGACTCAATCAGTTCTTCAACAGCATCTCTGCTTCTGTTTTATATGGATATTATTTTCATATTTTCACATGCACGCTATTTCAAATGTTTCTCCATTAGGCTAATTTTCAATTTTCCAAATGATACAATGAATTGCACAATACTATGGTCATGCATGTCATGTTATCAGCCAGGCCTTAACATTGTCCCACATATATATGTATATATACAATTAAAAAAAACAGCAGCGTCTCTTTGTAAGGTGAGAATCAAAGCAGGATCTTTCAGTGGTTTTTCTTTAAGGCGCTGAATACTAATAACCATTTATACTTTGTCCCTGTTCCATATATGAAAAATAATTGTCATAACCAAATCCTTTCCACCCACAACCCCCCCTCACCCCCCACCCTCCCCTTCCCTCGAGCCTTTTATGAAAATCAGATCTGGAGAGCGCCTAATTAGGCGTGATTCACGGTAAAGGAAGAGGAAAGAGAGGAATGTGCATAAATTGAGAGCAGGAGGAGGAGGAGAGAAAGGAGCGACAGACTGGTGATTAATGTGAAGGCTGTGATGCACGTCAATGGGGAGACAAATGAAAGGATGGGGAGAGGTTTTCTTTTGAAAAGGGAAAGAGGACACAATATAGTCAAAAAGTGAGCCTATGAAATACAGTCAAACCCCATAGAAAAAATATTTCCTGTTTTATCTCTTGAGCCGTATTATTTTTTACTTTTCTGAGTTGATCTTTTGACTCCCAAAATATAAAGCAGTGACCTTTCGTCTATGCATTTTAATCAGGTCAAACAAAAGGGCCAAATTTTATGTTTCATCTATAACGACGATCTATAACATCTGAAATGACCCGGTACTTCTCAGATGTAAAAGCAACAACTTGAAATAATTCTGAATTTGTGCGACATTAATCTTTTTTTTTTTCTCTTCTTCTTCTTTTATGATCCTATTAAGTGTTTTATGAAAGTCCACATTTGTCTAGTGATTCAGGCTATATATTATATTGCTGTTTGCAGGATCTTGCAAACCAGTTAACTCTTCAAATAAAATAGAGAATAAAAAAAAAAAAAATGTATTCATCTTGTTGGATCTGTCTGCTTTAACTTACAGCTCAGAAAGCTGCAGGACATCCAGGTCAGACTGCAGACAGCTGACCATCTCTCAGTCTGGTTGATGAGACTGAAGGCTTTTGTGTGTTACCTGCCAGACAGACAAGACAGGTAATGACTGTCGCTGGCTTGATGACTGCATGTCGGACTTTGACTGTCTGGACCCCATTGAATCCAAGTCATTCAGTAGCTAAGCTGCTGTATCAACCTGACTGGCTGCAGCTCCTTCAGCAATCAGCAGCCCTGCTCTGTTCTGCTCCTCTCTGGTCTGGCTGCAGCACTAATTGATGGAGGATATGCAGGAGTCCTTTTCCCCCCACCGCTAATGGGACTCTTTCTCTCTCTCTCCCAGTCTGTCTGCGTCTGATTCGCCTCATTATAAAACACAGAGCGCGGGAAGGTCAAGGAAAATGTTCACGTTTCGCACAGGTACCCTGAACTCTTGAATAGGCTCTTTAAAGGGAACACATGGGCGCTTGAAATTTTGATCATTTTCAGACCATTTTAAGGCCATAAATATTCAGATAAGAATAGATTATCATCTTATTTCTGTTTGTATGTATGAATTGTGTGTCGTATGGGGTGTGTTTTACTTTTGGAGCCCCAGGGTAGAGATCAGGAAGCAAGGACATAAAGAAGAAAAGAGACAGATTAAGAAAAACACTAAACCTCCGATTATGCTCCTAATGAATCGGTAATACGTTAGAATATAATAAATACTTACTAAGCTGATTTAAGTGTTAATTGATACATGTGACTATGAGTATGACAATTATAGAGGTCACTCGAGTGAAGGCTGGTGTATAAACATGAGTAAAACCCAGTTGTAAGTCAAGATTATTGATGATTGTGGAAACTGGACATTTATATACCAACTATATTGTCTATATAGAGCTAATAAAATGCAAAATTTTGATTATTACATAAGGTTATTGCGCCTGTTCTTGTCTTGTTGCGTCCTTGAAGGAATCTGTATTCACATCCTTTTATTTTACACAGATAAAACTCACTTCAACTCTTCCCGATTACCCACAATGCCTCTGTTTTTCTGTGATCAGCAGCAGCAGGAGCAGACTTATAGCTATGTGCAGTTTGTTAGCGGTGACACTCCTCTGCTGTCCGCTCCAGGGAGTGATAAGTGTTCCTTTTCTAGGTCACTGGTTATGCGATGCGCCGAGCCACTGGGAGCCACAAGTATTCCTGTTCTCCCTCCTCCTCCTGCAGGAGAAGAAACCAGCCACATCTCCAATTAATCCGCCCTCCACCACCCCATCCTCCGCCATCGGATCTGGAGCAGTCATCTTGAATTCAGACGTCTTCCCTCACACTCTAGTACCCAGAAGTCCCTGAAGATGCCGGGGAGAGACAAGGAAAGATTGTTTCCTGATTGCCGGCAAGAGGAAAAAGCGGTGGAAGGAGGTTTTGAAATATTTAACAGTGAAGCGGTCTCGCTGGAACGAGGAGGTTTTGTTTTGTTTTATATTTGATGTTGGTAAACTTCGGCGCTACACAGGTCTTCCATTTAAATCACAGAGATGTCACAGTCAATCAGGATTCACCATGACTCCACGGCATGACTTTTTCAAGGCAGTTGGGACTTGGGGGCGAAGAAGATGAGGAGGAATGTTTACATGGCAGCTGTTCATGAGGGAGACGCTCGTCTTATACGGAGAATTACTATTTAATTCAAAGAGACTGGAGCCTTCCAACTTTTCCAAACATGTACATTAAGAGTGCAGAGACTGAAACTCTCTGTAATGAAGATTAAAGGACAAATAAAGTGATGTTCACATCTGATTCATAAACTAAACCAGTCAAATAAATCCTAATTTGTAAAAATGTGGAGAAAAGATTTTTTAACTAAAAGGAAAAACAAGACAAATCAGAACAGAAAAGCTAAAGAATAACATCTGTGGCTGCACAGAGACTCTGAAGATGTGTGTACCTACACGAACAAAGCATTAAACTGTGTGTAAACAAATAAAATGACAACGGAATAAATTTTCACCCACCGATGAGGATTGTGAAATTTGGTTAAAACCTCCCACTCACTGGACCAGACTGCAAACCTTCTGCTGTTAAGGTCAATCATGAACTTTTACCTCGACGACTTTAAATCTTTTGCAACTTGATACACAAAAAAGAAAGAAAGAAAATATTTGATAATAGCAGCTTTAAAATGATTTTTACTTTGACCTGTATGCCTTTTTCTCACGTTATGAATGAACTCCCCTCATTTTGCCAAACCTCCCCTAAAATCCTCTGCTCGGTCACTTTGGGCAAAATCAGTGAATAAAAGTTGAACATTTTTAAAAAATAAAATCTTTTGTCCTTAAACAGACAACAAACATCTGGACAACTGTGCGTCTATCTGTAACCATGGCGATGGCTGCTGTCTCCCACTCAAGGTGGCAAGAGTGTGGCGCACAAACCGGAGCTGTCCATTTACATTTACACCCTCCCTGATGTGCAGCGTCACACCACCTGTTTAGTTTAGTTTAGTTTAGTTTTAGTTTATTATGTCAAGAACAATCCCAATTAATCAACTGTATCAATAACAGTAAAAAGAGCAGCTTTAGCCAACATGGCTAACATCCTGCTGTTGTTCCCGGCCAGATGTTAATAGGCACCAGGGCCGTTGCTAGGAATTCTGGGCCCCCTGAAAGAATACTAAAGTGGGCCCCTTCCCCCTGATATTTCCAGACTACGTATGTATTATCATGTTTTATTAAAGCAGATATCAGTGATCCGGTCTTTTGGCTAATGCTGCGTTCCAGTCAGGCTTTTGAAACCGTAAGTTACAGCTTCAAGTCACAACTACAACTTTGTAGCGTTCCAGGGAACCCGTAACTCATGTTTTTACCGTCCTGTTGCCTGTGAAAGTCACTATAACGGCCTCTCGTAACTTCCGACCCGTGAACTCGTACCAGATCGAACTGGTATGACTTCACAGGTCGGAAAAACACAAGTTACGAGTTTCCTTGAACACACCATGAGTTAGCAGCCCCTGCCCTCGTCATGCATCTATTGGTCCTCGTCCCTACGTCACCACATTCACGCGCACCCATTGGCTGCACACACAGCCCTTCATGCCGTTCTCTCTCCTCATTGGATAACACTTGTATCCTACAAGGGAAATTTTCTCTTCAGGTTACAGCAGAGCAGAGTGAAGAAGAGACTCCATGTAAGTGATTGCTGACGGAAAATAGGACTATTTAGGTCTTATATTAACAAAAACATTCCGATGATATCTGCTTTAACTTTGTTTTGATGCTAATGCAGCATTACTATGAGTATTAGTCTTATGCAGAATAATACAGTCATAAAGATTAGACTACTGGGGTATTTTATGGGTCCTACTGGGCGCTGGGCCCCTGGAATTATCATCACCTTTCTCCCCTATACAACGGCCCTGACAGGCACCCTAAAAAAACAATGAATATATTACAGCACATTAAATTAAAAAGAGACCGTTAAAATCGATGAAGATAAGAGAGAACAGTGAAACATTAGAGACAACACATATCAAAACATACAAAAGCGGAGGATCAATCAGATAACTGACCAGGTGTGTTTTCTGGTTCGCGTGTGTCTGTGTGTGTCACTGTTTTGTTATTACTTCAGCTACATTGCAATAAGTGCAGAAACAAACGGTGTTAACACAAACCGAGGCCCCGGGAAAGTTGTGAAACAAGAAATGTCGACAGCTCCACTGTTGCACCATCACAGAAGTTGAGTCTTATTCTCCACTCACCTCAGCTCACGCGCAGGAACAGATGTCTCTCCTACACACACACACACACACACACGCCGCTCGTGTGGAGTGGACCACTTTTTCTCCAAATCACCTCATTGTTATTCGTTTTGGAAGAAGCTTCAGATGTTTTCTTCTCAGATTCAATTTATAGAAACTATTAAGAAAGTCTCAGCAGCAGAGTTTGGTAGAAGACCTGCAGGGCTTCACGTGACTGTGGCTAAATGACCTTACACAGCATTAAAACACCAGAATGTGTTTTACATTGATAGTTATTGTTAATGCAACTCAAGTACGACTGCTGCAGGTGTCTTCTCTGCCATGCATGTCACTCTGTTTGATATACAGGACAGTACAGTGTAGGAATCAATAGAGCAGTACAAACTCGTTAATACAAACCTATTTTACTTTAATTCTAAACAAAATGAACAAAATCATCATCAGGATTCTCATTTGTGATCTGTTTCATTTGATGCCATATTGTCACACCTCATGCAATGATTTGAATTATATGGTTTCTGAATTCAAGAAATACTGTAAATAATTACTGATATTGTCATATTTTGGACATATTTTCAGTGTATTTGTATTTTGTGTATCTGTATTTAATCCTACAGCAGGTTTCAGAGGGATATATCTCTTTCTTTTTGGACTCTTACACTTATTTTGTAGTGATAGTCGCTGGTTACTTTGTGATTGGACTTTTTTTTTTTTTTTAACACATGTGTTCAGCTGAGCTGTTTGACTGTTCACCTCCACCCACACCTTCCTCACACATGTTGTCAGATCAGGAGGAGAATAAATGAATACATTTAAGGAGAGTTTCGTATTCCAGCTGCAAATCCAACCACACACACACAAACAGACACACACGCACACACAGATCATGCAGTTAGCTGTAGCTGCTCACTAGTTGAAGAGGCTTCATGCTTCTGGTCGGATGCTCAGATTGTATCAGATCGGACAATCTGAGCAGACTCCCCTCCCAGCTCCTCTTACATGT
This sequence comes from Decapterus maruadsi, assembly GCA_030347415.2. NCBI lineage: Eukaryota > Metazoa > Chordata > Actinopteri > Carangiformes > Carangidae > Decapterus > Decapterus maruadsi. Next base: position 6,309,955 of record CM064894.1, read on the forward strand.
CGTGTATCTGCTGCACAGCATCTGCACAACTGATTGCGTATGCATTTTTAATGTTTTACTCAGTGTTGACAGTAGATTTACTCACCGGGTCTGTTCAATTTAAAGAGGAGACGAGACATCTGCCTGTCTCTATGATTTGGATGCCGGCCGCTAAAAACCTCCTGAACCGTTGCTGAAGGAACCCCAACTGCAAAAACAACTTTCACCACATCAGCATTTCTGTTGTTGATTATTATCTTATATCAAAAGATCATCTTCATAAACCATGACCAATAATAAACTGGCTTAACAAAGTTAGTTTCAGTTTTAATGATTCTAGAGTCGTAAACTGAAGAACAGGTTGAACTCAGGTGGAAGAGTAATCACTGAGACGTATTATATGGTTGCCTTTAAAGATATTTATATGGACAGAACACTAAACTCCACCTTTACCAGCTATAACTTATATATATAGTTTACATATGAGTGTATAGATGACAATAATCAAAGCAAAAATGTATCTTCTGTGCTTTATAACTTGATCAAGCAAACAGATCCCTGCATGCAGCTCCTTAAATGTTGGATTTCTACTGTATAGTATTGAGTTAAATGAGTATTTCACCCACATTGGGACCAAGTATGACATTTAAATATTGTTTACAGATGAATATAGATGACAACAATCAATCATAAAACTCTCTGCTGTAAGTGTTGTGTTAAATATCTGAATACTTCACCCACATTTGGTGCTGATATTTGGGTTAATATATATTTCATTACATATGTAAATGTTATTGTTGCAAATGACCGACTTTTTCTTTTACCAAACATCATCACACTGTACCATGATGTCACCTACAATGGGACAATTATTCACACACAACAAAGTGAACCTATTAATTAATACAAGACTTTTTTTTCCCAGTAGGCTACATACAATATAGCAGAAGAATACAAACCCAGCACTACGCAGAACAACACTATATTAATAAAGCCATGCATTATGCTAATTTAATATGCCTGTATGTGCCATTTACTTTAAGTGTTTGTCTTTGCATTTGATAGTTTATGTGTGTATGTGAGGCAGTGAATACACAGGAACACTTTTTATAGTTGTGTCTTCATGTTTTTTGTGTGTGTGAGTAGGTTGCATGCCCAGTTTCTGTCTTGTTTTGAGGCCATTGATGATTCTCCCCCATTTACTAACAGGAAAATAGCTAATTAAAATCCACTTCAGCTAACAGGCTGTCTGGGACAACGCTAATGTCGGCGTGTGCTAATGCCTGCTTGCCATCTCTGCTCCCGTGCACCATAATCAGTGGCTGTGTGTTACCAACCTCCCCACGCTGCACATAATGATTCAGATGCAGGAATAACTGCTCCATAACTACGTACAGTAATAGGCAGTCGATTGTGGCTATATTTCATCATGCTATCGGCCGTTATTTCTGCTGCTCTCCACTATAATCACCCAGTTACTTAGTGTTTAGACAGGAGCTGTGTTTCCATGGTTGTGTGTGTCTGTGTCTGTGTGTGTGTGTGGCTTCACTCACACAGCACCTGCATGTATTTTTGTGTTTCTTTTTGGTCTTTGTTCTAATGATTCCCTGCGGTTTCTGTGTTCATGCTCTCACAGAGTGTACCGGCGATGTGATGTGTTGTCTGCACACACAGGAGGCTGCTGCAGACTTCACATCTCTAATAAGTCTGATCACATCGCCTGAACTAAATTGAAATTAAAACAAAGCAACCAGGCTGCAAACATGACGAATGTAATCTGTTAAATGAAGAACTGTTATATTTATCATGAAAATGTAGAGGAGGAACAGAGGACGGTTTCCTGTAATGTTTTATTGTTGGGTAATGTAATTTTTAGGCTATTTTACATGTTTATATCATATTTTATAGATATTTAAATAAATATTCATGCACGACTGTCCCCCAAATGTTGTGTGATCCAAAGGGTGAAGAAGTAAATCACATATTTCTGTTGAAATTGTGATGAGTTTAGCAAAAAACAACTGTACTAAAATCATAGAAATGAAACACCCTGGGCCTGAGAAGATAAAATCGACTGAACGGTCCACAACGATTCAAGGAATCATCCACTTCCTTGAAAATTGGAGGATTCACACAACTGATTTTAAAAACTGAAACCGCAGAGGCCGAGTCCACATTTTCCATCATCCCCTTGTAAATGGTAAATGCAAGTTTATAGTCTATTACCTGTATGAAAAGTTCCTCCAGACACAGAGGAGATGTTATATCATTATATCTAAAGTGAGGTGACAAGTATGTTTTTTCATTCATGCATCATCTATTTATTTCAATCTTGAGTCCTATTTTCTCTCTGCATGAAAATCTAAATGTTGATGTGATTATTTTGTCGGACCACAGGTGGATAAAGTTGAATTGTTGTGCGTCTTAAACTGGAATTAGTACAAATGAAAATGTGTAAGTTTGAGGAGTGTTTAAACTCCTCCCTTCATACTTATTGTTCCTTGTGGAGATAATCACAGTCTCCGAGGTTTTCATGCATGAAAGCACAGCGAGGAAATGTTTTCCTCTTCGTTATTTATATCTTATTTGCGGTGGGATAAATTTATTCAAATGGAGATGCTGATATATTCTATTCTTTCCATTTCTACATGAATGAGGGAATGAATTGTCAACTTGTTGTTATCATATCACGTGTGTATTGAAGGTGAAAATTTCCCATACAGACACAACACGGTATAACTGTGAACCTCTTACCGAGTGAAACATATGGTATCGCACTAATTTCCTTAAGGGAATATTTTAGGTAGCACCTCCACACAATCAAGCTGAATTCCAGTTTGATATAGCCTATCTCAACAAATTGAAAAATCCTCATTAAGAAGAAGAAGAAGAAGAAGAAAAAAATCCTACGCACGCAAATGCAACCGCTCGGAGAATAGATAATTTGTTTGAAAAAGTCAGGTATTGTTTTCTGGCATTTCCCTGTTATCACGGCTCGGGGCCCCCAGAGGCTGTGAGAGGAAATGCACAGAGCCTACTCTGCTTTTGTTAATTAAAGCTGTCAATCAGGAGCCAGACTCTTTTCTTTTTTTTTTTTCTTCTCCTTCTTCTTCTTCCTTCTTCTTGTTTTTCTCTCTCTCTGGATCCGTTTGTGTCACTCTGATCAAAGCCGTGATGAAAAGAGACGCCCATTCCTTAGAATAAACAACAGGATTTTTCATGTCTGTTTAATGCAAACTTTTGCTGCGCTCAAAGTTTCTTTTTTTTTCTCTGCACTATTGTTTCTTCATCTTTTATTCATCTCGTTTCTGTCTCTCAGTGGGTTCAGCCACCAGCAAAAAAAAAAAAGAGAAACATTTGGGTTCATTACACAGTACTTGTAGCACAAAGGAACGTTGTTTTCTTTACTCTGAAAGACTAGAGACGAGGAGTGATACAATATACTCCTCTTCCAAAAAAAAACAAACCCTGGATTTAAATGCAACACATCTACTACAGCTTCATCCAGCTGTGGGCATGATAGACTGATAACTTTTATAACATGATTAAATGAAACCATTCAGCCTCAGATGTTTGTGAGAATCAAGTCTTTTCTCTCTGATGTTCGGTAGAAACTCATTCAGCTCAAGTCTGAGATGAAGAAGAGGAGGAGGAAGAGGAGGAGGAGGAAGAGGAGTTGGTGTAGAACTGAAAACAAAGCAAAGCACTCAGTGTTGAATGTATCAGCACATTTAAAATGCGATTTAAGATATGCAGGGAAATATGACTAAAGTATGTCAGTGTAGAACTGACGGAGCTGTGGAGAGGAAATGTTGGAGAAAAACGCAGCACAATTAGAAAAGTGTGAATTTAACACCTGAGAGAAGTGAAAAAGCTTTCAGGTGTGTGTGTGTGTGTGTGTGTACAGATTCATGTTCCTGAGTAGATGTATTAAAATATATGTGGATGCATAATGTTTTGTGGGTTTTTGCATAAACAGCACATGTGCAGATACTTTGAATTTACATGTACAGATTTCGTTTTATGTGTTTTTATGCACACACACACACACACTGAGCACACGCTGTAAATGTGTGTAAACAACGCTGCTTCCTAAAATTAGCACTCGTATAAATCTAAACTGTTTTTTTTGTTTTTTTTCAATCATATCATGGTCGGTGGCCGGATTATGTTCAGTGGCAGAGTGAAGATCTGTGTTTACTGACGGCAGTGAAGGCATCACGAGGTGCTTCTGTCAGACATGCAAATATATATTTTAGGTAAAGATCATGGTTTTATTCAGATTTAGATAAAATAAAATAAAGTCTTACACCAGAGCTCCATCTGTAGTGAAGTGCTGTGGATACCAGTGGATGATGGAGGAGAAAAGAAAAAATACATGACCTGTTAACATTTCACCTCAAGTTCAGTGTCACCATTAATTATGACTTGTATAAAGTAAATTTATGAATTCACAACATATCATCATTATGTTACAGTACAGGTAATTCAGTCACTACTGTAGTTTGCCATTGCAGAGTGGATGTATAGAAATAATGTATCTAGGCAAAGTTGTTTATAGAAATATACATACCATTATACTAATATCTATATTTGTTGTTCAAAACTGTGCAACTATTTTATTTCTTTCTCTTTTGTAACATTTTGCCTGCTGCTGTAAGAAAGTAATTTCCCAACCTGGGATCAATACAATTAATCTTAAAGGTTGATTCAGGGTTGTCATGGATGTGTTGCTTGTGGGTGCATTGGTGCATTGTTGTGCACTAGTGTGTTTAGAGTAATGTGCTGCATCATGTGCATGTTTATGATTTTGTTCCATTGTTATGGTGTCAATAGGAGGTGGGGCAGGTTTGAAGAAAAGATCAGCAGAAAATAATGTGAAAACAAGTGTGAGAGGACAAAGTGAAAGGATGTGAGTCAATAAAACACAGGACTTCATATCAACTAAATTAGTGGACATAGTGGTCATCACAATGTATCATTAAATAATAACTGTCATCACTTCATATAAACTCAGCACTGGATATGAGAACCAACCATCTTTGCAGGAATTAGTGGCCTGTTTAGATTTACACCAATTAGTCCTTTAATTCATGGTCTTTTCTCCAGGATCAATACCTGACTGAGGTGGAGGCAGATTAACTTTAATGATGAGCAGTATTTCTGGATTGAAGGAAGTAGACATCATTCACATGATTTATAACCTGGTAATTAAATGTTTTGTGGAAAGTTATCACACACACACACACACGCACACATACATTATTAACCAAAGCCGAGTATTTTTATTTTATTTTTATGTTTCTTAAAACATGTTTTTAAACAGATCTTTAAACAGATTTACAAGAGACACCCAAGGGTAACTTTAAACTTTTTATTCATTGCGATAAACAGCTGCTCTGATCTTGCAGGCTCTGCAGTGTCCTTGCAGGAGTTTTACAATGCAATTATGAAGGATAGGTTTTTGTTATGCTTGCCTTCATATTCATATTCTTGTAATTCAGTTAAAGGGATAGTTCAGGTGATTTGATGCAGAGTTTTGTGACGTATAGACATGCATTGTCTGTTACCTTCAGATCAGCAGGAAAGAAATCTAAACAATTCAATATCAATTTAAATGTACTGCACATCACACATGTAAAATTTTCTGCACTTTATCCTCATGTCAAAACAAAACTTTACTTAGTTTCTACTGTATTCCAACATACGAGTGCTGCAGCTGCAGGTCAGCACATGCAGAGGAAACATTCATGCACATAAACAGTAAAGGACAGAGTGTGCCAGCAGTCCAGGCTGATGGTGTGTAGGAAATATTATATCGGCACCATTCATTGTTTTTAATGCCACAGTCTGAGCATTGCTGCTCATCATCTTCATCCCTTTTATGGCCACAGTTTACCGCCTTCTGATGGCTATACTTCCAGCAGGATAATGTCTCCATGTGACAGAGCTGCAGTTTTTATACTGGTGTTGTGAATGTGATAATAAGTTCAGTGAAGTTCAGACTCCAGATCTGCATCCAGTTAAAAAACCTCTGGGATGTGGTAGATTGGCAGCTTGAATGTGCAGCTGTGAGATCAGCAGAAGTTATTTGATGATTTAACAGCTGCATTTTTAGTTCTAAAACCCTCTTTTTTTTTTTTTTTACGGTGTACTAATGTTTCTGTTTACTCACATAAAGGCGTGCCATTACAGTCGGTCGATTGTTTCAGTTCAATCTGTTCGGTATGGTTTCAAAAGGCAGCCGTTTGTATGTTTCTCTCTCTCCTGTTTATGAGAGAGAGAAAGAAAGGAAAGAAAATCATTTGTGTGAAGAAAAGTCATTATTTCTGCAAAATAATGTTCAATTGTGTTGTCCAAGCGAACACTGTCACTGTCTGCAGCTGTGAGACATCACCACATCTTCCTCTGTTAAAACACAGACATGCATTTGTATCAACATTGATTGATGCTCATTATCAGGTCTGTTTTTTTTTTTTTAAACAGGAATCATATTATCTGCAACTCTTGTTATGTTTGGCTCAAGGTATATCCACAGAATATAATAAACTCTATGCATGCTTCAGAGATATAAAACCAGAAAATACACAGTGCAATAACATATTCTAAGAGTTTCAATGTGATCTATCATCACGGTTGTATTTTGCATGTCCCATAAGTGAGACTTCAGTGTCTTCTCTGATTATAAAGCAGATCTAGGTTCTGTATTAATACTGTAAAAGCCTCAGTCCACAGAGAAATGTGGACGCATAATTGCTCTGACTGGAGGCCAACATCACGATGTGTCTCATCAATGCAGAGAAATGCACACAGCCTGTATCTATAGGAATAGACAAATTCACAGAGTATCAATACTGTATGTGCAGATCCACATTCAAACATGCAAATAATAAATAAATAAAACCTTATTAGCTATCCGTGCTTTCATTGGATGAGCTGAAACTTTACAAACTGTTCTTTTCCTGCAGAGTCACACTGGAGGACACCGTTTGCCACTGCACAAGAAGTAATTATAACCATGTGGACACTACATACACTACATCGCATTACTTGTGCAAGCACAAACCCCCCACCGCCCCCCACCCCCCCAAGGCGCACAAAGCTTTTAACACCTGCAGACCCACAGCTGATCCAGCTGTGCCACCGCCATGAGAAGCGAAGGTCACGGTAAAGGACGAGCTTTTCCTTTAAAAAACGAGTTTCCTTGAATCCTCTCTGCTCACCCATTCTTCTTGCATCTCCTTCCTTTGCAAGAGAGTTGTCGTATTTAAAGGTAAAGACAAGCAGCCGCCATACTCCACATCTTCCTTCATGGTAAAGCTGATCCACAATGATCCAGTTTTTGGCACATACTGTAATTATGAACAGAGAATAGTAGCTGCCCTGCCCTTGAACATGTCTTCTTACTCCTGCATTATTTAACTGTGTGTATTATTCTGTCTGTCTATTATATATAAAAACCTCTCAGCCAAACTCTGGCTCACTGACAACAGCCTCCCCTCTCGATTCAGCATTACGCATCGTCCCAGACAAATTAACAGATAGAATTAAATCACATTAATACAATTTTCCATCAGATAAGAAGCAAAGAAACATTGATTTTATTTTCTCAAGTCCCACAAGTATTACATCCAACAAGAGTGTTTCAATAAATCACTGCAGTGAGAGGTGAGAAAGTCCAATAGATCATATCAGGACTGTAGATCATCAAAAAAAGGGACAAAACGCTGACATGTGCAATACGGTCGCACAATGTGATTATCTTCACAAGCTGGCATAGGAAAACGTATGAAACAGCAGGATGATTCAGACCGCTCTTTTTTAGAAATTCAATGTCAAGAAGGAACGGACAATACGTGCACCTAATGCCCCCCCCCCCCTCGCACCCCCGTCTCCCCCTGCACTGTGCACTCAAATGAACACACTGAGAGTATTCTTCCACTTTCCTGTTAAATGTGAGCGTTTGCAGCAGAGATAAGGATTGAGAAATGGCTGCGAGTGAGAGTGGGTGATGGGGGGGGGGGGGGGTAAAAGGCCAGAGAAATGCCAACTCAGGCTTCTGTCTCTGAGTGTCTGATTGTTCAGAGAGAACCCCCCCGCCCCCCCTTTCTTTCTCTTTTCTTTTTTTCTAAGAGTCTGCCAAGGCCGCTCTGAATAGATGCCAATTATCACACCCAACAATGTTTCTCAACAATACTTAACGACTCGCCGTTTGTTGAAAAGCCACTAAAGCTCTGAGGAGTTAATTGGTTTTTTAAAAATCAATATAAAATCCCATCGCAATAATCAGTTCTCATAGACGCTTTTCTCTCTCGTCCATCAAACAAAGCTACTAATTGTTTTAAGACCGACTGTGAGCGTTTCATGTGAAATTACCTTGAGTTTGTGTCGTAATGTGCACACACAGCTTTTAGCGTCAGTGAGGGGAGATTACTTTTTTTTTGTTTTGTTTCTCCATTTTTTTTCTTCATTTTTTCCATTTGGTTTCAGTGTTTACACAGAAAAGTTTGAGGTTGGAGAAATTTAGATAAGTGTGGCTCTCTCTCTCTGGGGGGAAAAAAGCCTAAAATAAGGGACTGTGGGAAAATGATTTGTGCAGAGAGGGCAGTGAAACTTTTGAACAAAGCGAGGCCTTACAGTCCTATTCTGCAGATCACTGACTCTTAAAATGGAGATACTGTGAATATCTGGGGTTTTTGTGGATTTAATTTCATGCAGTAAACCTCTATTGTTCTTGTCTCACCCTCTAATTATTTTTTCACGGTTTCTACCTGACGCACTTACAAAAAAACCACACCAAAATCACTCATTACTCACTCACACATTATGGCCTTAATCCGTCTATAACTGGGTGACTAAAGTCTATGTAAATGCATTAGTCCGACTAAGACTGGACTTCTCCAGATCCGACTAAAACGCCCAGATAATGTGACAGTAAACCGATTTTCTTTGGCGTGCAATGTGCATACACCTTCACCTGACTGAAACTGGACAGTGTCATGTGTGCATGCTTGACAACAGTAGTGACGGCACAAAGTGTAGCCTGAACCCGTCCAAAAAAAAAGTGCCTGGCCTGATGCATCAGCACTGATTCAGTGAATTTCATAAGAAATGACTCACAGTACAACTAGCACAAATATTGTTTTAGGAAAATAATTTTCAAAAAGGAAGCCCAAGGCCCGACCTGACCTGACCCCTGTCATTTATATTTTTAGCCCGAACCCGGACCAGACCAGAACGTCCATTTGGGAACTCTAGTTGAGAACTCTCCTACTCTCCAGGCGACAGAAAAGTCAACCAGAGAGGGACTGACGCTGCGTATTGCCACCTATGTTTCTGCCAGCTATTCAATTTTCCTTGCTGCATGTAAACCGGGACGAGGACAGAAATCCAATAAGACACCCAACTCCAGCTATAAGCACAGCTCGACTGCAAACACACTGATTTGCAAAGTTTCCTTATATTTATCTGCATTTATTCAAAATCCTAATGAATGAGAATAAAAAACACCTGACAGATAATTCTTCAGTGTGAGAACAAAGCAGCCTCTCTGTCCTATAACCCGTCCTGCAGATCACTGATAGTGCACGGTGAGACTGTGTTATCCTGAGCCATTGACCTCTGTAATAAACCTTGTTCTGCAATACAATCCCGGCCTGGCGTTAATGCTCATCTCCACTTTAGGAGGGGAAGGAGGCTGCAGCCGTTATTGTGTCTCCTGACATGTGACATACACAGGGTTAAGGGGATACAATAGCTCCATCATGTAAGGAAGTCACACACACACAGACTGGAGGTGGTGGTGGTGGGGAAACATAAATGAGAGAAGTAGGCCGGGCATTAATGCTCGGCACGTACTTTATATCTCTGAGCATGATCCTTTTTTTTTTTTTTTTTCCTCCAGTCCTCTGTCCTTCAACAGCAACAGTGCAATTACATTTGTGACGATAATAAAAAGCCACCGCTGTAGGGAAAGGTGGCTTTGTGTTTGTCACGTGACATCTTTCCCTCCCAAATTAATGTCATTTAAAAAAAGAAAGAAAAGGAATTGTTATTTTTCTCAAAGAGCGTCATCCAAATTTCACAGTGTTTGCTTGAGATACAATAAATGAATGCCATAAGAAGAAATCTGTGGTGTATTGTTGTTGTTGTTATTGTTTTTCCTCCCCCCTCCTCCTCTTCCTCCTCCTCCTCCTCCTCCTCCCCCCATTTGAAAAACACAGCGAGATACATCTCTCCCAGCCTGTGGTCCTTGAAATCAATTCGGCAGATATGAGCAGAATTAGCGCTGGATCAGACTGAATTTAGCCTGATGAAAAGGCATCTTGTACCGTCGCCGCAGGAGCACTGATGTGCACCGGAGGACATGAGGTGGTGGCGGAGGGGGGGCGGAGGGGAGGACAATAGAAAATGCATAGTGCTCAGAACAGTGGGATCCCTCCTCCCTCTCCACCTGGGACTCGGTGTGGGGGATCCCCTCTGACCACAGCCCAATTAAATCCTGCACGCACACACTTTCATACACACACACATGCACACTCTCTCCAATCTCCACGTGGAGTGACCTGCTTCCATCATGAATATGGATGTGTTGGGGGGAATGCAAATAAACCCTTTGCCGGCTACACAGACAGACAGACAGAGAGACAGAGAGACAGATGAGCAGACAGACAGACAGTCGGCAGCACAACAAAGAGCTGGTGGTAAATGAGAACAAAGGAGCGGGCTGGCTTCAAGCAGCATGGATGCCTTCACTTCAGCTTTGTCACAGTCACAACCAGGGAGCAAATGTCTGGATCTGTGCCACACTAAATGATTTAATATCACTCACTGATAAAAAAAAATTAAAAAATTAAAAAAATGAAATAATAATGTGTGCGTGTGCCAGACTGTGCTGTATAGCGTGTGTCTTATTAGTCTGCATGTTTTCATATGTTCATCCATAACATTAAAATCCATCAGAGCGATAAACTCACAGCAACTCACTGGATGGATGTGTCGTTGTGTCATTTTTACCGAGACCATGCATGCATGCAAGATGAATCTGAGGGCAAATGAATCACTCTTAATATGTTTTGTAAATATCTGCTGCGCTCACAAAGTGGATCTGCTCGTCAGCCAGCAGCAGCAGCAGCAGCAGCAGCAGCAGCAGCAGCAGCAGCAGCAGCAGCAGCGTATAGTATAGACCCCCATAAATATTGGATGAAGCAGGGGAGGCTGCTCAGAGGACACTGGTGATCCCAGCGTGCAAACATGCTGAAAATAGCTGAGAGAGGAGGGGACGTTGAGGGAGCATTCAGACTGTTTTTTAAAAAAATGGGATTTTTTGCACAGAGGCGTCCTTAAATGCACCGTTGTAGCTGATTATTATTATATGAAGAAATACAAGTATCTCCATTAAGCTGGGCCAGGATTTAAGAAGTCTATATGAGCAAGTGCACGGGCGGATGGTGGTTTTGTAGGGGGGGTTTGGGGAGGGGGGGGTTGATGCAACAGATTTTTTCCACCGTGCTTAGACAGAATACGCAATAAAATGGATGGCTTCATAGAGAGTGACATTTAATGCAGGAGAAGTGCCAAGCCAGACGTGGTGTACAGGGGTCTGCTTGTAAATAATTAATCTTTGCTCTTCATGTCTTCTTGTCAGTACAGACGAGGGGCTTGTATCCTGGCAACGCACCATGGTTCCCACATGCTGCAGGGAGAGAAAGGCCCTCAGGGGGGAGACAATCTTCAACCTGCCTGCAGCAACACACACACACACAGATGCGCGCACAAACACACACATGGCAGTGCGCTGCACACAGGCATGCGTGTATACACTGGAAATGATACTAACTACATGTACATACTAAATCCACTCACATGCACATCTTGCTGAACATGCAAAATAATTCATTATTGTATGCACACACACACAAACACACGCATATGCCTGCAAGTCAGCATAAGGACAGACACAACTGTACACACAACAACATATGCAAGGATTCATGCATGCATACTGTATACATGGTAGACACTGAGAAGACAGACGGAGGCTCTCATCACACACACACACACAGTCCTCTTGAGTGGGCCTATTAGGGATGCTCTGATTGGTGCCAGCACCAGACAGCTTCACTGTTCTGGTTTCAATTCCTCCTGATCCAGTGTAACCACTCAGGTCATCACGTGAGCTTTCAGATTGAACCTGCAACATTTAACAATTTACAACTTTAAATAGTAGTTATTCTTAGAAGAAATTAGTTCAGGACTCTGGCCGCTGTGGAAAAGTTTTGCATCAAAACTGTGCAAGAGTATGTGTGTAATCAAACTGGAGTTGAGTTATACCCCTTTGCCACTGGCCAAAAAACCCATTTAAACCCTCTAACAATCAGCTTTTGGTAGCAGTGGGAAAGGCACACCGTCAAACGACTCAGCAATCGGCTGGGTTGCAGTGGAAGCACCAGACCCGGGTCAAGCCGCTAATTTACATGATGACGTTGAGCGTTACGTGACACCACGTCATACCATCGAGCGAGTCGCATCTCATATCATGAACCAAAACAAAGCTCTGCTCGCAATCGAGACTGGGATTTGATCAACATGTCGACAGGGGAATTCATGAGCTTCTCATTATCCGTGGGGAAGAGGAAGTTCAGCGCCAGGTATCAGGGACTCGCTTCCATGTTGCTTTCCAGTGATCCCAGTGTGGCAAACTGGGAGGTATGAGAGGATTCCCACTTCCAGCAGCACAAAAGAAAAGCATTTACAACTTTATTCAACATCAATGTCACACGACAGGTCCTAGCATTTGAGAAGCACTCCACTGGGTTCAGTCCTGGGGGCGTTCAGGACCACAGCAGGTGGCGAATAAGTACCAAAACAACAGAACCTGAGGAATCTGAGTTTATTCAGCAGGTTAATGTTGTACAACTTCATTTTCTGTTGTCGTCTCAGCAGAAATCCTAATGCACAAGCATTCAGAGTTCAGTTTAACGTTATAGACGATGAAGGCAACACACCTGGCTGATTTTCATTCCCAGACTTTTAGCAAAACGAAGCAACAAACCATTAGAGTGTAAGGTTGACCAGTTAATCAGTTTGGCACATTAATTACTGCCCATAGGACATTTTATATAAACAATCTGAATCAGTGGATGTTGGGTAATTGGATTTGCCTCCTCCTCCTCTGGTTACACACACACACACAAGGACACACACACACACATGAGGTGGTGTTGTTTTCACCTGTGTGATCAGTGTGTTTCAGATATCCCATGGTGTACATAACACATGCATCATGTGGTTACATCACTTGTTTTTCATACCGAACCCAAATCAGGCTCGTCTGCAGTAAAAGTTGCTGTTGTGTGTGTTTCCAGCTCATCCAGCTCGTCTGGACCAGGATTTGGGCCCCTGTTCTCCACGTTATATGCTTTTGCCTGCCGTCCGTACCTATAAGGCCTTGGTTACCATAGTTACAGACGATAGAAACGGGGCCATCTGGACACTATCAGTCATAATAGAGGCTAAACCGTGAACCATTGTCTACCAGATCCTTATTACCTGGACTTCACAGAGCGTTGGTGGTGTGAAAAGAGAAAAGTGTGCAGACTAATAAAAGTTTAAAAAAAATTTCATTCTGGTGTGTGTTGGTGTCGTCACAACAGAGAATGTGGCTTTTGTGCAAATTATTATCACAAAACTTTACAGGTGTGTAGCTGTGCTGAGCACTGAGTGATGTAACATCAACAACATCATGTAACAGAGCGTCAACATGTTCTCTAGTTTCTGCTGCCAGGAGCTTTTGGGAAGCTCCTATATAATATAATACAATATAATATAATATAATATAATATAATAATTTCATATTTGAAATTTGAATGGCCAATAAAAAGAGGAGAGAATAGAAAGAATGTACGACTGAAATATTAATCCTGAATAAAGAAGAGATTATATGAAGTTGTACATCATTCAAAAATACATTAATGAATTCACAAATGAATAATGGAATTTACACTTCTTTTTGGAAATGTGGCTTAAGGAGAGATTTATAATAAAAAAATAAAAAAATAACTGGATTCACAAATTGAATTAAGAATACAGATTTTATCAGACATCTAAAAGAGCAATTTCCTTTCACATTTGCATTCCCATTTCCCCTTTGTTATTTCCCTTTTCCTATTAGTTTTTTTTTAATTTGCCTAATCACTCAGCTTGTTCCTTTTTGAGCCTTTTCTGTGACTCTTTAACTCCTGCACTGATAAAACAACGTAGACCAATGTAAATTAACCATATAGGATGTAACACTACCTCACTACTCGCACAACCTCACACCCAGTCTGGTTAGATGACAGGAAGACACAAAGTTACATGTTTTTGTACCAGTGCATTTATGGCCAATGCTATCAATGCTATCACAAGACTTTTAAAGGATTTTATTGGAGACACATACAGTCCTGATCTCCCGCTCCTACGGCCATGTTACATCCTTTTTATTTTAAACTATTAGTTGATGGACTAATATTTCATTTGGAAATCATTTTTATAACTCCTGTTACTCATTAACATATCGCACATGTGTTTTCTCATTTCAGTGTATTCATTGTCTTTGTCAAATACATCTGCAAATAAAACTACGAAGGACAGTTTTTTATTACACAACTAATTAACGAAATGCATTATCACTATTTCCATGTTTCTCCACAGAAAATCTCCTGACAAAGATGCAATTTTAATTCTGACCTCAGTCTCAGCCCAGACCAAACCAAGCCCTAATCGTAACACATCAATTGGGCATCAGACCTATAACAGCACGGACAAGCTACATACAGTATGAGCTTTAAGTTTTTAAAAAATACCTCAAAATTGTCTCAATGGAAAGAATCAGTCCAAATGACGTACAAAGTTGTTGTTGTTGAGCTGTCTTTGTCAGACAAAGAACTTTAAAGACACAGAAAGACAGAGAAGCAAAACAATCCCAAAGAGAGGCAAAGCAACAATGAGGAAATCGTGCACAAAGAGACACAAAATGATCAAAATGGGGCACATCATGACTATATGACCACAAAGTGACCCAAAACTAAAATAAAGGCACCAGGAGAAAAAAAAAGACCATGAAGTCGTGCAAAACACAAAAAACACAGACAACAGACTTCAATCTGATCCTGCTTCTTCGCCCAAAGGCCTGTCACCTCAAAATCTGTCTGTGCACCTGTGTCACTGTGTCTGATGCACATTCGACAACGACGAGGACACACGACATTCACCTGCAGGAACACTTTTTTTATTTTCAGTGATACAAACCTGCAGGGAGTCACCACACAGGTGTCCAGCAGGTATCCATCTTACAGGTTATAAACAGCACACGTACGCTTCTTTGGATTTGGATTAAAGATCCACTCTGACGACAGTGTGGTCTGCGCCGGCTGCGGTTCAAACTGTGTAAAACAGGGGTCCTGTTCTGTGCGATACACAAACACAGCTAATTATTGGTGATTATTTTTGCCTTCAACGTGAATAATCACCACCCAGGCCCAGAGATTTGTACATTAATGCCATAATGAGCCTGGAAATTGGGCACATTAGCACATATCTGCTAAAAGCATGTGATACCCATTTTTCATCCAATTTGCCAGAAGTGCATTCTGCCAGTGTGGAGTACTGTTAGTTTAGCAATTTTCATGAAAAAAAAAAAAAAAAAGAGGAGGAGGAGGGCGGGGGAAAAAAAATCGTGCATAGTAATTTCAGAATAATTTCAGGGAGATTTTCTGACAAGTCATGGTACATTTTCTTACATTCTCTTCAGTCTCCTCCTAAACTGTGGCACTGCCAAAAGGTTTCATGCTTTTTCTGGCAACACACACACACATGCACACACTCACACAAGAAACAAAAAAAGGAGAAAAAATAGAAAAAGAAAAAAAGAGAAAAGCTTATGCACAAACACTCAAGCCCACCTGGGGAAAAATGAAAAATCCAGAAACCTTGTTTGTGCAGGATGATTGCAGAGACATATTTGGCTAATGGAATTACATGTATGTGTTAGCCCCTCTCTCGCTCTCTCTCCCTGCCAGTAAAGTGTGTGTGTGTGTGTGTATACATATGTGTGTGTGTGTGTGTGTGTGCCTTCAGGCTGGTGGCTGGTGTAGAGCTGACGAAGGCCTTCCCTCTCTGGTGGGTCAGGCTAATTGTTATTCTAATGGCCTCTCAGTCAGATGCAAATAGCTATAATGGCAAAGCCAGAGCTGGGGTGGGAGGGGGTGGTGGGTGTGTGTGTGTGTCTGTGTGTGTATGTGTGTGTGTATGAGGTAGGGTGGGATGGGGGAGTTAAGGGAGAAGAGAGACGAGAGATGGAAGTGCACAAAATTAGATTTGCATTTTTGTTAGAAAAATATGCGAGTGTTTGCGAGAGGAGGGGGTGCCAGTGTGTGTGTGGCTCCTTCTACTTGGTCGACTTGATTAATTTAATTTCAGTTAGCCGCTTTCATGCAGCACAATAACCATCGTAAATATACTGAAAAACATACGTGGTAATAGATGGAGTAGAGTTCACCCACTGCAGCAGGTACTTGCACTTTTGGATTTCCACTGCTGCTCCATTTTATCTTGTATATTGCACTTTGCACTTGAACATTTACATCTAAGATTCAGTTGCTTTACAGGTAAGAAACCAATGTGTAAAATAAAACTGAAAGACCACAACATGCTTGAAGCAACCTCTAGCCACCCTATAGTGCATTATATGATCCACACTAGATGAGCATTGCAGCTCAGCATCAGAAACAATGTGTCCATTCATAAATTCCACACCTGAAAATGCAACATGAGCAGTAATGGCAGATAAACTGTCTACACTGCAGTTCATTAGCTGCAAAAACCATAATATAGAATAAGATAGAGAATTTAACTGCACCACAGGTGGTAGTAAACACATCAACGTTCCATTAACGGTTGTATTTCATTGTCCATGTTGGTTTCATCAGCAGCAGTCGAGGCTGATCGGACCCAATCAGGGGCCGAGCACGAGACCATGAGGTCTACGTTTTCATCCATTCAGACAATACAACACGAGCCAGCAGTGAAAACTCCAGAGTCGTGGGGACAGAAGGCAAAACGGTGTCGGTGTGGACGTCGCCTGAGACTCAAGGTGAGCAGAGAGGAGTTTGATTGAATTCATGATGTGTAACCATGTATTTATTAAATTAATGTTGTTTATTTCATCTTTTATGCAAAGAGCTAAAAAGGATGCAACTTATTTTTAACTTTACTCCTGCTTGATGTCGGTGTTTGTCATTACCACATTGTATTGTACACCAACCATGATAATAATATAATAATGCAGTGTACTATGAATATAACATTTCTGAATACTATTTTTTAAGTATTTTTTGTGGGCTTTTTTGCTTTCAATTGATAGGACAGTAGAGATTGACAGGAAATGGGGAGGCAGAGAGAGGGGGAATGACATGCAGCAAAGGGCACACCAGGGGATTCGAACCGGGGCCAACTGTGGCGACGACTATAGCCTCTGCATACAGGGCGCCTGCTCAGCTAAACAGTGCCTCGTATAAATATTCTTAAAAACCTATAAAAACAAGTATCTACTCAGATATTATTGTTTAATTAAATGGAGGATGTGAATACTTTCATCCACTTCATTCCAGTAACAAATAAAATGAATATTACTCTGCTTTTGTCAATAAAACTCTGCATTTTTTAAAAGTATTTATCTGTAAAACAAACTGATATTTCATGGAGTTCATGGAGGTTCGTTTTCAATACTGACCCTGGTGCAGTATGTGAATAATGTGCAGCACATTGTCTGACATCGCTGTGACTGTAAACATTGGAAGGTGTTTTTTTTTTTACAGGGAAACGACCTTGACGACGTATTTAAGCTGATGCAGACCAAGGCCGCTCAGAGACACAAAGATGGAGACTGTTGTTTCCATGTAAGTCCCTGAGGTTGCTGGACGTCCTCCCAGTGGACCAGACGCTGACGTCCTCCCGAGGCCTTCGAGGTGCCAGCGTGCATTGTTGGTTTCATGCAGAGGAATGTGAGGGCATTCTGTCATTGTTGTAGTAGTACGATGATTGTAGTCACACAACACATAACGGTCTAAAGTCAAAGTTCAAACGTGCAATTATTTCAACACATTCAACATTTTTTTTGATTTCAAGGCTGGAGAGAAGAAAAGAAGCTGGACTGACGCTGGGGCGGCAGCATTCTTTGGATGAGAACTGGAATATGGAATAAAGAGAGGTGAAGCACTCCAGAATAAAAAACTAAAATAGTATTCAATCTTCTTGGAAAATGTTTAGACTTCAATAATAACCAGCGCAGAATGAAAGCCTTTTTTTTTTCTTTTTGGAGCTTCTTTTTTATCCAGACGTTCTCAGTCGGTTCATATCTGAGTGTGACAAACACACTTTGATCATTTAGTTTTTGTATTTTCTACAAGACAAATTAATTTCATCCCTACACTTAAAAAGTTCATGTTTCTAAAAGATAATAATAACGCAAAGGAGCTGTGAAAGTGATTGAATTTAATAGAACAACACAAGTGTTAATAGCATAAAAAAACACTCACTGATCAAGGTTTCAGTATTTGTCTAAATCGAGTGCCTCATACTGACCTCAGAGTAAAATGTGATTCCCTGTAGTTTCCCAGTAACCATGGTGAGATGGAGGATGGGAAGCAGCATTCCTTTAGGAAGCGGGATGGAAAGCTCTCGCCACAGAGAGACGATTGTTTATTCAATGCAGAATGAGGCCGAGCTTTTGAAAAGAGGAAGGAAGAGGAGAAATATAAGGAAGAAGAAGAAAAAGAGAAAGTGTTAAAAAGAGTTTAGGAGCGACGGGAGGGAAGAATGATAGTGATAGCGTGCGTGTTAAAAGTGAGGCTGAGAGATGGTGAGAGTATAAGTGAATATCAGAGCAGCCTGTTTTTTGGTTTCACATCAAGTTCTCTCACAGCTTGCCATCCTTAAGTAAAAAAGCATATCTCCCTCTGCCAGCTCCTCAACCATTGAACTCTCTGGCAGGATTCAAGTCCCCGGGCTGTGACAGCTGTGGGCCCTGAAGTGGCGTTTCCCAGAGAGCCAGCCAAACATTCCTCACCGCTTTGTGACTTACAATGGGCACAATAACATCGGCAACAGCACAGCACTCAGCCGACGAGAGGAAGAGGAGAAGTGATGGCTTGTTTTCTGAGGGTCAATTATCTGGCCGGCTATATAGCTGCTGCTTTTTTTTTTCTTTTTTTTTTTGTATCTCCTCCACTTTCCCTTTTTCTTTTTTGGCTTGGGGAAGGCATCGCCTCACATTTGAGAAACATTATATGGTTTGAAATACAACACTTTCCACTTTGTAATGTGCTTTGGCAGTGCTGCCCACGCAATTGTGTAGGAGCTTAATTTCCATCCACTCTCTTCTTAAGTGCAGCTCAATTCATCTGGAGGGGATGTTAAGGCTTGCTCTGAGAGTTGAAAGAATACTACTTAATGAGCGCTGACAAAGACCAGCGCTGCAACAACACAACCTGATCTATAGACGGAGACTTCAAACTCCTTCTCACTTTTTTTCTTCCTCCTCTTATTGCTTTGACTGGGTGTTATCCAGCAGCACACTCACACACATCCTGCACCCCCCCTCCCCTACACATACACACACTTCAGATCACGTATCAAGCCAAAGCATATTTTCTTCCACTCTGACTGGCTTTGAAATGCAGGATGCATTATACCGACACACACACCTCAATGTGCACACTAGTGTAAAAGCCTGTTTTGCTTGTTTCCTACACCTCCTCCTCCTCCTCTTCTCTCTGTGGGCGCGATCTCCTCAGATGACCCCCGTATCTCCGGTCTGATATTTAGGCCTCGGCTCATTAGAAGCAGTTTAGCTCTTCGTGCAGGATCCGGTCTTTAAACCTGCAGCGCGCTAATTTGTCTACAGGTAACAGGGTTTGTTTTTTTCAGACAGCACGAGGCAATTTATTAAGTCTAATTTAAAATGTCTGTCAGCAAAACGCTATGGGAGGTGGTAACTGGCTCAGTGATGACAGCTCTGTGAGTGGAGAGTGTCATATTAGAAAGGAGGATACATACAGTAAGATGCTCACCTGTTGCAGGAGGGGAGGGCTGGTATAGAAATGCACCTACTGTATATAAATAAGCTGATTGACCTGACCTGACCTGGTCATACACTCATGTGCATGTCTGTGCATCTCGGATCTAAGGAACGGATCTGCACTGTCAAAAGTGACTCCAAAATACTTGTGGGATCAACTCTCTAAATTTCACCTGTTCTTGGACGGAAGGGGACATTTTTATTTAGGAATCTTTGATGTGATTCTGGTTGTGACAGGGAGTGAGAAGTGAGAGGGGTTTTAATTCCCACAAAGCCAAAAACAATTAGAAACTGCGTAGGGGCCTTAAAGAGCTCGGTGACAGGCAGCAAACTGAACTGCTACAAAACCGAGTAACTCGACCTCAAATCAACAAAATACAGAAGTGACCTGATTGGATGTACAGTGATGGCTGCTGTCAGTGTTAATGAGACCGGGCTATGCAGCCCAGTGATGCATTTGAACTCAACATGTCAACAAAGGAGCTGGGAAGGTCTCCGCTTAAAGGGATAGTTCAACATTTTAGCAAATTGACCCATTGCCAAGTTGTTGGAGTTGTTTTCAAGTCAAATGCAGAGACTGCTTGCTGAAAAATTGCCCCAGACAGGAACGTGCATCAGCGCTTCTGCATGAATTTCCCTCTAAAACAACTCTGTCTGGTAACGTATGTTATTATCTCATAGCGTGGTGAATGTGCAGGTCACAACTTGTCCACCAGAGCGTTTTGGAGTTGTTGGATTGTGTATTTGATGAGTTTGATGAGGGAAACCGAGAAATCCCATGACCCACCGTAGCATAGCTCTGAGCAGCTCACGGTTCTGCTCCGCCATTCTAAAAATAGCTTGCACGGACAATTAAAGACAACGAACCTACTGCTATGACCATAGGGATTATGGCAATGGGGAAATTTGCCAAAATGTTGAACCGTACCTTTAAAGCAAATATACACTGATGCAGACATAGAAACATTGAATGGTCCTACGAAGCAAAGCAATAAGAAGAATCTATTTCTATGCTTCTTTTGTTTCAATCAAGCTGACAGGAATGAACTCTGCTTGTGATAAAGTGTTGGTAAAAGTAAATTTTTCTTTCCTTCCATATTTGCTGAAGTGTTTTTCTGGAGTAAATTCATTTTGATGATGGTTCTCAGCATGGAGAACATCTCCAACAGGTTCATGTTGTGATTTTTTTTCTCCTCCTCGCTGCCTGAGAAATCCTGTTTTGACGGAGGTGTGAACAGAAGTTTGCACCGCAGAATGATGGAGAACAAAAGTATTGCACCATCCTTGAAAAAACGGATCCAAATTCTTTCTTTATTTTATTTGATTTCATTTAATTTCCTGACAATTTCTCAGCTGTTGCAATGATTTATTCAACTGAAGGTGCTCCAACTTTTAAACAAAATATCAAGAGCAAATGACTGCGGTGAGAGGATGAAGAGAAAATAATCTTGTTCTCCAGACATGCACCAAAATGAACCCACACATTCCCACCTTTGTTCTCTACAGTAAAAAAAAAACCAAAAAACACGGCTGCCTTAGCTTCCACCTCCCACCAAGGCCTCGGCGAACAAGCGAGGCAGAGGTCGGACGTATTTGAGGAAAGGGGTCGCTTTTAGCTGAACTCTTGGTGGAAAATCATCCTAGCGTGTGTGTGCCACTGTGGTTGGCAGCTGCACGGGAGAGTGCAGTCACTTTCTCAATTGGAAATAATGCCCTTGCTTTGCACAATGTCAGACTTGCACTGTTGAAACCCTGCGAGGCACCTGACTATGCAGAAAATAAACAGGACTTCTTTTTATATAACCCCACATACCTAAAATAGCTTTGCCACTCCACACTATGATGCAAAATCTTCTTTATAGAAACACTGCACTGCAGTAAAGAGGAGAAAAAGGGGGGGAATAACACGTTAGTGCTTATTAACAAATTAAATATAACCTCTTAAATTATGCAGTGAGTGTGAGACCCTCTCTTTACAGTGCTGTGTGTGTGTATGTGTGTGCTGCCAGCCTGTTCCTCCCCACTGTTGTGCAAACTGGCATAAGGATCCATCAACGCTGACATGGACCTGCACGGGCATCTGTGCTGGTTATCTGGCCAGGAGTGTGTGTCCGAGTATACAATGTGGCCGTGTGTGTGTGTGCGTGGCCTCTCCTTTTTCAGCTGGTTGGTGGCAGCGCTGAGCAGGACCAGCTGGCTAGCTGTACAGGGCACCACTGTGACCTCCGACCCCCAGCTGGTGGGGGATCTGGGCCGACAGGGCACGGCCATAAATCCACGGACACAGAGCATGTGGAGGCATTCAGGAGGCAAACACATCACCTGCTGCCTGCTGGCACACACCGCCTCCCACGCTGCCGCCCTCCTCCTCCTCCTCCTCCTCCTCCACCACAACGCCTTTGCTCTCTGTCAAGAGCAAATTGTTCCCATGGAAATAAGAGAGAAACAGAGCGCTTTTATTAAACGGGAGAGTTTTAAACACCAGAGGTCAGATTGTCAGGCGGCGTTTTATGGCAATTTTATACACGTGCATTCATCCAATATCTGCTGCAGGTCAAGAAAGGTAGCCACACACAAACACTGGGCCAGGAGCATTTACCAGCTCCCTCTGGAGTATCCTGAAGTGTTCTCAGGCCCCAGGAGATATACAGCCTCCTCAGTGTGCTCTGGAGGCCCATGCCAGTTGGATGTGCCCAGAAAAACCTTCAGTGAGGTCGCCCAGAACATCTCCACTGGCTCCGCTCAACAGCGGCTCTGTTCGGACGCCAACTTACAGAGTAAACCCATTTACAACGCTTGTATTCTCCATCGTATTACTTTGGTTACAGCCCAAAAGCTCAGACCTCCGGCTCTACCACAGCGGCCTGTTACAAACACCTGCGTTACTGCGCCCCGATCCGGTTGAAGCAGCGTTTCACTCCCGACGCCGATGGGGAGCAATAATCCAGCGTTTCTCTGGCAGGGGGGGAGCGCGGCCTCAGACCTGAAGGTGCTGACTCTCATCCCAGCTGCTTCACAGTCAGCTGCAAACCGTCCCAGTGCACACCGAAGGTCGCAGTCTGTCGGAGCCAGAGGCTTCATCACTTTTAATGTTGTTTTCCCCCCGAAAGATCCTTTGTTCCCCACCGTGAAACCACGACACATGAACGAGCGAACGAGGCCGTAATCCATAGGAATACTCCCCACGAAAGAAAGAGAAGAATCCAACTGAGAGCAGAGGAACAAATGAGCAAACACCCCCCATGACTCACACTTCTATTTGTCAGATGTGTCACATACAAAATCAAGACTCTGCTGATTGGATTTTGATGAAACTTAAGATAATGATGCAACTCACCACAGGAACTCCACTACTCGCTAATTCAGTGTTGTTTCAAACACTCGAGAATCCATTTTGTTTGAAAACATGTAGAAATGATGCATGAAGATGGAAAAACGACGGTGCCTGAAAGGAATGGAAAAGTAAACCAACACAACTCTGTGTAAAAATAGACCGTGCGGTTCTGCAGTAAATGTGCTTGACTGGAGGATGAAGATATTGAGACCAGAGGCAGAGAGGTCTTCTCTATTGACTCCAGTGAGAAGACAGGAGCAGCTTAGAGTGACAGTATGCATCCTTAAAGGGATAGTTCAACATTTTTTGGCAAATTGGCCCATTGCCATAATCCCTATAGTCATAGCAGTAGGTTTGTTACCTTTAATTTTCGGTGCAAGGTATTTTTAGAACGGTGGAGCAGAGCCGTGAGCTGCTCAGAGCTACACTACGGAGGCTCATGGGATTTCTTGGTTTCCCTCATCAAACTCATCAAATACACAATCCAACAACTCCAAAACGCTCTGGTGGACAAGTTGTGACCTGCACATTCACCACGCTATGAGATAATAACACAACGTTACCAGACAGAGTTGTTTCAAGAATAAAATCTTACATCTTACAAATAAACAATCTGAACTCTGTATTCATGGACTGCATTGCACAGCTGCAACACTGAGCTGTTTCATCAGGCCACTACTCCCACTTTAAACTCAGTTTTACAGTAAATTGTAAGAGAGAGCTCCAATTTTAGTTTTTGTTTGGTAAGAAAGGGTCACAGGTAATCTGCTACAACAACATTCATGATGAATGTCAGGTATAAAAAATAAAATAAAATAAACTAGCTGTAACTTCAGAAACCAGACTGATGTTCTAATTTATTCATTCAGCACCCTCCCTTTCCCTCCCCCCATCCAGGATAATCAGTGGAAAGTCTTCCTGATTGAACTTTAATTTTCAATTTTAGTTTTTGTTTGGAAACTTAAGGCAGACATCTTTGATCTGATGCTCTGACCTGTCAATAATCAGTTTCCCATGGTTGTTAATAATATTTCAGTCAGGAGAATGACTCTGGATCTGTTAGAATAGAAAAATAAAGCTGTGATCTTTGAACATTTAAAAGTTTCAACACACACTAGCCTCAAACCACCTGGAAGACACACACACACATGCACACACACACACACACAGTATTTAAGTGCAGGAACGCACAGCAGCACTTAAGTCAACAGAGTGGGTGACAGGGAGATGGGCTATTGCCCACTAGCTCAGAGTCATTCAGTCTAGACTCCAGATGTTGGCAGAACATAACCCAGCACACACCCACCTACTCACCCACCTACACACACACACACACACACACACACACCAGCAGAGCCTGTCTTCACAAGGCAGCGCCCCTGCCAGATGTCACTGTGTGTTGATAGACTCTCACCACTGCTGGAGATCAGTGTATGTGGGAGTGTTTGTATTTGTCTGCGTGTGTGTCTCTCTCTCTGTGTGTAAGTGCACACATTCTTTGTGTTACCACACTTCTGTCTATTCAAATGTCGTCCTGCATGTTTGTGTGTGTGTGTGTGTGTGTACAGCAGCAGCGTCTCGGAGCAGCTTGGGAACAGTGGTGCCACGCAGCAGGAGTCGCTGCAGACAGAGCTGCTCTCTTTGACGAGGTGCTAAATGTTTGCTGTTCTCTTGAATGTCTAATTTGATGCCATAACATGTGCACGTCGTCAGCTCCTGAGTTATGACTGGGGAAGACCGTGTGTGTGTGTGTGTGTGTGTGCGCTGTCATTACAAAAGGCTTCATATTGCAAACATTCACGACTTTAAGCAGCGACACAGCAGGAATCTGTGAACTGGCTGACAGTGACTGAGAGGAAGTGGGCTGCGATGACTCTTAGATGGACATGTTTGATTGTTTGCACTGAGGAGTGGAGACGTATCTATCTGCTCGCATCTTCACTTATCACGCACAACGGCTGTCATCTGAATGCTGTAGTGTAAGATGTGCATCTTATTTTAGACTACTACAGTCAATTGTATCATATATAACAAGTTGTGTCACATGTTTTCTTTCTCTAGAGAAGATCATAAAATATATGACATCTGCATGATTATGCAGTCTAGTGCAAAAAGACAACAAACTGTAAAACTCAGTTTCAATACTGCAGTGTTTAATCAAGTAACACTGCAAGTAACTCAAAATCTCAAAGAATATTTGTCTTAATGTCATAATGTCTTATTTCTTGTCATAATGTCTAATTTCTAGTCAAAACTAATATTTTTTCACTTAATAAGACTCATCACCTGAAAATTAACTTGTTTTTAGATAATTTCACTTGTTTCAAACAAAGTTTCACTTCAAATAAGTAGAAAAAGCCAGTGGAGCAAGTTTTTGTGCTTGTAATAAGAAAGAAAAACTTGCTCCACTGTCAGATTTTTCTACTTATTTCAAGTGAAAATATGCTTGAAAGAAGTAAAATGTGTTTAAAAACAAGTATAATTTGATTTGTTTTGACTAAATGACATTTTGACTAAAAATAAGACAAATATTCTTGGTAAGAGTTTTTGCAACTAATTGGTGTTTTGGGTGTTTCAGTGAAGTCATCACCTGGTGTTGCAATGTTAAAATGCACTTGTTTTTGTTCATCCAGATTAAGGCACATTGCTTATTCATGTAATTCATACACATATATCAAAAAAATGAGCTATGATTTTAAAACAGGAAACATCGTGCCCCTACAGAGACAATAAGCCCCTACAGAGACAGTGATCCCAACCCATCCATCCATCCATTAGCTGTACCAATTATCCTATAGAATATGATACCAAACACAAATTGATAACTTTTCAAATCCCTGTGTTTTGGTTGTTTCTGTTAAAATGACTAAATATTCTTGGGGAGAGAGTTATATGTTTGGAGATGTGTGTGATCGACTCACTGCTACTGTAAATTGACCGTGAACAAGATGTTCGCCACCAAAGGCAAACCGGACCGTCCGTGTTTTTGGACAATGACTGATAACAGTGTCAAGTGGAGACATGAAGGATCACACCTGCATCTGCAGCCATGGTGACCTAACAACACACAACCAGCCAGGCATACTCACACACACACACACACACACACACATACACACACATCACAAGAGCGCAGGAGGTGTTGTTGTCTGGGCTCCGCTGCAGTCCATCTGTTGTCCAGTCAGGAGGTGAACTTGAGGAGGAAACTCCTAGTATAGCTCATGTCCAACAACAGGGGGTGAAGTGTGTGTGTGTGTGTGTGTGTGTGTGTGTGTGTGTGTGTGTGTGTGTGTGTGTGTGTGTGTGTGTGTGTGATGGCCGAGAGGAGAGCCGCACACGGAGACCCGAACCCTAACTCAGGCCTCGCTAACTTCGTCTAGTTGTGACTTTGTCTGGTTCTGACCTAGTTCCTACTTTCCTGAACAGGTGGCGTGAAACAAGCTCAAACTCAGTGATGAGCTTTTCTCAATTAGTTTATTTATACATCAACGTCTTAATGAGAAACACAAGCTGATGCCAGGCCACAAAGTCCTTGAGTGTGAGGATATAAACTGTATCTCTCATGCTGAAGCAGAAAGTCAAGACACCTTCCTGATCCTGCTGCTGCTGCATGTCACCACTTAATGAATAGACGGGAAGTGTCAAAGGTCGATGACCTGAGTGGAGTGCGTAGACTCTCCGGTCCATTGAGAAGCTCTCAGACCATCACAATAGCAATTGATTGGGTCTTAAAGTGACGTTCACAACAAGACGCTGAAAGGCCGAAGGTATGTGAAGAATGCAGGGTCGGTCGCTGCAGGAGTTGGAGCTGCTCCCTGCTCTGCATTTAGCTGCCTCCAAGAAACAACAACACAAAACACAAAAAACCATAAGGATGCATATAAAGCACCATCTGCACATGGCAGATATGATCGATTTGCCTTTTTGTGTTCATTATTCTTTATTTGTTACCATCGAGTGTGACTGCAGCACAGCGCCTGCATGGTTTGTGTGATAAACCTACACTCGGATAAAAATGTTCATACGCAACATAGAAAATGAGTTAATTCACATCATTTGAATAGTTTGTGTAATACAGCTCAGTCACTCCACCTGAACTCTCATTACACAACAACAGGTACAATCCTCTATCCTCTACTAATGATGCTCCCCCACTGAGGCTTGATTCCTTTGACGAAAACTGGCTCTGAGATATTAAAGGTATAGTTCACCAAAAAATGAAATTCAAACCCGAGAGGCCTGTTCGTAGTCCAACGAAAACTTTCTATGAGAGTAATAGCGCCCGGCACAAAAAGGTCCATAAAACTACACAAAAACCATTTAATATTCCTCCATACCGCTCGTCCGCTGCAATCCAAGTGTCCTGAAGGGATATAGTCCAGAGTTTCAATACAGGACTGTTTAGGATGTAAAAATGTCCTAAATGACCTAGTTTCCAGTAAACTCTGGACTATATCCCTTCAGCACACTTGGATTACAGCGGAAGAGGAGTAAGGAGGAATATTAGAGGCTTTTTGTGTAGCTTTATGGACGTTTTTGTGTCGGGCCCTGTTGACTCTCATATAAAGTTGTCGTCGGACCACGAACTGGCCTCCCGAGTCTCCAGATGCACTTTGAGGAATAAAAAACTACTCCGGAGTATTCATCAGCATGAGGGTGGGTCAACAATGACTGAATATCATTTTTTGGTGAACTATTCCTTTAAAGACTTTTCTGTCACAGTCTAGAGATGAAAAGCAGGACACACAAGTAAGCAGGTAAGAAGTAAAATATTGGGGGAAAAAGGACAACAAAACACAAAGAGGTGTCTCCAGAAGTCCAAACCGAAAGCTCCAACAAAAAAGCGTCAACAGGCCGAAGTCCTGGTCATCACAACAACTAGAAGCAAACACAAAAAACACCTCTAAATGCTTGTCTCATCCATGTCGATATCTTCTGGGACTGTAAAGTTAATTTTAAACCACATCACTGATCCAGACACAGTGCCCCTCCTTATCCTCACCAACTAACGAGTGAGTTAAAGCTGCCACATGATCTATGAAACAGTAACAACCTCAGACGTCACCGCTCAGGTGTCTACAGGAGCTGAGACAGACCTCATGCAGCTTCCCCTTGAATATACTGACGAGGAGCCGGTGGCACGATCGGACACATCACAGACCATCTGCTACCTGTCTCAGTCAT